>CM039676.1:31736291-32936291 GCA_022496015.1 Hordeum marinum
CAACTGCAATAGAGAATTCTTAGAAGAGAGGTGGCCTGGCTGGGAGGGAGTCTGCAACAAGTGAGGGAAAAGCTAGTGGCGATGCAAAAAGATTTGAGGGGATAGTGAAACAAACAACAGAGATTAGGAACAAGCTGAATGTACTCCCTTCGTAAACTAATATAAGAGCGTTTAGAACATTATTTTAGTAATCTAAACGCTCTTATATTAGTTTACAGAGGGAGTACTTTGGAGCCCGCCTAACTCCTGTGTACAGCAAGATGAGGTAAACAAGCTATCTAAATGACTGGATGAACTACTCCTGTGTACAGCAAGATGAGGTAAACAAGCTGTCTAAATGACTGGATGAACTACTCCTGTGTACAGCAAGATGAGGTAAACAAGCTGTCTAAATGACTGGATGACTACTCCTGTGTACAGCAAGATGAGGTAAACAAGCTGTCTAAATGACTGGATGAACTACTCCTGTGTACAGCAAGATGAGGTAAACAAGCTGTCTAAATGACTGGATGAACTACTCCTGTGTACAGCAAGATGAGGTAAACAAGCTGTCTAAATGACTGGATGAACTACTCCTGTGTACAGCAAGATGAGGTAAACAAGCTGTCTAAATGACTGGATGAACTACTCCTGTGTACAGCAAGATGAGGTAAACAAGCTGTCTAAATGACTGGATGAACTACTCCTGTGTACAGCAAGATGAGGTAAACAAGCTATCTAAATGACTGGATGAACTACTCCTGTGTACAGCAAGATGAGGTAAACAAGCTATCTAAATGACTGGGTGTACAGCAAGATGAGGTAAACAAGCTATCTGAATGACTGGATGAACTACTTTTGCGGGAGGAAATCATGTGGAGACAGAGATCCAGAGTAACTTTTATTAGAGAAGGAAGGAGACAAAATACCGAATGGTTCTAGAGAAAAGCAACGTGGAGGAAGAAAAAGAATGGCATAATAAAATTGAAAGATTCCAGTGGTGTTTGGGTGGAGGACAAGGTTGGTTTGGAGGAGATGACAAAATCTTTTTTCAGAGAATTGTATGACAAGGACAAGGGGGTGACGCCGAATGAAATAATGGAGCTATTTGAGGTGATGAAAGTGACGCAAGACATGAATGAGATGCTGACAGTGGAAATCAGCGATGCATTGTTTCAAATTGGGCCGCTTAAGGCACCAGGCCCGGATGGATTCCCGACTCGACTCGATTTTTTCAAAGAAACTGGGTGGTGCTTAAGGATGATGTAACTAAGGGTGTACTAGATTTCTTTGATCGTGGGGTGCTACCCGAGGGTACAAATGACACAGTCATAGTGATCATTCCAAAAGGAAAAGACCCCAAAGATTATCGACCGATCAGTCTATGCAATGTCATCTATGAGGTGGTGTCCAAGTGCATAGTAAATCGATTACGGCCTATCCTGAACGAAATCATTTCAGAGACACAAAGCGTGTTCATTCCGCCAGCAGACCGCATCACTGATAACGCCATCATTGCTTTTGAATGTTTCCATAAGATCCAACATAGCATAAATTCTCATGACACATATTGTGCATACAAACTGGACTTGGCCAAAGCCTATGACAGGGTGGATTGGGGATTCCTGGAAGGCGTGTTGCTAAAGAGTGGCTTCTGCAGGAAATGGACTAGTTGGGTACTGCAGTGTGTTGGATCAGTGAGATACTCAGTTCGATGCAATGGCGAACTATTGGAACCTTTCAAGCCTTCCAAAGGACTACGACAAGGGGACCCTCTCAGTCCTTACCTATTTCTCTTTCGTGGGCCAAGGTTTGGTAAACCTTATAAATAGGGAAATTTTGGCTGGCAGTTTAAATCCCATCAAGGTAGCCCGCAACAGTCCTAGTGTCTCTAACCTTCTTTTCGCTGACGACAACTTAATTTTCTTCAAAGCTATTAGAGTTATAATATAAGTCATGTACCCCTTTGTATTTCTCCCGTTATATAAGGGGTTTTCCTACATATGTTCCATACATGTACATGTATATATATCGGCCTATGGCCTCATTGGAATACAAGTTGCTTATTCCTAACATGGTATTAGAGCCCTAGGTTTTTTTTCGCACGTGCAACTCATGCTTTCCGATCCAATCTTCTCCCGGCCGACTCGTGCTGCTCCTTCGACTCGGAGCCGCTCTCCCTTCCCATCGCTCCAGGATCCATCCGCAGCTGTCTTCTTCGCTGCTTGGTCGCTCCCGTACTCGTCCAGATCGAGGCCCTCGTCCAGATCGAAGACCGTCGGCTCCCGTCCAAATTGAGCGCCGGCCGTTGCCTGTTCTGCTCGCTCCCGCTGCGGGGACGGAGCCTGCTCACCCGTCGCTCCGCACCTGCCTCCCGCCCACCGCTGCCGCTGCCCTGTCACAGCCGCCTGCCGTTGCCCCCCCCCCCCCCGCTGCTGCTAGCTGCTTTCTGCCATTGCTAGCCACCGCAGCTCATTCGGTCTCTTTCTTTTCGATCGGAAGCGGCCGGTGTTCTCGTCGCATCTGATTCCAAAAAAAATGTCTGTTGCATCTGGCTATGTTGTTGTCCCTTGCTGTCTGGTGATCTTCGATGGCTCTAACTACACCGAGTTCACTGGCTTCATGCGGATTCACATGCGTGGCATCCGTCTTTGGGGTGTCCTTTCTGGAGAGGTCTGCTGTCCGCCACGTCTAGTTCCTCCTGTGGCTCCCACTCCACCGATCCCTCCGACTCTTCCTGTAGATGCTAATTAGGCTGCGAAGGATGCAGCTAAGGTTGCTGATGAGGCCGCTCTCCGTGCTTATGAGGAGCAGGTTGTGATTTATGAGGAGGCTCTTCAGGTCTATCATGGTGCTCTGTCTATTTACACCCAGTGGCTTGATGATGATGCTCGTGCTGCAGCTGTTCTTACTGCCAGTGTTCTACCTCAGTTGGCTTCTGAGTTTCTGGGTCTTCCTACTGTCTTTGAGATGTGGACCCGTCTTCGTCAGCGCTATGAGCCCTCTGGTGATGCCCTATACCTCTCTGTGATCCGACAGGAACATGCTCTTCAGCAGGGTGACTCTACAGTTGATGACTTCTACGCACAGAGTTCTGCTATCTGGCGCTAGCTTGATTCTCTCCGCAGTGCTGGTTGTCGTACTTGCTCCTGTTGCTAGGCTGTTCAGGCTAATTTGGAGTTTCATCGTGTCTACGAGTTCCTGTCTCGGCTCCGTAAGGAGTTTGAGCCCCGGCGTGCTCAGTTGTTTTCTCGTGGCCGTATTTCTCTCATGGAGGCGCTTTCTGAGATTTGTGCTGAGGAGACTCGCTTATGTGGTGCTGGTCTACTCGAGGTTCCTTCTGTGCTTGCTGCTCGGACTCCTTCTGCGCCACTTACTGCCCCGACCCCTTCCCGCTCGAGTGCTCCGCCGCTTTTGCCCACTCCCTCTGGAGGCTCAGGTCGCCCCCGTCCACATTGTGGCTACTGTAACAATGATGGTTATGTTGAGTCTCACAGCTACACCAAGAGGAAACATCTGCGCAAGGCACGGTCATCATCTTCAGAGACTTCGTCATCTCCCTCGACAGCTTCAGCCATCGCTTTGACTGAGCAGGATATTCTGAGACTTAAGCGTCTGCTCGCGGCTTCAGGTTCTTCCTCGATGGGTACTGTTGGTTCTGTGACTGATGCTTCTCGCACTGCGCAACCACCCTCTACACAGTCAGGTACATCCCCATGGGTTCTGGACTCTGGAGCTTCTTTTCATATGTCTTCTCATTCTTCCACTATGTCCTCTCTTCGCTCGCTTGATTCTCCTGTTTAGGTCCTCACTGCTGATGGTACTCCTCTTTCTACCGTTATTAGAGGCAATCTTATCACTCCCTCTTATTCTGTTCCAGATGTTGCTCATGTTCCTCGACTTACCATGAATCTCTTTTCTGCTGGTCAACTTACTGATTCTGGTTGTCGTGTCATCCATGACGTTGATTCTTGCTCTGTCCAGGACTGTCGCACGCACACTCTGGTTGAAGCTGGCCCTCGCCGCCGTGATTCTCAGGGTCTTTGGGAGTTGGACTGGCTTCATGTTCCTTCCGCTGCCACCACTATCGCCAGTTGCCTCCGCTACTGTTTCCTTTCAGCAGTGGCATCATCGCCTTGGTCATCTGTGTGGTTCTCGTTTGTCATCTTTAGTTCGCAAAGGTCTTCTGGGGTCTGTCTCAGGAGATGTTGCTTTAGAATGTCAGGGTTGTCGTCTGGCAAGCAGATTCAGTTACCATATTCACATAGTGAGTCAGTGTCTACACGTCCTTTTGATTTAGTCCATTCTGATGTATGGGGTCCGGCTCCCTTTGATTCAAAAGGTGGTCATAAATACTATATTATTTTCATAGATGATTTTTCTTGTTACACATGGCTTTATTTCATGACTTCTCGTAGTGAGGTGTTGTCTATTTATAAGCGGTTTGCTGCCATGGTCCATACTCAGTTCTCTTCTCCCATTCGTGTCTTTCGTGCTGACTCCGCTGGCGAGTATATCTCTAAGATGTTGTGTGGTGTTCTTGCTGAGCAAGGGACTCTCTCTCAATTCTCTTGTCCTGGTGCTCATGCTCAGAATGGTGTAGCTGAGCGAAAGCATCGTCATCTTCTTGAGACGGCTCGTGCATTGATGATTGCTGCCTCTCTCCCGCCTCATTTTTGGGCTGAGGCCGTCTCCACCTCCACCTCTCTCATCAATCTCCAGCCTTCCACTGCTCTACAGGGTGGTGTTCCTTTCGAGCGTCTCTTTGATCGTTCCCCCGATTATTCGATGCTTCGCTTGTTTGGTTGTGTTTGCTATGTTCTTCTTGCCCTCGGGAACGCACCAAACTGACCGCTCAGTCTGTTGAGTGTGTCTTCTTAGGTTACAGTGATGAGCATAAGGGTTATCGCTGTTGGGATCCTATTGGTCGTCGGATGCGTATCTCTCGCGATGTGACTTTTGATGAGTCTCGTCCCTTCTACCCACGCTCATCTTCCTCGACCTTTTCAGTGGAGGATATCTCTTTCTCTCTTTTCCTAACTCACCTATCACCCCCATCGAGCCTTTGCCTAGTCGTTCCGCTCCCTCTGCTTCTCCACCTCTAGTCGATTTGTCGCCACCATCTTCCCCGGTCTCCTCGTCTAGCATGTCACTGGACTCTACACCTTCCTCTCCGGTGACTTCTTCGTCGCCACCCTCCGATTCTACCTTGGCGATTCCTCCTACCATTGTTCCCCCTTTTCCCCAGTGTTACACTCGTCGTTCACGTCCTGTGGATGCCTCTGGGGATGTATCGTCCTCCTCGTCTCAGCCTACTTATGGCTTACGGGCTCGTCCTCGTCCGCTTATTGATCGCTTTGGATTTCCCACCGCTGGTGCTGCTGTTCTTGAGCCAACTTCTTATCGACAAGCTATTGTTCATCCTGAATGGCAGTTTGCGATGGCAGAGGAAATTGCTGCTCTTGAACGCACTGGTACATGGGATCTTGTTTCCCTTCCTCCCGGAGTCCGTCCCATCACTTGCAAGTGGGTATACAAGGTTAAGACTCGCTCCGATGGTTCTCTTGAGCGTCACAAAGCTCGTCTTGTGGCTCGTGGTTTTCAACAGGAGCATGGTCGTGATTATGATGAGACTTTTGCGCCTGTCGCCCATATGACCATTGTTCGTACACTTCTTGATGTGGCCTCTGCACGCCATTGGTCTATATCTCAACTGGATGTTAAGAATGCCTTTCTTAATGGTGAGCTGCATGAGGAGGTGTACATGCAGCCACCACCTGGCTATTCTGTTCCAGATGGCATGGTATGTCGTCTTCGTCGCTCTCTCTATGGCCTTAAGCAAGCCCCCCGAGCCTGGTTTGAGCGCTTTGCCTCTGTGGTGACTGCCGCTGGTTTTTCCGCAAGTGCTCATGATCCAACATTGTTTATTCACCTTTCTCCTCGTGGTCGGACTCTTCTTCTTCTCTATGTTGATGACATGATCATCACCGGAGATGACCCCGAGTATATTGCCTTTGTCAAGGCCCGTCTTAGCGACCAGTTTCTTATGTCTGATCTTGGACCTCTTCGTTACTTTCTTGGGATTGAAGTCTCTTCTACCTCTGATGGCTTTTTTATATCCCAGGAAAAGTATATCTAGGATCTTCTTGCTCGTGCTGCTATTACTGACGAGCGCATTGTTGAGACTCCTATGGAGCTCAATGTAAACCTCCATTCTACTGATGGTGATCCCCTACCTGACCCGACGCGTTATCGTCATCTTGTTGGCAGCCTTGTCTATCTAGTTGTCACTCGACCGGATATCTCTTATCCGGTTCATATTTTGAGTCAGTTTGTCTCCGCTCCCACATCGGTTCACTATAGTCATCTCCTTCGTGTTCTCCGCTATCTTCGGGGCACGATCTCTCACCGTCTCTTCTTTCCTCGCTCCAGTTCTTTACAGCTTCAGGCCTATTCGGATGCTACGTGGGCTAGTGACCCTTCAGATCGCCGTTCACTTTCTGCTTACTGTGTTTTTCTTGGTGGTTCTCTCATTGTCTGGAAGACGAAGAAACAGATTGCAGTTTCCCGTTCGAGTGCAGAGGCTGAATTACGAGCGATGGCTCTTTTGACGGCAGAGGTGACTTGGTTACGATGGTTACTTCAAGACTTCGGTGTTTCCGTTACTACACCGACTCTGCTCTTATCTGACAGTACAAGTGCTATTAGCATTGCGCACGATCTTGTGAAGCATGAGCTCACCAAGCATATTGGTGTTGGTGCTTTCTATGTGCGCGCGGGTGTGCAGGATCAGATTATTGCTCTTCAGTATGTGCCTTCCGAGTTACAGTTGGCGGATTTCTTGACGAAGGCCCAGACTAGAGCACAACATGGCTTTTATCTCTCCAAACTCAGTGTTGTTCATCCACCATGAGTTTGAGGGGGGGTGTTAGAGTTATAATATAAGTCATGTACCCCTTTGTATTTCTCCCGTTATATAAGGAGTTTTCCTACATATGTTTCATACCTGTACATGTATATATATCGGCCTATGGCCTCATTGGAATACAAGTTGCTTATTCCTAACAAAAGCATCCATAGAGCAGGCTGGGACAATAAAGAAGGTGTCGGACTCATTTCATAAGTGCACGGGACAACTGCTTAGTGCAAGCAAGTGTTCGCTTCTTTTTAGTGAGAAATGCCTTGCCGAGACAAGAGAAGGAATCAAAGCTATTCTTGGGGGTGCAGTCAGACGTCTTTGAGAGTAAGTACCTAGGTCTCCCTACCCTGGAAGGGAGGATGAAGGAGGAACAGTTCCAACCCATCATGGATAGGTTTGGAAAGCGGTGTAATGACTGGTCAGAAAGATTCATGTCTTATGTGGCTAAGGAAGTCCATGTCAAATCAATTGTCCAAGCCATCCTTACCTTCACTATGAGTGTTTATGCTCTCGAAGGGCTTCTGTGAGAAGTACGAAAGAATGATCAGAGACTTCTGGTGGGGGATGAAGAAGGGTACATTGGATGTCTTGGGAGCGTATGATTAAACCTAAACGTGCTGGTGGTATAGGCTTTAGAGTCATGCATCTCTTCAACCAAGCACTCCTTGCCAAACAAGGGTGGCGATTAATTCAAAGTCCTGATAGTCTGCGCGCGAGAGTCCTGAAGTCTAAGTATTATCCCAATGGTGATATTTTGGACACTGTTTTTGCCTCGGATGTCTCCCCTGTGTGGAGGGCTATTGAATTCGGCTTAGAGCTGCTGAAAAAGGGACTAATCTGGCGGGTGGGTGATGGAAAATGGATTCAGATTCAACGAGACCAATGGATTCTGAGGAAAGAAGGCCTCAAGTCAGCTGCTTTCATTAGAAGATCTCGGCTTCGATGGGTTAACCAACTCATGGAAACGGATAGAAAGGAGTGGAATGTGAATCTGATCCAACAAACATTCCACCAATTTGATGCTGATGATATTTGCAAGATACCCATCCCGAGCACAAACACAAAAGTATGCATTGCATGGCATTATGAAAAGAAGGGGATTTTCTCGGCCAGGAGCGCTTACAAGTTGGCAGCCTCTTTAGGCCAAAATGGCCAACCAAACTCCTCAAGTTGGTCCAGGGAAGCATTTGGGATCTCATTTGGAAAGCTAAGGTGCCTGAGAAAATTAGGATCTTTAGATGGAGAGTTGCCACAAATACCCTGGCTACAAAATTAAACAAATTCAGGAGGACACTCGAGCTTGATTCCACCTGCAGTATTTGTGGCAATGCGAGGAAGATGAATTTCATGCTGTGATCACTTGCTCAAAGAGTAAGGCCCTACGATCGACCATGAGGAAGGAGTGGAACCTACCTGCAGAAAAATCATTTAGGAACTCTGGGAGGGACTGGCTGCAGGTACTCCTAGCTATTGAACCTGAGGACATCCGAGCGAAAATTCTGCTGCTGCTATGGAGATGTCGGCATTTGAGAGAGGACACACTTAGACATAATGGCAAAGAAACAATATCAGGATCTGTGCTATTCCTGAAGAAATATGCTGAGGAATTAAACACAATATCAGGACCTGTGCTATTCCTGAAGAAATATGCTGAGGAATTAAACATGGCGGCTATGGCTGGGGATGGAAACTGTGTTCGACCATCCTGCCCCGTGAAGCAGAGCAGGCACAAGGTACTGTTAAGCTAAATGCAGATGCAGCCTTCCAGACAAAGACCGGCGTATCTGCGGCAGGTACGGTCGCCAGGGACTGTACAGGTCAAGTTCTAGTCTCTATCTTCAGGAGTCTGTCCCCCAGCCGATGCGTGGAGGAGGCCGCGCAAAAGCTGCTCTGGTCGGACTGCAGACCCTTGCAAAATTTTACAGAGGTCCCCTGATCCTGAAACTGGATTGCCATGCAATTAGTAAACGGGCTTGCTAAAAATCAGTCGACTGAAGTCTCAGTCAACACTATAATCCGTTGATCTTGCGTCGAGATTTGTGCAAACAGTTTTTTTTTACATACTATACTACTTGATTGCGAAGTCTTAGTCGACTGAGACCTAAATACTCTCATTAGTAAAGTATTGGTAGATGAGGTGGAGACCCGGTCTCAATGCGCTCTCATCAAAGATATTAAACACACACTATCAATGTTTGCGAGCTACAACGTTAAACATGTGGGAAGAACATCCAACGCTCGGACGGCGACGAGAAGTGAAGGCGACCAGGAGATCATGGCCAACGTTCCAGAAAAAACTCCAACCTAGAGCTTTCACATGTTCAGCGTTAAACATGTTTCATCGACAAGGTATTCACAAATTTTAAAAAAATTAATAGAAGAAAACCAAACAATAATCGGTAGAAAAAGAAGATAAGGAAATACAACATAAAAAGGAGTGGACAGTGCATGAAATAGAAAAAGAATCGAAAAAGTAAAATAAAATGAAAAACCAGAAAAGTCACATGAAAGCAGTATGTCTCCCGCCTAGAGCCACCACCGTGTGCGCGCATGCGCTTCACTAATTCCTTTTCAGCAAGTTAGATGTAGCACTCGCCTCATGAGAGAGCCATATTTCGTTTATAGAAAAATGGAAGGAGCTTTCGCTTAAAGGATTTTCCTGCACACTACAATAGTGTGCCCGCCCATTTGTTCGCTCGTCGGTTCTTCCGTTTGGTATTCTTAGTTTTTATTTTATTTTTTTGCGGTTCCTTTATTTCATCATCGTTTTTTTGTTTGGTTTACTTCAGTTTTCTTTCGCTTTCCCACCTTTTTATGTTTTCTTTGTTATACTTCATTTCTCCTCAGTTTTCTTTGTTTTTGTTGGTTTTTCATGGTTTACTTAGTTCAGTTTATTTTCCTTTTATCCCTTTTATGGTTTTTTTGGGGGTTTTCAACACCATCCTTACATTTTTGCATATGTCAGGAGTTTTTATAAATAAAAGTTGAATATTTTTTAAATAAACACTTTTAATATATTTGTTCGTCTATCTTCATCATGCATATTTTAGTTTTTTATATACCCAAAAATATAATTTTTATACACTTCTAATATGCTCAAAAAATGATTAGACTTTTTTAAATACATGTTTTCATGTCTATCTTTTTCATACAGACTCTTCCTTTTTCATATACTTATAAACACTTTTATACACTTTTAAATATATTCCAAAATATGATTGTATTTTTTAAAAATAAATTTTTTATGTATACCTTTTTCCATACATCTTATATATTTTCCATATACATCAGGAAAATTTTCTTATGCATGTTTACCATTTTTAAGTACATTATTTACATTTTAAATTACTACATGTGTTGATTCTATCTTTTTAATACATGTTGTACATTTTTTATACACATAAACGCTTTTTCTTTACACGTATAAATTATTTTCAATAAATTATTAACATTTCTTAAAATACATGCTTTGAAGTCTATAATTTCATAAACATTGTACACTTTTTTATAAATATTTTTTAATAGTCACGTTTAGTTTTTTTAATATATGATTAAAACATTAAAAAATATATTTTGGAGGTCTAATATGTTCCATAAATTTTTATATTCATCCTGAACATTGATTTATACTCATTTAACCTTTTTTAGTATACAAGATTAACATTTTTCTCATATACATGCTTATATATATATTATTATGTTCATACATGTTGTATATTTTTTTTGTATACATCAGAATCTGTTTTTCATACACATTAAATAATTTTGAGATGCATGATTAACATTTTATCGAAAAATTATGTATATAAACAACATTAAAAAGGAAACAAAAAAATTTATATAAACAAGATAAAAAAGGAAACAAAAAAATGTATATAAACAACATGAAGGCACCGCGCGTCGGGCCAGCCAATTGGTGCATACGCTTCAGGCGAGCGCTCATACGATCTCGTCCTAAGCAAGGCATAATGCCCCGCCTTGCAGCGGACGCTCGTTATAAGAAACACTAGTAGTTCCAAAAAGATAGAAGAAACACTAGTAATAGGCGCTCTAAGCGTAGTATAGGATATGCCCAGTGTACACGTAGTATTTTTTAGAACCCTGTACACGGTCCACCCATATTTCGGACACGGCCCACCCTTATTTCGGACACGGGCCAGACCATTGTCAGTTTCTTTTCATCGGTTTCCGGAAGGGAGTGTCTAGGTCTCAGTCGACTGAAACTTCGCGAAGTGTCCGTCAAGTAGTATAGTATGCAAAAAGGAAAAACAAACTTAAAAAAAATGTTTGCACGAATTTCGATGCAAGATCAACGGATTATAGTGTCGACTGAGACTTCGTGAAGTCTCAGTCGACTGATTTTTAGCAAGCCCGTTTCCGGAACTACTTTTTATTTTATTTTTCTGTTTTTTATTTTTTTTTCTCTTGTCTTTTTTGTTTCCTTATTTCCATTTTTTGAAATGCTAAATTTAGTGGAAAAAAATTCAAACCCAAAAAAGTTTTTTTTTGAATTCGTGACAATTCATTAACAATTTGTGAATGCATGAACACATCTTTTCAAAAATTTGGATATTTATAAAACTCATGATCATTTTTTTTGCAAAATATTTCCAAAATTCAAGAACAAATTTTCCACTTCATTTTTTGAATTCAGAAACATATTTTTTCAAATTCGTGAACACTTTTTGAAAGTTGTGAGAATTTTTAAATTGACATTTAAAAAATTCATGATCATTTTTTGAATTATCGAGTATTTTTTAAATAAATGAATATTCTTTGAATTCATGAACCTTTTTTGAAATTTATCAACAATGTTTTCATATTCATCATTTTTTGTATGGGTGCACATTGTTTGAAGTCGTGAACATTTTTCAGGTGCAAGAACTTTTCTAAAATTGGTGAACACTTTTTGAATTCGCAAATAATTTTTCCAAATCGGTTGTTTTTTTAATTTAAGAACATATTTTTGATCACACAAACATTTTTTAACTTCACGAGTTTTCTTAAAATTTCTGAAGTAGTCGGCTTTTTAGAGGTTTTGAAAACAAAACTATCGCTAGCATGGACTAACAAGTGAATAAAACAAAACTAACGCTAACCGGGTCTCTACAAGCATGAGGGAGAGCTGACCTGAGCGTTTGGTTGCTATGCATCGACATACGTGCTAAATAGGAGGCCCCCACTGTCGCACAGAGACGCGCACAGAGAGAGAGACCCCCACTGTCGCCGCACCCCACCGTCGTCTTCCACTCACCTAGGCCCCAGATCGAGCAGGCGACGCGGCGTTCCAAGACCGGCGACGGCCAGAGCACCTATAACAAGTCGTCAAATGCTTTGAGCTGGCCGTCGAGTTCGGCCTTCGACGTCTTCTTCACCAGTCGCGCGCCGGAAGAGGAGCCTCCCCTCCCCTCCGTGTGGTTCTGCTCGGTCGACGACGCGGCCGTGCGGTTCCGCGTGAGGAGAAGGCTCGGCTGTCCTTGCTTGTCCGACGCCATGGATCTCTCTCGTCAAGGTCTCCTCCCCTTCAGCCCTTCTCCGCCTCTCTGTGTCGCCGTCCCGATTTGTTCTTCTCCCTGATACGGCCACACACAAGAGACGTTGTCTCCACCACCACTGCTCTCCGGCCATCCATGCTACCATAGACCACCACATCAGCAGGGCCAGCAAGACGGCGGTCACCATCAACGGCTTCTTCCCCAGCACCTGCTCCCCATACTCCTCCTGCTCGCCCTCCTCGGGCACTCGTCGGCGGCGGCGGGCGTCATCCGGCTGCCGCGCACCAGGAGGATCAACAATGGCACCTCCACCTCCGACATCGGCGCCTTTTACGTCATGTTCGTCGAGGCCGGCGGCGCCCGCGTCATCCCGCTCATCTACCACGAGCCCGACGAGCGCCTCCTCTAGGTCCTTGCTTCCAGATCCCCCACCTCCCTCCCCTTCGCTTCTCCCTTGCTTCCTCTGTTATTAAAGTATGAATGGTCTATCTGATAATTCAACTAGATTGGCTCAACGACTAACCTTGCACTGAATTTCTGACAGGCTAGAGATTCAGACAGGGGTTATACCGGGCTCAGTCGCGAGATGGCGGTGCTCAATGCTAAGTCTTCACACTGACGAGCAATTAGCGTGTTGCAAGTATACGGTTCTGTTTCATTGCAGGTACTAATTGGGGTGCTGGCTAAAGGAATTTGGATATAGTTTCTTGCTTAACATGGTTTGAGCTTCTCGTTTCCATACCAAACAGCTTGTTTGATGGTAGCTACCACTTCAAATTTGTGTCCTCGAGTACTATCATGCCTCTGACAAGTATACATATTGTTTGTGTTCTTCAGTCATTTGATCTCAGGGCAATAGATCACCTGTTAGTTACTGGTGCCCCCAGCTTGCTCAGTGCTACTTGCAACTTGTTGGTAGTAATTTTTATAGTTTTGCTTGTGTCCATTTTACTGTAGAAACTCAGTTTGGTGAATGATGTGTTGTTTACCGGTGGATCAGTGAAGCGGGCTCCATATTTTGAGACGGTTAAGAAAGTGTTTCAGGTATCTATCTATTTGTCAGCGTGTGTTTCAGACATTTATTCACCTCTACTCTGTAGTTACTTCCATTATTAAGAACATACTACATCTCAGTATCATAACATCATACTATTGGTCCTAGCTCACACAGAATGGGACCAAACATTACTGGATAATTCTCACTTTCTTGGTTTATTCTTCTATAGTATGTCTTCGACAAGAATGGTGCAAGAGTTCCATTTTCATTGTTTGCACAGTGGCTTGGCTTTGAGTTTGTAAGCATGATTGTAAGCAAAGTGTTTTTTTTTCTTTTTTCTAAGATAATGAACAAGATTATCGACGTCAACTTGCAAATTTAGTTGCTAAAGTAAAAAAATAATCTGAATTTTTTATATTATCAGGACAGTCTCAAATTGAGATATCTGCTTGACGAAAAATGATGTGTTAGAATTTAGAAGTATACATTTGCTCTTGCCTCATGTGATGCAGTGAAGAACTGACTGGTCGCCTGCACTGTCATGTTCCCTGAATAGGACATGGACACTTAGTGTGTTCCATATCAAGTTTGTGTTTTGTATCTACAAACTGACAACTGGCTCTTTTATCTATGTTGGTATTAGGACAATAATATTCTGGAGTCATTCCACGCCTCAGATCAAGCATCAACTCTTCAGCTCCCCAATTATTCTTCACTTCAGGGATCAGTATTTGAAAGATAGGGTTTCTAATACATATGTGCAAGGTGTAGGTACTGCATAGTCATGTGAGTCTTATATTTGCGGGAGAAAATTGTAGTGGTGCTAAACTTGTGTAGCCTTCTCATTTTCCTCTAATCAACTGAAAGTCTGCATGGGCACTTGCAACTTGCAACGACCATGTTTCTTGTTCCGTCCGATACGAAAAGATTATGCATGTTAGGTTTTCTGTACAGAGAAAATGCAATTAAGTTACAGTTTACAATACACTCCATTGCAAATGAAATTTCAGGTTTGGAAGGCAACTTCATTAAACTTGAAATAGCAAAAATAAATTAAATTGATGTCAACTATGCAGTTGGTTAAATTTCAGATGTAAATATTATATCTAGAATGCCCCCTGAACCAAAAGCACTACGTTTGAGGTTATCCATAGTGGTACAGTAAAAAAATATGTGATGACATCATGTTCCATTTGTCTATGATATAACGTTGTCACTCCCCCTACTTTCTAATGACACAAATACCGTCTTCTATTTACACTTTGTGGCTTGGCTTCTAATATCCCTTGTATACCTATCTAATAAAAAGTGATCTAAATCCCCAGATTTCATCCTGATCTCATCAAGAAACTCAGCAGCAGTTGTCTTGTCATGCAAAATCACAAAATAAGTAGAATCCTGGATGCTCTTTTTATCCTTGAACACACATTTGATGCGTGCCGTTTTGTATTAGAAGAAAAAATTTGGGTACTCATCAAATTTTGTATTACCATGCATACATGCAATCTGAATTTGAAAATTGAGCAGCAGAAGTGTTTACTCAAGTTTCAGTTTTTTTTCTTCTTCAACTTTGCATTTGCAACCAGAAAATTATGGTGTTACAGAAAATAGCCTCGAGCTTTTTAGACTACCTACATCTGTATGTGTGTTGTCTGGGCTAAGACTAAAGATTGTAAATTCATTGTTCATCGTACCAAGATGATTGTAGAAACTATATTATGAATTCAATGCTACTTTGTATATGACTCATGCTATACCTCGTATGTGTCTTTTTATACAATTTTTTTTATGATCTCCGTCAGCCTCCTTTGCACCCATTGCCTCGAGGCATAAGCAAGCTGGTCATTTGATTGGTGAGTAAATCGAAGTTAACCTGATCACGTGGTTACATGATTTGGAATACAAGATGGACATTTGTTAGCTTTTTGGGACATACTAATCAGAAAGCTGACAAAAATGGATTCATTTAAAAATTTAAATATGCAGGTAACACTATTAGCTTTTCCTGGAATTCTTTGACATGTCATTCTTATTCCTTGTCAATATGAGTAAAACTAAAAAGGAGTCCCTTGCATGAGTTTTAGTTCTGAATTTCTCTCTAAGATTGCCTCTCAGTGTTACAATGTTAGGAATTGCAATACGAAACCAGAAAAGCTAACATGCATAAGCAAGCTTAGATTAGGAACCAACAAGCAACACTGCTGCGTGTCGACAAGATTAGTGCGCACAAAATTACCTCAAGAGGCGCCCCGTTGCGCCCCAGCCTCTAGTTATTAATCAAAAGCCACATGAAGTGAGATACAATTATGGATTTCGAGTCGCTCGACTAGTCGCGACTAGTCTGCGGCAGGGTCGACTCAACCTAGTGTTGACTCAAAAATCGAGTCACGACTAGTCCCAGCTCCAGGCTCGACTCTTTCCGAGTCGCTACCCCTGAGCGACTCATGTGAGTCGCGAGTCAAAATCCTTGGATACAATATGGATCATGAGGGGGACCAAACATGGCGTCCCTCATCCAAAAATTTGAAAACTTAGCTAGACTATCTGCTTCTATATTCGTCGCTCTTCCTTCAAAAGTAAATTTGCACTTAAAACTAAACGTTCGCTCCTTGATGTCCATGACAATACTCCCATAGCTACTGCTAGTGCCTTCTTCTATATCGTTCATAACCTGCTTCGAGTCTGATGTGACAACAAACTTTTGGAGTACCAAATCTTCAGCAAGAGACAAGCCTCTTAACATGCACTTGCTTCCAGCGTGGTAGCATCTGAGGTTTCACGAACAACTAGGGCCGAATTGCCCATGAATAAACCTTCTGCATTTTGGCACACCGCTGCTGCCGACTCATCCGAGCCAGATCGCGCTACACTAGCGTCCACATGGATCTTAGCATAACCCGGCGATGGTGTTTTTGGTCTTGTATCTGCGTTTCTTGGTGTAACACGAGTCGTGATTCTTCTCATAGGGACTATCTCATGATCAGATTTAATCTGTTTATAAACAGACGGGTCGCCAAAGATGTCTGGTATATCTCCTCATGCATCACTTCTCTTTGCCTACCAAATTTCTCACAGTGTCACTAATAACCTCACAAAAGATCCATGTGAGAGCATATCGATCATCATAACAGCCATTGCTTCATGCTCGGTTCCGCTGTTTCACGTAGGTGTTTCGCTAGTTCGCCGTCAACAAGTGGCCAGACCCACCTTGCCATTGCACACCCAGAAGATACAAATTAGGTATGCATGTGGACCGGCTCGACGAGCGAGCGAGCGCATAAATAGGAAGAGACGAAATCACTAATTAAAGAGGACTTTTTACAAAGGTCACTCCCATCTTCTCAGGTTGCATCAAGCGACGAACTACACGTGTGCCACTTCTTGCAACACGGGAGTTTTTCTTTTTCTTTTCATACATCTGTTTATTTAAAACATTTTATCTCTTAAATAGTGCATCCAAATATCGAATCGTTTTCACTATTCAATTCCTCAAGTCAAGATCTTCAAAACTAGATTCCATGTTGATAGGTTTTGACAAACATTTTTTTCCCAAAAAATCAGATGAAAACCTAAACCGAAAGCACGTCTTTTCCATTACTGAGAATAGGCACGACTGCCGTCTCTCTCGAAAAAAAGAAAACTTTTTTTTTGGTTTCCGTCCGTGCAGCAGCAGCATTAGCACGTCCATGCAAGCATGCATGCATATACTTGTATGATTTTGTGAGTGAGCCTTTGAGTTTGCGTGGACAAGAGCTGCACACGATCGCCAAGAGACAAAGACGAAGTCATCTCATTTGAAAACGCCAAGAGACAAAGATGAAGTCATCTCATTTGAAAACGTAAAAGCTGTCCAAGCATGCAACCCCTGCTTTTGCTCTTAAGAGTATCTACAACCGAATTTAGCAAATATGACCTGTAAACGCCTGCGGATGCGTCCGGTTAGGAATCGGTCGTATCCGTTTTGAGCGCCTATTTATCCGTCCGCGTAGCCACACTCTTTATTTTCTTCCTCATATGTCCGATCACTTGCATGTGATTGGTAGAGATAAAGATAGAAAGAAAAATCAATAAAGAAAAAGAAAAGATCATTCGTGGTAGGGCCGCGTCCTACGTGACGGACTGACCGGGTGCGTCCAGGCACCATCATATCCGCATCATATTTGAGATGAATACATGAGGGGTGTCGGTCAGCCCGGACTTTTGAGGCCTGTTTAAGGTGCCCGTCTAGGTCACATTTTCGTGACCAAACGGGCCGCCCGAGCATTTGAGGTTGGTTTAGGGCGTCCGACTGTAGATGCTCTAAGAGCATCTACAACCGGACCCCCCATATCCGTCTTAAACGTCCGAGTAGGCCGCCCGGCCACTAACCGGTCACGAAAATGAGACCCAGACGGGCAACTTAAACAGGCCTCAAACGCCCAGACTGACCGATACCCCTCATATCCATCTCATATATGAGATGAGTATGAGGAGTGTCCGGGCACTCACTGGTTGTGCGTCCGCCACATAGGATTGGGTTTATTCTTTCTCACTTTATCTCCACCAATTGCATGCATGTGACCAGACATATATGGTTAAAGTGAGTGACATGGCTGTGAACATGAAAATTTGAGAGGTGACCGGTCATTGTCCGCGGACGGGCTCGTCCACGGCGTTTGAGGGGTCGGTTTTGCCAAGTTCGTCTGTAGATAGCATCTACAACCGGACCCCTCATACCCATCTCAAACGCTCGAGCAGGCCGCCCGGTCATTGACCGGTCACAAAACTCTGACCCAGACGGCCGTCTTAAACGGGTCTCAAACGCCCGGGCTGATCGGCACCCCTCATATCCATCCCAAATATGAGGCGGATATGGGGGTGCTCGGGCACGCCCACCACGTTGGACCCGACACCCCGAGCCCACCACAAATTGCACCAAATCCTCCAAACATTTCCCCCTCCTCCCGCCGCCCTCCAACCTTTCCCGCGTCGGAGCCCTCGCCGTCCGTCACCCTTCTCCCCATGCTCATCATCGGTCCCGATCCGCCACCATGGATGTCCTCCAGCCCATCCCCAACCGCCACGACGGAGACGCAGTCCGCCTCGTTCGTCGGCGTCCCTTCCTCCGCTCTGTCTTGCAAGGCGGAGAACGTCGCCCAGAAGTTGCCGTCGCCTGCAGCAAGAGAGGGAGGCGGCGGCGATGCAGGGAGGTGAGGACATGCTCGAGGTGCTGTCTCCCACGCCACGCCTGGCATCCCACACCCCGTCCATCCGAGCGCCGACGCCGACGTGGTTTATGTCGTCCGACACCCTTGGGGCAGAGGAGGATTCGACGGCCAGCCGGTCCATTCCAGATACCTTTCCGCCCACGCAGATGTCGTTGGTCGATGAATGTGACTCGTCGCAGCTCGTCCGGGAGCAGATGAGCACGGGCACCGGCGCCTCTCGGGGTGCACTCAACATGTTCGACGAAATGATAGAACAAGAGCAAGTACATTTTGTTTGCGATAATGGTCAATTTGTTCATGTCAAATGCTTGTAATTTATGAATGGTTGCAAACCATGGTTATGTGGGAGGCGTACATGTCAAGCATGATCAATGTCAATTAAGATCCGACTGAAATGGAGTATGAATTGGAGAACAGCACCGCATTTGAAGTTCGGACAACATCCGATCCCAATCCGAGCAAGAAGAAGAAGAAAGGAAAGACGACAAAGGCAAGAGGTCAGGCTTTCTCAAGATTTGAAGTCATATTGTTGGACAAAGCTTGGTTGGCCACAATAATGAATCCAATATGCGACACCGAGCAAAAGGGAAACACGTATTGGGAGAAGATTTGGAAGGAGTATCATGAACAAAAGGTGTATGTGGAGCCGCATCTTATCGCAACCACCCGCAATGTGGCATCGCTGTGTGTCTGCTTCAGGTTGCTCATGTAAGTCCTTATGATGAATCCGATCCCTAATCATCTAGCTGACTGTGCCGGTGTGTTAGGATCTATGCTATTCAAAATTCATCACTAAAATGTAGGATATCTTAAACAAGCCTCATAGCCCTAAAGGCCAAGACTAATGTCGTCTACTCAACTCTGTAGGGAAGAGTTATGTCCAGAGAAGCGAATGCTTTACTATCCAAACCTTCCGAAGGTCATCGGCTCTGATTCTTTGGAAAGAAGGTTGAGAGCTATACACAACAACACTAAAGATGGAGCAGCCTGACATTTATTAGGGCATACGCATTTCTGTTGGGATTATGCGGTTGACAATATCTCGTACTAATCTAACCATTCTCTACGATTGAAATGGACAATTATTATGGTAATCAGACAGGTCTTCCAAAACAGGTATGTACAAGCGCCTCTGGCATACCCTAGAGAAAGAAAGCGACGGATAAACAGAGGCCAAGGATGGTTGCCATTTTTTCTAAATCGTGATGGCCTCGACCCTGAAATATGCCCGGCAATATGGTCTGAAACAAGAACAGAAGGGAGCCTGAGAACACTCAGCTTGCGTCATGGGTAGCCAAATAATTTTCAAAGTACTGCAGACCCCCTGTGTTTGCTAAACAAACTGGGTACTTTGTGTACGTGAGCAATTTATTCCTTTCAATTGCCATTATATGTGCACAATTTCATCTTTGATTTTGAAGTACATCTCTTCCATTCTACTTCAAGTTAGTTGTATGTCAGTAGGTATCAGAAGGATAACCAATACCCTTACTGGTCATCTAATTCTGTGCACTATGGATGATCACAAATTACTATGGGTTCTGTACACCAAACAATGCTTTCACTTTTCTGTTTACTGTTAAAAAAATAGTTTTTATATTGTTATTGCTTGATGTTCTGCAAGGTTCTGGTTTCTCTTAATTTTATGGCACTATTGGTTTTGCTTGACAGTTATTTTGGAGCTTTACATCAAAGTTTAAATGTAGGCAGACTAACTATTACAACAAGACAGAAGAGAGCCTGGAGAACACTCAGCTTGCACCATGGGTTGCCAAATATTTTTTCAGTATACTATGGACCCCGTGTCTTTGCTATAATATGTTGGTTCACTAAGAGGTTTCCTTTTTAGGCAACATCAAAATAGTAGATGCAGGAGAAGTGTTGTGATGGGTGTTACACTGAAAATTGACACAACCAAAATAGACATCTGTTGCTGTCAAAAATAACATTATTCTTATAACTCATTGCTAGGTAGCAATGCTACATGATCTGTCCAGCGCAACAATCATGTACATAGTTCTGATCAGTAAGCTGACATCTATTAGAATCTGCTCCTTCCGTTCGGCATATTATTCATCACGACAAAGCAATTCTTCCATATGTTTTCAAACAGACCAAGGAGACATCAAAGTATGGATTGCACTGACATAAAAAAGAGAGACTTGAATTTTGGTTAGGAAGTTTTGGTTGAACACATTGTGGTTCGTATCTATCTCATGTTGTGCTTTGTGTGATTTACGTTTGTTGGAAGCACTTCCTCCTGCTACTGATTGTGCTCATACTGAATGGTGACAGGTTTTACCGTTTTATAAGGGGTTTGCGATGTGACCAAATATTGCGTCATGTGTTTGAAATTTGTCAAATCTGGTCACGCATTGGGTGTTTGATTGTACCCTGTTGTTCATATGTAGTGGTGAACTCGATCGGTCCTGTAAATTCAATGAACTGGGTATCTGAATTCTGTGAACTTGTTAACTAAAACTGCTGTGGTTTTTACATTGTTAGAACTAAATGATTAAGTGAATGTGCTGCATTTTTAACCGAAAGTGCTGATTGTGAAGTGAGTTTTGCTGAATGAATTCTCTGAATTTTATGCATACTGAATATTCTGTACTTTTCTCATGTCATAACTGAATCATCTGAACTTTTGACACAGTCATAACTTAATATTCTGAATGCTGTTGCCGGATCGACGAACGGTGAACTTAGTTTTTGGACCAAAGATGTGTATTTTATAACTTTGTGACTAATTTGAGCATTCCGCGCAAGCTTATGTACTTGTGGCGTATTTACCTTGAAAGGAAATAAATAAGAAGATCCAAATCAGTAACTTGTTACCCCATCCACCGGCACCACCGTCATCCGTGGACGACTCCACCCCATCCCCGTCCGGAGCTCGCTAGCGCCAGCGGTACCTGATCTGCGGCGCGGCACTGTCGGTTCCTCATCGATGAGGTCCCCCCGCACAGCCCAAGCTCCACCGTTGACCGCACCCGACCTGCGTTTTGCCGCATCCATACCCACCTCGAGCTCGCCCGCTCTAGACCAGAACACCGTCGCCCCTCCCAAAGCTCCACCGATGACCGGTGTGAGGAGCCGGAGCCGGAGGCTGCGACGGGGAGTCAAGCATCGCGCTGGGACTAAGGATGGTGCATCACGTAATCGGGGCGGCACATGGGGAGGAGAATAGGCCGGGGGAAGGTAGAGCAATAGAGTTGTTGGGGCGGCGGCCGGAACCCTAGTGTGGCAGGGGCGCTGGATGAGGAGGAGAAAGTGACATCGGGAGGGTTGCTGTGGTGTGGTTCGATTGGGGAAGGAAGTTCGCACGCGGTGGCAAAGCACGAGTCAACAACTTACAGGTGGAGCCTGAGCGGTAAACAACAGCGAACCAGACTCCTACAAATGGGCCAATCAGCGTCCTTCAAAGCCTCAATCCACCAACCTCAAAAAAAAAAAAAAAACTCAATCCACCAGAACGCAGCATTTCAAGGGAGCTTAGAATCTGTACTGATTCCTGAAAGTAACAGCAACTCGTTTTGTTTGCGAGGACGAGAAGCTCCAGCTTAGGCCAACTTCTTTCTCTCGGTCATCGACTTATTGCCTTACTGGTATTTGAATAAAAATGCTGGAAAATATCTTTTTTTTTTTGAAAAACTTTCTGTCATATTCATTTTCAATCATGTCAGCATAACGAACACCAGAAAAAAAAATTACATTTAGATACCTAGACCACCTAGCAACGATTAAAAACACTCAAGCGAGCCTACTACTTACGCCTACCAAACATTTGAACCACTGAGTTTTATTTCCTCCTCTTAAAGAAAAAAGGCGATCTCACAAGGGCCTCTTGCCGGGAGAGTTCCTTCGTTGTCATCCTCCGACGGCTCCCCTCCGCCGTCGGTGGTGAGGGGGTCGCCGGATCCACGTGTGTGGATAGTTTTTAGGTCAAAGTAGCTTCGCCTTTAGTTTATTCATCGTCTTGTCTTCAACGACATAGATGGTGGCATTGAATAATGATTCTTCAGATTTTCCCTGACAAGGCATGGCTCTGGTTGGGGTTGGATTTGGAAACCCGTATGTTTAAGCAAGGATGTTGTGGCGGCGGCGACATCCTCGTGGTGGACTTGTCCTCAGGCTCTGCCGGTCCGATGGTGTTTGCTCCAGCACCGATGTGGAGCTTGGGGGCTAGTCCAGGAGCGGCTGCAGATTGGGTCTGCATCGACGGCATCTAAAAGATGGTGGATCTTGTGTTGGGTTCGTGATTCGTGCATGTGAGGTGTAGTTTCATTCTCCAACGTCTTAGTCGTGCGGGGGTGCCATATCTAGAGTTTGATGGCATGTTCGGGGTGTTGCCCTGGTCTACTTCATTCAACGGTAATGGTTTCACCTTTGGTAGTCACCTTGGAGGTCCGCAAAGTTGTGTATTAGCGATGGAGCCACATCGAGCTGTGATGAGGAGGTTACCCATCAATTTTTCTTTGGTGGCTACTGTGGTGTTGTCAGAAGCTCTAGTGCATAGCGAACGGTTAAAGCGTGCTGGTAATATCAAAACAGGTTGGGATAAACCAAACCTGACATGGAAGGAGTCCGTAAAGAGAGATATAAAGGACTGGAGTATCACCAAAGAACTAGCCACGGACAGGGATACGTGGAAGATTGCTATCCATGTGTCAGAAGAGTTGGTTGCGAGATCTTATAGGTAGGGGTGGAAAAAAAAGCTTGAAACTCGCGAGCTAAACGAGTAGCTTGTGACTCGTCTCGAATCAACTCAAACTCGAAGAATAACGAGTCGAGCCAAGCTTTATTATAAGACCGTTTATAGGCCAAGTTAAACGAGCTGAGTTCACCCGCACTCGTGTAACTTGTTAGGCTCGGTATAAATATCAGCCACCCAACCCCACCTTGCATCCCAGGCCAGTTGCATGGGCACAACACAGGGCCCTTCCACATAACAATAGGCCCAACTGTTGGAAATATGCCCTAGAGGCAATAATAAAATAGTTATTATTATATTTCCTTGTTCATGATAATCGCCTATTGTTCATATTATAATTGTATTAACCGGAAACCGTAATACATGTGTGAATACATAGACCACACCATGTCCCTAGTAAGCCTCTAGTTGACTAGCTCGTTGATCAATAGATGGTCATGGTTTCCTGGCCATGGACATTGGATGTCGTTGATAACGGGATCACATCATTAGGAGAATGATGTGATGGACAAGACCCAATCCTAAGCATGGCACAAGACCTGTAGTTCGTATGCTAGAGATTTTCTAATGTCAAGTATCGTTTCCTTAGACCATGAGATTGCGCAACTCCCGGATATCGTAGGAATGCTTTGGGTGTATCAAACGTCACAACGTAACTGGGTAACTATAAAGGTGCACTACAGGTATCTCGGAAAGTGTCTGTTAGCTTGGCACGAATCAAGAATGTTGGGAGACGTAGTAGTAAATCAAAAATTTCCTACGTATCACCAAGATCTATGTATGGAGAAACCAGCAACGAGTGGGGAGATATTGCATCTTCATACCTTTGAAGGTCGCTAAGCGGAAGCGTTACAAGAACGCGGTTGGTGGAGTCGTACTCGCAGCGATTCAGATCGCGGTGGATTCCGATCTCAACGCCGAACAACGGCGCCTCCGCGTTCAACACACGTACAGCCCGGTGACGTCTCCCGCACCTTGATCCAGCAAGGAGGAGGGAGAGGTTGAGGGAGAGCTCCGACAGCACGACGGCATGGTGACGGTGGAGCTACGTGGACTCCGGCAGGGCTTCGCCAAGCGCTACGGAGAACGAGGAAGAGGAAGGGTAAGGCTGCACCGAGAGAGAAAGAAGTCGTGTCTCAAATCATCCCATACCCTTGGGTATATATAGGAGGAGGGAGAGGGAGGGATGCCTTGGACCCTCCTCCAAGGAGGAGAGGTTCGGCCAAAGGTGGGGAAGAGTCCACCTCCCACAAGGGAGGTGGATCTCCTCCTTGTAAATCCTTTAGCCCTATATCTCCTTACCCCAACCGCATGGGCCTTTCTAGAAGGTCTTGGACAGCCCACTAAGGGCTGGAACACATCCTCTAAGGGCCCACGAAGTCCTTTGGTCGTCACACCCCTCCCGAGGGTCCTCCGGCACCCTCCCGACACTCCCGGTACACTACCGATGAGCCCGAAAACTTTCCGATGACCAAAACTGGACTTCTTATATATCAATATTTACCTCCGGACCATTCCGGATCTCCTCGTGACGTCCGGGATCTCATCCGGGACTCCGAACAACATTTGGTAATCACGTATACCATTTCCCTATAACCCTAGCGTCATCGAACCTTAAGTGTGTAGACCCTACGGGTTCGGGAGACATGTAGACATGACCGAGACACCTCTCCAGTCAATAACCAACAGCAGGATCTGGATACCCATGTTGTCTCCCACATGCTCCACGATGATCTCATCGGATGAACCACGATGTCGGGGATTCAATCAATCCCGTATACAATTCCCTTTGTCTATCGGTATGATACTTGCCCGAGATTCGATCGTCGGTATCTCTATACCTTGTTCAATCTCGTTACCGGCAAGTCTCTTTACTCGTTCCGTAATACATCATCCCGTGACTAAATCCTTAGTCACATTGAGCTCATTATGATGATGTCTTACCGAGTGGGCCCAGAGATACCTCTCCATCACACAGAGTGACAAATCCCAGTCTCGATTCGTGCCAACCCAACAGACACTTTTGGAGATACCCGTAGTGCACCTTTATATCCACCCAGCTACGTTGTGACGTTTGGCACACCCAAAGCATTCCTACGGTATCCGGGAAATGCACAATCTCATGGTCTAAGGAAACGATACTTGACATTGAAAAGCTTTAGCAAACGAACTACACGATCTTGTGCTATGCTTAGGATTGGGTCTTGTCCATCACATCATTCTCCTAATGATGTGATCCCGTTATCAACGACATCCAATGTCCATGGTCATGAAACCGTGACCATCTATTGATCAACGAGCTAGTCAACTATAGGCTCACTAGGGACATGTTGTGGTCTATGTATTCACACATGTATTACGGTTTCCGGTTAACACAATTATAGCATGAACAATAGACAATTATCATGAACCAGGAAATACAATAATAACCATTTTATTATTGCCTCTAGGGCATATTTCCAACAGTCTCCCACTTGCACTAGAGTCAATAATCTAGTTACATTGTGATGAATCGAACACCCATAGCATTCTGGTGTTGATCATGTTTTGCTCGTGAGAGAGGTTTAGTTAACGGATCTGCGACATTCAGATCCGTATGCACTTTACAAATATCTATATCTCCCTCCTGAATGTAATCACGGATGGAGTTGAAGCGGCGCTTGATGTGTCTTGTCTTCTTGTGAAACCTGGTCTCCTTCGCAAGGGCAATAGCTCCAGTGTTGTCACAGAATAGAGTCATCGGGCCCGACGCACTTGGAATTACTCCTAGGTCGGTGATGAACTCCTTCATCCAGACTCCTTCCTTTGCTTCTTCCGAAGCAGCTATGTACTCCGCTTCACATGTAGATGCCGCCACGACGCTTTGCTTGCTGCTGCACCAGCTGACTGCCCCTCATTCAAAATATACACGTATCCGGTTTGCGACTTGGAGTCGTCCGGATCTGTGTCGAAGCTAGCATTGACGTAACCCTTTACGACGAGCTCTTCAGCACCCCCATATACGAGAAACATGTCCTTTGTCCTTTTCAGGTACTTTAGGATATTCTTGACCGCTGTCCAGTGTTCCGCTCCGGGATCACTTTGATACCTCCCTACCAAACTTATGGCAAGGTTCACATCATGTCTGGTACACAGCATGGCATACATAATAGAGCCTATGGCTGAAGCGTAGGGGATGACACTCATCTCTTCTCTATCCTTTGCCGTGGTCGGGCATTGAGTCGTACTCAATCTCACACCTTGTAACACAGGCAAGAACCCCTTCTTGGACT
The DNA here is from genome assembly GCA_022496015.1 of Hordeum marinum. Taxonomy (NCBI): domain Eukaryota; kingdom Viridiplantae; phylum Streptophyta; class Magnoliopsida; order Poales; family Poaceae; genus Hordeum; species Hordeum marinum. Next base: position 31,762,875 of record CM039676.1, read on the forward strand.
GATCCATATTGAACTTCTTCAATATCTTTTCAAGGTATGTGCTTTGTGAAAGACCTATGAGGCGTCTCGATCTATCTCTATAGATCTTAATACCTAATATGTAAGCAGCTTCTCCAAGGTCCTTCATTGAAAAACACTTATTCAAGTAGGCATTTATACTTTCCAAGAGTTCTATATCATTTCCCATTATCAGTATGTCATCCACATATAATACGAGAAATGCTACAGAGCTCCCACTCACTTTCTTGTAAATACAGGGTTCTCCATAAACCTGTACAAACCCAAACGCTTTAATCACTTCATTAAAGCGAATGTTCCAACTCCGAGATGCTTGCACTAGCCCATAGATGGAGCACTGGAGCTTGCATACCTTGTTAGCATCTTTAGGATCGACAAAACCTTCTGGCTGCATCACATACAGTTCTTCCTTGAGGAATCCATTAAGGAATGCCGATTTGATCTCATAATCATAAAATGCGGCAATCGCTAACATGATTCGGACAGACTTCAGCATCGCTATTGGTGAGAAAGTCTCATCGTAGTCAACTCCTTAAACTTGTCGATAACCCTTAGCGACAAGCCGAGCCTTATAGACGGTCACATTAACATCCGCGTCAGTCTTCTTCTTAAAGATCCATTTATTTTTAATGGCTCGCTTATCATCAGGCAAGTCCACCAAAGTCCACACTTTGTTCTCATACATGGATCCTATCTCGGATTTCATGGCTTCAAGCCATTTGTTGGAATCCGGGCCCGCCATCGCTTCTTCATAGTTCGAAGGTTCATCGTTGTCTAACAACATGATCTCTAGGACAGGGTTGTCATACCACTCTGGTGCGGAACGTGTCCTAGTGGACCTTCGACGCTCAATAGTAACTTGATCTGAAGTTTCATGATCATCATCATTAACTTCCTCTCCAGTCGGTGTAGGCTCCATGGAAACAACTTTTTGTGCTACGCTACTCTCCGGTTCGAGTGGAGGTACAATTACCTCATCAAGTTCTATTTTCCTCCCACTTACTTCTTTCGAGAGAAACTCTTTCTCGAGAAAGGATCCATTCTTGGCAACAAAGACTTTGCCCTCGGATCGTAGGTAGAAGGTATACCCAATAGTCTCTTTGGGATATCCTATGAAGACGCACTTTTCCGCTTTGGGTTCGAGCTTCTCAGGTTGAAGTTTCTTCACATAAGCATCGCATCTCCAAACTTTTAGAAACGACAGCTTAGGTTTCTTTCCAAACAATAATTCATACAGTGTCATCTCAACGGATTTTGACGGTGCCCTATTTAAAGTGAATGCGGCAGTCTCTAATGCATATCCCCAAAATGATAGCGGTAAGTCGGTAGGAGACATCATAGATCGTACCATATCTAATAGAGTGCGATTACGACGTTCAGACACACCATTTCGCTAAGGTGTGCCAGGCGGCGTGAGTTGTGAAACAATTCCACATTTCCTTAGGTGCGTGCCAAACTCGTGACTTAAATATTCTCCACCATGATCAGATCGTAGGCACTTTATTTTCCTGTCACGTTGATTCTCTACCTCACTCTGAAATTCCTTGAACCTTTCAAAAGTTTCAAACTTATGTTTCATTAAGTAGACATACCCATATCTACTCAAGTCATCAGTGAGGGTGAGAACATAACGGTAGCCACCACGAGCCTCGACACTCATTGGACCGCATACATCGGTATGTATTATTTCCAACAAGTCAGTTGCTCGCTCCATTGTTCCGGAGAACGGAGTCTTGGTCATCTTGCCCATGAGGCATGGTTCGCACGTGTCAAATGATTCGAAATCAAGAGACTCCAAAAGTCCATCAGTATGGAGCTTCTTCATGCGTTTGACACCAATATGACCAAGGCGGCAGTGCCACATGTAAGTGGGACTATCATTATCAACCTTACACTTTTTGGTACTCACACTATGGACATGTGTAACATCACGTTCGAGATTCATCAAAAATAAACCATTGACCAGCGGGGCATGACCATAAAACATTTCTCTCATATAAATAGAAGAACCATTATTCTCAGATTTAAATGAGTAGCCATCTCGCATTAAGCGAGATCCAGATACAATGTTCATGCTCAAAGCTGGTACTAAATAACAATTATTAAGGTTTAACACTAATCCCGAAGGTAGGTGTAGAGGTAGCATGCCGACGGCGATCACATCGACCTTGGAATCATTCCAGACGCGCATCGCCACCTCGTCCTTTGCTAGCCTCCACTTATTCCGCAGCTCCTGCTTGGAGTTACAAATGTGAGCAACTGCACCGGTATCAAATACCCAGGAGCTACTACGAGCGCTGGTTAGGTACACATCAATAACAAGTATATCACATATACCTTTAATTTTGCCATCCTTCTTATCCGCTAAGTACTTGGGGCAGTTCCGCTTCCAGTGACCGGTACCCTTGCAATAAAAACACTCAGTCTCAGGCTTGGGTCCATTCTTTTTTTTCTTCTTCCCGGCAACTTGCTTACCGGGCGCGGCAACAACTTTGTCGTCTTTCTTGAAGTTCTTCTTACCCTTGCCTTTCTTGAAACTAGTGGTCTTATTCACCATCAACACTTGATGCTCCTTTTTGATCTCGACCTCTGCTGATTTCAGCATCGAGTACAACTCAGGAATGGACTTCTCCATCCCTTGCATGTTGTAGTTCATCACAAAGCTCTTGTAGCTAGGTGGAAGCGACTGGAGGATTCTGTCAATGACCGAGTCATCCGGGAGATTAACTCCCAGCTGAGTCAAGCGGTTGTGTAGCCCAGACATCTTGAGGATGTGCTCACTGACAGAACTATTCTCCTCCATCTTACAGCTAAAGAACTTGTCGGAGACGTCATATCTCTCGACCCGAGCATGAGCTTGAAAAACTAGTTTCAGCTCTTGGAACATCTCATATGCTCCATGTTGCTCAAAACGCTTTTGGAGCCCCGGTTCTAAACTATAAAGCATGCCGCACTGAACAAGGGAGTAATCATCGCAGCGAGAATGCCAAGTGTTCGCAATGCCTTGCTCTGCTGGGAGAAGGGGTGGGTCACCTAGTGGTGCATCAAGGACATACAATTTCTTGGAAGCTATGAGGATGATCCTCAAGCCACGGACCCAGTCCGCATAGTTGCTTCCATCATCTTTCAGCTTGGTTTTCTCTAGGAACGCGTTGAAATTGAGGGTGACATTCGCGTTGGCCATTGGATCTACAATATAGATTGTAAAGACAATTTTAGACTAAGTTCATGATAATTAAGTTCACATAATCAAATCATTTAATGAACTCCCACTTAGATAGACATCTCTCGAGTCATCCAAGTGACACATGATCCATGTCAACTAGCCCGTGTCCGATCATCATGTGAGACGGACTAGTCATCCATGGTGAACATCTCCATGTTGATCGTATCTTCTATACGACTCATGTTCGACCTTTCGGTCTTCCGTGTTCCGAGGCCATGTCTGTACATGCTAGGCTCGTCAAGTCAACCTAAGTGTATCGTGTGTGTAAATCTGGCTTATACCCGTTGTATGCGAACGTTAGAACCTATCACACCGGATCATCACGTGGTGCTTCGGAACAACGATCCTTAGCAACGGTGCACGGTTAGGGTGAACACTTTTCTTGAAATTTTATTGAGAGATCATCTTATTTACTACCATCGTTCTAAGCAAATAAGATGTAAACATGATAAACATCACATGCAATCAATATAGTGACATGATATGGCCAATATCATCTTGCTCCTATGATCTCCATCTTCGGGGCGCCATGATCATCACTGTCACCGGCACGACACCATGATCTCTATCATCATGATCTCCATCATTGTGTCTTCATGAAGTTGTCTCGCCAACTATTACTTCTACTAATATGGCTAACATTTAGCAATAAAGTAAAGTAATTACATGGCGTTTATGATTGACACGCAGGTCATACAATAAAATAAGACAACTCCTATGGCTCCTGCCGGTTGTCATACTCATCGATATGCAAGTCGTGAAACCTATTACAAGAACATGATCAATCTCATACATCACAATGCATCACATCACATCCTTTGGCCATATCACATCACAAGGCATAAGCTGCAAAAACAAGTTAGACGTCCTCTAATTTGTAGTTGCAAGTTTTTACGTGGCTGCTATAGGTTTCTAGCAAGAACGTTTCTTACCAACGCCAAAACCACAACGTGATATGCCAATTGCTATTTACCATTCATAAGGACCCTTTTCATCGAATCCAATCCGACTAAGGTGGGAGAGACAGACACCCGCTAGCCACCTTATGCAACTAGTGCATGTCAGGCGGTGGAACCAGTCTCACGTAAGCGTACGTGTGAAGTCGGTTCGGGCTGCTTCATCCCACAATACTGCCAAATCAAGATAAGACTAGTAGTGGTAAGCATATTAACAAAATCGACGCCCACAACAACTTGTGTTCTACTCGTGCATAGATTCTACGCATAGACCTAGCTCATGATGCCACTGTTGGGAGACGTAGTAGTGAATCAAAAAAATTCTACGTATCACCAAGATCTATCTATGGAGAAACCAGCAACGAGTGGGGAGAGATTGCATCTTCATACCTTTGAAGGTCGCTAAGAGGAAGCATTACAAGAACGCGGTTGGTGGAGTCGTACTCGCAGCGATTCAGATCGCGGTGGATTCCGATCTCAGCGCCAAACAACGACGCCTCCGCGTTCAACACACGTACAGCCCGGTGACGTCTCCCGCACCTTGATCCAGCAAGGAGGAGGGAGAGGTTGAGGGAGATCTCTGGCAGCACGACGGCGTGGTGACGGTGGAGCTACGTGGACTCCGGCAGGGCTTCGCCAAGCGCTACGGAGAACGAGGAAGAGGAAGGGTAGGGCTGCACCGAGAGAGAAAGAAGTCGTGTCTCAAATCAGCCCATACCCTTGGGTATATATAGGAGGAGGGAGGGGGAGGTATGCCTTGGTCCCTCCTCCAAGGAGGAGAGGTTCGGCCTAAGGTGGGGAAGAGTCCACCTCTCACAAGGGAGGTGGATCTCCTCCTTTTAAATCCTTTAGCCCTATATCTCTTTACCCCAGCCGCATGGGCCTTTCTAGGAGGTCTTGGCCAGCCCACTAAGGGCTGGTACACCTCCTCTAAGGGCCCACGAAGTCCTTTGGTCGTCACCCCCCTCCCGGGGGTCCTTCGGCACCCTCCCGGAACTCCCGGTACACTACCGATGAGCCCGAAAACTTTCCGATGACCAAAACTGGACTTCCTATATATCAATCTTTACCTCCGGACCATTTCGGAGCTCCTCGTGACGTCCGGGATCTCATTCGGGACTCCAAACAACTTTCGGTAATCACGTATATCATTTTCCTATAACCCCAGCGTCATCGAACCTTAAGTGTGTAGACCCTACGGGTTCGGGAGACATGTAGACATGACCGAGACACCTCTTCGGTCAATAACCAACAGCAGGATCTGGATACCCATGTTGGCTCCCACATGCTCCACGATGATCTCATCGGATGAACCACGATGTCGGGGATTCAATCAATCCCGTATACAATTCCCTTTGTCTGTCGGTATGATACTTGCCCGAGATTCGGTCGTCGGTATCTCTATACCTTGTTCAATATCGTTACCGGCAAGTCTCTTTACTCGTTCCGTAATACATCATCCCGTGACTAACTCCTTAGTCACATTGAGCTCATTATGATGATGTCTTACCGAGTGGGCCCAGAGATACCTCTCCGTCACACGGGGTGACAAATCCCAGTCTCGATTCGCCAACCCAACAGACACTTTTGGAGATACCCGTAGTGCACCTTTATACCCACCTAGCTACGTTGTGACATTTGGCACACCCAAAGCATTCCTACGGTATCCGGGAGATGCACAATCTCATGGTCTAAGGAAACGATACTTGACATTGAAAAGCTTTAGCAAACGAACTACACGATCTTGTGCTATGCTTAGGATTGGGTCTTGTCCATCACATCATTCTCCTAATGATGTGATCCCGTTATCAACGACATCCAATGTCCATGGTCATGAAACCGTGACCATCTATTGATCAACGAGCTAGTCAACTATAGGCTCACTAGGGACATGTTGTGGTCTATGTATTCACACATGTATTACGGTTTCCGGTTAACACAATTATAGCATGAACAATAGACAATTATCATGAACCAAGAAATACAATAATAACCATTTTATTATTGCCTCTAGGGCATATTTCCAACAGAGACTGGGATTTGTCACTCTGTGTGACGGAGAGGTATCTTTGGGCCCACTCGGTAATACATCATCATAATGAGCTCAATGTGACTAAGGAGTTAGTCACGGGATCATGTGTTACGGAACGAGTAAAGAAACTTTCCGGTAACGAGATTGAACAAGGTATAGGGATACCGACGATCGAATCTCGGGCAAGTAACATACTGATGGACAAAGGGAATTGTATACGGGATTAATTGAATCCCCGACATTGTGGTTCATCCGATTAGATCATTGTGGAACATGTGGGAGCCAATATGGGTATCCAGATCCCGCTATTGGTTATTGGCCGAAGAGGTGTCTCGGTCATGTCTGCATGCTTCCCGAACCCGTAGGGTCTACACACTTAAGGTTCGATGACACTAGGGTTATATGGGAATAGTGTACGTGGTTACCGAAGGTTGTTCAGAGTCCCGGATGAGATCCCGGACATCACAAGGAGCTCCGGAATGGTCCGGAGGTAAAGATTCATATATAGGAAGTGAGGATTTGGTCGCCGAAAGTGTTTCGGGCGTCACCGGTAATGTACCGGGACCACCGGAAGGGTTCCGGGGGTCCACCGAGAGGGGCCACCAGCTCCAAGAGGCTTCATGGGCCAAGAGTGGATGGGAACCAGCCCCTAGGTGGGCTGGTGCGCCCCCACTAAGGGCCCAAGGCGCAGCAAGGGTGGAGGGGGGCCAAACCCTAGGCGTGGAGGATGCCTTGGGCGTCGCCCCTCCTCCCCATCTTGGCCGCCGCACCTCCTAGGGTTTCCCTAGGGGTGGCCGGCCCTCCTCCCCCTTCCCCCTATATATATGTGGGGTTTTGGGGCTGCATAGAACAGAACTCTCTCTCTCTCTCTCTCTCTCTCTCTCTCTCGGCACAGCCCTACCCCTCCTCCTCCTCGTCCTCTGTAACGCTTGGCGAAGCCCTGCCGGAGTACCACGCAGCTCCACCGTCATCACGCCGTCGTGCTGCCGGAGCTCTCCCTCAACCTCTCCTTCCTCCTTGCTGGATCAAGGCGTAGGAGACGTCATCGGGCTGCACGTGTGTTGAACGCGAAGGCGTCGCTGTTCGGTGCTTAGATCGGAATCCACCGCGATCTGAATCGCTACGAGTACGACTCCATCAACCGTGTTCTAGTAACGCTTCCGCTTAGCGATCTTCAAAGGTATGAAGATGCTCTACCCCTTTGCTCGTTGCTAGCATTTCCTAGATTGATCTTGGTGACACGTAGGAATTTTTTTAAATTGTTACTACGTTCCCCAACACCAACCGCCGCGGAGACACACGCCACGATTCATCTCCTTCCATCCGAAGCAAAATAGTGAGAGACCAGTCTGTCGATTCCCCTTCGTCTCCTCTGTTTCTGAATCATGAGTTCGCGGTGATAGCAGTGTCACGTAACCCCACCTCTCGGGTCATGTACATATTAGTAACTTGTTGATTTTTGTGATCATTTATCATTTTATGTGGAATTGTGGTCATGTACATGTTACTAACTTGCTGACATGTTGATGATACTGACAATTGTAAGTTAAGCTATTTACAATTGTTTGTGAACATCGTGCATGCTTAATATGTACATTTTACATTCCCAATTGATACTTTATTATCATATTCATAAGGTTTTATGTTCATACCTATAACGAGCTTAACAAGCTACACGAGCTAACTCGCGAGCTATACGAGTCGAGTCAATTTTGGATTTGAGCTCGTTATAATAACAATCGAGTCAAGCTAGCTCGTTAACGAAACAAGCTCTAACGAGTCGAGCCGAGCTGGCTCGACTCGGCTCGAATTCCAGCCAACTTATTTGGGACTAAAGTCTTTGTTATTGTTGTTGTTGTTGGGTGTTGTGATGTTGTCAGAGGCAGATGATGACAGACATTGATGTCAAGCACAGATGATTTTTCGATATTGTAATATTCCTTTTTTGCTGGTGTTTTTTGTGTGTAAAGGATAGTGTTATGTTGTTTTTTCGTTTTTGTCATGTCTTTAAGATATAGATGAGACACATATTACCATAGGAAAGAAGTACACCGAAGTTTAGGCAATTACTACCAGGTTATTACTCTATTATTTCCAGAACATCATCTAGGGTCTCTTTATTGGAACAATTGCAACGATGTTTGATTCTGCCTAGGAAAAACACAAGACTATTTCCAAGAGGTTGGAGCGAATAAACCATTTCCTACTCTAGAGGAAAGAAATCCTAAAAGGTTTGCGTCCTATGGACAAAAACAAACCAGGCAAGAAAAATCCCAAAGATTTTGATCCTCCAAAATTCTTTTGAAATCCTTTGAATCAAAGAGGCCCCAACCTATTTTAGCTTTAAGATGATGCAAAATAGATATAATCGCCAAATTGCAACATTTTTATTCCATATCATTTTCTTCTTTTGTCTCCTCTTCCAAATCCAAGGCATAACATGATATAACAGACCAATGTACTGCACTGTGGTACTTCTATTTCTTCATGACAACTTGTAGTCCGAGTAACAAAAACACGTCACACAATCATCCATGCTTCAGCAACTTTCTATCCTCAAGCTAATACCATCTCTCTCACAAATTCATCCCAGATATCTGGTTTCAAACTACAAGAACAGCCTCGTTTTGGAGAGGACCAGTGACTCACAGACCACTCCAGTTCAAACTCACTACACCCCATTCAAAAATCAAGAGAATGATTATGTCGACAAAGTAGGGCTGTCAACCGCGAGCGCCATCGTGTTGAGTCCATTGTCGACATAAACAGTTGAACCAGTGATTGCGGATGCCAATGGGGACACTAAGAATGCTGCTGCGTTCCCCACTTCCTCTGTTGAACATGCGACGGTTTATAAGTCACTTGTAGAAGAAAGGGATGCACCAAGAGTGGCAGATAAAGAGTGGTAGCGAGAGGAAAAAGAGACAATTTTAACCTGCCAAGAGTTCCTTTTGCAATGGTGCGTTAACATAGGAGTACTCGATCATCTTCTCGATGAACCCAATAGCCTTTGCAGCTCTGCTCCCCAATGGACCTAAGGAAATAAGAAAGGATAAATTCAATGCATGAATGGTGATGATACTGAAAGCACAGGCATAATGGAACTGCTGCTGAGTTGTTAAAGCTAGATGCTATAGAAAACTATACTCCCTCCGTCCCAAAATAAGTGACTCAAATATGACTCCACTTTGCACTAAAGTAGTGCAAAGTGGAGTCATATTTGAGTCACTTATTTAGTGCAAAGTGGAGTCATATTTGAGTCACTTATTTTGGGACGGAGGGAGTATCCGTTAATTTAGTACACAGATGATGTTTTCTAACGTAAACTTTATGCCAAAGAAAAAAGTCCATTTTACTCGCCTGAACAAAGTGGCTGGTTCACATAACCTCCTAAACTATTTTTCTGCTCCCTTAACCCCCTAAACTATCCGATACCGTTCAAAAATCATCTGAGTGGATTTGCACAGGCGGTTTGCTGACGTGGACGAGGTAAAAGTGGTATTTGACCAGTAGGGCCCCCTCGTCAGCCGCAGCCCGTGTCTCCCCCTGTATGTCAAGAGCGTCGCTGCCTCGATCTCTTCCTCCGGCGAACCCCCACTTCTCTTCCGCTTCCCGTGCATCGTGGAGCTTCCCTGAAGCTGACCGGCCCGTCCATTTGGAGCCACGCCTCCTCAAGGACCTCTCCCTGCTTGGCCAAGCTCCGCCGCCCATTGTTGCCATCGAACATGATGCCCACGAGCTCCTCTGGCCTCACCGTGGTTCCAACGAAGCAGGCGACAATGAGGAGGGGATAATAAACCCACCGTGCCGCCTGCCTGCCGAGCCCTCTCCCCTTTTTCCATTCCCCTCTCTTTCTTGCGATCCCGAAGCCCCCGAGAGCGCCATGGACTCCGTGTCGTCTTCGTGTCCAAAGGACACCCTCGCCAAACCAACGCGCCATAGAGCTCCGCATGATCCTCTCGATAGCCCAGGCAAAGGAATAGGCTTCGGCTGCCCCAAGCTGGGTGAATCGGTCGTCTTCCCCGACTACAGCCGTCAGACGCCGTCGCCAAATTCGCTGCTTGATGTGCAAACTCTCCTTCTGCATCAAGACCGCTATGAGCTCCCGAACATCCCCCCTCTCCTCTTTTGATTGATATTTTGTCGTACCTACTGCCCCCACAAGCTGCAGCGGCGCCGGCTGCAGTTGGGTGCGACAATGAGGTCGTCGGATGGGGGCAACGGCGGGGAGGATGGGAGGGAAGGCAAGGCAAGGGTAGAGGTGCAGTGAGTCGATTAGGCACGCATGGCGGAGGTACGTGGCGATGGGGCTGCCGGGCGAAGCAAAGAAGAGACAGTGGCGGCGATGAACCACTGGACAAGGAGGCCCAATGGTCAAATACCACTTTGATTACGGATTACCTCCACGTCATCAAAACAAATGAGCAAACCCAGGCAACACAATTTGTGAATGGTATCAGATAGTTCAGGCAGTTAAGAGAGCAGAAAAATAGTTCAGGGGGTTATGTGAACCAGCCACTTTCTTCAGGGGAGTAAAATGGACTTTTTTCTATGCCAAAAGATTTCCTGAAAAGAGGAACTTGTTTACTTTATTTACAAAGATACCTGCTGATATAGTGTTCACTCTGATTTTGCCCTTTCGGCCTGCTTCAAAAGCAAGAACCTACATAGAAAAAAAATGGCTTTGAAATCAGTATACACAAAAACAAAGCACTGTTGGACATCATAGCGGGTCATGTCACGAAGAAGCACATACTCTTGTATCACTCTCAAGTGCAGCCTTTGCTGAACTCATGCCACCGCCATAGCTACAAAGCAACCACCAAATAGATCATAAGTACAAATAATTCACTTCATAGCCGTGAATCACTAGAAGAAGATTTACCCAGGGATTGTCCTTTCCGAAGCAATGTATGTCAATGAGATACTAGCACCTCCTGTTAAATATTGAAATTACAAAACACAGTAAGCTGGGCCGCCTCTCATCAAATATTGAAAAAAATTACATAGTGAGAACAAATAGTTTCCATCTGACTAACAGAAATAATGCCCACTGAACAAGCTAGCCATAGACTTGTCTGATAGACCATCACTATTTACCACAGCAATGCATATGCCACACAACTACAGAAATGTGATAATATTTTTAAGCAAGCCTATCCTATTTGTTTAATGGAGTTACCCAGAACATGATACGAAATAAACACTAGACAGATTGACCCGTTATATTGTTTGTCTGGCATGTTCTTGATACAACCAAATATATTGCTGCCTTATCATTGTTTCTGGAAAATGCCATGTGCTGTACCGCTAGTTTACGGGTGGTAACTTAGCAGGGCACATCATTCATAAAGAGCGTAATGCAGATTCACATTGACATCTGTACTTTATCCAACAGTAAACCCAATCGAAAAGCAAGTGTACCAGATAAATACCGGTAAGCTTGCCAAATAGAATTCAGATGGTAGCACAACAACAAAAGAAAACACCATCAAAACAAGAAAAGAACAGACAAAGCATATTAGTAGGGACCTATTACCTGGATTCATGATGGGAAGGAAGTGCTGAAGTAAAGAGATGAACGAGTAACTAGATGCTGAAACTGCAGCAAGGTAGCCACTTCTTGATGTCTCCAGCAAGGGCTTTGTTACCTTTGAAGTGAAATGGAGGTTAACTAAAAAATAAATGCTAACAATAGAGGTGAGATGATGGTGAAGGCGATGGCATGCATGGGTATGTTTGTATGTGCATGAGAGACTTCACCTCAGGACCATTGGCAAGAGAATGCACAAGGATATCAATGCTGCCGAAATCATCCTTCACAGTTTCAGCAACTTCCTATCAGATGAAAGTATGCAGGAATTAGGTCTTGGATAAAAAGATTTATGCAGCATAGTATTCAGTAGATCGCCAGTATGAGTTTAAGAGGAATGCCGTAACTTACCTTCACAGTCCATTTTGAGGAACCCGCGTACCTCTTATTTGCTTTGACCTACACCCGGAAAAGAAAGAGTCAATACAGCCAGAATTGTAATGGACAAGGAGAATATCCAAATGATGACTTATGAGCATTACATTTTCAGGAACATCCTCCAGGGAGTCAAAAACTGCATCCAGTGGATAGACTTTAGTAATCTCCATAAGGGATCCATCAGGCAGCCTGCATCAAGTGCTTGTCAAACACCAGACATAGGACAATAGATCCAGCAAAGAACACTGAAGTGGACAAACAAAATTAGGGTAGAAGAACTAGATGAGCATACTTCCGTGATTCGTCGAACTTTCCACGTCTCAAGCTTGTCTCAAATATGTTCAGTGCCTGCAAATACAGATGGTATGTAAGATTGTTCAACAGAATATCCACTACAACAAATGAATAAATTTCATCAAAGAGGTCAACTTTTTTTTAGAACCATGAAAGAGATCAACTTACAGGCACCCATGTACCAACAAGAATTTCAGCACCAGCTGCAGCAAGAGCCTTGGCTATTGCCCAGCCATAACCATTATCATCAGCGACTCCGGCAATAAATGCTCTTTTACCTGAAACAATGGTACATGAACTAGTCAATTTACAGAACTTAGGTCAGATCACCTCCTAAAAAAATCAGTTGTATTGGTTTTATGGCTCTGAAATTGCATAACTCAAAAAGCTGGAAGTGAAGTGCTAATAAAGAAATTAGCCTAATCAATTTACCTTAATAGTAATAAGACACATATTCTTGCAACTAACAAAAAGAATCCAATGATGAATTTCTCATCGCATTTTACGCAGTAGAACCTATACAGCTTGACCCAATCCAATGCAAACTTAAAATTACTGAGGGTTTTTTTTTTGCGAACTAAGCAACAAAGATGGTACAATGACATCCCTATCATTAAGTTTGCTACCAGGCATAGAACATAAGAGAGAGGTCACTGCCTTTTGGTCTAGATCTACACAAACTAGAAAGCATTAAGTTGGAGACCAGCTCCCTGCGACTAGCTCTCCAAAGTGTTATAATCACAATTTCAGGCAGAACCAATGCATGTATGTAAATATAAGCATTCTCATGAGCTCATTAATGAGTCGCTCAAAAGTGGAACAGAAGGACCAAATTGTCAAAATGAACACCTCTAGACAGACAGGGGGATCCAGATCCACACAATGAAAAAGGACACTTGATGAAACAGTAGTTCAAATTAGAGACCTGTGGTGAAAAATATTCTGAAGGGAAAGCATGAAGCTGCTTCATTGCAAGGTTGTGCCCAGCTTGTCCATAAATCCAGAAATCATACCCATTACCAAGGCAGCACCACTAGAGTAATGTAAGGGCTTGGGATTTACAATAAGTCAATAACTAGGCTCAATGTGGCGAAGAAAGGTTTTAGGGCACCACCTACTTTTTTTAACTGTTTTCGACAGAATGTTTGGAAGTTTTGTTTCCCAGGTTAAGCAAAGCTTAATTCAGACTGTATGTATGTGACATTGTAGCTAAACAGTTTTGAATGGTATATTTTAATCTTCATGTTCGAGATATGCTGATTTGCTTCATAGTGTCATTCTAATTAAGTGTTCATCTTTAGGTTCCAGTGGGATTTCACTTGAATTATCTCAGCATTCCTTTTTCATATCTTTCACATAATACTAAATTTGGAAGTCCTGTGAGATCCGTGTTAACTCAAGTTCCCAGCAGGCCACCTTAGCTGAAGCAATATTGATTGAACTTCCACAGTTCTGGAGGGAGACAAAGACATTTTATATAATATATTTCTGGTGCACTTTTGAGCCGAAAATTTATTTGTAATGGTTCTAAGGGCAACACACGGTGCACATTTGAACTGAATCTTGCTCAGTTGTGTAATATTGCATAGACACATGACAAATTTAAGTGTTATTGCAGAACCACAACTGAAGCATATAGTAGTACTGTGTAATAAACATAATGGCACCAAAATTGCAAGAACAAACAATTAACGAAGATACATTAACCCAAAGTACAGCAATAACCATCTGTCAAATTGACACTTCTTGTAGCTTACCTCTGAGATCAATGGGGAGCCCTTGGACAGCTCCCTGAGACATCGCCCTGACGGCAAACCTCTTGCGGCTTACAGAAATGAGCGGTCCTGCTGACGCAGTCTTAACACAGCTTGCAAAGCCACTTCTGGTGCTGAGTGCCCTTCCGAATGCAGAAACTACAGTTCTCGACCCAAGCATGCGCTGGCAAGCCGGAATGCAAGGGCGTGCCACCACCATCTGCATACCGGTAGCTGCAGATGCACCCATTGTAGTTTATGTCGAAATACGGCAGACGTCGACTGCAACAGAGAACAAGTGAAAGACAATGTCACGCATGAACTGACAGACAGAGCATCTGGCTGGGGAACAAACTTCTGGTGAGAGTTTTGAATCGTGAATCCTAAGTAGACCCACAGTCCTATGTTCGGTTCGGTAAGAGTATTGCACTGCACCGTGAAGCGTGGGAACTTCGGCAATCTTACGGTCAGTCGTGCATAATTTCAAATTTTCTGCTAGGATGGCAACACCTACTTCCTCCTGCGTGCCTGATAAAAGAATCTTGACGGAGACACGAAACCCAGTATCCCCATATTTTGTCCAGGAGAGACACTTGGCATCGGATTGACGTCGGATTAGCTTCGAGTGTGCTACGCGGGAAAAAATAATCCAAATCTGGCCCGGATGGGGAGGCGCCCCCGCACAAATTTAGAGAAAATGGGAGGGCACGAACCCTCAAACTTTTGGATTCGGCGTCGTGGAGAAGCTCCTTACCTCAGGGAAATGGGAATGCGGCGAGGACGAGGGCGGACGGGGGCGGGGATCTGAGGCGGAGAGCACGAGGCGCGAAGTGCGGCTGTGAGGATTGTGCTGCTGCGGGTGGGGGAGGGGGGAGGTGAACAAACAGGCCGAGCGGAGGTGGTGTCGCCCCATTCCCAATTTCCCTGCGAAACCCGAGCGGAGGCGGGGATGGGAGCCGCCGGGGAGAGGATGAACCGGCCGCCGCTTCACCTCAGATCGATGGAGTGGGGGGGGAGGGGAGAGGAGGGGGAGGGAGAGGGAGGAGGGGGAGGGGGAGGCGGCCGCCGGCCGACGGGGAAGGGAGGAGGGGGAGGCGGCCGCCGGCAGATCGGGAGGGAAGGGACGAGGGGGAGGGGGAGGGGGAGGGAGGAGGGGGAGGCGGGCGAACCTGGGAGCGGAGGGCGAGTGCGAGGGAGGAGGCAACGGTTCCGCGTGGTCCGGCCCTTTTCGAGGTATGACTTGGTTCCGCATCTGGGCCGAATATTAGGTCGGGGGAACCGCTGCGTGCCGGTTCCAGTTGCAACTGAACGCGGCAACGTGGGCTTGGGATGGGCCGGACCCGTGCCATTTCCTCGACTGAACACACCGTTAAATCGCCCGACCCGTATTGCTCGTTTACAATTCGCAAGAAACGCATTTTGCGGGCTGCGGTCGAACAGAACCCACGTAACAGGACCGTAAAACAGATCTGTATCGCTCGTTTATAGTTTGTGGAAAACGCGTTTTTCGGACTCGCGCGGGCTACGGCCAAACAGAACCCGCATAACGGAACCACATAACGCGTGGTTTTCAGAATTTAGCACATATTTCAGAATTACACATATCTCAAATAACATAAAATGTGAATATTATGAATCCAAATTACAATGATTATTCAAGTCACGAAATAAAACTAATCATTTGTTACAACAATTGTTCCGAATACAACAATGATACCGATCACACATGAATTAAATGAAATGAATGTAAAATCGGTCGGTGCCTTTGCCAAATGGTGCTCAATGCCTTTGGTCATGCCTCTGCCAATGGTGCTCAATGAGATCCTCTTCGAGCTGATGGAGGGTGTCTACATCTTCAATCTGCAGGTATGTCTGAATAAATGTCTGTATATGGTCAGGGTCTCTAGCTGGCTTCACACGGCTACCGACATTGTCGTAGAAGAACTCCAAGTTTAAGTCCCTCTCATCTGCTGATGATGGCGCTCGAGTATCGATTCCACGCCCGAGTCATCCGACGAGGACGAATCCTCAAGCAAAAAATTGCTCGCACGGGCTCAAATCCATCTAAAAACGCATCGAAGCTTGCATCAACGAAATTTCTACGGCGACCGTGGGGCTCAAGGGGAAGGAAAAGGGGCTCATCGGGGCGGTGGCGACGGTGGCGGTTTGGCGAATCCGGGGTGGGCGTCTGGGGCGCCCGGCGGCTGGAGGCGGTCGATCGGGGGCGGCGGCGACGTCGCAGTGGCTCGGCTCGTCGGATCCGGGGCGGGCGACGCGATTCCGCTGGCCGAAATGGCCGGAATCGCAGGCGGCGGACGACAGCGACGGTGACGGACGTCTGCGGGAGGGGATTTGGGGAGCGCGCGAGCTGAAATGTCCCTCCCGCCAACCGCTTTCGCGGGATACAAGACACCGACGGGTCGGGGGGGACTGTGTTTTCGCGGGTCGGGGGGATTTTACCGCGTCCCTCAAATTTGTTTACGGGTCGAACGCTTCTAAGGTTTCTATTCGGGTCACTTTTTCTGCCCAAAACCGTAAACTGGCGGTTATTTTGCGGGTCGGGCGATTTAAGGGGTCTGCTAGAGTTGCTCTGAGCAACCGAGGCAGATGCCAGATGGGGGTTTAGGTAGGGCTGGACCAAAAGCTCGTAGCTCGCGAGCTTAATGAGCGATCGATAGTTCGACTCGTTAAGCTCGTGGTTTGCTTCATAATGAACAGAGCTAATCATCGATTTCAGCTCGTTAAGCTTAACGAGCTTAACTAATGAGCTAACGAGTTTCACAAGTAGCTCGTTAAGCTCGTTAGTAACAACACAACACAAATTTTCATCTGACGTGACAAAAAATTTGTAGCACCTGAGACCATCTATTCAATGTAATCTACATAGGAGGCAACAAACTAGTGCATTTCATTTTGAGGTCACCATCTTTCTTCTTAAAAAACACATCTATTCACTCATCCCATAGACTAAAACACATCAGAATTTGTTAACGAGCGTTCGTGAGCGCTCACGATCTTAACGAGCTTTAAACGAGCCGAGCCGAGCAGGGCTTTCTGCTCGTTAATCTTAACGAGCCTAACGAGCACGAGCTTAACAATCATGAGCTTAACGAGCCGAGCAGCTCGTTAATCCACCCCTACCGTTTAGGGCAAATCCAACAGACCCACGCATTTCATCTGCCCGTATCCCTTTGGATCTGGACGTCCATTGTGCCGACGCAAACAAACGGTTATCCATTTTTAGAGCAACTCCAACGCGTTGACACATTTTGTATGCGTATGTTTGGATCGAAACAGACAGAAAACACAGCCCAACACGCCGACACAAATGGATGGCCGTCTGTTTTTCGTTCGCTCGCGACTCATTGTCGGCCCAAATTTGGGTCGGGTTTGCGTCGACGCGGTCACAAAACAGATGTATGTGACGCCCGTCCTTGTCCTTCCCAGGCCTGCCTGTCGGTGGCACATCGACATCGGCCATTCTCCTTCTTCACCATCCACACCCGACACCTCCGACCACGTCGCCCTCACCGTCGCCGCTCACTTCCCGCCGATCGGACGTTGCCCAAGTCACCTGTGACGCCCCTAATTTCGACCGTACGCTAAACATACACGCAATGCGTACGACCAAGATTAGGGACTTACTAATTAATGTCACAACACAACTCTAGACACAAATTAAAGTCATACGGCTTCGTATTACAAGCCAGGGCCTCGAGGGCTCAAATACAAAGCTCGACAAAGCATGAGTCAGCGGAAGCAAATAACATCTGAGTACAAACATAAGTTAAACAAGTTTTTCCTTAAGAAGGCTAGCACAAACATAAGCAGCGGAACGAAAGAGGCGAGGCCTCCTGCCTGTGAACCTCCTAACTACTCCTGAGCGTCGGCACTCTCCGCGTAGTATCAGGCTCCAGCGGTGGTGTAGTAGTCGTCTCCGACGTACTCCATCTCCTGGGCTCCATTGTCTGAACGCAGCAATGGAATCGAGGGGGAAAGAGAAAGCAAAGCAGCGGTGAGTACTCATCCAAAGTACTCGCAAGACTAACATCAGAACTATGCTAAGTATGCATCATTATCAAAGGGTGGAGTTATATCTGGGCTGACTGTAGAAAGCAAGAATAGGGGGAAGGCCTGGTCCTATCGAAGACTAGCATCTTCAGCATCTTGCAGCATTAGAACATAGTAGACTGGTAACTCACATACAGTCATATTATTGTAGCAATTTTATTAAGAAACCACGCCCAGAGATTCTTCCTCGACTCCCTACGAGGAAGCAATCCTGAAGCCAACATTCATTTCAATTAAAGTCACAATTTTAGTTGTAGTAGGTCAAGGTACAACTCCAAGTCGTCCTGTTACCGTGGACACGGTTATTCGCATAGATAAATTCATCCCTGCAGGGTGCACCGCATTTCCAACACATTTGATCACCTCCGGTCGGACACACTTTCCGGGGTAATGCCCAGCCTAGGGATCCAAAACGTCGTCGCCCCACCTAAGCTCAACGAAGAGGCTAGCCTGCCGATCTAAATCCTAAGTGCACAGGTTCGTGGTCCCACTTGCCCTTGCACTTCTGCACGATGCGTACGTGGCCGGAAGCAGACCTAGCATACTCTAGCTCAAGAGTTGTACCTTCCAGCCCAATCCAACGCGTGCCGCTCCATTGCTGACGTCCGAAGAGCTTCAGCTGATACAACGACGCTGAGTACCCATAACTTCTCCCACATGAAGGTTTGGTGCCTAAAAGGTCAAACGACCAACTCAGATCAAATATCCAACCCATTAGCATTTTATTAATGTGGGGCAAGCGCCACCCATAAAGTGCGGCCCCGTCGCCCCGTCTCGAGGATGTGTGGCAAAGGCCTCTCCTGCCCGTCCACGCCTCATATTAACCTTTTGGATGCCTTGCCGGTGCATCCCACCACAACTTACACACGGGTACCCTTGGGGCCGACCCGTCTCAAGACTGTCAGGAACTCAGGTCCACCTCAACCAGGGTGGTACCGCCTGTCCCTCCAGTCCCGTCTTTCACATGTAAACAAGGTCAAGTTGAAGTAATTGTGTGTTTATACACCAAGTGGATATCCGAGGAATCACCCTTGATGGATCCCACTCGAGGTATATGTATGACAAGAGTCGCTATCGATAAATGGGAAGGAGGAATCACCCTCGATACCCATGATCAATTAGCCTACGCTACAGAATTAACACTGGGAGTGCTAAGTGAGGTATCACCCTCGGCACTCGGTAGTAGCTCTGTAGTGCCATACTAAAGGGGTGTGCGGTGATGTGAGGGGCATGGCTCGTCGGTCGGTTGACCGAGTATTTGGGTCTTCGAGTCGTCAAGTCGTCGATGAAGAAGCAGGGGCAACTAGGACTAAGGGGTCACTAGGGATTCATTGATCAACCTATACTAAGTAGTTGATATTATTGCAGGTATAGTAACAGTTTATCAAAAATAGGCTATGCATCATAATAGGCAAAGGAATGGGTGATATCAGAATGCTCAAAGGGGGTTGCTTGCCTTGTTACTCTGCAGCAAAGACCTGATCGTCAACGGCGTAGTCGTACCCGGCAACACCGTCAGTCTCGGGGTCTATCGGAGAGAAGAGGGGGAAGAAACAATAAATATATAGCAGACAAATGCATCACGATGCATGACATGACAATATGCACAGCTAGGTATGCACTAACGCAGTACTACACGTTGCATACGAAGCGGGAGAATATCTGACGATATTTCCCGGGTCTCGGGCTAGTACCGGCCACGCGAAAATGATGGAAAAGTTCCATGTTTGCCATGTCCGAGGCATGTGACAGACCAATAGACAGTGTATTCGGATTCGTCTCGTCGTTCTGAGCAACTTTCATGTATAAAGTATTTTCATCCGAGTTACGGATTATTTTATATTAATTTTTACAGTTTTATTAATATTCAGAAAATAAAACAGATTAAATTTAATTCAATAATTCAATTATGACATAAGCATGATGTCATGCCGACATCAGCAGTTAGCAGGGGCCAGACTGGTTAAACTGACCAGTGGGTCCCACATGTCATAGCCATAGTTTTAATTAATGTCTAATTAACATTAATCAGATTAATTAAGGGGACCCACCTCTCATACATTGTCTAAATTAATTAATTAACAGAATTATTTAAACAAGTTAGTTAATTAACAGGGTGGTTAATTAGTTTAATTAGTCTTAATTAAGTTAATTAACTAATTATTTAAATAATTAAGCCAATTATTTATTTTATTTAGTTATTATATACATATATATTTTTAATCTTTTTAGGGGTGGGGCCCCTTGTCATGTTCACACGGGAGGGGGGTAGTGGGGGGCACTAATCCCCCACTAAACAACCGGGCCAGGGCGCGCCAGGGGCCAACCGAGGGCTCGTCGGCGGCCGTTGCCGTGGTGGTGGCCGGTGGCGGTGGTGGCTAACGCGGGGAGGAATGCGCGATGCGGCCGAGGGGCGCGAACGAGGCCGCAGGGGCGTGCAGGCGCGCGTGTGGGGGAGCGGAAGGGCCGGGACGCGGGGCGTGCGGACGAGCGGGAGGGCACGATGGTGAGCGCGATGGGCGACCGGAGACGAGCTTGCGACGGCCGGCGGTGGCTCAGCCATGAGCGGTTGCAGCCAGCAGCAGCAGGAGTACGCAGAGGCGGTGGCGAGCGCCGGCCAGGGGCGTGGCTCCGCGCTAGTGCGTGGCTAGGCGCCGTCGGGTGCGCGCGCGGGAGCGAGGGGGAAGAGGCGAGCCGGGGGTGCCGAAGCGCGCCGCGGCGGGGTGAGCACGGCGAGGGCGCAGCGGTGCGCGTGCGCGGGGCACGGTGAGCACGGGGAAAAGGAAGGAAGGGGGGTTCTCACGGCTCCTGTAGGGGGGAGGCAATGACCTTGGGGAGGGGTGGCGTCTGGTGGGGAGGAGGCGAGGAGGACGACGACTGGCGGCAATGGGGGGCGCCGGGGCGGGCCGGTGAGGGGCGACGATGCCGACATTAGGGGCGTCTGCCCCGATCTGGATCGAGCGTAGGGGGAGAGAGGAGTGAGGCGACGGGGGCGAGCGCTAGGGTTTCGGTGGGGGTGCATATAGCCCCACGGACGGGGTGGGCCGGCCTGCTGGGCCGATAGCTCAGTTGGGCCGGGGGGAGGGTTTCCTTTATTTTTATTTTTTAAAATCTTTACCTTTTAAAAGCATTCTATGTTTATTAAAATGGTCACAAAATACTTTACTAAAATATGGTTGTTGGACCCAATAATTATAATGCAATAATTTAGAGTGCCACAAAAGTTTTGGAAAATTTTGAATTGTTTGAAAACCTACCAAAACAAAAAGGCATTTAATAATTGAGTTGCCCCCTGCTTTATTTATTTTTAAGGCACCAAAACAATTTGTAAAAAAGTGGGTTGCAAATTTAAAATAGCTTAGGGAATATTTGCAACCTAAGCATGATTTTTATTTCCTGTTTTGCAAAACTTTCAAACCACTTTTCAAAAGAATTGGAATTGCAAAGGAAGTTCAAAATATAATTTATTCAAAATGTGATCAAACATGGTTTATCAAAGGCATTGGCTTAATCCTCATGGTTAATGTAGCTTAATTACGTTGATCATTGTAGCATGGATCCACGGGTGTTACAACTCTCCCCTACTAAAAGAAATTCTTGTCCCAAGAATTAAGAGGTAGACATAAGGAGGAAATATTGGTTACGAAATTCTAACGAGTCTTCTCGTTCTTGGTTGCTCTCCTCAAAGAGGTTGGTCCTTTACGTTGATGTCTTCGATTTCTGATTTAGGTCATCCTGATGCAATAGTCATCCTTTCTTTGGGAACTTCATCGTCCTACGAATGCAATATGAGGGAAAACTATGGAAGAACTTAGCTACACGAGGTTGGGCACCTTACGGTGAACTCGGGGAAGAAACAAGAATCATTCCTCGAGTTGTAACTCAAGGAAAACACTGAGAGCAATTTGTGATGATCCAAAGTTTCAAATGGGTAGGCAATCTCATTCGATGCCTGATGAGAAGGCGAAAGGGGTTCAGAGCAACGGGAATAAATATTGCATTTGATACCAGAATAGATCATCCCTTGGACGGTGGCTCAGGGATTACATACGACACCAAGTGCTAAGGATCCTGTGGAACTATGGGTTAAGGCCCCCATGCTGGATAAGAGTAGGAAGAGCGGTGACATCTTGCACGGTCATGGTATCAAGACCTGCCAGAGGAGAGCTTGTTAGTTAAGTTGGCAACAATGTCGGTACCAAGGGCGGGGGACGAATAGAACAATTTTCCTGCTCGTTGAAACAAGGCGGACCAATAGTCAAAGTTCTCATCCACCGACGGTTAGCGGAATGTTATCAACAAAAGTAATAGGGTCTTACTGACAGAGCTATTCACCAAGGCATTTACCTAAGCAGGGAATTATTACTGCTTAGATCATATAATCTCAAGCAAGGTTAAACAAACCAATGGAAAAGACAAGGTGGTTATACCCAAGTTTTAAGAGTGTTACTTTCCCAAGGAAAAGCAGAGCATGATAAACATGAGAGGACAAAAAATGCATAATCTTATGGATAGAAGGGGTGACGAGAACCAAGATGCTTAACCATACAATGATGTTTGGATAATTGATCAAGAAACATTTAGCATTGCGCTTCCAATGTTCTTGTTGGTGATTGGAGTATCGCATCCATGCTTCGGGCAAGCATCGACATGGTCATTAGATAAAGGTCAGACTTCAAGAAGTCAAAGGATCCATCAGGAACAACTTATCACATAAGTCTTACAATTTCCTCATGGGAGATAGGCCAATCTTGTTGAACAAGATACTATAACAATAGGTCCCCCGGCCAGGTGTGCTAGCCATGACATCACTGAACCGAGTCACGTATAGACCAATGTTATACCTTTAAAAAAATGTTCCAACCAACATATCTGAGTGAGATTCAGATTTGGTTGGTGCGAGGATTTTCCAGACTTAGCAGGCCTTAGAAGGAAAAGGATGCAACACAGACCTACAAGATGATGTTGCCAGAATCTTGGAATGAACTACGGAAGTAGGCCTTGAATCATGAGTCGGATTGCAAGACATATGAACACAATGTCAAAACATTCTTGCCCACGTGGAAGTTTTTAGAATGTAACGCAATCAAGCTCTGGTTGGGAACCATCATAGATGATATCAAAGTTCCGTGTATAAGCCCGGATAGCTCTTACGAAGAACTTCTTTTCCCCAGATCAAATAAATCAGTGGCTTGACGTGTTAGGAAATACATATGGAGGGAAGGTAGCAAACCTATCAAACCATAGAATACTTCGCACATGCATGAATGAATTGGAACAATTCCGGAGGAAGCGAAACAAATTTTTCTCATAATCACGATGACAAGATGCACGTGAGCTTAGAGAAAAACACTCCTTTATCAAACATATTCCTCATTAGCTAGTTACGAAGATAAATCCTTCAAGATTTTACAACACTAGCTTAAATGTTCACCATGAACCACAAAGAAGATGAGGATGTGGCTGATGGGCTCAGCAACAATTCGTTGAGATTTCCACAAAGATGGATTTCCACGATGGAGTGAACAAGGTGACAATATTGGTCAAACAAGATGATATATTGAGGTATGCCCAAAGAAAACATCCACAATTAAACGTTAATCGAAAAGGTGCACCCAAAATCCAGACTAAGTAGCACGACCAATGATAGAATGTTGATTCAACAGCCAACACTAAGAATGGGCATTATTTTTCATTTAATCCAAGGTAATAGAGTTGCTATGCCATAAGTGTTGAATTTACACATCACAATCCATTTGTCGGTATTCCGGTTAGAAACAACACGGAAACTAAGAAATGAGAGGTGTTGGCAAGAAGTATCACTATATCAAGAATTTTTACGACGTGTGCAAATTTCACGTCATTCTTGGAAAAGATGGTAATACTCCAAGATAGAACATATCACAAGACGGCTAACAAGGAACTTAAGGTTCAACCAAAACAAGACAAGCCTGCGTTTGAAAGGAAGGCAAGGATGCTACGTCCCATCAAGAATTTAATTGATATTCTAGGAGAGTTCAGAATGTTGATGATGACCATGACATAATTGTCGAGAAGTCTCTTGAAGATGTAATCGATCAGCGACGACATCAAGCAAAGAAATGGTGAAGCGAATGGTTGTCAAAACCACATGTTAGAGTGTTAGCTAAGAATCAGAATTGCCTTTCAAGACAACCAACATGACATTCAAAGTTTGATGTAAGCTTAATGCACTGTTGTAATGGTGCTACAGGGATGAAGGACATAGATAGTATGGTCAAGCTTTAGCATGACGATGATCGGGTAGCCTAACAGCTTGCAAAGGCATGACCGAGTACAAACTCTTTAGCAAAGAAGATTACTACAAGTAGTTTAATCGCAATGTAGACTCGATTCAATTATCGGTGTCCTTGAGTGTCCAACAACTCAGAACACGAGGAAACTGGAACGAGCGAAAGAAAACATAGCTGATGAGGAGCCCATAAGAAGCTATGTAGCTCCATGATTTTCTCGATATACCAGGGGTAATACTCGGATGTAGATCAGATTTAAAGCTTGGACCGATGTATTGATCTTCAGAAGACAAGTGCTTTAAACTTGTCCAAAAATAGATCAAAGAAGAATAATCATGGTTGGAACCACAATTGCAAAGGACAAGATCAAAGATACAATATCAAATCATACAATGAATGATTATGTGAAAAGGAGAAGCTTGTATGATAAGAGCAACTTCATTTCCATGGGCATGAACACAAGGTTCAAGGTCGACTCACACTTCATCAATGCATCACCTTACATTTACACCTTGCCTTTGGTGAAATTATAGTTTTGAAAGATTATCTGGCAAAACATCAGAAAAGTATGACTCGTGAAAACTGTCGGGTTCACATGAATTAAGGAAGGCATAGGTCCAACCCATCGGGGCACCTTAGGAACATATACCACAAGCTTCAAGAGTAATTAACAAATGCTTGACAACAAAGCATGGTTGAAAAAGCATATGATACAACTTATCAGAGGAAGAAGACACAATTTACCAATGGCATCATGTATCACGGGAAGAACATCACAAGAATTTAGAATGTGAAGGATGCTATCGAATAATAACCCAACACTGGGTCTGGCGGTCCACCAAGGACCTGATGTGAGTATTGGTAACCAATCAGAGGGAAAAAGAATGTAAGGCATCAGGTCATAGAACACCCAAATAATTTGATGCTTAAATAACCAAAGGTATTAAGAATTCCAAATTGGTGTGTCAGAAACAGATGTTCCGTACAAGTAAGATGAAAGGACTTAGATGGGTAATCAATCAAGGTTGATTAGTCGAGAACCAACTCGTGTTTGGAAAGGCATCTGAGCCAGACGGATAATATATGATAACAACTGATGACTGCGTCCATTCACACACATGTTGAATGAATAAACTCAATTGACAATCACAAAAGATTTAATGAATATTGCAAGCCATATGGAATTAACCATAATGCAAGTAGATGAGAAAGGTCAAGAGTCAAAGGCTATTGGGATTTGGAAGATTGAATAGCGTTTCAACGAATTCTATGAAACACGTGATCTAACGAGGAAGAAAAAAATCTCCGGTAAGATAATTCGATGTACCTTGTAATAACAAGAGCAACTGGATACGAAAGTATGATCGACAATTGTATGTAATCATCCATAGGGGTTGACGAAGGAAGGAAATCGCAAAAGCAACGAGCACAAGTTCTCGGGAGAACATCGAAGAGTATCTTCGAAGTCTTTCGATGAATCGAGCAATCGTTTGAAAGGAGGGGCTCTCCGGGGGAAGTAGTTACGAGAACCTAGAGTTAGAGTTAATAAAATCTTTAACCTAAAAGAGGAGAGAGATCAGAACCCAGAGTATAGACGAGGAATAAAAGATCCTAATACCACCCGATTGAGATGTGGGCCCGTAAGCCACACAACTATGTTAGTAAGAGTTTTTCAAGTACTAGACTCAACTTCAGCCAAGGAGTTGGAAAGGGGGCTACCTACAGACAGCTGGCTCTAATACCAACTTGTGACGCCCCCAATTTCGACCGTATGCTAAACATACACGCAATACGTACGACCAAGATTAGGGACTCGCTAATTAATATCATAACACAACTCTAGACACAAATTAAAGTCATACAACTTCATATTACAAGCCAGGGCCTCGAGGGCTCGAATACAAAGCTCGACAAAGCACGAGTCAGCGGAAGCAAATAATATTTAAGTACAAACATAAGTTAAATAAGTTTTGCCTTAAGAAGGCCAGCACAAACATAAGCAGCGGATCAAAAGAGGCGAGGCCTCCTGCCTGGGAACCTCCTAACTGCTCCTGAGCATCGACACTCTCCGCATAGTAGCAGGCTCTAGCGGTGTTGTAGTAGTCGTCTCTGGCATCCTCCATCTTCTAGGCTCCATCGTCTAAACCAGCAATCGAGTCAAGGGGGAAAGAGAAAGCAAAGCAGCGGTGAGTACTCATCCAAAGTACTCGCAAGACTAACATCGGAACTATGCTAAGTATGCATCATTATCAAGGGGTGGAGTTATATCTGGGCTGACTGTAGAAAGCAAGAATAGGGGGAAGGCCTGGTCCTATCGAAGACTAGCATCTTCAGCATCTTGCAGCATTAGAAGAGAGTAGACTGGTAACTCATATACAGTCATATTATAGTAGGAATTTTATTAAAAACCATGCCAGAGATTTTTCCTCGACTCCCTGCGAGGAAGCAATCCCGGAGCCAACATTCATTTCAATTAAAGTCACAATTTTAGTTGTAGTAGGTCAAGCTACAAGTCCAAGTCGTCCTGTTACCGTGGACACGACTATTCGGTTAGATAAATTCATCCCTGCAGGGGTGCACCGCATTTCCAACACGCTTGATCACCTCCGACCGGACACATTTTCCGGGGTAATGCCCGACCTCAGGATCCAAAACGTCGTCGCCCCACCTAGGCTCAACGAAGAGGCCAGCCCGCCGGTCTAAATCCTAAGCGCACAGGTTTGTGGTGTTGGAAATATGCCTTAGAGGCAATAATAAAATGGTTATTATTGTATTTCCTTGTTCATGATAATTGTCTATTGTTCATGCTATAATTGAGTTAACCGAAAACCGTAATACATGTGTGAATACATAGACCACAACATGTCCCTAGTGAGCCTCTAGTTGGCTAGCTCGTTGATCAATAGATGGTCATGGTTTCATGACCATGGACATTGGATGTCATTGATAACAGTATCACATCATTAGGAGAATGATGTTATGGACAAGACCCAATCCTAAGCATAGCACAAGATCGTGTAGTTCGTCTGCTAAAGCTTTTTTATGTCAAGTATCGTTTCCTTAGACCATGAGATTGTGCAACTCCCGGATACCGTAGGAATACTTTGGGTGTTCCAAATGTCACAACGTAACTCGGTGGCTATAAAGGTACACTACGGGTATCTCCGAAAGTGTCTGTTGGGTTGGCACGAATCGTGACTGGGATTTGTCACTCCGTTTGATGGAGAGGTATCTTTGGGCCCACTCGGTAAGACATCATCATAATGAGCTCAATGTGACTAAGGAGTTAGCCACGGGATGATGTGTTATAGAACAAGTAAAGGGACTTGACAGTAATGAGATTGATCAAGGTATAGGGATACCGATGATCGAATCTCGGGCAAGTATCATACCGGTAGACAAAGGGAATTGTATACGGGATTGATTGAATCCCAGATATCGTGGTTCATCCGATGAGATCATCATGGAGCATGTGGGAGCCAACATGGGTATCCAGATCCCGCTATTGGTTATTGATCGGAGAGGTGTCTTGGTCATGTCTACGTGCCTCCCGTACCCGTAGGGTCTACACACTTAAGGTTCGATGACGCTAGGGTTATAGGGAAATAGTGTACATGGTTACCTAAGGTAGTTTGGAGTCCCAGATGAGATCCCGGACGTCACGAGGAGTTCCAGAATAGTCCGGAGATAAAGATTCATATATAGGAAGTGAGGTTTTGGTCACCGGAAGTGTTCCGGGCATCACCGGTAACGTACCGGGACCATCGGAAGGGTTCCGGGGGTCCACCAAGTGGGGCCACAGGCACCAGAGGCCTATGTGGGCCGAGAGTGGGAAGGCACCAGCCCCAGAGTGGGCTGGTGCACCTCCCACCAAGGCCCAGGCGCAGCAAAGGAGGAGAGGGGGGCAACCCCTAGGCGCTGATGGGCCTTAAGCCCACCCTAGGGCTACCGCACCCCTCTCCCCTCTCTTGGCCGCCGCCCTAGATCAATCTAGGGTTGGCCGCCGACCCTGGGGAGGGAACCCTAGGGGCTTCCGCACCCCTCCTCCTCCTCCTATATATAGTGGGGTTTTGGGGGCTGCCATACACACGAGTTCCTCTCTCTCTCGGCGCAGCCCTACCCTTCCTCTTCCTCGTTCTCCGTAGCGCTTGGCGAAGCCCTGCCGGAGTACCATGTAGCTCCAGCATCACCACGCCATCATGCTGCCGGAGCTCTCTCTCAATCTCTCCTTCCTCCTTGCTGGCTCAAGGCGTAGGAGACGTCATCGGGTTGCACGTGTGTTGAACGCGGAGGCGCCGTTGTTCGACGCTTAGATCGGAATCCACCGCGATCTGAATCGCTGAGAGTACGACTCCACCTACCGCGTTCTTGTAACGCTTCCGCTTAGCGATCTTCAAAGGTATGAAGATGCACTCTTCCCCACTCGTTGCTGGTTTCTCCATAGATGGATCTTTGTGAACACGTAGGAATTTTTTTGATTTACTAGTACGTCTCCCAACAGTGGCATCATGAGCTAGGTCTATGCGTAGAATCTATGCACGAGTAGAACACAAGTTGTTGTGGGCGTCGATCTTGTTAATTTGCTTACCGTTACTAGTCTTATCTTGATTCGGAGGTATTGTGGGATGAAGCGGCCCGAACCAACTTTACACGTACGCTTACGTGAGACCGGTTCCACCGCCTGACATGCACTTGTTGCATAAGGTGGCTAGCGGGTGTGTGTCCCTCCCACCTTATTCGGATTGGATTCGATGAAAAGGGTCCTTATGAAGGGTAAATAGCAATTGGCATATCACGTTGTGGTTTTGGCGTAGGTAAGAAACATTCTTGCTAGAAACCTATAGCATCCACGTAAAACTTGCAACAACAAATTAGAGGACGTCTAACTTGTTTTTGCAGCATATGCCTTGTGATGTGATATGGCCAAAGGATGTGATGTGATGCATTGTGATGTATGAGATTGATCATGTTCTTGTAATAGGATTCACGACTTGCACGTCGATGAGTATGAAAACCGGTAGGAGCCATAGGAGTTGTCTTATTTTATTGTATGACCTGCGTGTCAATCATAAACGCCATGTAATTACTTTACTTTATTGCTAATCGTTAGCCATAGTAGTAGAAGTAATAGTTGGCGAGACAAATTCATGAAGACACGATGATGGAGATCATGATGTCATGCCGGTGACAGTGATGATCATGGTGCCCCGAAGATGGAGATCAAAGGAGCAAGATGATATTGGCCATATCATGACACTATATTGATTGCATGTGATGTTTATCATGTTTAAATCTTATTAGATTAGATCGATGGTAGCTAAATAAGATGATCTCTCACCAAAATTTCATGAAAAGTGTTCACCCTAACTGTACACCGTTGCTAAGGATCGTTGTTCTGAAGCACCACGTGATGATCGGGTGTGATAGGTTCTAACGTTCGCATAGAACGGGTGTAAGCCAGAATTACACACGCGATACACTTAGGTTGACTTGACAAGGCTAGCATGTATATACATGGCCTCGGAACACGGGAGACCATAAGGTCGAACATGAGTCGTACAAAAGATACAATCAACATGGAGATGTTCACCATGGGTGACTAGTCCATCTCACATGATGATCGGACATGAGCTAGTTGATGTGGATCATGTGTCACTTGGCTGACTAGAGAGATGTCTATCTAAGTGGGAGTTCATTAAATAATTTGATTATGTGAACTTAATTATCATGAACTTAGTCTAAAATTGTCTTTACAATCTATATTGTAGATCCAATGGCCAACGCTAATGTCACCCTCAACTTCAACGCGTTCAAAGAGAAAACCAAGCTGAAAGATGATGGAAGAAACTATGCGGACTGGGTCCGTGGCTTGAGGATCATCCTCATAGCTTTCAAAAGATTATATGTCCTTGATGCACCACTAGGTGACGCACCCATTTTTCCAGCGGACCAAGACGTTATGAACGCTTGGCAGTCACGCTGTGATGATTACTCCCTGGTTTAGTGTGGCATGCTTTACAATTTAGAACTAGGGCTGCAAAAGCGTTTTGAGCAACACAAAGCATATGAGATGTTCCAATAGTTGAAATTGGTTTTCCAAGCTCATGCTCGGGTCGAGAGATATGATGTCTCCGACAAGTTCTTTAGTTGTAATATGGAGGAAAATAGTTCTGTCAGTGAGCACATACTCAAAATGTTTGGGTTGCACAATCGCTTGACTCAACTGGGAGTTAATCTTCCGGTTGACTCGGTCATTGATAGAATCCTCCAGTCGCTTCCACCTAGATACAAGAGCTTTGTGATGAACTACAACATGCAGGGTATGGAGAAGTCCATTCCCGAGTTGTACTCGATGCTAAAATCAGCAGAGGTCGAGATCAAAAAGGAGCATCAAGTGTTGATGGTGAATAAGACCACTAGTTTCAAGAAAGGCAAGGGTAAAAAGAACTTCAAGAAGGACGGCGAAGCAGTTGCCATGCTCGGTAAGCAAGTTGTCGGGAAGAAGAACAAGAATGGACCCAAGCCTGAGACTGATTGCTTTCATTGCAAGGGTACCGGTCACTGGAAGCGGAACTGCCCCAAGTACTTAGCGGATAAGAAGGTCGGCAACGTTAAAGGTATATGTGATATACTTGTTATTGATGTGTACCTTACTAGCGCTCGTAGTAGCTCCTAGTTATTTGATACCGATGCAGTTGCTCACATTTGTAACTCCAAGCAAGAGCTGCGGAATAAGCGAAGACCGGCAAAGGACGAGGTGACGATGCGCGTCGGGAATAGTTCCAAGGTCGATGAGATCGCCGTCGGCACGCTACCTCTACATCTACCTTCGAGATTAGTTTTAAACCTTAATAATTGTTATTTAGTACCAGCTTTGAGCATGAACATTGTATCTGGATCTCGTTTGATGTGAGACGGCTACTCATTTAAATTTGAGAATAATGATTGTTCTATTTATATGAGAGAAATGTTTTATGGTCATGCCCCGCTAGTCAATGGTTTATTTTTGATGAATCTCGAACGTGATGTTACACATGTTCATAGTGTGAGTACCAAAAGATGTAAGGTTGATAACGATAGTCCCACTTACATGTGGCACTGCCGCCTTGGTCATATTGGTGTCAAACGCATGAAGAAACTCCATGCTGATGGACTTTTGGAGTCTCTTGATTTTGAATCATTTGACACGTGCAAACCATGCCTCATGGGCAAGATGACCAAGACTCCATTCTCTGGAACAATGGAGCGAGCAACTGACTTGTTGGAAATAATACATACCGATGTATGTGGTCCAATGAGCGTTGAGGCTCGCGGTGGCTACCGTTATGTTCTCACCCTCACTGATGACTTAAGCAGATATGGGTATGTCTACTTAATGAAACACAAGTCTGAAACCTTTGAAAAATTCAAGGAATTTCAGAGTGAGGTAGAGAATCAATGTGACAGGAAAATAAAGTGCCTATGATCTGATCGTGGCGGAGAATATTTGAGTCACGAGTTTAGCACACACCTAAGGAAATGTGGAATTGTTTCACAACTCACACCGCCTGGCACACCTCAGCGAAATGGTGTGTCTGAATGTCGTAATCACACTCTATTGGATATGGTGCGATCTATGATGTCTCTTACCGACTTACCGCTATCATTTTGGGGATATGCATTAGAGACCGCCAGATTCACTTTAAATAGGGCACCGTCTAAATCCGTTGAGATGACACCGTATGAATTATGGTTTGGAAAGAAACCTAAGCTGTCGTTTCTAAAAGTTTGGGGATGCGATGCTTATGTGAAGAAACTTCAACCTGAGAAGCTCGAACCCAAAGCGGAAAAGTGGGTCTTCATAGGATACCCCAAAGAAACTATTGGGTATACCTTCTACCTCAGATCCGAAGGCAAAGTCTTTGTTGCCAAGAATGGATCCTTTCTAGAGAAAGAGTTTCTCTCAAAAGAAGTAAGTGGGAGGAAGATAGAACTTGATGAGGTAATTGTACCTCCACTTGAACCGGAGAGTAGTGCAGCACAGGAAGTTGTTTCTGTGGAGCCTGCACCGGCTAGAGAGGAAGTTAATGATGATGATAATGAGACTTCAGATCAAGTTGCTATTCGAAGGTCCACTCGGACACGTTCTGCACCAGAGTGGTACGTCAACCCTGTCCTGGAGATCATGTTGTTGGACAACGGTGAACCTTCGAACTATGAAGAAGCGATGGCGGGCCCGGATTCCAACAAATGGCTTGAAGCCATGAAATCCGAGATAGGATCCATGTATGAGAACAAAGTATGGACTTTGGTGGACTTGCCTGATGATAAGCGAGCCATAGAAAATAAATGGATCTTTAAGAAGAAGACTGATGCGGATGGTAATGTGATCGTCTATAAAGCTCGGCTTGTTGCTAAGGGTTATCGACAAGTTCAAGGAGTTGACAACGATGAGACTTTCTCACCCATAGCGATGGTGAAGTCCGTCTGAATCATGTTAGCAATTGCCGCATTTTATGATTATGAGATCTGGCAAATGGACATCAAAATGAAATTCCTCAATGGCCTCCTTAAGGAAGAACTGTATATGATGCATCCAGAAGGTTTTGTCGATCCTAAGTATGCTAACAAAGTATGCAAGCTCCAGCGGTCCATCTATGGGCTGGTGCAAGCATCTCGGAGTTGGAACATTCGCTTTAATGAGGTGATTAAAGCGTTTGGGTTTATATAGGTTATGGAGAACCCTGTATTTACAAGAAAGTGAGTGGGAGCTCTGTAGCATTTCTCATATTATATGTGGATGACATATTGTTGATGATAAATGATATAGAATTTTTGGAAAGCGTAAAGGCCTACTTGAATAAGTGTTTTTCAATGAAGGACCTTGGAGAAGCTGATTACATATTAGGCATCAAGATCTATAGAGATAGATCGAGATGCCTCATAGGTCTTTCACAAAGCACATACCTTGAAAAAATATTGAAGAAGTTCACTATGGATCAGTCCAAGAAGGGGTTCTTGCCGGTGTTACAAGGTGTGAGATTGAGTACGACTCAATGCCCGACCACGACAAAGGATAGAGAAGAGATGAGTGTCATCCCCTATGGTTCAGCCATAGGATCTATTATTTATGCCATGCTGTGTACCAAACCTGATGTGAACCTTGCCATAAGTATGGTAGGGAGGTACCAAAGTGATCCCGGAGCGGAACACTGGACATCGGTCAAGAATATCCTGAAGTACCTGAAAAGGACCAAGGATATGTTTCTCGTATATGGAGGTGCCGAAGAGCTCGTCGTAAAGGGTTACGTCGATGCTAGCTTTGACACAGATCCGGATGACTCGAAGTCACAAACCGGATACGTGTATATTTTGAATAGAGGGGCAGTCAGCTAGTGCAGCACCAAGCAAAGCGTCGTGGCGGCATCTACATGTGAAGCGGAGTACATAGCTGCTTCAGAAGCAGCAAAGGAAGGAGTCTGGATGAAGGAGTTCATCACCGAACTAGGAGTGATTCCCAATGCGTCGGGACTAATGACTCTATTCTGTGACAACACTCGAGCTATTGCCCTTGCCAAGGAGCCCAGGTTTCACAAGAAGACAAGACACGTCAAAGGCCGCTTCAACTCCATTCGTGATTACATTCAGGAAGGAGATATAGATATTTGTAAAGTACAGACGGATCTGAATGTCACACACGAGCGAAACATGATCAACACCAGAACTCTATGGGTGTTCAATACATCACAATGTAACTAGATTATTGACTCTAGTGCAAGTGGGAGACTGTTGGAAATATGCCCTAGAGGCAATAATAAAATGGTTATTATTGTATTTCCTTGTTCATGATAATTGTCTATTGTTCATGCTATAATTGTGTTAACCGGAAACCGTAATACATGTGTGAATACATAGACCACAACATGTCCCTAGTGAGCCTCTAGTTGGCTAGCTCGTTGATCAATAGATGGTCACGGTTTCATGACCATGGACATTGGATGTCATTGATAACGGGATCACATCATTAGGAGAATGATGTGGTGGACAAGACCCAATCCTAAGCATAGCACAAGATCGTGTAGTTCGTCTGCTAAAGCTTTTCTAATGTCAAGTATCGTTTCCTTAGACCATGAGATTGTGCAACTCTTGGATACCGTAGGAATTCTTTGGGTGTGGCACACATTGAGACTGGGATTTGTCACTCCGTGTGACGGAGAGGTATCTCTAGGCCCACTCGGTAAGACATCATCATAATGAGCTCAATGTGACTAAGGACTTAGCCACGGGATGATGTGTTACGGAACGAGTAAAGAGACTTACCGGTAACGAGATTAAATAAGGTATAGGGATACCGACAATCGAATCTCGGGCAAGTATCATACCGGTAGACGAAGGGAATTATATACGAGATTGATTGAATCCCCGACATCATGGTTCATCCGATGAGATCATCATGGAGCATGTGGGAGCCAACATCGGTATCCAGATCCCGCTGTTGGTTATTGACCAGAGAGGTGTATCGGTCATGTCTACATGCCTCCCGAACCTGTAGGGTCTACACACTTAAGGTTCGATGATGCTAGGGTTATAGGGAAATAGTGTACTTGGTTACCGAAGGTATTTCGGATTCCCGGATGAGATCCCGAAAGAGACGAGGAGTTCCGGAATAGTCCGGAGGTAAAGATCCATATATAGGAAGTGAGGTTTTGGTCACCGGAAGTGTTCCGGGCATCACCGGTAACGTACCGGGACAACCGGAAGGGTTCCGGGAGTCCACCAAGTGGGGCCACAGGCACCAGAGGCCTGTGTGGGCTGAGAGTGGGAAGGCACCAGCCTTAGAGTGGGCTGGTGCGCCTCCCACCAAGGCCCAGGCGCAGTAAAGGAGGAGAGGGGGGCAAACCCTAGGCGTTGATGGGCCTTAGGCCCACCCTAGGGCTACCGCACCCCTCTCCCCTCTCTTGGCCGCCGCCCTAGATCAATCTAGGGTTGGCCGTTGGCCCTGGGGAGGGAACCCTAGGGGCCGCCGCACCCCTCCTCCTCCTCCTATATATAGTGGGGTTTTGGGGGCTGCCATACACACGAGTTCCTCTCTCTCTCGGCGCAGCCCTACCCTTCCTCTTCCTCGTTCTCCGTAGCGCTTGGCGAAGCCCTGCCGGAGTACCACGTAGCTCCACCGTCACCACGCCGTCGTGCTGCCGGAGCTCTCTCTCAATCTCTCCTTCCTCCTTGCTGGCTCAAGGCGTAGGAGACGTCACCGGGTTGCACGTGTGTTGAACGTGGAGGCACCGTTGTTCGACGCTTAGATCGGAATCCACCGCGATCTGAATCGCTACGAGTACGACTCCACCTACCGCGTTCTTGTAACGCTTCCGCTTAGTGATCTTCAAAGGTATGAAGATGCACTCTTCCCCACTCGTTGCTGGTTTCTCCATAGATGGATCTTGGTGAACATGTAGGAATTTTTTTGATTTACTACTACGTCTCCCAAGATGTGGGCCCACTCGCCCTTGCACTCCTGCATGATGCGTACGCGGCGGGAAGCAGATCTAGCACACTCAAGTTCAAGAGTTGTACCTTCCAGCCCAATCTGGCGCGCACCGCTCCATTTCTGACGTCCGAAGAGCTTCGACTGATACAACGACGCTGAGTACGCATAACTTCTCCCATGTGAAGGTTTGGTGCGTAAAAGGTCAAATGACCAACTCAGATCAAATACCCAACCCATTAGCATTTTATTAATGCGAGGCAAGCGTGACCCATAAAGTGGGGTCCCGTCGCCCCGCCTCGAGGATGTGTGGCAAAGGCTTCTCCTGCCCGTCCACGCCTCATTTTAACCTTTTGGATGCCTTACCGGCGCATCCCACCACATCTTACACACGGGTACCCTTGGTGCCAACCCGTCTCAAGACTGTCAGGAACTCAGGTCCACCTCAACCAGGGTGGTACCGCCTGTCCCTCTAGTCCCGTCTTTCACATGTAAACAAGGTCAAGTTGAAGTAACTGTGTGTTTATATACCAAGTGGATATCCGAGGAATCACCGTCGATGGATCCCACTCGAGGTATATGTATGACAAGAGTCTCTATCGATAAATGGGAAGGAGGAATCACCCTCGATACCCACGATCGATTAGCTACGCTACATAATTAACACTGGGAGTGCTAAGTGAGGTATCACCCTCGACACTCGGTAGTAGCTCTGTAGTGCCATACTAAAGGGGTGTGCGGTGATGTGAGGGGCATGGCTCGTCGGTCGGTTGACCGAGTCTTCGGGTCTTCGAGTCGTCGAGTCATCGATGAAGA
Organism: Hordeum marinum; assembly: GCA_022496015.1. Taxonomy (NCBI): domain Eukaryota; kingdom Viridiplantae; phylum Streptophyta; class Magnoliopsida; order Poales; family Poaceae; genus Hordeum; species Hordeum marinum. Next base: position 31,799,749 of record CM039676.1, read on the forward strand.
AGCAGGGGCAACTAGGACTAAGGGGTCACTAGGGATTCATTGATCAACCTATACTAAGTAGTTGATATTGTATGTATAGTAACATTTTATCAAAATTAGGCTATGCATTAGAATAGGATCTAACTAATACAGTAGCAAAATCTAATGCAAGAATAAGAGGGAAAAGGAATGGGCGATATCGGAATGCTTAAGGGAGGGTTGCTTGCTTTACTGCTCTGCGGCAAAGGCCTGATCGTCAACGGTGTAGTCGTACCCGGCAACACCGTCAGTCTCGGGGTCTACCGGAGAGAAGAGGGGGGAAGAAACAATAAATATAAAGCAGACAAATGCATCACAATGCATGACATGACAATATGCACAGCTAGGTATGCACTAACGCAGTACTACATGTTGCAGATGGAGCGGGAGAATATCTGACGGTATTTTCCGGGTCTCGCGCTAGTACCGGACAGGCGAAAACGATGGAAAACTTTCATGTTCGCCATGTTAGAGGCACGTGAGAGACCAATAGACAGCATATTCAGATTCGTCTCGTCGTTCTCAGTAACTTTCATGTATAAAGTATTTTCATCCGAGTTACGGATTATTTTATATTGATTTTAAAAGTTTTATTAATATTCAAAAATTAAAACAGATTAAATGTAAATCAATAATTCAATTATGACATCAACAGTTAGCACGGGCGAGACTGGTCAAACTGATCAGTGGGTCCCACATGTCATAGCCATAGTTTTAATTAATGTCTAATTAACATTAATCAGATTAATTAAGGGGCCCACCTGTCATACACTATCTAAATTAATTAATTAACAGAATTAATTAAACAAGTTAGTTAATTAACAGGGTGGTTAATTAGTTTAATTAATCTTAATTAAGTTTATTAACTAATTAGTTAATTAAGTAAGGTAATTATTTATTTTATGTAGTTATTATATACACATATATATTTTTAATCTTTTTAGGGGTGGGGCCCCTTGTCATCTTCACACGGGGGCTAGTGGGGGGAGCTAATCCCCCACTAAACAACCAGGCCAGGGGGCGCCAAGGGCCAACCGACGGCTCGTCGGCGGTCGTTACCGCGGTGGTGGCCGGCGGCGATGGTGGCTAACTCAGGGAGGGATGCGCGGTCCGGCCAAGGGGCACGAGCGAGGCCGCAGGGGCGTGCGGGCGCGCGTGCGTGCGAGCGGAAGGGCGCGGGGCGTGCGGACGAGCGGGAGGGCGCGGTGGTGAGCGCGACGGGCGGCCGGAGACGAGCTTTCGACGGCTGGCGGCGGCTCGGACATGAGCGGCTGCAGCCAGCAGTAGCAGCAGTACGTAGAGGCGGTGGCGACCTCCATCCAGGGGCGCGGCTCCGCGCTGGTGCGTGGCCAGGAGACGGCGGGTGTGCGCACGGGAGCGAGTGGGAAGAGGCGAGCCGGGGGGATGTCGGAGCGCGCCGCGGCAGGGTGAGCATGGCTAGGGCGTGGCAGTGCGCGTGCACGGGGCACGGTGAGGACGGGGAAAAGGAAGGAAGGGGGGGTCTCACGGCTCATGTAGAGGGGAGGCAATGAGCTCGGGGAGGGGCGGCGTCCGGTGGGGAGAAGGCAAGGAGGACGACGGCTGGCGGTAGTTGTTGGGGAACGTCGCATGGGAAACAAAAAAATTCTACGTTCACACAAGACCTATCCATGGTGATGAGCATCTACGAGAGGGAGAGTGGATCTACGTACCCTTGTAGATCTCTAAGCGGGAAGCGTTAAGAAACACGGTTGGTGTAGTCAATACTAGGGACAATGTGTTGTGTATTTACCCACACATGTAGAAAACAGTAGCAATAAACTGACACGATCATGCTAGTTCACTAGAGGCATACTAGGGACAATGTGTTGTGTATTTACCCACACATGTAATGTGTTTCCAATCAATACAATTATAGCATGGATAATAAACGATTATCATGAACAAGGAAATATAATTATAAACACTTTATTTATTGCCTCTATGGCATATTTCCAACAGTCTCCCACTTGCACTAGAGTCAATAATCTAGTTCACATCACTAGGGCATATTTACATTGTAATGAATCGAACACCCATGCAATTCTGGTGTTGATCATGTTTAGCCCTTGGAAGAGGTTTAGTCAATGGGTCTGGAACATTCAGATCCGTGTGCACTTTGCAAATATTTATGTCATTTTCCTCGATGTAATCGTGGATGGAGTTGAAGAGTCGCTTTATGTGTCTGGTCCTCTTGTGAAACCTTGGTTCCTTGGCCAGTGCAATGGCACCAGTGTTGTCACAGAACAGGTTCATTGGATTCAGTGCACTAGGCACTACTCCAAGATCTGTCATGAACTGCTTCATCCAGACACCTTCCTTCGCTGCCTCCGAGGCTGCGATGTACTCCACTTCGCACGTAGAATCGGCTACCATGCTTTGCTTGGAACTGCACCAGCTTACCGCTCCCCCGTTGAGAATAAATACATATCCGGTTTGTGACTTAGAGTCATTCGGATCAGTGTCAAAGCTTGCATCGACGTAACCCTTTATGACGAGCTCTTCATCACCTCCATAAACGAGAAACATTTCCTTAGTCCTTTTCAGGTACTTAAGGATATTCTTGACCGTTGCCCAGTGCTCCATTCCAGGATCACTTTGAAACCTTTTGGCCATACTTATGGCAAGGCTGACATCGGGTCTTGTGCACAACATTGCATACATGATAGAGCCTATGGCTGAAGCATAGGGGATGACACTCATCTGTTCTCTATCTTCTGTAGTTACTGGGCATTGAGTCTTACTCAACTTCACACCTTGTAACACAGGCAAGAACCCCTTCTTGGAGTGATCCATTTTGAACTTCTTCAAAACTTTATCAAGGTATGTGCTCTGTGAAAGTGCTATTAAGCGTCTCGATCTATCTCTATAGATTTTAATGCCTAATATGAAAGCAGCTTCTCCTAGGTCCTTCACTAAAAAACTCTTGTTCAAATATTCCTTCACGCTTTCCAGCATTTCTATATTGTTTCCAATCAGCAATATGTCATCCACATATAATATTAGAAACGCTATAGAGCTCCCACTCACTTTCTTGTAAATACAAGCTTCTCCATAAACTTGTATAAACTCAAACGCTTTGATTACCTCATCGAAATGCTTATTCCAACTCCGAGATGCTTGCACCAGCCCATAAATGGATCGCTGGAGTTTGCAAACTTTGTCATCATTCTCTGGATCGACAAAACCTTCTGGTTGCATCATATACAACTCTTCCTCAAGGAAACGTTGAGGAACGCTGTTTTGACATCCATCTGCCAAATTTCATAGTCGGAATAAGCAGCTATTGCCAACATGATTCTGATAGACTTAAGCATCACTACGGGTGAGAAGGTCTCATCGTAGTCAACTCCTTGAACTTGTGAAAAACCCTTTGCCACAAGTCGAGATTTATAGACGATGATATTATCGTCCGCGTCTGTCTTCTTCTTAAAGAACCATTTGTTCTGAATGGCCTTTCGCCCTTCAGGTAATACTTCCAAAGTCCATACTTTGTTTTCATACATGGATCCCATCTCGGATTTCATGGCCTCTAACCATTTCTCGGAATCCGGGCCCATCACCGCTCCTCCATAGCTCGTAGGTTCATTGTTGTCCAACAACATGACCTCCAAGACAGGGTTGCCGTACCACTCAGGAGTGGTACGCACCCTTGTCGACCTACGAGGTTCAATAGTAGCTTGATCTGAAGCTTCATGATCATCATCATTAACTTCCTCTTCTACCGTCATAGGTTCCACAGAAACAACTTTCTGCGCTGTGCTACTTTCTGGTTGAAGTAAAGGTTCAATAACCTCATCAAGCTCTATTTTCCTCCCACTCAATTCTTTCGAGAGAAACTCTTTCTCAAGAAATGTTCCGTTCTTGGAGACAAACACTTTGCCTTCTGATCTGAGATAGAAGGTATACCCGACTGTCTCTTTTGGGTATCCTATGAAGACGCATTTCTCCGCTTTGGGTTCCAACTTTTCAGGCTGAAGCTTTTTGACATAAGCATCACATCCCCAAACTTTAAGAAACGACAACTTTGGCCTCTTGCCAAACCATAGTTCATATGGCGTCGTCTCAACGGATTTCGATGGTGCCCTATTTAAAGTGAATCCAGCTATCTCTAATGCATAACCCCAAAAGGATAGTGGCAAATCAGGAAGAGACATCATAGAACGCACCATATCTAATAAGGTTCGATTACGACGTTCAGACACACCATTACGCTATGGTGTTCCAGGCGGTGTCAACTATGAAACAATTCCACACTGTCTTAAGTGACTGCCAAACTCATAACTCAGATATTCACCTCCTCGATCAGATCGCAGGAATTTAATCTTCTTGTTACGATGATTCTCAACTTCACTCTGAAATTGCTTGAATTTTTCAAACGTTTCAGACTTGTGTTTCATTAAGTAAATATACCCATATCTACTTAAGTCATCAGTGAAGGTGAGAAAATAATGATATCCACCATGCGCTGTAACATTCATTGAACCTCACACATCAGTATGTATGATTTCCAATAAGTCACTTGCCCGTTCCATTGTTCCAGAGAACGGCGTTTTAGTCATCTTGCCCATGAGGCATGGTTCACATGTGTCAAGTGATTCGAAATCAAGTGACTCCAAAAGTCCATCAGCATGGAGCTTCCTCATGCGTTTTACACCAATATGACCTAAACGGCAGTGCCACAAGAAAGTGGTACTATCATTATCAACTCTACATCTTTTGGCATCAATGTTATGAACATGTGTGTCATCACTATCAAGATTCAATATGAATAAACCCCCCACATTGGGTGCTTGACCATAAAAGTTATTACTCAGATAAATAGAATAACCTTTATTCTCTGATTTAAATGAGTAACCGTCCGCAATAAACAAGATCCAGATATAATGTTCATGCTTAACGCATGCACTAAATAACAATTATTCAGGTTCATCACTAATCTCGATGGTAATCGAAGAGAGAGCGTGCCGACGGCGATCACATCAACCTTAGAACCATTTCCCACGCGCATCATCACTTCATCCTTTGCTAGCCTTCGTCTATTTCGTAGATCCTATTTTGAGTTGCAAATGTGAGCAACCGAACCGGTATCAAATACCCAGGCACTACAACGAGAGCTAGTAAGGTACACATCAATAACATGTATATCATATATACCTTTTTGTCGTTGGCCGCCTTCTTGTCAGCCAGGTACTTGGGGTAGTTCCGCTTCCAGTGACCAGTTCCCTTGCAACGAAAGCACTCAGTGTCTGGCTTGGGTCCATGCTTGGGCTTCTTTACAGGAGTGGCAACTGCTTTGCCATCCTTCTTGGTTTTACCCTTCTTGCCCTTGCCCTTGCCCTTGCCATTCTTCTTGAAACTAGTGGTTTTATTGATCATCAACACTTGATGTTCTTTCTGGATTTCAAACTCAGTGGCTTTTAGCATCGCAAACAGCTCGGCGACTGACTTGTTCATCCCGTGCATGTTATAGTTCATCACAAAGCTCTTGTAACTAGGTGGCAGTGATTGAAGAACTCTGTCAGTGATCGCCTCTGGGGGAAGGGCAATTCCCAACTCCGCTAGACGAGTTGAATACCCAGACATTCTGAGTATATGTTCACTGATAGACCCGTTCTCCTCCATCTTGCAAGCATATAACTTATCGAAGGTCTCATACCTCTCGATTCGGGCATTCTTCTGAAAGATAAACTTCAACTCCTGGAACATCTCATATGCTCCATGATATTCAAAACGTCTTCGAAGTCTCGGTTCTAACCCATATAGTATTGCACACTGAACTATTGAGTAATCTCCAGAACGTGCCTCCCAAGCGTTCTTAACGTCTTCGGATGACATGTCTTCTGGTTGGTCACCAAGCGGTGCATCAAGGACATATGATTTCTAGGAAGCCGTGAGGATAATCCTCAGATTACGGGCCCAGTCAACAAAATTACTCCCATCATCTTTCAACTTAGCTTTCTCTAGGAACGCATTAAAATTCAGGGGTGCTACTGTGCGAGCCATTGATCTACAACATAAATATGCAAAGGTTACTTAGACTATTATTCAAGATAATGAGTTTTAGTTAATCAAATTACTAAAGCTCCCACTCAAATTGACATCCCTCAGGTCATCTGAGGGTCACATGATCCAAATCCACCAACTCAAGTCCGATCATCACGTGAGTTGAGGTGGTTTCAATGGTGAACATCATCATGTTGATCACATCTACTATGTGACTCATGTTCGACCTTTCGGTCTCTTGTGTTCCGAGGCCATGTTTGTACATGCTAGGCTCATCAAGTTTAACCCGAGTGTTCTGCATGTGCAACACTGGCTTGCACCCGTTGTATGTGAACGTAGAGTCTATCACACCTGATCATCACGTGGTGTCTCGACACGACGAACTTTCGTAACGGTGCACACTCGGAGAGAACACAATTCATCTTGAAATTTAAGTGAGGGATCACCTTATAATGCTACTATCATCAGAAGCAAAACAAGGTGCATAAAAGGATTAACATCACATGCAAATCATAAGTGACATGATATGGCCATGAACTTGTGCTTTTGATCAACATCTTGAAAGCACCGACATGATCTCCATCGTCACCGGCATGACACCATGATCTCCATCATCTTGATTTCCATCAACATGTCACCATCGGGGTTGTCGCGCCCACCATGCTTATACTACTATTGCTACCGTTTAGCAATAAAGTAAAGCATTACATAGCGCTTAATGATTGACACGCAGGTCATACAATAATTAAAGACAACCCTATGGCTCCTGCCGGTTGCCGTACTCATCGACATGCAAGTCATGTTATTCTATGCAAAACATGATCATCTCATACATCACATATATCTCATCATGTAATTGGCCATATCAGATCATAACATACCCTGCAAAAACAAGTTAGACGTCCTCTAATTGTTGTTGCATGTTTTACGTGGCTGCTACGGGTATCTAGCAAAAACAACTCTCACCTACGCAAAAACGACAACGGTGATACATAAGTTGCTTTTGAACCTTCTCAAGGACCGCCTTTGTCGAATCCGATCCAACTAAAGTAGGAGAAATAGACACCCGCCAGCCATCTTTGTGCAACGAGGTTACACGTCAGTCGATGGAACCGGTCTCTCGTAAGCGTACGAGTAAGGTTGGCCCGGGCCGCTTCATCCCACAATACCTCTGAACCAAAACACGACCAAGGGAGGAATCAATCTAAGCATCAACACCCACAAACTCTTTGTGTTCTACTCAAGATCTCATCTACACATAGACCTAGCTCTGATACCACTGTCGGGGAACGTCGCATGGGAAACAAAAAATTTCCTACGTTCACACAAAACCTATCCATGTGATGAGCATCTACGAGAGGGAGAGTGGATCTACGTACCCTTGTGGATCGCTAAGCGGGAAGCGTTAAGAAACGCGGTTGGTGTAGTCGAACGTCTTCGCGATCCAAATCGCCGAGCGTCCCGTGATCCAATCATGATCCGTCCCGATCAAGCACCGAACGGACGGCACCTTCGCGTTCAGCACACGTACATCTTGATGATGATCTCCGCCTTCTTGATCCAGCAAGAGGGAGCGGAGAGTTATAAGAGTTCTCTGACAACGTGACGGTGCTCCGGCGATGGTGGTGGAGCTATTCCCGTAGGGCTTCGCCTAAGCACTGCAGAAATCCGATCTAGAGGAGAAACTATGCACTGGAGGAACGGGTAGCACATGACTGAAAATCTTGTGCCAAAACCCTAAAAACCTCTAGTATATATAGGAGGATAGGAGGAGGAGGCTTGGCCCTCAAGGAGCCAGCCCTAGGCTTCGGCCGAACCAAGAGGGAGTCCTCCTCCTCCACTCCTAGTAGGATTAGGACTCCTTCCTTATCTTAGCCTTTTTGCCTTTTCCCACCTTTTTCCTTTTGGGCTTTTCTTCCCAGCCGCATGGGCCTTGTGTGGGACTTCCGCCAGCCCACTAAGGGCTGGTATTCATCCTCCCACAACCCATGTAGCCCCTTGGGTCGAAATACCCCTCCTGATGGTCTCCCGGTACACTACCGGTACTCTCGGTACACTACCGATGAGCCCGAAACCTTTCCGACGACCAAAATAGGAATTCCTATATATCAATCTTTACCTCCGGACCATTCCGAAGCTCCCAGTGACGTCCAAGATCTCATTCGGGACTCCGAACAACCTTCGGTCACCACCATACATAAGCCTATACTACTGAAACGTCACCAACCCTTAAGTGTGCAGACCCTGCGGGTTCGAGAACTATGTAGACATGACCGAGACACCTCTACGATCAATAATCAATAGCGGGACCTGGATGTCCATATTCGTTCCTACATATTTTACGAAGATCTTTATCGGTCGAACCTCTATGTCAAGGATTCACTTAATCCCGTATGATGTTCCCTTTGTTCTTCGGTATGTTACTTGCGTGAGATTCGATCGTCGGTATCTCCATACCTAGTTCAACCTCGTTACCAGAAAGTCTCTTTACTCGTTCCGTAATACAAGATCCCGTGACTAACACTTAGTCACATTGCTTGCAAGGCTTATTGTGATGTTGTATTACCGAGTGAGCCCTAAGATACCTCTCTGTCACACGGAGTAATAAATCCCAGTCTTGATCCATGCCAACCCAACAGACACCCTCAGAGATACCTGTAGAGCACCTTTATAGTCACCCAGTTACGTTGCGACGTTTTATACACACAAGGCACTCTTCCGGTGTCCGTGAGTTGCATGATCTCATGGTCATAGAAACATATACTTGACATGCAGAAAACAGTAGCAATAAACTGACACGATCATATGCTACGTTTGTAGTTTGGGTCTTGTCCATCACATCATTCTTCTAATGATGTGATCCCGTTATCAATTGACATCACATGTCAATGGCTAGGAAACCTTGACCATCTTTGATCAACGAGCTAGTTCACTAGAGGCATACTAGGGACAATGTGTTGTCTATTTACCCACACATGTAATGTGTTTCCAATCAATACAATTATAGCATGGATAATAAACAATTATCATGAACAAGGAAATATAATATAAACACTTTATTTATTGCCTCTAGGGCATATTTCCAACAGTAGTGAGGGGCGCCGGGGCAGGCCGATGAGGGGCGACGGTGCCGACGTCAAGGGCGTCTGCCCCGATCTTGATAGAGCATAGGGGGAGAGAGGAGTGAGGCGATGGGGGCAAGCGCTAGGGTTTCGATGGGGGTGCATATAGCCCAAGGGACGGGGTGGGCCGGCCTGCTGGGCCGATGGCCTAGTTGGGCCGGGGGGAGGGTTTCCTTTTTTAAGTTTTTTTAAAGCTTTACTTTCTAAAAGCATTCTATTTTTGTTAAAATGGTGACAAAATACTTTACTGAAATATGGCTATTGGACCCAATAATTATAATGCAATAATTACAGTGCCACAAAAGTTTTGGAAACTTTTGAATTGTTTGAAAACCTGCCAAAAAAGGCATTTCATAATTGAGTTGGCCCCTGCTTTATTTATTTTTAAGGCACCAAACAATTTGTAAAAAGTGGGTTGCAAATTTAACATAGCTTAGGGAATATTTGCAACCTAAGCATGATTTTTATTTTCTGTTTTGCAAAACTTTCAAAACCACTTTTCAAAAGAATTGGGATTTCAAAGGAAGTTCAAAATATAATTTATTCAAAATGTGATCAAACATGGTTTATCAAAGGCATTGGCTTAATCCTCATGGTTACTCTAACTTAATTACGTTGATCATTGTAGCATGGATCCACGGGTGTTACATCACCGCTCGCATCTGCACACTTTCCCTGCCTCCATGCCGTATCTGATGCCTGCTCTTGTCGGCGTTGGTGGCATCTTCTCACCTCTGTCGTAGCACCTCCATGGCCATGCCACCCCCTCGCCTCCACAGTCGTCGTCCTCGCTCCATGACCGCCTCCACTTCAACAGACCTTTTGCCTATAAGGGGTAGTGGCATGCGAGTCTTCACTGGCCGCTACTCCATCGCGCCCGCAAGGTGCTCAGTGATTTGCTCAGAAGGTACCATGTGTTGGGAGACGTAGTAGTAAATCAAAAATTTTCCTACGATCACCAAGATCTATCCATGGAGAAACTAGCAATGAGTGGGGAGAGATTGCATCTTCATACCTTTGAAGATCGCTAAGCGGAAGCATTACAAGAACGCGGTTGGTGGAGTCGTACTCGCAGCGATTCAGATCGCGGTGGATTCCGATCTAAGCGCCGAACAACGGCGCCTCCGCGTTCAACACATGTGCAGCCCGGTGACGTCTCCTACGCCTTGATCCAGAAAGGAGGAAGGAGAGGTTGGGGAAGAGCTCCAACAGCAGCACGACGGTGTGGTGGTGGTGGAGTAGAAAGGTATTCCGGCAGGGCTTCGCCTAAGCGCTGCGAAGGAGGAGGAAGAGAGGTAGGGCTTTGCCGTGAGAGAGAGAGTTCAGATCTATTCTCAAAAGGCCAAAACCTCAAGTATATATAGGAGGAGGGAGAGGGAGGGCTGCCTTGGCCCCTCCTCCAAAGAGGAGGGCTTCGACCGAAGTGGGGGGAGAGTCCACCTCCCACAAGGGAGGTGGATCTCCTCCTTTTAAACCCTTTTTAGCCCTATCTCTTATCTCCAGCCGCATGGGCCTTTCTAGAAGGTCTTGTCCAGCCCACAAAGGGCTGGCACACCTCCTATAAGGGCCCACGAAGTCCTTTGGTCGTCACACCCCTCCCGGGGGTCCTTCGGCACCCTCCCGGCACTCCCGGTACACTACCAATGAGCCCGAAAACTTTCCGGTGACCAAAACTGGACTTCCTATATATCAATCTTTACCTCCGGACCATTCCGGAGCTCCTCGTGACGTCCGGTATCTCATCCAGTACTCCGAACAACTTTCGGTAATCACGTATACCATTTCCCTATAACCCTAGCGTCATCGAACCTTAAGTGTGTAGACCCTACGGGTTCGGGAGACACGTGGACATGACCGAGACACTTCTCCAGTCAATAACCTACAGTGGGATCTGGATAGCCATGTTGGCTCCCACATGCTCCGCGATGATCTCATCGGATGAACCACGATGTCGGGGATTCAATCAATCCCGTATACAATTCCCTTTGTCTATCGGTATTATACTTGCCCGAGATTCGATCGTCGATATCTCTATACCTTGTTAAATCTTGTTGCCGGCAAGTCTCTTTACTCGTTCCGTAATACATCATCCCGTGGCTAACTCCTTAGTCACTTTGAGCTCATTATGATGATGTCTTACCGAGTGGGCCCAGAGATACCTCTCCGTCGCACGGAGTGACAAATCCCAGTCTCGATTCGTGCCAACCCAACAGACACTTTCGGAGATACCCGTAGTGCACCTTTATAGCCACCCAGTTACATTGTGACGTTTGGCACACCCAAAGCATTCCTACGGTATCCGGGAGTTGCACAATCTCATGGTCTAAGGAAACGATACTTGACATTGAAAAGCTTTAGCAAACGAACTACATGATCTAGTGCTATGCTTAGGATTGGGTCTTGTCCATCACATCATTCTCCTAATGATGTGATCCAGTTATCAACGACATCCAATGTCCATGGTCATGAAACCGTGACCATCTATTGATCAACAAGCTAGTCAACTAGAGGCTCACTAGGGACATGTTGTGGTCTATGTATTCACACATGCATTATGGTTTCCGGTTAACACAATTATAGCATGAACAATAGACAATTATCATGAACAAGGAAATACAATAATAACCATTTTATTATTGCCTCTAGGGCATATTTCCAACACCATGGATAGTGGGCATGGGTTCTTTTTGATAACTTCATGTGTTCATCGGATGATTCATAATTATATGCACCGAAAGTGGAAGAACTGTTCATCTGCTTGACATGGGTAATATAAGGGGCATGTTAAAGGTTGCATTGTCATACTTGAAGTTGTAGCTTCACAAGATCTCTAAATTTGGCACTCTTTTTTGGCACGGCTGGTTCTCACAATGACATCAACGTGCTTTGGCGCTCTCCGGTGTTTGAAAGACTTGCAGAAGGCAATTGTCTAGAGGTCAACTTGGAAATCAACGCCCACCATTATAACAAGGGATACTACCTAGTTGATGGTATCTATCCTCAACGATAAACTCTTGTGAAGACAATCTTCAATCCGGTAGGCGAGAAAAGGGTTAGATTTTCCCAAGCATAAAAGAGTGCAAGGAAGGATGTGGAGCGTTGGTTGTGTTTCAATCTCGATGGGCTATCGTTCGGTACCCTGCTAAAACATGGAGCTCGAAGAAGATGCGGGAGGTGATGACTACTTGTGTGATCATGCACAACATGATCATAGAGGATAAGTGATCTTCAACCAAGGGTTTCAATTTCAAGGTGAAAATGTGTTAGGGCATATTTCTTCCCGTGTAGTTTTGGTGATTGCTGACAAGGTACTTTGTGGACTACCGTGTGATACGTCTCAAATGTATGTACTTTTCCAAACACTTTTACTCTTGTTTTGGACTCTAATTTGCATGATTTGAATGAAACTAACCTGGACTAGCGATGTTTTCAGCAGAACTGCCATGGTGTTATTTTTGTGCAGAAATAAAAGTTCTCGAAATTGGACGAAACTTTTTATGGATTTTTTTCTAGAAAATATGAAGGATTATGGAGCGAAGACCCACCATAGGGGGGCCACCTATTGGTGCCAAGCCATGCCATGTTTAAATAGTTAGGAGTGAATAATGATTTATCTTATGTGTCAACATGCATTAAAATGGTTGTGATGTGGTATGGTAGTATGGTATCCTCCTCTGAGTAATTCGAGCGGTTTGACTTGGCCCATGTGCAAACATGTAGTTGATTCAAACCCAATACAACCTTCATGATATTTAAATTCAGATTGTTCATATCCTACTCATGCTGGTGGTAGAGGAGGAGGAGGCAACGGCGGCGGGTCGACGACGACGTGGGTGGCGGCTAGGGTTTTCGGGGGCGGGGAAGAGAAGAGGGGGAGGAGAGTGCGGGAGCGGGCGACGGGCAAGGTTTCTCCACGGCAGCGGCTGACTTTTATACACCCGCACATGAAATTACCAAAATGCCCTCGGCGGGACACGCAATTTACAGGCGGTAGCATAACACTATTCATAGCGCTATAGGGGGCGACGTGGACGCCTGCCTAGCACTTCTTGGGGGTTTATATGTCAAACTTTGAGAATCTCTTCTTGCAGGGATTTTTATAAATTATCAATTAAAGTAATATACAAAAGTAGGAAAAATAGAGCCTAAAGAAAGACCAAAAAAGAGCTAGGTGTTCTATTTACAACAACAAACGTATCCTCCCCGTCTGCGGGGAGGAGAACCAAGCATAATGCTCGTCTGAAATTTTGTACCCATCATGGTAGAGCGTCATAAGATCTCCTTTTTTTGCTCACAAAAGCAACCACTGAGGTTCCTCTTTAAACCTGAGACTTGTTGAATAGTGTGGGTTGAACGGTACTGTTTGGAGATCAAATACTACACACTGTTTGCGTGATGCATCGGGCAAAAAGGTAGCTCCATTTATTTTTCCTAGTGTTGATGATCCAAATGTGATTTATGTACATAACTGAGATTTGCACCCATGGAGCCTCGCTATGTTTTTGTGCATGTTGTTGATTTTTATCTTCTTATGTAAAGGACTAGGGCGTTTTGGAGCTCAGGCTCCATGGAGCCCTTTATTTTTGAACAATTCAAAATTCAAACTTCCTGATTTAAAAAAAATGAAAAAAATATATGCAAGTATACAAGGATGGAATGTGTATGTGTGCAAAAATTCAGGATGAAATACTCAAAAAAAATCATGGACTTTCGGGATGAATAGTATCAGGTGTTAAAAAGCCACATATTTGTCTTTTTTGCCAACCCTCGTTTTAATGTATTTCGTCCTGAAAATTTACATACATTTATGTTATGCCTTCATGTTGATCTGTATTTTTTTCAGATTTTTTTGAAATGTAAAAATATGAATTTTAATGAATTTTGATTTTTTTCAAAAATCGGCCTCCATGGAGGCCGAGTTCCAAAAGGCATTTTCGTATGTAAAACTATGTTCTGACGTCTTTTCTAGCTTTGTTCTGTAAATTATGCCGGGCATTTCTTGCCATTTCATGCTAAAATATTGATGTTTATGTTATTTTGTATTCCCCCTCAGCATTCTAAACTTGATTGCACAGAGTGGCCGACCTAGAGTCTCATCACTGGGGGTACCACAGTTCACAATTTGAGAAAATTAACGTCATAGATACTATAATTTGATCTAAACATCTTCACAATTCCAACAAATAGTCATAAATTAGTATTAAGTTTTTAAACAATAAATTTTAGATAGATAGGACCATGCATTTTGCAATCTGATAGGGGTGCCAAGGCACCTTGCCCGCCCGCCGTACATAGATCCTCCCTTGAGGATTAGCTGCTCTATACTTCCTGTACAAGTGTATATGACACCATTGTCTTAGTTTCTTGAAGCTCATGCTTTCTCTATTTGTATATACTAGATGACCCGTTGCGCCCATGGCGCAAGAAGCCAATTAGAACCGGGTATTATGTGAGTATTGTAGTGCACATATTAGCACCTTTAATCAATTGAAAGAGAAAGAAAGAAAAGTTGAATTGAGGTGGTAGATCTATAAAACCCATTTAGCAAATGTTATGTCCAAACGGGTTAATTGCAGAAAACAAAACCTTATCACACAAAGAGGGCCTTCATATTTCAGTACCAATATGGATTCATAACTTGTATCAGACAATAGATGGGTCAACCCAGCAGATTATATTTAAAGTATCAACTCAAAGTACTTCATAATAAAATTTCATGAATCATCATCAGCTCAAAAATTTCCGACATGCCTTCCACTAAGTCGTACCTTTTCTAAGTTGAACCTGCATAAAAAGTAGAACCGACGAAGATTAGAGGCATGACTATTGTTAATTGATCAAACTGAAAGACCTAGTAAAACACATGGTATGAAAAATCTCATCCCAGTAAACACAATATAACTATATAGACACGAAGAAAAATTAGAGGCACAACAATACCAAGAGTAGATTGATAGAACATGCATGATAGCATCTACTGGGACAGCAATGAATAAAACTAAAATATAGCATTGTAACTAATAAGCACCATCAAGTTTCCAAAAGGATGTCTTTTACCCAAACATTACTGTCAAATTAAATTAAAATTATAGCACCTTATTCAATTCTAATTCAAGAACCATGAACAATATCATACATGGAGTTTATTTCCAAACTCAACACTTATTCATCAAGCACTTCTAACTTCAGGACGAGCGTTTACTGTATTTTTTTCAAAGGTGTATATGCATATTAACTTCTTAACTCAGCAAGTAGATGTATAAGCTAGCGGTTAGTGTTCTCAGAAAATTTAAATAGTTTTCTTACTAGACTATGTAAGCCTATTCAGCTAACCACACATCTCTATAAAACAATTACTCAAAACATATGATAGTTTCCTAACTGACATGATCAAGGAGTTGCTGATACGTGCAGGTGGGAAAACTAAGCATTCATTCTTCTGCTGTAACAGAGAACCATCGTACTCCATGGAATTGACACCAAAAAAACATGTTAAGTTTCGATGAAAGCACATGGCAAACCTCAGAGAGAGAGAGAGAGAGAGAGGCATGGTAAGGTCAGATCTCTCAAGGTTCACGTTAGAACAACTCAAGACAATGACACCACATATTCTCGCATGGAACGAGCTTCATGGTGTTTCAAGTGAAAACAGAGCAGCTGGAATGGCAAAGGTGCGCAGCCACGAACACAAGCACGCGTGCGCGCACAGACACACACACAAACACACAAATAGGGAGAATCTCCCATTCAAACTGCTACACGAAACTCTTCAAATAACTACAGGACATATAAATAGTCTTGATGTCTGGAAGGGCCACAAAGCAAAAGTGACAGCAAAGGTGTGGCGAAAAATAAGTTATTGGTTGTGACTCATGTTTTCTTCAATTCTTGGTTGAGATAGACGATCTACAGTAACACCTCAGAAAGGCTTATAGGAGCATACAGAGAAAATCTACAGTAACAACTGAATGTAAGCATGCCAAGCAATCAAATAACATAAAAGACAATTCTTAAGAATATCTAATAACAATTTTCCATTGCACGTCTTCAACCTTTCTCCCTCCATACTCACCTTGATGAAGTCACGGTACAACTGAACGATGCGAACTGAAAGAGGGATTGTAGCATTTATTTTTCTTCTTACCATAAGATTTCCTTCAACTCTGATGATTTGGCCTTGCAGACATGGTCAGACAGCTCGTCATTGTGACTGCAATCTGCACATGAAGCTAGTGCTCGCAATAGGAAGCAACATGACCATCACTTCAAAATATGTTTTCGTAGCTAGATAAATTAAACTCGGAGATAGTACTTCTTAAGGCTGATGGAAGGTGCAAAAGAGTTGGAAGTTTCTTGTTCATGTACTGCTTGGGGACAGCTAGATAAATTACTTCAGTTGCAGATAGTATTACTTGGAGATAGCTTGATAAATTACTTACATTGGAGATTGTACTACTTCAGAATAAACTTGGAAACCCAAATGTGTAAACTTGCATATTCAATGTGAAAAAAACGAAAATACAAATAAATACTATATGTACAAAAACAGGGAAAGGAAACCATAAATTTGTTTGATTCTAGAGCATATCCAACACGAGAACATAATAACAAACAACTAAGTTGTCAGTTTATCTGTTTCAAATATAGACTGGTAAGTATTTCAGAATACAACATATACCTTTTTTGCTCCACAAGCAAATAACCAATAGGGGTCATGGTTAAATGGAAAATAAGATAATTTAAAGAGTGAGGAGAAACTCCATTGACATGCACCCAGTACATTTCCTGGATTTTGTGAGTTCAACAATTTGCCATTTAGGTCATCTCAAGAATTTTAACATGCATGTATGCAAAATCTCCATCGACATGCACTCCGAGGCAACTAATGCTAACAGAATGTTTGGAGTAGCCATAGAAATAGGTGTTCATTTGCTCCACTATTAAGAGTTATCTAAAAGGGCACTAAAAATAAGGGCAACTAGATCAACAAAACCACGTGCCACATAGATGATATTTCTATCATCTGAATGAGTTATCACCCTGTAAACAGAAAGTGAAATTTATTAACAACTTCAGGACCCTTCTGAGTTATGTGTGTTAAACAAGAGACTTTCACAAGCAAGTATCAGGGTTTTGGACGAAAACTCATTTGTTACAAAGGCATTTCGTTTTTTAGAACTTATTTAAACTCCAGAGTTTTTGTGCGTTCAACATGCACCATTCAAAGCCACACCATCAATTTTCAGCCATTTCCCACTTCATTCGCTATTTTTTCATGCATTTATTTTTAAGCTAAATGACCCTGAAATTGAAAAACACTACAAATAAACTCTGAAAAGGTTGAAACTTGGCATGGTATCATTATTTCACCCACATAGCATGTGTTAAAAAGTTGAGAGGGTTACGGTAAAAATTAGATGCATTTCGTGTACAAACTGGACAATCCCTTTCGAAGTATAAGGGTTTTGGACGAAAAATCATCTGTTACAAAAGGCATTTCATTTTTTAAACTTATTTCAACTCCATACTTTTTATGCATTCAACATGCAACATCTAACATGTGCCTAGGAGCAAAAAGAATTAAATTAAAAACTATTTTTAAACTCAAGTTATTCACAATCTAGGGTTTGAAGCAAATTTGAACAAATTCAAATTTAAACCATTCAAATTTAAAAACTAATTGCACAAACAAAAACTAGACAAAAATTTAAATCTAAAGTAAAAAGAATCACTCAAAAACATCAAATATCCTAAAAGATATAAGCAATTTAAAACAGAAACTAAAAACAGAAAACAAATAGAAAAAACAAAAAAACTTTCAAAACCCTTTAGTACCGGTTGATATCTCTAACCGGTACTAAAGTTCCAGCCTTTAGTCTCGGTTGGAGATACGAACCGGGACTAAAGCCCCAAGCCCTTTAGTCCCGGTTCATGTCTCCAACCGGGACTAAAGGCCTTTAGTCCCGGTTGGAGACATGAACCGGGACTAAAGGGTATCGGCCCCTTTAGTCCCGATTGGTGTCTCCAACCGGAACTAAAGGTCCCGCTCGAACCGGGACTAATGCCCGACCGGCGCCCTAACCGTTCGAACCGGGACTAATGCTCACATTAGTCTCGGTTCGTAAGGCAACCGGGACTAATGTATAGATCGAGTTGTGATGAAAGCCTTATTTTCTATTAGTGCACGTATACAAATGTTGGTTGCGTGCACACACGTAGACTGTTTTGCAGGGTCATGAGAATCGCTATATGTATTATACTAGTGCCTGCTTTGTACCTACCGCCGAAGAACACCATGATGCCCATCCTTTGCCCGGCCGAAAGCGAAGCGTTATAGCTAGACCGGGGTAGACCGGGGTACTGTCTAGGCGCCGCGGCCAAGCAGATGGTGCAAATGGCAAGCATCTTTGAATTGAATAGAAATACAAAGGGATGTCATGTACATAGTTGGAAAGATAGCCGGAATTGCAAATGAAGCTCGAGCTTCATGGAGCCTGAAATTTGCAAACTTTGAAAATCAAAGTTTTAGTTTGTTTTTTTGGAAAAATACACACATACCTTTGAATGTATACTACTTTTCTATAAAAGTATCATGTCAAAAATATTTTTTATGCGAGCTGTGCAAAAAATAACAAAATCATGTATTTCTAAAACATGTACTATTCTATTAAAAACATGATTTTGTTTCTTTTATACAGCTCACATCAAAAGGTATTTCACAATGAAAAATTACATACTTGTACTACGTAAGTACTTCTGCATTTATTTACAGACTTTTTCAAAGCTAAAAATTTAAAATTTGAATTTTTGGGCCCTATGGAGCCCAAGAGCCGAAAAGCCTCACTAGAAAGACGACGGCAGCAAACCTGTGCTCAGAAGTCAAAATGACATATGTTTCCACCGCGTCTGCTAACTTAAAAAAAGCTGCCAGGGTTTTCCCAGCAACTTTTGTCGCAACTGCCGGTTTCCCTCGTCTCAAGGCGCGTTTGGACACGGACGAGGTGGCCAGAACCCAAGCCCTTCTTATGGACTGCTGAAGTTTTCCCCTTTACCGGTCCAGTTAACAGCAGGCTTTATATAAGGCCGAGCATTAACTAGCTCACAGAGAAATGAAACCAGATCAGATCCGGCTGCTCCGTTGCGGCTTTCGAGACCAACTAGTTAGCGAACGTTCCCTCACAAACGTTTCAGCAATCGTTTCCACGCACCGTCACTTAACGCGTTCTTAGTCGCCGTCACGTGTCGCGTTCTGAGCGTTCCTTTCGGATTTTTTTTTCGCACGCGATTTCGCCTTTTTGAAGTGTGTTTTTTCGGATTTTTTTGGTGTTACGGTTTTCCACCGGTCTTTCGTAGCTTTTGGATGAATTTTTTCCAAAAAAAGGAACAAGAAAAATACATTTTCTGATTTTTTTACGCAAAAAAACGTGTTTTTTTTGCGAGAGACATGGTTTTGCTTTCGTGAAAGGCACGGTTTTGCCTTCGCGAGAGAGGCACGGCCGTGCCTCTCGAAAAGAGAAACAAACGCTTTTCT
This sequence comes from Hordeum marinum, assembly GCA_022496015.1. NCBI lineage: Eukaryota > Viridiplantae > Streptophyta > Magnoliopsida > Poales > Poaceae > Hordeum > Hordeum marinum. The sequence goes on from CM039676.1 coordinate 31,819,444, forward strand.
GCTCTCTTTTTTTTCTCGCGAGAGGCATGGTTTTGCATCCGCGAAAGGCACGGGTTTGCTATCGCGAGAGGCACGGCCGTGCCTCTCCCGAAATGGAAAAATGCGTTTTTTACTCTTTTTTTTTCCGCGAGAGGCATGGTTTTGCTTCCGCGATAGGCATGACCGTGCCTCTCCCGAAAGGGAAAAATCGCGTTTTCTACTCTCATTTTTTCGCGAGAGGCACGGTTTTGCTTTCACGAGAGGCATGGTTTTGCTATCGCGAGAGGCACGGCCATGCCTCTCCCGAAAGGAAAAAAATACGTTTTCTGCTCGTTTTTTTCCGTGAGAGGCACGTTTTTGCTTCCGCGAGAGGCACGGTTTTGCCTTCGCGAGATGCATGGCCTGTGCCTCTCGGAAAGGGAAAAAACGTGTTTTCTGTTTTTTTCTATCGCGTGAGGCACGGTTTTTTCGTGAAAAAAATGTTCGTCAAAACCTATGAACATGGGATCTAATTTTGTAGATCTCGACGTGAGAAAGCCAACGGTGAAAATGGTTTGAGATTTGGACGCACGGTTTAGGAGATAAAACGTTTTAAAATACGGATCTACAAAAAGAGGGAAAACTCTCAGGTCGCGACAAGTGGCACGCATACAGTGCGTCGCTTGTCGCAACCTGAGGGATGGGAGTAATCGTTAGAAGGTGTACTCGCTAACTAGTGATTTCGCTTTCTCCATCGCTATTTTCGTTTCAAGCTCGTTGAAGAGGGCGTCGGCCTTCACTGCCTCTTCCGGATGAACCGGCGTTTGGCATCCACCTCGACCTCATCCTAGATAGAATTCAAGATGGTCTACTGCTCCGCCATCTCATCGGCTTGGGTGGCGGCGAACTTCGCCTCCGCCTCCTCCATTGTCATGTTCAAGCCCGGAGCATGGATCTCTGGCTTGTCCTCCTTCATCGCCTCCAGCACCTCCTTCTCCTCCTCCTTCCCCGTTTCTAACTAGTCCGGAAGGAGACCCGCAGCGATGCGGGCGGCACGCCAATCCTGGATCTCCGCCTTGATCTGCATCCGGCGCTCCAGCATGAGCTGAGCGTAGCTGGTGATCCTACGGCGGACCATACCGACGCCAAAGAGGGGGGGGGGGGAGAGGAGGCAGATGGGCTCGGGTGGCGGCGGAGGGAGGGAGGAGGTGGATGTGCTAGGGCTGGGGGGACGCCGTCCGGCTTAAATAGCCGGCTATGGCCTCGGGCAGCGAGCCAGAGCGGCGCCATGCGGTGTTCACACCGCGGCGACGCTCGAGCGCCCGTCAGCCTTTCGGGTTTCCAGGCAAGTCCGGGTGGGGCCATGTCGTCAGGCCGACGTGACGGGCATGTCGGGGCGCTCCCAGGCTCCCCCACATCTGCCACATGTTTAGGCTGAATATGAAGGGTGTCGATCAGCCCGAGCATTTGGGGCCCATTTGAGAGCCCGACTGGGTTGATTTTTTGTGACCGGTCAGTGACCGAGTGACCTACCCAGACGTTTGAGATGGATATGAGGGGTCCGGCTGTAGATGCTCTTAGCATGCATGCCACATGACTTGCTAGTTGCTACTACACATGCACTAGGTCAGATCGATCATGTCAACTCTTGCGCGCATTGTGCGCCAATAATGCATGCCGTTTGAGACCGATAGACCGATACGAGGGGTCGGTTGTAGATGCCTTTAGCATGCATGCCACATGACTTGCTACTACACATGCACCAGGTCAGATCGATCGTGTCACCTCTTGCATGCATTGTGCGTCAATAATGCATGCCGTTTGAGACGGATATGAGGGATCCGGCTGTAGATGCTTTTAGCATGCATGCCACATGACTTGCTACTACACATGCAACATGTCAGATTGATCATGTCACCTCTTGTGTGCACCGAGCGCCAATAATGCGTGTAAGTGAAGTCAAGAAATGATCTGAATGTTACATTTGGCCGGCTACACACACACAAAAAAGCATCCGTATGGCAAACTTTTTGTTTACGGGTGAAAACTTTAATTACTCAACTCATACTGCCCTTACAATCATCAGCAGCTAGCTATAAAGAGACATCAGGACTAGAACCCAATCAAGTCATGGTTCTTTCTTCAGTACGAGCATATTTAGCTAGACTATCGCCAACCCTATTTTGAGGACGAGATACAGGAGTAACATAAGAATCACAAAGGCTCATAAGATATCTAGTTTCCCTAATATAAAAGAGTAAACTGTTAACAGCAACAATAGAGTCCATTTCGATGATCACCGGAAGATCGCTTCTTCGAATGGAGAAAGACAGACCCTCTATGCAAGCACATAGCTCCGCTTCAAGGGCATCTCTACAAGAAAACAATTGCCTACAAGAAGAGAAAATAATGTTGCCCATATCATCTCTCAGTACCATCCCTGCACCCGCTAAACCAACATCAAGGTATGGGCCATCTGTCTTGAGCTTGTTCCAGCCAGTGTGAGTGGGGTAAGCCATGCAAGAGTCGGCCCAGCAGGTGTTATTTCATCTGGGTGTATACGTGTTTTTATCATACGCCAGAATTTGCTTGCTCTTGCTGACATCAGATGATAGATCAATCTTCACACCAATAAGGGAGGCCATCATCCGATCTCCCCCCTCCGTCATCCCCCACGCGAGCGGCCGAGGGGACCCAACCTTAGCCGCCGGTCACTCCCCATCCCATCCCTCCCCTCCGCCGCCACCGGAGGAAGTCTTCGGGCTAAGCCCGGGTGGCTGACGACGGTGGCGGAGGAGCCTCTCCTTCTCGTGCGCGAGGGTGGCACGGGGCATCCGGGCAAGCGGAAGTGCGCCCCCAGACCAAGCCTCTGCGGCCGCGGCTCGCTCCCGGTGGCGAGCGGCGGCGAATGACTAGTGGTGGAGCTGCTGCATCTGACCGTGGCACTACGACACCTTGGATCGACGATGATGTGGAGGGCTTTGGTGGGTTGGTCAGCTACGGGCATGGTTGGCCCTTTGGTCAGATCTGATCTGGACACAATGGCTTTCTCGCTCCGCGGTGGCGGAGATCGATGATGGTCCGTGCGCACGATGCGAGATGGAGGTTTGTCGAGCAGATCCGTGTGAAAACCTAGTTCTTGGCTTGTTGCCAAGACCGACGATGGTGGCACGCTTTTGTGTCGTCACCTTCTCGAAGGCATCACCGTGGAGAAGCTCAAGATTTCTATCCTCTACCCCCGAGGGAAACCCTAGATCAGTAGATCGGATGACGGTGGCGCTCTGGTGTCGTTTCCCCCATGGGGGCATCATTCTTGGAGGTGTGTACACGGGCTCGAGGGACCAGTGGATGGCTTATTTGGTGGAGCGGTGCTTCATCTTACTCATTGATGGCAGTGGATCTCGGCGGTGTGGCGCATTTGAGACTCGACGTCCGATGTGTGGAGATGGACTCGCGCAGGAGGCTTACGCTGTTTGGCGTCATGGTGGTGTTGATGGCAAAGAGGTCTGGCAAGGTCGGTTTGTTAGTTTCTTTGAAGATGGATTGGTGGAAGACGGTGGCGACGCCACATGAGAGTGCGTCGGACCGGTTTGTACCCCAAACCCAGTATGTGACTCGGTTGGAGCCTCTGGCTTTAGATGCTAGGCTTTGCTGTGATGTCTGTTTGGTATTAGACTCGAACTATCGGCACCCCTTCATCAAGTGGTTAGGAGTAACGACAGCTGTTGGCAAGATGGTGGCTTCAAACAAACTGATGCCTTACTTTGTAAGGTCTTTGTGAATAATTAATAAAATAGCTGCATACATTGTTCAGATGCAGAGACCGGGGGTAATGCTTCTTTTAAAAAAAGCGAGGCCAAATAACTAACAAGGAATCTGCTGGATACTTCCATTGGTGGCGGTTGCTTCTGATGTATAACCTCGTTATGGATGAACCAGGTGTGCCATAAGGTGAACAGAACCATGCATCGCTCGATATCCGGTAAGGTCTCCAACACGTGCAGCAGCCACTCCTTCCCAGTGTTCTGGATCCCATCAAGCCTTGGCAGCACCCACACCTCCCAATCCCACATATATTTGCAGAGCTCACCCGACAAAGCACAGCGACATAATGACTGAAAGTTATCCTCAGGTTCCATCGAACACCTCGGACACATGTCAACAACCTACAAACCTATTCGGTGTTTTTTTGTCAAGTAGAGTGAATTAGTAGCAACTCTCCAGGTGTCGTCGTTTTCTCACGACAGATGCCATGGGTAGGCTTATCGTAGGTGGTTGGGGCCGGAGGGCATCGACGGGTTCCGGGTGCGAGATTAGGCATAAGCGGTGATGACACACGATGTACCCAGGTTCAGGGCCCTCCGTGAGAGGTAACACCCCTAGTCCTGCTTGGTCTAGTTGGATGGATTGATGTGTTTAGAAGGATGCTCCTAGAGCTGTGTCTAGAGGAGGAAGAGGGAGTAGCCGGCTCGCCTTCCTCCGCTATCGGGTGTGGAAATGAGGGAAGTGTCCCGTGGGTGTGTGCGTGAGAGTAATTCATCCCCATTGCATGGGGGTCTCGGGGTTTTTTATAGGCCAACCCCCGGCTTACAATATTCCTAAGGTACAAGGATGGGGGACCCGGCTGGCAGCCTCTCCGGCTGATCAAGGGGTCCCGCCCTTCGAGCCGTCTCGTCACCCGTAGGGTCCACCGGCTATGCGGTCCCGTCGCCTGCTGGGGCCCGCTAGCCGGCTCCCCGATTGGCCCTCGCCCACCTGTCGCGGCACGGGCCACCCACGAGGCGTCGTCTAGTGCCAGCCGGCCGAAGTCTCCGGTATGGCCGGCTGCACTGTAGCCACGCCGGGGAAGGTAATCGAGTGGGCAGGGGCGTGTGGGCACTGTTTCCCTGCCCGGTTGTGCTCGCAAAGGTCAGCGGCCCGGACGGCCGGACTGTATCCATGCGCATTCGTGCGTCAACGGCCATTGTGGCTACAATGATGCCCGTCGTGGTGGTCACGTCTTGTCGCCGTACTTGTGTGCAGAGGGACGGGACGTTTCATGTCCGCCCCGGGGTTAACGGAGGAGGAGGCCCGGAGGCAACCGGCCATGCCCAGCTGGTCAGGGGTCGAGCTGGCTCCTTGAGCAGCCGTCCATGTCGCCAGCCGGTGACAGCTCGAGCCGGCCATGCTCCAGCTGGTCGTGGGCAGCCGGTTGCATAGTTTTTCTTTGAAGCGGGGGGGGGGGGGGAGAACCCCGTTGCTTTGGCCTACCTAGGGGTAATAACCCCGTGAGTAGTCCCCGAAGCCGGCAGGGGCCCGCGTTCGACAGACGGAGGGGAGCCGACGGCTTCCCCTAGCGGTAGCCGCCACCGACGCGAAACCGAAAAGCCAGCCGGGTCGGCTGTTGGAGCCGACGCCTCAGGTTCCGGCGCGTCGCCCCGGGTCCCGGGTTGGCCTGCCGCGCGATACGCGGCGGGTAATGATGTGGTGGGCCCCGCACATGCGGGGAGACGGGACGTCACCCTGGGCCTAGCTTGCTAGGCCTCGAGCATAGCCCAATTGGCCTCGGGGCGCAGGCCAGGATTCTCTGCGCCGTTACGGCCCGAGCCGCCCACTCGTGTGCGGAGATTCCGGGGGAGTGGGCGCAATTAATCCCCACGTCCCCTGGTCATGGCCTCCCCTTTAAAAGGGGAGGAAGGGCAGGGGGCGGAGATACTCACCCCCCTCTATCTCCTTGCTTCTTTCCGCTTTCTCTTCCTCTCCCCCTCGCGCAACACCGCTCTCGAGCTCGCAAAGGCGCCTGCATGCCGCTGTTCTGCCACAATGGCCGACGGGCGCGGAGGAAGCTGGGCCGGATCCATCGTTACCGAGGGGGACATCACAGACCTCCGCCGCACGCGCATGCTACCGCCGGCAGAGCGCGTGGTTGCCCGCGCACCGGGCGACGAGGTGGTGCCGGCACCGCAGCCAGGGGAGCATGTCGTCTTCCTATGGTATTTCTCCCGCGGTTTCGGGCTCCCGGTGAGTCTCTTCTTCTGGCTGCTCAGGGACACCTTCGACCTTCAACCGCACCACCTCGGCCCCAACGCAATCCTTTACCTCACCGGCTTCGTAACGTTGTGCGAGGGATACCTGGGGGTCCTCCTCTTTCTTGAATTCTTCAACGCCCTCTTCTACCTCAAAGCGCTGAAGAACAGCGCCTATGGGGGCACGGTGGTGTGCTGCCGCGGCACCGCGCACTTCCCACCGTTCTCTCTTATCGATTCCATCAAGGGGTGGCACCGGATGTTCTTCTACATGAAGAACGCCAAACCAAGCCTGGACTACATTCGGCTGCCGCCATTCGCCAACGCGCAGTCCTCTGGGGCGAACTGGCCGGGAGCCGCCCTGCGCGGAGTGGCCCTGGTGGAGCTCAGCCGGCTCGCGCAACTAAAGAGCGCTGAGGGGTTGGTCGCCTCCGATATCTGGTGGTGGCCTTCATCTCGCGCCGGGTGCTGCCTCTCTAGTTGAGGCCGCACCGGATCTGCGACATATCCGGCTGCCGAGACCCCTGCCGATAGATGACAGTCGACCTGACGCTGGCTCAGGTGGCGGCGCGGGTGAACACCATCACGATGTTCAAGCTGGCGCCGGTGTCATGGAATTTCGGCCTGGAGCCGTATGACCGCATCAATTGCCCCCCTGGTACGTCTTCATCGAGGTGGCTTCTCTTTCATTCGACTCTTTCCAGCCGGCGCCCGACAACGGACCTTACTTCGCCATGCTGACCGCAGCTGCTCGTCTGACAGAACACGCCGGACAGCCCGCACCCCCAATTTTTCGAGGCGGAGCGCGACCACTACGACTCTGAGGATTATGAGCGGGGAGGCCCGCCTGAAGAGGGGGTGGAATCCTTAGGAGGGGTCGAGGAGCCGGCAGACCCGCGAGTTGGCGGGCCCAGTAGAGCCGGAGGGTCCAGCGCAGCCGGGGAGCCCAGCGGAGCCGGTGAGTTCCCTATTAGCCCCACGATCAGGGATTGGACAGATGATGATGATGACGATGATGATGATGTGATGATCCTGAACGTGCCTCCCCCTCAGCTCAGTAGGACCGGCATGGACGGGGCGAGGAGCAGCCGGCTCAAGCCCCGGCGGCCGGAGCCACCAGCCGGGCGAAGAGGCCGGCCCAGGAGGAGCCGGCGGCTCTGCCGCTCACCCATAAGCGGGTGAAGGTGGCCGCACGGAAGCCGCCGACACGCGCCAGGCGGACTTTGCCCGTCGTCATCGGGTAAGTTTTCCTTTTTTCTTACGTGCGTTCTCTTCCGTGCCATGAGCTGGTGGGTGATTGACCCTTGTGTACCATAGGTACCCCATCGAGCTCCACGAAGGGGAGTCGGCGGTGGACCCGATGGATGCCGCCAGTCGGCTAGCCCGCGAGCATGCGGCCACCCAGCAGCAGGAGAAGAGGAGGCTCGCGGAGCTGCGAGCCTCAAAGTCCGGGACGCGAGGCGGGGCCTTGCACTCCGGGACTTCGAGCGGTGGGAGGCGGAGGAGGTCTATGGACCCCGCGCGGGCGTCGGACTCGGTGGCGGAATCGACCCGCGTGTTGAGGCCCCCATCGAGCGAGCCGTGAGGGTGGCCATGGAGCCGCCTGCACCCCCATCCATGGAGGAGGTGGCCCAAGTGGGGGCCGTTGCCGCGGAGCCCGCCCCCGAGGCGACCCGTCCGGAGGTGTCGGTCGTGACACCGGCCATGGCCGAGGCAGCCCGGGTCGACGTGCCAGAGGCTCCGGTGGCCCCGAAGGCGGTGTCAGAGGCAGCGCCGGAGGCGGCGGCCATGGAGACGGAGGCACCGTCCATCGCAGTCGTCGCGTGGGAGCAGCGGGAGGAGGAGGTGACTTCTGGGCTCTTGCCGTCATCAACCCACCCCCCGCGGCCGGCACCGTGGCGAGCCCGGGGACGGGCGACAACGGCGGACGGGCCCGGAGGACCCTAAGGACCATGCAAGAGTTGCTCCGGGACTAGGAGGCGCTGGCGCGTGTCCCAACCCTTCTGGCTCCCCCGACAGGTGCCCCAGTCCCCTCGTTCGGGGAGTTAGGGAGCGTTCTGGACCGGTGCCGCCAGGAACTGGCCCGGTTCACGGAGGCGGCTGACGCCACTTGTTGGGAGACGTAGTAGTAAATCAAAAATTTCCTATGATCACCAAGATCTATCCATGGAGAAACCAGCAACGACTGGGGAGAGATTGCATCCTCATACCTTTGAAGATCGCTAAGCGGAAGCGTTACAAGAACGCGGTTGATGGAGTCGTACTCGCAGCGATTCAGATCGCGGTGGATTCCGATCTAAGCGCCGAACAACGGCGCCTCCGCATTCAACACACGTGCAGCCCGGTGACGTCTCCTACGCCTTGATCCAGCAAGGAGGAAGGAGAGGTTGGGGAAGAGCTCCAACAGCAGCACGATGGCGTGGTGGTGGTGGAGTAGCAAGGTATTCCGGCAGGGCTTCACCTAAGCACTGCGGAGGAGGAGGAAGAGAGATAGGGCTTTGCCGTGAGAGAGAGAGTTCAGATCTGTTCTCAAAAGGCCAAAACCTCAAGTATATATAGGAGGAGGGAGAGGGAGGGCTGCCTTGGCCCCCCCTCCAAAGAGGAGGGCTTCGGCCTAAGTGGGGGGAGAGTCCACCTCCCACAAGGGAGGTGGATCTCCTCCTTTTAAACCCTTTTTAGCCCTATCTCTTATCTCTAGCCGCATGGGCCTTTATAGAAGGTCTTGGCCAGCCCAAAAAGGGCTGGAACACCTCCTCTAAGGGCCCACGAAGTCCTTTGGTCGTCACACCCCTCCAGGGGGTCCTCCGGCACCCTCCCGACACTCCCGGTACACTACCGATGAGCCCGAAAACTTTCCGGTGACCAAAACTGGACTTCCTATATATCAATCTTTACCTCCGGACCTTTTAGGAGCTCCTCGTGACGTCCGGGATCTCATCCGGGACTCTGAACAACTTTCGGTAATCACGTATACCATTTCCCTATAACCCTAGCGTCATCGAACCTTAAGTGTGTAGACCCTACGGGTTCGGGAGACATGTGGACATGACCGAGACACTTCTCCGGCCAATAACTAACAGCGGGATCTGGATACCCATGTTGGCTCCCACATGCTCCATGATGATCTCATCGGATGAACCACGATGTCGGGGATTCAATCAATCCCGTATACAATTCCCTTTGTCTATCGGTATGATACTTGCCCGAGATTCGATCGTCGGTATCTCTATACCTTGTTCAATCTTGTTGCCGGCAAGTCTCTTTACTCGTTCCGTAATACATCATCCCAGGGCTAACTCCTTAGTCACTTTGAGCTCATTATGATGATGTCTTACCGAGTGGGCCCAAAGATACCTCTCCGTCACACGGAGTGACAAATCCCAGTCTCGATTCGTGCCAACCCAACAGACACTTTCGGAGATACCCGTAGTGCACCTTTATAGCCACCCAGTTACGTTGTGACGTTTGTCACACCCAAAGCATTCCTACGGTATCCGGGAGTTGCACAATCTCATGGTCTAAGGAAACGATACTTGACATTGAATAGCTTTAGCAAACGAACTACACGATCTAGTGCTATGATTAGGATTGGGTCTTGTCCATCACATCATTCTCCTAATGATGTGATCCCGTTATCAACGACATCCAATGTCCATGGTCATGAAACCGTGACCATCTATTGATCAACGAGCTAGTCAAGTAGAGGCTCACTAGGGACATGTTGTGGTCTATGTATTCACACATGTATTACGGTTTCCGATTAACACAATTATTGCATGAACAATAGACAATTATCATGAACTAGGAAATACAATAATAACCATTTTATTATTGCCTCTAGGGCATATTTCCAACAGTCTCCCACTTGCACTAGAGTCAATAATCTAGTTACATTGTGATGAATTGTACACCCATAGCATTCTGGTGTTGATCATGTTTTGCTCGTGAGAGAGGTTTAGTCAACGGTTCCGCGACATTTAGATCCGTATGCACTTTACAAATATCTATATCTCCCTCCTGAATGTAATCACGGATGGAGTTGAAGCGGCGCTTGATGTGTCTTGTCTTCTTGTGAAACCTGGGCTCCTTCGCAAGGGCAATAGCTCCAATGTTGTCACAGAATAGAGTCATTGGGCCTGACGCACTAGGAATTACTCCTAGGTCGGTGATGAACTCCTTCATCTAGACTCCTTCTTTTGCTGCTTCCGAAGCAGCTATGTACTCCGCTTCACATGTAGATGCCGCCACGACGCTTTGCTTGCTGCTGCACCAGCTAACTGCGCCTCCGTTCAAAATATACACGTATCCGGTTTGCGACTTGGAGTCATCCGGATCTGTGTCGAAGCTAGCATCGACGTAACCCTTTAATACGAGCTCTTCGGCACCTCCATACATGAGAAACATATCCTTTGTCCTTTTCAGGTACTTTAGGATATTCTTGACCGCTGTCCAGTGTTCCGCTCCAGGATCACTTTGGTACCTCCCTACCAAACTTATGGCAAGGTTCACATCAGGTCTGGTACACAGCATGTCATACATAATAGAGCCTATGGCTGAAGCATAGGGGATGACACTCATCTCTGCTCTATCCTTTGCCGTGGTCGGGCATTGAGTCGTACTCAATCTCACACCTTGTAACACAGGCAAGAACCCTTTGTTGGACTGATCCATATTGAACTTCTTCAATATCTTTTCAAGGTATGTGCTTTGTGAAAGACCTATAAGGCGTCTCGATCTATCTCTATAGATCTTAATACCTAACATGTAAGTAGCTTCTCCAAGGTCCTTCATTGAAAAACACTTATTCAAGTAGGCCTTTACACTTTCCAAGAGTTCTATATCATTTCCCATTATTAGTATGTCATCCACATATAATACGAGAAATGCTACAGAGCTCCCACTCACTTTCTTGTAAATACAGGGTTCTCCATAAACCCGTACAAACCCAAACGCTTTAATCACCTCATTAAAGCGAATGTTCCAACTCCGAGATGCTTGCACCAGCCCATAGATGGAGCGCTGGAGCTTGCATACTTTGTTAGCATCTTTAGAATCGACAAAACCTTCCGACTGCATCATATACAATTATTCCTTAAGGAAGCCATTAAGGAATGCCGTTTTGACGCCATTTTGCCAGATCTCATAATCATAAAATGCGGCAATTGCTAACATGATTCGGACATACTTCAGCATCACTACGGGTGAGAAAGTCTGACCGTAGTCAACTCCTTGAACTTGTTGATAACCCTTAGCGACAAGCCGAGCCTTATAGATGGCCACATTACCATCCGCGTCAGTCTTCTTCTTAAAGATCCATTTATTTTCTATGGCTCGCTTATCATCAGGAAAGTCCACCAAAGTCCATACTTTGTTCTCATACATGGATCCTATCTCGGATTTCATGGCTTCAAGCCATTTGTTGGAATCCGGGCCCGCCATCGCTTCTTCATAGTTCGAAGGTTCACCGTTGTCCAACAACATGATCTCCAGGACAGGGTTGATGTACCACTCTGGTGCAGAACGTGTCCGAGTGGACCTTCGAATAGCAACTTGATCTGAAGTCTCATTATCATCATCATTAACTTCCTCTCTAGCCGGTGCAGGCTCCACAGAAACAACTTCCTGTGCTGCACTACTCTCCGGTTCGAGTGGAGGTACAATTACCTCATCAAGTTCTATCTTCCTCCCACTTACTTCTTTTGAGAGAAACTCTTTCTCTAGAAAGGATCCATTCTTGGCAACAAAGACTTTGCCTTCGGATCTGAGGTAGAAGGTATACCCAATAGTTTCTTTGGGGTATCCTATGAAGACCCACTTTTCCGCTTTGGGTTCGAGCTTCTCAGGTTGAAGTTTCTTCACATAAGCATCGCATCCCCAAACTTTTAGAAACGACAGCTTAGGTTTCTTTCCAAACCATAATTCATATGGTGTCATCTCAACGGATTTAGACGGTGCCCTATTTAAAGTGAATGCGGCGGTCTCTAATGCATATCCCCAAAATGATAGCGGTAAGTCGGTAAGAGACATCATAGATCGCACCATATCCAATAGAGTGCGATTACGACGTTCAGACACACCATTTCACTGAGGTGTGCCAGGCGACGTGAGTTGTGAAACAATTCCACATTTCCTTAGGTGCGTGCCAAACTCGTGACTTAAATATTCTCTGCCACGATCAGATCGTAGGCTATTTATTTTCCTGTCACGTTGATTCTCTACCTCACTCTGAAATTCCTTGAATGTTTCAAAGGTTTTAGACTGGTGTTTCATTAAGTAGACATACCCATATCTGCTCAAGTCATCAGTGAGGGTGAGAACATAACGGTAGCCACCACGAGCCTCGACACTCATTGGACCGCATACATCGGTATGTATTATTTCCAACAAGTCAGTTGCTCGCTCCATTGTTCCGGAGAACGGAGTCTTAGTCATCTTGCCCATGAGGCATGGTTCGCACGTGTCAAATGATTCGAAATCAAGAGACTCCAAAAGTCCATCAGTATGGAGCTTCTTCATACATTTGACACCAATATGACCAAGGCGGCAGTGCCACATGTAAGTGGGACTATCGTTATCAACCTTACACTTTTTGGTACTCACACTATGGACATGTGTAACATCACGTTCGAGATTCATCAAAAATAAACCATTGACCAACGGGGCATGACCATAAAAAATTTCTCTCATATAAATAGAACAACCATTATTCTCAGATTTAAATGAGTAGCCATCTCGCATCAAGCGAGATCCAAATACAATGTTCATGCTCAAAGCTGGTACTAAATAACAATTATTAAGGTTTAACACTAATCCCGAAGGTAGATGTAGAGGTAGTGTGCCGACGGCGATCACATCGACCTTGGAACCATTCCCGACGCGCATCATCACCTCGTCCTTTGCCAGCCTCCGCTTCCGCAGCTCCTGCTTGGAGTTACAAATGTGAGCAACTGCACCGGTATCAAATACCCAGGAGCTACTACGAGCGCTGGTTAGGTACACATCAATAACAAGTATATCACATATACCTTTAATGTTGCCGTCCTTCTTATCCGCTATGTACTTGGGGCAGTTCCGCTTCCAGTGACCGGTACCCTTGCAATAAAAACACTCAGTCTCAGGCTTGGGTCCATTCTTTTTTTTCTTCTTCCCGGCAACTTGCTTACCGGGCGCGGCAACAACTTTGTCGTCTTTCTTGAAGTTCTTCTTACCCTTTCCTTTCTTGAAACTAGTGGTCTTATTCACCATGAACACTTGATGCTCCTTTTTGATCTCGACCTCCGCTGATTTCAGCATCGAGTACAACTCAGGAATGGACTTCTCGATCCCTTGCATGTTGTAGTTCATCACAAAGCTCTTGTAGCTAGGTGGAAGCGACTGGAGGATTCTGTCAATGACTGAGTCATCCGGGAGATTAACTCCTAGCTGAGTCAAGTGGTTGTGTAGCCCAGACATCTTGAGGATGTGCTCACTGACAGAACTATTCTCCTCCATCTTACAACTGAAGAACTTGTCGGAGACGTCATATCTCTCGACCCGGGCATGAGCTTGGAAAACCAGTTTCAGCTCTTGGAACATCTCATATGCTCCGTGTTGCTCAAAACACTTTTGTAGCCCGGGTTCTAAACTGTAAAGCATGCCGCACTGAACAAGGGAGTAATCATCACAGCGTGTCTGCCAAGCGTTCATAACGTCTTGTTCCGCTGGGAGAATGGGTGCGTCACCTAGTGGTGCATCAAGGACATACAATTTCTTGGAAGCTATGAGGATGATCCTCAAGCCACGGACCCAGTCCGCATAGTTGCTTCCATCATCTTTTAGCTTGGTTTTCTCTAGGAACACGTTGAAATTGAGGGTGACATTCGCGTTGGCCATTGGATCTACAATATAGATTGTAAAGATAATTTTTGACTAATTTCATGATAATTAAGTTCACATAATCAAATTATTTAATGAACTCCCACTTAGATAGACATCTCTCTAGTCATCCAAGTGACACATGATCCATGTCAACTAGCCTGTGTCCGATCATCACGTGAGACGGACTAGTCATCCATGGTGAACATCTCCATGTTGATCGTATCTTCCATACGACTCATGTTCGACCTTTCGGTCTTCCGTGTTCCGAGGCCATGTCTGTACATGCTAGGCTCGTCAAGTCAACCTAAGTGTTTCGCGTGTGTAAATCTGGCTTACACTCGTTGTATGCGAACGTTAGAACCTATCACACCCGATCATCACGTGGTGCTTCGGAACAACGATCCTTAGCAACGGTGCACAGTTAGGGTGAACACTTTTCTTGAAATTTTAGTGAGAGATCATCCTATTTACTACCGTCGCTCTAGGCAAATAAGATGTAAACATGATAAACATCACATGCAATCATTATAGTGACATGATATGGCCATTATTATCTTGCTCCTTTGATCTCCATCTTCGGGGCACCATGATCATCATTGTCACCGGCACGACACCATGATCTCCATCATCATGATCTCCATCATTGTGTCTTCATGAAGTTGTCTCACCAACTATTACTTCTACTACTATGGCTAACGTTTAGCAATAAAGTAAAGTAATTACATGGCGTTTATGATTGACACGCAGGTCGTACAATAAATAAGACAACTCCTATGGCTCCTGCTAGTTGTCATACTCATCGACATGCAAGTCGTGAATCCTATTACAAGAACATGATCAATCTCATACATCACAATGCATCACATCACATCCTTTGGCCATATCACATCACAAGGCATATGCTGCAAAAACAAGTTAGACGTCCTCTAATTTGTAGTTGCAAGTTTTTACGTGGCTGCTATAGGTTACTAGCAAGAACGTTTCTTACCTACGCCAAAACCACAACGTGATATGCCAATTGCTATTTACCCATCATAAGGACCCTTTTCATCGAATCCAATCCGACTAAGGTGGGAGAGATAGACACCCGCTAGCCACCTTATGCAACAAGTGCATGTCAGGCGGTGGAACCAGTCTCACGTAAGCGTATGTGTAAAGTTGGTCTGGGCCGCTTCATCCCACAATACCACCGAATCAATATAAAACTAGTAGTGGTAAGAAAATTAACAAAATCGACGCCCACAACTGCTTTGTGTTCTACTCGTGCATAGATTCTACGCATAGACCTAGCTCATGATGCCACTGCTGGGAGACGTAGTAGTAAATCAAAATTTTCCTACGATCACCAAGATCTATCCATGGAGAAACCAACAACGAGTGGGGAGAGATTGCATCTTCATACCTTTTAAGATCGCTAAGCGTAAGAGTTACAAGAACGCGGTTGATGGAGTTGTACTCGCAGCGATTCAGATCGCGGTGGATTCCGATCTAAGCGCCGAACAACGGCGCCTCCGCGTTCAACACACGTGCAGCCTGGTGACGTCTCCTATGCCTTGATCCAGCGAGGAGGAAGGAGAGGTTGGGGAAGATCTCCAACAGCAGCACGACGGCGTGGTGGTGGTGGAGTAGCAAGGTATTCCGGCAGGGCTTCGCCTAAGCGCTGCGGAGGAGGAGGAAGAGAGGTAGGGCTTTGCCGTGAGAGAGAGAGAGAGTTCAGATCTGTTCTCAAAAGGCCAAAACCTCAAGTATATATAGGAGGAGGGAGCGGGAGGGCTGCCTTGGCCCCTCCTCCAAAGAGGAGGGCTTCGGCCTAAGTGGGGGGAGAGTCCACCTCCCACAAGGGAGGTGGATCTCCTCCTTTTAAACCCTTTTTAGTCCTATCTCTTATATCCAGCCGCATGGGCCTTTCTAGAAGGTCTTGGCCAGCCCACAGAGGGATGGCACACCTCCTATAAGGGCCCACAAAGTCCTTTGGTCGTCACACCCCTCCCGGGGGTCCTCCGGCACCCTCCCGGCACTCCCGGTATACTACCGATGAGCCCGAAAACTTTCTGGTGACCAAAACTGGACTTCCTATATATCAATCTTTACCTCCGGACCATTCCGAAGCTCCTCGTGACGTCCGGGATCTCATCCGGAACTCTGAACAACTTTCGTTAATCACGTATACCATTTCCCTATAACCCTAGCGTCATCGAACCTTAAGTGTGTAGACCCTACGGGTTCGGGAGACACGTGGACATGACCGAGACACTTCTCCGGCCAATAACCAATAGTGAGATCTGGATACCCATGTTGGCTCCCACATGCTCCACGATGATCTCATCGGATGAACCACGATGTCGGGGATTCAATCAATCCCGTATATAATTCCCTTTGTCTATCGGTATGATACTTGCCCGAGATTCGATCGTCGGTATCTCTATACCTTGTTCAATCTCGTTACTGGCAAGTCTCTTTACTCGTTCCGTAATACATCATCCCGTGTCTAACTCCTTAGTCACTTTGAGCTCGTTATGATGATGTCCTACCGAGTGGGCCCAGAGATACCTCTCCGTCACACGGAGTGACAAATCCCAGTCTCGATTCGTGCCAACCCAACAGACACTTTCGGAGATACCTGTAGTGCACCTTTATAGCCACCCAGTTATGTTGTGACGTTTGGCACACCCAAAGCATTCCTACGGTATCCGGGAGTTGCACAATCTCATGGTTTAAGGAAACGATACTTGAGATTGAAAAGCTTTAGCAAACGAACTACACGATCTAGTGCTATGCTTAGGATTGGGTCTTGTCCATCACATCATTCTCCTAATGATGTGATCCCGTTATCAACGACATCCAATGTCCATGGTCATGAAACCGTGACCATCTATTGATCAACGAGCTAGTCAAGTAGAGGCTCACTAGGGACATGTTGTGGTCTATCTATTCACACATGTATTATGGTTTCCGGTTAAAACAATTATAGCATGAACAATAGACAATTATCATGAACTAGGAAATACAATAATAACCATTTTATTATTGCCTCTAGGGCATATTTCCAACACCACCATGCAGCGCGCGGAGGTAAGCGTGGTAGCTCTTGTTAAAATTTTCAGTGGGGGTGCGCAAGCGCACCCACTAGGTGTAGCCCCCAAGATGCGGGCCGGCTGATCGGCTGACGGGTAGCCGGGCCGGATCTCCTTGAGCGTTTTTTATCTTTGGCTCCATGTGACAAGAGGGGAACTCCCAGCGGCAGAAGCTGTTCGAGGAGGCGGTCTCCATCCATGACCGCGGCAAGCACGACTTCTACCGGCTGGAGGAGGAGTTGACACAGGTGCAAGGTATTCCATGTCTTGTGGGAGGGGCACGTATCCCCCGGGAGCCGGGCCGGCTGCCTGGCAGCCGGAGCGGGCTTAGAAGGACTGGCTGATGCCCGTTTTGTTTTTGCACACGAGCTGACCGCCCGCCGGGTGGAGAAGAACGGGGCTGTCTCCAAGCGGGACCGGCTGGCGCAAAGCGTCGAGGCGGTCACGCAGGAGAAGGACCGGCTGGCCGCGCTGCTGGTGGATGGGGAGGCAGCCCAGGACCGCCTCAGGGCCGACGTGGCGTGGGAGATGACGGCCAAGGATATGGCCGTCAAGGAGGCGACTGATGCTGCCCAACGGACCGCCGCCCTCCAAGGCGAGCTGACCCGCCTCGAGAGGATGCTCGAGGAGCTTAAGGGTTCCCTCGCCGAGGCAGAGGCGACATTGACGTTGGATAAGGATTTGTTGCTCCACTTTGCCATCGAGTTGGACGACTCCATCGAACGTAAGTGTTCATCTATCTTTTTTCCAACTGGTTGCCTTTTTCTTTGCTGGTTCTTGTTCTTGATTTTGCCTTTCTCTCCTTCCCTTTCTTCTCTTAGGGCGCTTCCCAAAAACTCAGCGCCGCGCTGAGTGTGCTGTTGAGGAGCACCGGGAGTACCTCTGCATGCGCGTGCGTTCCATCGAGGAGGATGTTGCATGGAGTGTGGCGGAGCTTGGGCTCTCCATCGAAAACCGACTGATCCACCTTGAGCGGAGCGTGGAGCGGTTGAAGACGGCCGGCAAGGAGATCGTCGCCGCCTTGTGGCCGGGCCATGGAGGAGCTTCGGAAAACTGCGTGGCCTTGTGGCTGGAGCACGTCATGGCCCAGCTCGAGGTCTGGAAGGTGTCGGCAGCGCAAGCCAGAGCGCAGATGGTGCTCCGGTTTGTGACTTCATGGTACCGCGGCGTGGACCTGGACCGGCTGGCCACCATGTGGGACGAGCCGGCCGAGGAGCGGGAGGCCGGGAGTCAGCCCTTGTCCGCCGTGCCGACGAGCTCGTGTCGTACGTCGACCCGGACAAGCTCCTGCCGGCCATTGGCGAGGACGGCAAGCCGGTGGCTGAAGACTCCTTCTGCATCCCCCAAGGTCCGGAGGACGAGGAGGTTGCCGACGAGAGTACCGACTCCAGCGGCGAGACGACTGGGACTGTGGAGGCCGCCTCGAAGGTCAAGGAGACCAACCCGAAGGTCGCAACCACCTCTAGGACGGGAGTCGATCCTCCCAGCGACGCGCCGGTGGCCTAAGCCCACGGGCATTTTATCTTTCTTTCTTCTTCCTACATGTTAGGCTTAAGTCCACCCACTGGGGGTGTAATGTAATGAACCGTCACGGCCGTGGGCCTCTTTTGTCTTGACATTCGTACCGTGAATACTTTGAGTGTTTGCCTTATTGCCCGTGCTTGCTTGTCCTTACCATGTTTTGCCCTTTTGGTTCCTTCTATTCCGCCCCTTTTTCCCTTTGGTTTTAGCCTCGCTAGCCCGACAGCCGGGAGCCGGTCTGTAGCTGGGTCGGGGCGTCCGCCTCGAGGGAGCCGGTTCTGAACTTAGGAACCGCGAGAGCTTTTTAGGATAAGTAGAGTGGCAGAGGTGAGGCAGCGATCCGGCTGGGCCTAGCCGACATCTCCTTTGCGATCGATCTTTCGTGTGAGCTAAGCTTTGCTTCCCCGAGGCCCCGTCAGCCGGACATCTGGGAGACGGATCTATAGCCGGGAGGGGTGGGAGGGCTTGCTTGGGTCACGCTACTTTGTCAATTTTTGAGAGAGGCGACCTAGGACCAACCGGCGAGCCCCCGGGCCCGGGAGCCGGGTCGGGGAGCCGGTGAGTGAGGAGACCTTCGAGGGAAATAAAGAGGGCGTGCCCTAAGAGCCGGCCTGGGGCACCCATTGCATTCATAAGCCCAAAAGGGGAGGGATACATACATACATTGTTTTTTTCAGCAGTAAAATGGACGGAGGAGCGCCCGTTCCATGGCCGCTCGGTCTCTTCGCCGGAGGCGTCTCTTTTGCGCTTTTGCGGCTTCTGGGCGTCTATCAGGTAGTACACATTGTTGTGCAACGCCTTGCTAACGATGAACGGGCCCTCCCATGGGGAGGACAGCTTGTGTTGTCCGGCTGTTCGCTGGATCCGCCTGAGCACTAGGTCTCCTTCACGAAAGGAGAGCGTCCGGATCCACTTGCTGTGGTAGTGCCGGAGCTTCTGCTGGTAGATTGCCATTCGGCTCAAGGTCAGTTCGCGGGATTCTTCGAGTAAGTCGACGCCGTCTTCTCTCGCCTCCTTTGCGTCCTTCTCCGTGTATAGGGCAACCCGAGGTGAGTCGAACTCGACGTCGGTGGGGATGATCGCCTCGGACCCGTACACAAGGAAGAAGGGCGTGTAGCCAGTTGATCGGTTGGGGGTGGTCCTGAGACTCCAAAGCACGGCGGGCATCTCGTCGACCCAGCAGCCGTCTGACCTTACCAGCAGTGTCACGAGCCGGGGCTTGATGCCGGACAGGATGAGGCCGTTTGCCCTTTCTACCTGGCCGTTTGACTATGGATGAGCGACGGAGGCCAGGTCGAGCCGGATTCCTTTCTTGGCGCAGAAACGCGCGAGCGCGCCCTTGGCGAAGTCCGTGCCGTTGTCGGTGATGATGCTGTGGGGCACACCATAGCGAACCGTGATGTCATCGATGAACCGGACGGCCGTGGGGCCGTCCATCTTCTTGATTGGTCGTGCTTCGATCCACTTGGTGAATTTGTCGACAGCTACCAGGAAATGTGGTTGAGGAGGAAGGGGCCCACCATGTCCAACCCCCAGACGGCGAAGGGCCATGAGAGGGGGATGGTGTGGAGGGCTGATGCTGGCATGTGGCTCTGCATGCTCAAGCATTGGCAGCCCTCGCATTCGTCGGCCAATTTCTTGGCCGCCTCGAGAGAAGTGGGCCAGTAGAAGCCGTGGCGGAAGGCCTTGGCCACCAGGGTCCTGGAGGCGGCGTGGTGCCCACACTCCCCCTGGTGGATGTCGAGGAGGACTTCCAGACCCTTTTCTGGCTCGATGCACCGCTGGAAGACGCCGGTGGTGCTGCGATGGACGAGCTCATTGTTGATGATGCTGTATGCTGTGGCCCGATGCTAGATTTGCCTTGCCATGGACTCGTCCAGGGGGAGCTCGCCGTGTAGTAGGAACGCCAAGTAGGCTGGGCCCACGAGGGAGCCGAGACGGGGGCCGGATCGGGAGCCCCTGGGCCTGGATGATCAGCCCTCGGGACCGGCTCGCCAGCCCCCGGGGTCGGCTCGTCGATTATCATCATGATGACCGCGTCGTTGGAGCCGGCGGCCTCGGACGTAGCCGGCTCAACGGATGCCGGCAAGGCGACCAAGGTTGAGGGAGACGGTGGCAAAGATGCCGAAGGGGTGGCCGGAGCCGCTGATGGGCCGGCAGCGTCCGCCGACATGAAGATGTATTCCGATTCTGAGAAGGGCTTGATCAATGGCTTGAGCAGCCTCTCGAGAGAGACGCCGGCTGGGATGGCCTGCCGGGTGGAGCCGATCTTTGCTAGTGTGTCGGCCGCCCCGTTGTCCGCCCGTGGGACGTGATGGAACTCACAGGCCTCGAAGGAGCCGGTGAGCTGTTGTACGAGGAAGCGGTAGCTGGCCATGTTGGCGTCCCTGGCGTCCCATTCACCAGAGACTTGCTGCACCATGAGGTCGGAGAAGCCGAGGCATAGGATGCGCCTGATGCCGGTCTCCTTGGCAAGCCGGAGGTCGTGGATGATGGCCTCGTACTCGGCCACATTGTTGGAGGCGGTGAAGTGGATCTGGAGGGCATACTTGAGCTGGTCACCTTTCGGGGAGGAGAGAACTATGCTAGCACCCAGGCCGGTCCTCATTTTCGAGCCGTCGAAATGCATGCGCCAATGTGTGGAGTCCGGGGGAGGCGACACGAACTCGGTTTTCGCCCAGTCGACGAGGAAGTCGGCCAGTGCCTATGACTTGATGGAGCTGCGAGGTTTGTACCGGATCTTGTGATCGGCGAGGGTGATGACCTATTTGGCGATCCGACCGGTGGAGTCCCGACCGCTCATGATCTCGCCGAGCGGGGCCGTGCTCACCATGGTGATGGTATGCTCCTGGAAGTACTGCTTGACCTTCTTGGCGGCGAAGTATATGCCGTAGCACATCTTTTGGTAGTGAGGGTAATTCTACTTGGACGCGGAGAGGACCTCGCTGAGGTAGTAGACGGCGCGCTGGACCAGCAGGGACTTGCCCTCCTCCGGTCGCTCAACCACCAAGACGACGCTGATGACGCGAGTGGTCGCCGTGATGTAGGCGAGCAAGGGTTCCTTCTCGGCCGGCGCGGCCAAGATGGGCGCGCAAGTGAGAGCCTTCTTGAGGCCCCAGAAAGCCTCGTCCGCCTCGTCGGGCCAATCGAACATGCCCAGCTTCTTGGTGTGACCCGGCTCAACCAGAGCTGTCTTGCGAAGGAGCCCGTAGAGGGGCAGGGCTTTCTCCCCCAGCCGGCTGATGAACTGGCTGAGCGAGGCGAGGCAGCCGGTGAACTTCTGGACGTCACGGAGCCAGGTCGGCTTGGGCATGCGCTCGATTGTGCTGATCTTCTCTGGGTTAGCTTCGATGCTGCGGGCGGACACGAAGAAACCCAAGAGTTGGCCGGCGGGGACGTCGAAGATGCATTTTTCCGGGTTGAGCTTGATCTTGTATTTGTGCAGGTTCACGAAGGTCTCCCGGAGGTTGTTGAGGAGGCTGAAGTGCTTCTTGGTTTTGACGACGATGTCATCGACGTAGGCGTGGACAATCCTGTCTATCTAAGGTAGGAGGCACTTCTGCATGCACCGCTGGAAGGTGGCGCCTGTGTTCTTCAGGACGAAGGACATGGTGATGTAGCAATAGGCCCCGAAGGGCTGTTGGAAATATGCCCTAGAGGCAATAATAAATTAGTTATTATCATATGTCCTTGTTCATGATAATCGTTTATTATCCATGCTATAATAGTATTGATCGGAGACTTAGATGCAAGTGTGGATACATAGACAAAACCATGTCCCTAGTATGCCTCTAATAGACTAGCTCATTGATCAAAGATGGTTAAGGTTTCCTAGCCATGGACATGAGATGTCATTTGATAATGGGATCACATCATTAGGAGAATGGTGTGATGGACAAGACCCAAACTACAAACGTAGCATATGATCGTGTCAGTTTATTGCTACTATTTTCTACATGTCAAGTATATGTTCCTATGACCATGAGATCATGCAACCCACTAACACCGGAGGAGTGCCTTGTGTGTATCAAACGTCACAACGTAACTGGGTGACTATGAAGGTACTCTATAGGTATCTCCGAGGGTGTCTGTTGAGTTGGCATGGATCAAGACTGGGATTTGTTACTCCGTGTGACGGAGAGGTATCTTAGGGCCCATTCGGTAATACAACATCACAACAAGCCTTGCAAGCAATGTGACTAAGTGTTAGTCACGGGATCTTGTATTACGGATCGAGTAAAGAGACTTGCCGGTAATGAGGTTGAACTAGGTATGGAGATACTAACGATCGAATCTCGGGCAAGTAACATACCGAAGAACAAAGGGAACATTATACGGGATTAACTGAATCCTTGACATAGAGGTTCGACCCATAAAGATCTTCATAGAATATGTAGGAACCAATATGGGCATCTAGGTCCCGCTATTGGTTATTAACCGTCGAGGTGTGTTGGTCATGTCTACATAGTTCTCGAACCCGCAGGGTCTGCACACTTAAGGTTTGGTGACGTTTTGGTAGTATAGAGTTATGTATGGTGGTGACCGAAGGTTGTTTGGAGTCCCGGATGAGATCCCGGATGTCACGAGGAGCTCCGGAATGGTCTAGAGGTAAAGATTCATATATAGGAAGTCCTGGTTTGGTCGCCGGAAAAGTTTCGGGCTCATCGGTAGTGTACCAGGAGTGCCGGTAGTGTACCGGGAGACCATCGGGAGGGGTATTTCGACCCAAGAGGCTCCATGGGATGTGGGAGAGTGTTTACCAGCCCTTAGTGGGCTGGTGGAAGTCCCACACAAGGCCCATGCGGTTTGGGAAAAAATGCCCAAAGAGAAAAAGTGGAAAAAGGCAAAAATAGGGTGAATCCTAGTCCTACTAGGATTGGAGGTGGAGTCCACCTCCTCCACCTGGTTCGGCCGACTCCTTGTGCCAAGCCTCCTCCTCTCTTCCTCTTATATATACTGGAGTTTTAGGGTTTTTGCACATAATTTTTAGCCACATGCTGCCCGTTCCTCCAATGCATAGTTTCTCCTCTATATCGGATTTCTGTAGTGCTTAGGCGAAGCCCTGCCAGAATTGCTCCACCACCATCACCGCAGCGCCGTCACGCTGCCGGTGAACTCGTCTACCTCTCCACTCCCTCTTGCTGGATCAAGAAGGTGGAGATCGTCATCGAGCTATACGTGTGCTAAACGCGGAGGTGCCGTTCGTTCGACTTTAGATCGGAAGGACCGTGATCAAGATCGCGAGACGGATCGTGATGAGTTCGCGGGACGGATCGTGATTGTATCGCGGGACGGATTGTGATGAGTTCGTGGGACGGATTGTGATTGGATCGCGAGACGGATCATGATGAGATTGCGGGACGCTCGGCGATTTGGATCGTGAAGACGTTCGACTGCACCAACCGCGTTTCTTAACGCTTCCCGTTTAGCGATCTACAAGGGTATGTAGATCCACTCTCCCTCTCGTAGATGCTCATCACCATGGATAGATCTTGCGTGTGCGTAGGAAATTTTTTGTTTCCCATGCGACGTTCCCCAACAAGGGCATGATAAAGGAGGTCTTGAGACGGTCTTTCGGATCCAGCTTGATCTGGTGGTAGCTGGAGTAGGCGTCAAGGAAGGACAGCAAGTCATAGCTTGCCGTGGAGTCGATGACTTGATCGATCCGCAGCAGGGCGAATGGGTCCTTGGGGCACGCCTTGTTCAGGTTGGTGTAGTCAATGCACATGCGCCAGGTCTTGTTATTCTTCAGCACCAGGACTGGGTTGGCGAGCCAGTCCAGGTGGAAAACTTCCATGATGAACCCGGCTGCGAGCAGCCGGACGATCTCTTCTCCTATGGTATGCCGCTTCTCCTTGGAGAAACGGTGTCGGGGTTGCTTGACCGGCTTGACGTCTGGCTGGACATGTAGTTTGTGCTCGGCGAACTTCCTCGGAACACCCGACATGTCCTTGGGGGACCATGCGAAGATTTCCCAATTCTCACGGAGGAAGTCGACGAGCTCGCCTTCCAATTTGCTGTCGAGGCGGGAGCCGATGGTGACACACTGAGCCGGGTTGGCCGGGTCGAGCCAGATTTGCTTGGTGTCCTTGGACAGCTAGAAGGAGGCCTTGCCGACGGACTGCGAGGGAGGAGCTGGCATGGTCGACTGGCCGATATCGAGTGACACGAGCCGGTCGAGCAGCCGCTTCTCCTCAGCGACTTCTAGGGTCTCGGCCTGTTGGGGAACGTAGTAGTAAATCAAAAAATTTCCTATGATCACCAAGATCTATCTATGGAGAAACCAGCAACGAGCAAAGGGGGAGTGCATCTTCATACCTTTGAAGATCGCTAAGCGGAAGCGTTACAAGAACGCGGTTGGTGGAGTCGTAGTCGCAGCGATTCAGATCGCGGTGGATTCCGATCTTAGCACCGAACAACGGCGCCTTCGCGTTCAACACACGTGCAGCCCAGTGATGCCTCCTATGCCTTGATCCATCAAGGAGGAAGGACAGGTTGAGGGAGGGCTCCGGCAGCACGACGGCATAGTGACAGTGGAGCTGCGTGGTCTCCGGCAGGGCTTCGCCAAGTACCGTGGAGAACGAGGAAGAGGAGGGGTAGGGCAGCGCCGAGAGAGAGAGAACTCGTGTGTATGGCAGCCCCAAAACCCCACATATATACAGGGGGAGGAGGAGGGAGGGCGCAGCCCCTAGGGTTCCCACCCTAGGGCTGCGGCCGGCCCTATATGGGACTTGGGGCGGCGGCCAAGGGAGGAGAGGGGTGCGGCAGCCCTAGGGTGGGCCTTAGGGCCCATCTGCTGTAGGGTTTGCCCCCCTCCACCCTTGTGCCATGCCTTGGGCCCTTGTGGGGGGTGCACCAGCCCACCTAGGGGCTGGTTCCCTCCCACTTGCGGCCCATGCAGCCCTCTGGTGCTAGTGGCCCCACTTGGTGGACCCCCAGAACCCTTCGGGTGGTCCCGGTACGTTACCGGTAATTCCCGAAACACTTTCGGTGGCCAAATTCTCACTTCCTATATATAATTCTTTACCTCCGGACCATTTCGGAACTCCTCGTGATGTCCGAGATCTCATCCGAGTCTCCGAACAACCTTCGGTAACCACTTACACTATTTCCCTCTAACCCTAGCGTCATCGAACCTTAAGTGTGTAGACCCTACGGGTTTGGGAATCACGTAGACATGACCGAGACACCTCTCCAACAATAACCAATAGCAGGATCGGGATACCCATGTTGGCTCCCACATGCTCTAAAATGATCTCATCGGATGAACCACGATGTCAAGGATTCAATCAATCCTGTATACAATTCCCTTTGTCTACCGATATGATACTTGCGCGAGATTCGATCGTCGGTATCCCTATACATTGTTCAAACTCATTACTAGCAAGTCTCTTGACTCGTTTCGTAACACATCATCCCGTGGATAACTCCTTAGTCACATTGAGCTCATTCTGATGATGTCTTACTGAGTGGGCCCAGAGATACCTCTCCATCACATGGAGTGACAAATCCCAGTCTCGATTCATGCCAACCCAACAGACACTTTCGGAGATACCCGTAGTGCACCTTTATAGCCACCCAGTTACGTTGTGACGTTTGGCACACCCAAAGCATTCCTACGGTATCTGGGAGTTGCACAATCTCATGGTCTAAGCAAATGATACTTGACATTAGAAAAGCTTTAGCAGACGAACTACACGATCTTGTGCTATGCTTAGGATTGGGTCTTGTCCATCACATCATTCTCCTAATGATGTGATCTCGTTATCAATGACATCCAATGTCCATGGTCATGAAACCGTGACCATCTATTAATCAATGAGCTAGCCAAGTAGAGGCTCACTAGGGACATGTTGTGGTCTATGTATTCACACATGCATTACGGTTTCCGGTTAACGTAATTATAGCATGAACAATGGACAATTATCATGAACAAGGAAATACAATAATAACCATTTTATTATTGCCTCTAGGGCATATTTCCAACAGTCTCCCATTTGCACCAGAGTCAATAATCTAGTTTACATTGCCATGTGATTAACACTTACATCACCATGTGATCATATCATCATGTAATTAACACCCAATCAGTTCTGGGGTTTGATCATGTTTTGCTCGTGAAAGAGGTTTTAGTCAAC
Source organism: Hordeum marinum (assembly GCA_022496015.1). Taxonomy (NCBI): domain Eukaryota; kingdom Viridiplantae; phylum Streptophyta; class Magnoliopsida; order Poales; family Poaceae; genus Hordeum; species Hordeum marinum. The sequence continues at coordinate 31,845,997 of CM039676.1, forward strand.
GTATCTACGACATTTAGATCTATGTATACTTTGCAAATCTCTATGTCATACTGTAGACACTGCTCCCATGCTCCACTTGGAGCTATTCCAAATGGCTACTCCACTATACGTATCCGGATTGCTACCAAGAGTCATCCGGATGAGTGTTAAAGCTTGCATTGTCGTAACCCCTTACGACGAACTCTTTGTCACCTCCATAATCGAGAAATATTTCCTTAGTCCTCTAGTTACTAAGGATAATTTTGACCGCTGTCCAGTGATCCACTCCTGGATCACTCTTGTACCCCTTGACAGACTCATGGCAAGGCACACACATGTGCGGTACACAGCATGGCACACTATATAGAGCCTATGGCTGAAGCATAGGGGATGACACACATCTTTTCTCTATCTTCTGCCGTGGTCAAGCATTGAGCTGTGCTCAATCTCATACCTTGTAATATAGACAAGAACCCTTTCTCGGACTGATACATATTGAACTTCTTAAATATCTTGTCAAGGTATGTACTCATTGAAATTATTATCAAGCATTTTGATCTATCTCCATAAATCTTGATGCCCAACAATTAGGTAGCTTTATCCAGGTCTTCCTTTGAAAAACCTTTTCCAAACAACCATTTATGCTTTCCAGAAATTATACACCATTTCCGATCAATAATATGTCAACTACATATGCTTATCAAAAATTCTATAGTGCTCCCACTCACTTTCTTGTAAATACAATTTTATCATAAACTTTGTATAAACTCAAAAACTTTGATCACTTCATCAAAGCTCATATTCCAATTCCGAGATGCTTGCTCCAGTCCATAGAAGGATCGCTGGAGATTGCATACCTTTTAGCATCCTTAGGATTGACAAAACCTTCTGGTTGTATCACACACAACTCTTCCTCATGAAAACCTTTAAGGAAGCCTTGTTTTGACATCCATCTGCCAGATTTCATAATCGAAAAATGCAGCAACTGCTAACATAATTTTAACAGACTTTTAGCATCGCTACAGATGGGAAAACCTCATCGCAGCCAACTCCTTGAACTTGGCGGAAACCTCTTTGCGACAAGTCGAGCTTTATAAACGGTGACATTCACCATCAACGTCCGTCTTCATCTCAAAGGTCCATTTGTATTTAATGACCTACCGTTCAACGGGAAAGCTTACCAAAGTCTATACTTGGTTTCCATACATGGATCCTTTCTCGGATTTCATGGCTCCTAGCCATTTGTTGGAATCCGGGCATACCATCGCTTCTCCATAGTTCGTAGGTTCATCTTTATCCAACAACATGACCTCCTAGACAGGGTTGACGTACTACTCAGGAGCAGTACACGTCCTTGTCGACCTACGAGGTTTGATAGTAACTTGATCTGAAGCTTCATGATCATCATCATTTACTTCCTCTCCAACTGACGTAGGCTCCACAGAAACATCTTTGTGTGTTGCACTACTCTCTGGTTGAAACAAAGGTTCAACAACCTCATCAAGTTCTATCTTCCTCCCACTCAATTCCTTCGAGAGAAACTCTTTCTCGAGAAAGGACCGTTCTTAGACACAAACACTTTTGTGCTTGGATCTGAGATAGAAGGTATACCCAATGTCTCCTTAGGGTATTCTATGAAGATGCATTCGTCTGCTTTGGGTTTGAGCTCACTAGGTGAAAACCCTTTTCACATAAGCGTTGCAGCCCCAAACATTAAGAAATGACAGCTTAGGCTTCTATCAAACCATAATTCACATGGTGTCATCTCAACAGACTTAGATGGTGCCCTATTAAAGTGAATGGATTTGTCTTTAATGCATAACCCCATAACGATAGTTGCAAAACGATAAGAGACATCATAGTATCACTATATCCAATAGAGAACGACTACGATGTTCGGACACACCATCACACTATGGTGTTCCAGAAGGCGTGAGCTATGAAACAATTTCCACATTGTCTAAAATTGCATGCCAAACTCGTAACTCAGATATTCACCTCCATGATCATATCGTAGACATTTTATCTTCTTGTCACGATGATCTTTAACTTCACTCTGAAACTCCTTGAACCTTTCAAACATTTCAGACTCATGTTTCATTAAGTAAATATCCTCATATTCACTCAAATCATCAGTGAAGGTCAAGAAAATAACGATATCCACTGCGTGTTTCAACACTCATTGGACCACATACATCAACATGTATCAATTCCAATAAGCCACCAACCCGCTCCATCATATCAGAAGACGGGGAATCAGTCATCTTGCCCAAGAGGCATGGTCCGCATGTCTCAACCGATTCGAAATCGAATGAGTCCAAAGATCCATCAGCATGGAGTTTCTTCATGCGCTTTACACCAATATGACGTTTGTGGCAGTGCCACAAGAATGTGGTACTATCATTATTAACTTTTTATCTTTGGTACCAACATTATGAGCATATGTATTACTACGATCAAGATTCAATAAACCATTCCCATTGGGTGCATGACCATTGAAGGCATTATTCATGTAAATAGAATAACCATTATTCTCTAACTTAAATGAATAATTGTATTGCACTAAACATGATCCAATCATGTTCATGCTCAATGCAAACACCAAATAACATTTATTTAGGTTCATTGCTAATCCCGAAGGTAGAGAAAGCATGCGATGGTGATCGCATCAACCTTGGAAACACTTCCAACATAGAATGTCACCTTTCACTTAGCTAGCCTCCATTTATTCCGTACCTTTTATTTTGAGTTGCTAACACTTAGCAACTGAACCGGTATCTTATTCCCAAGTGCTACTAGGATACTAGCAAGGTACACATCAATAACATGTATATCAAATATACTTCTGTCGACATTGCCAGCCTTCTTATCTACCAAGTATCTAGGGTTATTCCGCTTCAGCGACCGTTCTCCTCATAATAGAAGCACATAGTCTCGGGTTTGGGCTCAACCTTGGGTTTCTTCACCAGAGCGGCAACTGGCTTGCCATTCCTGAAGTTTTTCCCTTCTTGCCTTTGCCCTTCTTGAAACTAGTGGTTTTCACTTAACCATCAACACTTAATGCTCCTTCTTGATTTCTACCTTCGCGGTGTCAAACAACGCGAATAGCTCAGGGATCATTATCTCCATCCCTGGCATTTTATAGTTCATCACGAAGCTCCAGTAGCTTGGTGGTAGTGACTTGGAGAACTGTGTTAATCACTATCTTATATGGAAGATTAAATCCCACTTGATTCAAGTGATTGTAGCACCCAGAAAATCTGAGCACATGCTCACTAATTAAGCTATTCTCTTTTATCCTGTCGGCAAAGAATCTTGTTAGAGGTCTCATACCTCTCAACACAGCCATGAACCTGAGATCCCAATCTCAGATCTTAGAACATCTCATATGTTCCGTGACGTTCAAAATGTTTTGGAGCCTCAATTCCAAGCCAAAATGCATGACGCACTGAACTATCAAGTAGACATCATAAATTGCATGTCACATGTTCACAACATCTACAGACAAAGCTTGAGGGAGTGGTGCACTGAGCGGTGCATCAAGGACACAAGCCTTCTGTGCAGCAATGAGGACAATCCTCAGATCACGGACCCAATCCGCATTATTGCTACCATCATCTTTCAACTTACTTTTCTCTAGGAACGTATCAATAAGACAGGGGAGCTATAGCGTGAGCTATCTACAACATAATTTGCAAAGACACTTTTAGACTAAGTTCATGATAATTAAGTTCACATAATCAAATTACTTAATGAACTCCCACTTAGATAGACATCTCTCTAGTCATCCAAGTGACACATGATCCACATAAACTAGCCCATGTCCGATCATTGCGTGAGACAGACTAGTCATCCATGGTGAACATCTCCATGTTGATCATATCTTCTATACCACTCATATTCGACCTTTCGGTCTCTAGTGTTCCGAGGCCATGTCTGTACATGCTAGGCTCGTCAAGTCAACCTAAGTGTATTGCGTGTGTAAATCTGGCTTACACCCGTTGTATGCAAATGTTAGAACCTATCACACCCGATCACCACGTGGTGCTTCGGAACAACGAAGCTTAGCAACGGTGCACAGTTAGGGTGACCACATTTATTGAAATTTTAGTGAGAGATCATCTTATTTAGCTACCGTCGTTCTAAGCAAATAAGATGTAAACATGATAAACATCACATGCAATCAATACAGTGACATGATATGGCCAATATCATCTTGCTCCTTTGATCTCCATCTTCGGGGCACCATGATCATCACTGTCACCGGCACGACACCATGATCTCCATCATCATGATCTCCATCATCATGTCTTCATGAAGTTGTCTCGCCAACTATTACTTCTACCACTATGGCTAATGTTTAGCAATAAAGTAAAGTAATTACATGGTGTTTATTATTGACACGCAGGTCATACAATAAAATAAGACAACTCCTATGGCTCCTACCGGTTGTCATACTCATCGACATGCAAGTCGTGAATCCTATTACAAGAACATGATCAATCTCATACATCACAATGCATCACAACACATCCTTTGTCCATATCACATCACAAGGCATATGCTGCAAAAACAAGTTAGACGTCCTCTAATTTGTAGTTGCAAGTTTTTACGTGGCTGCTATAGGTTTCTAGCAAGAGCGTTTCTTACCTACGCTAAAACCACAACGTGATATGCCAATTGCTATTTGTTGGGAGACGTAGTAGTAAATCAAAAAAATTCCTACGATCACCAAGATCTATCTATGGAGAAACCAGCAATGAGTTGGGAGAGATTGCATCTTCCTACCTTTCAAGATCACTAAGCGGAAGCGTTACAGGAATGCGGTTCATGGAGCCGTACTCGCAGCGATTCAGATCGCGGTGGATTCCGATCTTAGCGCCGAACAACGGTGCCTCCACGTTCAACACACGTGCAGCCCGATGAAGTCTCCTATGCATTGATCCAGCAAGGAGGAAGGAGAGGTTGAGGGAGAGCTCCGGCATCACGAGGGCGTGGTGACGGTGGAGCTACGTGGACTCCGGCAGGGCTTCGCCAAGCGCTACGGAAAACGAGGAAGAGGAAGGGTAGGGCTGTGCCGAGAGAGAGAAGTCGTGTCTCAAATAAGCCCCAATACCTCGGGTATATATAGGAGGAGGGAGAGGGAGGGATTCCTTGGCCCCTCCTCCAAGGAGGAGAGGTTCGGCTGAGATAAGGGAGGAGTCCACCTCCCATGAGGGAGGTGGATCTCTCCCTTTTGAATCTCCTTTAGCCTTATCTCTTTATCCCTAGCCGCATGGGCCTTTCCGGAAGGACTTGGCCAGACCAATAAGGGTTGTTCCACCTCCTCTAACAGCCCACGAAGTCATTTGGTCGTCACATCCCTCCCGGGGGTCCTCCGGCACCCTCCCGGCACACCCGATACACTACCGATGAGCCCGAAAACTTTCCGATGACCAAAACTGGACTTCCTATATATCAATCTTTACCTCCAGACCATTCCGGAGCTCCTCGTGACGTCCGGGATCTCATCCGGGACTCCGAACAACCTTCGGTAACCACGTACAACATTTCCCTATAACCCTAGCATCATCGAACCTTAAGTGTGTAGACCCTACGGGTTCGGGAGGCACGTAGACATGACCGAGACACCTCTCCGGTCAATAACCAACAACAGGATCTGGATACCCATGCTGGCTCCCACATGCTCCATGAGGATCTCATCGAATGAACCACGATGTCATGGATTCAATCAATCCCGTATACAATTCCCTTTGTCTACTGGTATGACACTTGCCCGAGATTCGATCGTTGGTATCCCTATACCTTGTTCAATGTCGTTACCGGCAAGTCTCTTTACTCATTCCATAACACATCATCCCGTGGCTAACTCCTTAGTCACATTAAGCTCATTATGATGATGTCTCACCGAGTGGGCCTAGAGATACCTCTCCGTCACACGGAGTGACAAATCCCAGTCTAGATTCGTGCCAACCCAACAGACACTTTTGGAGATACCCGTAGTGCACCTTTATAGCCACCCAGTTACGTTGTGACGTTTGGCACACCCAAAGCATTCCTACGGTATCTTGGAGTTGCACAATTTCATGATCTAAGGAAACAATACTTGACATTAGAAAAGCTTTAGCAGACGAACTACACGACCTTGTGCTATGCTTAGGATTGGGTCTTGTCCATCACATCATTCTCCTAATAATGTGATCCCGTTAGCAACGACATCCAATGTCCATGGTCATGAAACCGTGACCATCTATTGATCAAGGAGCCAGACAACTAGAGGCTCACTAGGGACATGTTGTGGTTTATGTATTCACACATGCATTACGGTTTCCGGTTAACACAATTATAGCATGAACAATAGACAACTATCATGAACAAGGAAATACAATAATAACCATTTGATTATTGCCTCTAGGGCATATTTCCAACAGTCTCCCACTTGCACTAGAGTCAACAATCTAGTTACATTGTGATGAATCGAACACCCATAGCATTCTGGTGTTTATTATGTTTTGCTCGTGAGAGAGGTTTAGTCAACGGATCTGCGACATTCAAATTCGTATGTTCTTTACAAATATCTATATCTCCCTCCTTAATGTAATCACGTATGGAGTTGAAGCGGCACTTGATGTGTCTTGTCTTCTTGTGAAACTTGGACTCCTTCGCAAGGGCAATAGCTCCAGTGCTGTCATGGTATAGAGTCATCGGGTCCGATGCATTGGGAATCACTCCTAGGTTGGTGATGAACTCCTTCATCCAGACTCCTTCCTTTGCTTCTTCCGAAGCAGCTATGTACTCCGCTTCACATCCAGACTCCTTTGTCCTTTTCAGGTACTTCAGGATATTCTTGACCGTTGTCCAGTGTTCCCCTTCGGGATCACTTTGGTACCTCCCTACCAAACTTATGGCAAGGTTCACATCAGGTCTGGTACACAACATGGCATACATAATAGAGCCTATGTCTGAAGCATAGGGGATGACACTCATCTCTTCTCTATCCTTTGCCGTGGTCGGGCATTGAGTCATACTCAATCTCACACCCTGTAAAACAGGCAAGAACCCCTTCTTGGACTGATCCATATTGAACTTCTTCAATATCTTGTCAAGGTATGTGCTTTGTGAAAGACCTATGAGGCATCTCGATCTATCTCTATAGATCTTGATGCCTAATATGTAAGCAGCTTCTCCAAGGTCCTTCATTGAAAAACATTTATTCAAGTAGGCCTTTACACTTGGCAAAAGTTTTATACCATTTCCCATTATCAGTATGTCATCCACATATAATATGAGAAATGCTACAGAGCTCCCACTCACTCTCTTGTAAATACAGGGTTCTCCATAAACCTATACAAACCCAAACGCTTTAATCACCTCATTAAAGCGAATGTTCCAACTCCGAGATGCTTGCACCAGCCCATAGATGGAGCGCTGGAGCTTGCGTACTTTGTTAGCATCTTTAGGATCGACAAAACCTTCCGACTGCATCATATACAGTTCTTCCTTAAGGAAGCAATTAAGGAATGCCGTTTTGACGTCCATTTGCCAGATCTCATAATCATAAAATGTGGCAATTGCTAACATGATTCGGACAGACTTTAGCATCACTATGGGTGAGGAAGCCTCATCATAGTCAACTCCTTGAACTTGTCGATAACCCTTAGTGTCAAGCCAAGCCTTATAGATGGTCACATTACCATCCGTGTCAGTCTTCTTCTTAAAGATCCATTTATTTTCAACGGCTCGCTTATCATTAGGCAAGTCCACCAAAGTGCACACTTTGTTCTCATACATGGATCCTATCTCGGATTTCATGGCTTCAAGCCATTTGTTGGAATCCGGGCCCGCCATCGCTTCTTCATAGTTCGAAGGTTCACACTGTTGTCCAACAACATAATCTCTAGGATAGAGTTGCCGAACCACTCTGGTGCGGAACGTGTCCAAGCGGACCTTCGACGTTCAATAGTAACTTGATCTGAAGTGTCATGATCATCATCATGAACTTCCTCTCCATCCGGTGTCGGCTCCACAGAAACAACTTCCTCTGCTACGCTACTCTCCGGTTTGAGTGGAGGTACAATTACCTCATCAAGTTCTATTTTCCTCCCACGTACTTCTTTCGAGAGAAACTCTTTCTCAAGAAAGGATCCATTCTTGGCAACAAAGAGTTTGCCTTCGGATCTGAGGTAGAAGGTATACCCAATAGTCTCTTTGGGATATCCTATGAAGACACACTTCTCCGCTTTGGGTTCGAGCTTCACAGGTTGAAGTTTCTTCACATAAGCATCGCATCCCCAAACTTTTAGAAACGACAGCTTAGGTTTCTTTCCAAACCATAATTCATACGGTGTCGTCTCAACGGACTTTGACGGTGCCCTATTTAAAGTGAATGCGGCATTCTCTCATGCATATCCCGAAAATGATAGCGGTAAGTGAGTAAGAGACATCATAGATCGCACCATATCCAATAGAGTGCGATTACGACGTTCAGACACACCATTTCATTGAGGTGTGCCAGGCGGCGTGAGTTGTGAAACGATTCCACATTTCCTTAGGTGCGTGCCAAACTCGTGACTTAAATATTCTCCGCCACAATCAGATCGTAGGCACTTTATTTTCCTGTCACGTTGATTCTCTACCTCACACTGAAATTCCCTTAACCTTTCAAAGGTTTCAGACTTGTGTTTCATTAAGTAGACATACCCATATCTGCTCAACTCATCAGTGAGGGTGAGAACATAACGGTAGCCACTGCGAGCCTCGACGCTCATTGGACCACATACATCGGTATGTATTATCTCCAACAAGTTAGTTGCTTGCTCAATTGTTCCAAAGAACGGAGTCTTGGTCATCTTGCCCATGAGGCATGGTTCGCACGTGTCAAATGATTCGAAATCAAGAGACTCCAAAAGTCCATCAGCATGGAGCTTCTTCATGCGTTTGACACCAATATGACCAAGGCGGCATTGCCACATGTAAGTGGGACTATCGTTATCAACCTTACACTTTTTGGTACTCACACTATGAATATGTGTAACATCATGTTCGAGATTCATCAAAAATAAACCATTGCCCAGCGGGGCATGACCATAAAACATTTCTCTCATATAAATAGAACAACCATTATTCTCAGATTTAAATGAGTAGCCCTCTCGCATCAAGTGAGATCCAGATAAGCTCAAAGCTGGTACTAAATAACAATTATTGAGGTTTAAAACTAACCCCGAAGGTAGATGTAGAGGTAGCATGCCGACGGCGATCACGTCGACCTTGGAACCATTCCCGACACGCATCATCACCTCATCCTTTGCCAGCCTCCGCTTATTCCGCAGCTCCTGCTTGGAGTTACAAATGTGAGCAACTGCACCGGTATCAAATACACAGGAGCTACTACGAGCGCTGGTTAGGTACACATCAATAACAAGTATATCACATATACCTTTAACGTTGCCGGCCTTCTTATCCGCTAAGTACTTGGGGCAGTTCCGCTTCTAGTGATCTGTACCCTTGCAATAAAAGCACTTAGTCTCAAGCTTGGGTCCATGCTTGTTCTTCTTCCCGGCAACTTGCTTACCGGGCGCGGCAACAGCTTTGCCGTCCTTCTTGAAGTTCTTTTTACCCTTTCCTTTCTTGAAACTAGTGGTCTTATTCACCATCAACACTTGATGCTCCTTTTTGATCTCGACCTCCGCTGATTTCAGCATCGAGTACAACTCAGGAATGGACTTCTCCATCCCCTGCATGTTGTAGTTCATCACAAAGCTCTTGTAGCTAGGTGGAAGCAACTGGAGGATTCTGTCAATGACCGAGTCATCCGGGAGATTAACTCCCAGCTGAGTTAAGCGGTAGTGCAACCCAGACATTTTGAGTATGTGCTCACTGACAGAACTACTCTCCTCCATCTTACAGCTGAAGAACTTGTCGGAGACTTCATATCTCTCGACCCGGGCATGAGCTTGGAAAACCACTTTCAGCTCTTGGAACATCTCATATGCTCTGTGTTGCTCAAAACACTTTTGGAGCCCCGGTTCTAAATTGTAAAGCATGCCGCATTGAACAAGGGAGTAATCATCGCAGCGCGACTGCCAAGCATTCGTAATGTCTTGGTCCGCTAGGAAAATGGGTGGGTCACCTAGCGGTGCATCAAGGACATACAATGTTTTGGAAGCTATGAGGATGATCCTCAAGCCACGGACCCAGTCCGCATAGTTGCTTCCATCATCTTCCAGCTTGGTTTTCTCTAGGAACGCGTTGAAGTTGAGGGTGACATTAGCGTTGGCCATTGGATCTACAATATAGATTGTAAAGATTATTTTGAGACTAATTTCATGATAATTAAGTTCACATAATCAAATTATTTAATGAACTCCCACTTAGATAGACATCTCTCTAGTCATCCAAGTGACACATGATCCAGGTCAACTAGCCCGTGTCCGATCATCACGTGAGACGGACTAGTCATCCATGGTGAACATCTCCATGTTGATCGTATCTTCTATACGACTCCTGTTCGACCTTTCGGTCTTCCATGTTCCGAGGCCATGTCTATACATGCTAGGCTCGTCAAGTCAACCTAAGTGTTTCGCGTGTGTAAATCTGGCTTACACCCGTTGTATGCGAACGTTAGAACCTATCACTCCCGATCATCACGTGGTGCTTCGGAACAACGATCCTTAGCAATGGTGCATAGTTAGGGTGAACACCTTTATTGAAATTTTATTGAGAGATCATCTTATTTAATACCATCATTCCAAGAAAATAAGATGTAAACATGATAAATATCACATGCAATCAATATAGTGACATGATATGGCCAATATCATCTTGCTCCTTTGATCTCCATCTTCGGGGCACCATGATCATCACTGTCACCGGCACGACACCATGATCTCAATCATCGTGTCTTCATGAAGTTGTCTCGCCAACTATTACTTCTACTACTATGGCTAACATTTAGCAATAAATTAAAGTAATTACATGGCGTTTATGATTGACGCGCAGGTCATACAATAAATAAGACAACTCCTATGGGTCCTGCCGGTTGACATACTCATCGACATGCAAGTCGTGAATCCTATTACAAGAACATGATCAATCTCATACATCACAATGCATCACATCACATCCTTTTGGCCATATCACATCACAAGGCATATGCTGCAAAAACAAGTTAGACGTCCTCTAATTTGTAGTTGCAAGTTTTTACGTGGCTGCTATTGGTTTCTAGCAAGAACGTTTCTTACCTACACCAAAACCACAACGTGATATGCCAATTGTTATTTACCCTTCATAAGGACCCTTTTCATCGAATCCAATCCAACTAAGGTAGGAGAGACAGACACCCGCTAGCCACCTTATGCAACAAGTGCATGTCAGGCGGTGGAACCGGTCTCACGTAAGCGTACGTGTAAAGTTGGTCCGGGCCGCTTCATCCCACAATACCGCCGAATCAAGATAAGACTAGTAGTGTTAAGTAAATTAACAAGATTGATGCCCATAAAAACTTTGTGTTCTACTCGTGCATAGATTCTATGCATACACCTAGCTCATGATGCCACTCTTGGGAGACGTAGTAGTAAATCAAAAAAATTCCTACGATCACCAAGATCTATCTATGGAGAAACCAACAACGAGTGGGGAGAGATTGCATCTTCATACCTTTGATGATCGCTAAGCGGAAGCGTTACAAGAACGCGGTTGGTGGAGTCGTACTCGCAGCAAATCAGATCGCGATGGATTCCGATCTTAGCGCCGAACAACGGCGCCTCCGCGTTCAACACACGTGCAGCCCGGTGATGTATCCTATGCCTTGATCCAGCAAGGAGGAAGGAGAGATTGAGGGAGAGCTCTGGCAGCACGATGGCATGGTGACGGTGGAGCTACATGGACTCCGGCAGGGCTTCGCCAAGCGCTACGGAGAACGAGGAAGAGGAAGGGTAGGGCTGCGCCGAGAGAGAGAGAGAGAAGTCGTGTCTCAAATCAGCCCCAATACCTTGGGTATATATAGGAGGAAGGATAGGGAGGGCTGCCTTGGCCCCTCCTCCAACGAGGAGAGGTTCAGCCGAGATAAGGGAGGAGTCCACCTCCCACAAGGGAGGTGGATCTCTTCCTTTTGAATCTCCTTTAGCCTTATCTATTTATCCCTAGCCACATGGGCCTTTCCAGAAGGACTTGGCCAGCCCAATAAGGGCTGGTCCACCTCCTCTAACAGCCCACGAAGTCCTTTGGTCATCACACCCCTCCCGGGGGTCCTCCGGCACCCTCCCGACACTCCCGGTACACTACCGATGAGCCCGAAAACTTTCCGGGGACCAAAACTGGGCTTCCTATATATCAATCTTTACCTCCGGACCATTCCGGAGCTCCTCGTGACATACGGGATCTCATCCGAGACTCCAAACAACGTTCGGTAACCACGTACAACATTTCCCTATAACCCTAGCATCATCGAACCTTAAGTGTCTAGACCCTATGGGTTCGGGAGGCACGTAGACATGACCGAGACACCTCTCCGGTCAATAACCAACAACGGGATCTAGATACCCTTGTTGGCTCCCACATGCTCCATGATGATCTCATCGGATGAACCACGATGTCGGGGATTCAATCAATCCTGTATATAGTTCCCTTTGTCTACTAGTATGACACTTTCCCGAGATTCGATCGTCGGTATCGCTATACCTTGTTCAATATAATTACCGGCAAGTCTCTTTACTCGTTACGTAACTCATCAGCCCGTGGCTAACTCCTTAGTCACATTGAGATCATTATGATGATGTCTTACTGAGTGGGCCCAGAGATACCTCTCCGTCACACGGAGTGACAAATCCCAGTCTCGATTCGTGCCAACCCAACAGACACTTTCGGAGATACCCGTAGTGCACCTTTATAGCCACCCAGTTACGTTGTGATGTTTGGCACACCCAAAGCATTCCTATGGTATCCAGGAGTTGCACAATCTCATGGTCTAAGGAAACTATACTTTACATTAGAAAAGCTTTAGCAAATGAACTACACGATCTTGTGCTATGCTTAGGATTGGGTCTTGTCCATCACATCATTCTCCTAATGATGTGATCCCATTATCAATGACATCCAATGTCCATGGTCATGAAACCGTGACCATCTATTGATCAACGACCTAGCCAACTAGATGCTCACTAGGGACATGTTGTGGTCTATGTATTCACACATGCATTACGGTTTCCGATTAACACAATTATAGCATGAACAATAGACAACTATCATGAACAAGGAAATACAATAATAACCATTTTATTATTGCCTCTAGGGCACATTTCCAATAGTCTCCCACTTGCACTAGAGTCAACAATCTAGTTACACTATGATGAATTGAACACCCATAACATTCTGGTGTTGATCATGTTTTGCTCGGTAGAGAGGTTTAGTCAACGGAGCTGCGACATGCAGATCCGTATGTACTTTACAAATATCTATATCACCCTCCTGAATGTAATCACAGATGGAGTTGAAGCGGCGCTTGATGTGTCTTGTCTTCTTGTGAAACCTGGGCTCCTTCGCAAGGGCAATAGCTCCAGTGTTGTCACATAATAGAGTCATCGGGCCCGAAGCATTGGGAATCACTCCCTGGTCGGTGATGGACTCCTTCATCCAGACTCCTTCTTTTGCTGCTTCCAAAGCAGCTATGTACTCCGCTTCACATGTAGATGCCGCCACGACGCTTTGCTTGCTGCTGCACCAGCTGACTGCCCCTCCATTGAAAATATACACGTATCCGGTTTGCGACTTGGAGTCGTCCGGATCTATGTCGAAGCTAGCATCAACGTAACCCTTTACGATGAGCTCTTCGACACCTCCATATACGAGAAACATGTACTTTGTCCTTTTCAGGTACTTCAGGATATTCTTGACCGCTGTCTAGTGTTCCGCTCCGGGATCACTTTGGTACCTCCCTACCAAACTTATGGCAAGGTTCACATCAGGTCTGGTACACAACATGGCATACATAATAGAGCCTATGGCTGAAGCATAGGGGATGACACTCATCTCTTCTCTATCCTTTGCCGTGGTCGGGCATTGAGTCGTACTCAATCTCACACCCTGTAACACAGGCAAGAACCCCTTCTTGGACTGATCCATATTGAACTTCTTCAATATCTTGTCAAGGTATGTGCTTTGTAAATAATAAAATGGACCCTTCATAAGGACCCTTTCCATCGAATCGAATCTGACTAAGGTGGGAGAGACACACACCTGCTAGCCACCTTATGCAACAAGTGCATGTCAGGCGGTGGAACTGGTCTCACGTAAGCGTACGTGTATAGTTGGTCCGGTTCGCTTCATCCCACAATACCGTTGAATAAAGATAAGACCTGTAACGACAAGCAAATCAACAAGATCGCTGCCCACAACAACTTGTGCTCTACTCATGCATAGATTCTACGCGTAGACCTAGCTCATGATGCCACTGTTGGGGAATGTAGTAGTAAATCAAAAAAATTCCTACGATCACCAAGATCTATCTATGGAGAAACCAGCAACGAGCAAAGGGGGAGTGCATCTTCATACATTTGAAGATCGCTAAGCGGAAGCGTTATAAGAACGCGGTTGATGGAGTCATACTCGCAGTGATTCAGATCGCAGTGGATTCCGATCCTAGCGCCAAACAACGACGCCTCCGCGTTCAACACACGTTCAGCTCGGTGACATCTCCTACGCCTTGATCTAGCAAGGAGGAAGGAGAGGTTGAGGGAGGGCTCCGGCTACACGATGGCGTGGTGACGGTGGAGCTGCGTGGTCTCCGGCAGGGCTTCGCCAAGCACCGTGGAGAACGAGGAAGAGGAGGCGTAGGGCTGCGCCGAGAGAGAGAGAGAGAGAGAACTCGTGTGTATGGCAGCCCCAAAACCCCACATATATATAGGGGAAGGAGGAGGGAGGGTGCAGCCCCTAGGGTTCCCACGCTAGGGCTGCGGCCGGCCCTAGATGGGACTTGGGGCGGCGACCAAGGGAGGAGAGGGGTGCGGCAGCCCTAGGGTGGTCCTTAGGGCCCATCTCCTCTAGGGTTTGCCCCCTCCACATTGTGCTTCGCCTTGGGACCTTGTGGGGGGCGCACCAGCCCACCTAGGGGTTGGTTCCCTCCCACTTGCGGCCCATGTAGCCCTCTAGTGCTAGTGGCCCCACTTGGTGGACCCCCGGAACCTTCCGGTGGTCTCGGTACGTTATCGGTAATTCCCGAAACACTTCCGATGGCCAAATCCTCACTTCCTATATATCATTCTTTACCTCCGGACCATTCCGGAACTTCTCGTGACATCCGGGATCTCATCCGGAACTCGGAACAACCTTCGGTAACCACGTACACCATTTCCCTCTAACCCTAGCGTCATCAAACCTTAAGTGTGTAGACCCTACGGGTTCGGGAGTCACGTAGACATGACCGAGACACCTCTCTAGTCAATAACCAACAGTGGGATATGGATACCCATGTTGGCTCCCACATGCTCCACGATGATCTCATCAGATGAACCACGATGTCGGGGATTCAATCAATCCCATATATAATTCCCTTTGTCTACCGGTATGATACTTGCCCGAGATTCGATCGTCGATATCCCTATACCTTGTTCAATCTCGTTACTGGCAAGTCTCTTTACTTGTTCCATAACACATCATCCCATGGCTAACTCCTTAGTCACATTGAGCTCATTATGATGATGTCTTATCGAGTGGGCCCAGAGATACCTCTCCGTCACACGGAGTGACAAATACCAGTCTCGATTCATGCCAACCCAACAGACACTTTCGGAGATACCCGTGGTGCACATTTATAGATACCCAGTTACGTTGTGACGTTTGGCACACCCAAAGCATTCCTGCGGTATCCAGGAGTTGCACAATCTCATGGTCTAAGGAAATGATACTTGACATTATAAAAGCTTTAGCGGACGAACTACATGATCTTGTGCTATGCTTAGGATTGGGTCTTGTCCATCACATCATTCTCCTAATGATGTGATCCCATTATCAATGACATCCAATGTCCATGGTCATGAAACCGTGACCATCTATTGATCAACGAGCTAGCCAACTAGAGACTCACTAGGGACATGTTGTGGTTTATGTATTCACACATGCATTACAGTTTCCGGTTAACACAATTATAGAATGAACAATAGACAATTATCATGAACAAGGAAATACAATAATAACCATTTTATTATTTCCTCTAGGGCATATTTCCAACACGGCCAGCCGACTGCCGTGTCGAGCGCACTCGATTGACATCTTGTAGTCTCCCGTGATGGTGATGATTCCCTTGGGGCCCGACATCTTGAGCTTGAGGTAGGCATAGTGGGGTACAACCATGAATTTGACAAGGGCTGGCCGGCCCAACAACGCGTGGTAGGGACTTGCGAGTTCCACGACCTCGAACAGCACCAGCTCGCGGCAGAAGTGGCCGGGTCCACCGAAGAGGACGTCGAGCGTGATCTTGTAGACAGGGGAGCAGGACTTTCCACGCACAATGCCATGGAAGACCGTCCGGCTCGCCTATAGGTCTTCTATCTTCAGCCCTACATTGTGCATCGTGTCGAGGTAAAGGATGTTGGAAATATGCCCTAGAGGCAATAAATAAAGTGTTTATTATTATATTTCCTTGTTCATGATAATTGTTTATTATCCATGCTATAATTGTATTGGTTGGAAACACATTACATGTGTGGATAAATAGACAACACTTTGTCCCTAGTATGCCTCGAGTGAACTAGCTCGTTGATCAAATATGGTCAAGGTTTCCTAGCCATTGACATGTGATGTCATTTGATAACGGGATCACATCATTAGGAGAATGATGGGATGGACAAGACCCAAACCATAAACGTAGCATATGATCGTGTCAGTTTGTTGCTACATTTTTCTACATGTTAAGTATATGTTCCTATGACCATGAGATCATGCAACTCACGGACACCGGAGGAGTGCCTTGTGTGTATCAAACGTCACAACGTAACTGGGTGAATAGAAAGGTGCTTTACAGGTATCTCCGAGGGTGTCTGTTGGGTTGGCATGCATGGATCAAGACTGGGATTTTTTACTCCGTGTGACGGAGAGGTATCTCAGGGCCCACTCGGTAATACAACATCACAATAAGCCTTGCAAGCAATGTGACTAAGTGTTAGTCACGAGATCTTGTATTACATAGCGAGTAAAGAGACTTTCCAGTAATGAGGTTGAACTCGGTATGGAGATACCGACGATCGAATCTCGGGCAAGTAACATATCGAAAAACAAAGGGAACATCATACGGGATTAACTGAATCCTTGACATAGAGGTTCGACCGATAAAGATCTTCATAGAATATGTAGGAACCAATATGGGCATCCAGGTCCCGCTATTGGTTATTTACCTTAGAGGTGTCTCGGTCATGTCTACATAGTTCTGGAACCCGCAGGGTCTGCACACTTAAAGTTTGGTGACATTTCAGTAGTATAGAGTTATGCATGGTGGTGACCGAAGGTTGTTCGGAGTGTCGGATGAGATCCTGGACATCATGAGGAGCTCCGGAATGGTTCTGAGGTAAAGATTGATATATAGGAAGTCCTGTTTTGGTCGCCGGAAAAGTTTCGGACTCATCGGCAGTGTACCGGGAGTGCCGGTAGTGTACCGGGGGACCACCGGGAGGGGTATTGTGACCCAATAGGCTACATGGGATGTGGGAGGGTGAATACCAGGCCTTAGTGGGCTGGTGGAAGTTCCACACAAGGCCCATGCGTCTGGGAAGAAAAGCCCAAAGAGAAAAAGGTGGAAAAAAAGGCAAAAAAGACCAAATAAGGAAGGAGTCCTAGTCCTACTAGGATTGGAGGAGGATTCCTCCTCTCCTCCCTTCGGACGAAGCCTAGATGGCTTGGCCCTTGGGCCAATCCTCCTCCTCTCTTCCTCTTATATATACTAGAGGTTTTAGGGTTTTTGCGCAAGATTTTCATCCACGTGCAACCCTACCCTCTAGTTCGTAGTTTCTCCTCTAGATTAGTTTCAGTTGTGCTTAGGCGGAGCCCTGCTAAGATTACTCCACCACCATCGCCGCAGCGTCGTCACGCTACCGAAGAACTCATCTACCTCTCCACTCCCTCTTGCTAGATCAAGAAGGCATAGATCGTCATCAAGTTGTACATGTGCTGAACACGGAGGTGCCGTCCGTTCGGTACTTGATCGGGACGGATCGTGATTGGATCGTGGGACGCTCGGCGATTTGGATCGCGAAGACATTCATCTACATGAACTGCGTTTCTTAATGCTTCCCGCTTAGCAATCTACAAGGGTACGTAGATCCACTCTCCCTCTCGTAGATGCTCATCACCATGGATAGATCTTGCGTGTGCGTAGAATTTTTTTTGTTTCCCATGCAACGTTCCCCAATAGTGGCATCATGAGCTAGGTCTATGTGTAGATGAGATCTCGAGTAGAACACAAAGAGTTCATGGGCGTTGATGCTTAGATTGCTTCCTCCCTTGGTCGTGTTTTGGTTCAGCGGTATTGTGGGATGAAGCGGCCTGGACCAACCTTACTCGTACGCTTACGAGAGACCTCGTTGCAGAAAGATGGCTTGCGGGTGTCTGTTTCTCCTACTTTAGTTGTATCGGATTCGACTAAGGCGGTCCTTGAGAAGGTTGAAAAGCAACTTATGTATCACCGTTGTGGTTTATGCGTAGGTGAGAATTGTTCTTGCTAGATACCCATAGCAGCCACGTAAAACATGCAACAACAATTAGAGGACATCTAACTTGTTTTTGCAAGGTATGTTGTGATGTGATATGGCCAATTACATGATGAGATATATGTGATGCATGAGATGATCATGTGTTGTATAGAATATCACGACTTGGATGTCGATCAGTACGGCAACCGGCAGGAGTCATAGGGTTGTCTTTAATTATTGTATGGCCCGCGTGCCAATCATTAAGAGCTATGTAATGCTTTACTTTATCGCTAAACGGTAGCAATAGTAGTAGAAGCATGGTGGGTGCGACAACCCCGATGGCGACACGTTGATGGAGATCAAGATGATGGAGATCATGGTGTCGTGCCGGTGACGATGGAGATCATGCCGGTGCTTTCTAGATGGAGATCAAAAGAACAAGTTCATGGCCATATCATGTCACTTATGATTTGCATGTGATGTTAATACTTTTATGCACCTTGTTTTGCTTAGGATGACGGTAGCATTATAAGGTGATCTCTCACTTAAATTTCAAGATGAATTGTGTTCTCCCCGAGTGTGCACCGTTGCGAAAGTTCATCGTGTCGAGACAACATGTGATGTTGGGGAATGTTGCATGGGAAACAAAAAAAATTCCTACGCACATGCAAGATCTATCCATGGTGATGAGCATCTACGAGAGGGAGAGTGGATCTACATACCCTTGTAGATCGCTAAGCGGGAAGCGTTAAGAAACGCGGTTGGTGTAGTCGAACGTCTTCTCGATCCAAATTGCCGAGCGTCCCATGATCTCATCATGATCTGTCCCGCGATCCAATCACGATCCATCCCGCGAACTCATCACGATCCGTCCCACGATCTCATCATGATCCGTCTCGCAATCTTGATCACGGTCCTTCCGATGTAGCGCCAAACAGACGGCACCTCCGCGTTCAGCACACGTACAGCTCGATGACGACCTCCGCCTTATTGATCTAGCAAAAGGGAGCGGAGAGGTATATGAGTTATCCGGCAGCGTGACGGTGCCGCGGCGATGGTGGTGGAGCAATTCCGGCAGGGCTTCGCCTAAGCACTTCAAAAAACCGATCTAGAGGAGAAACTATGCACTAGAGGAACGGGTAGCACGTGGCTGAAAATCTAGTGCCAAAACACCTAAAACCTCTAGTATATATAGGAGGAAGAGAGGAGGAGGCTTGGACCTCCAGGGGCCATCCCTTGGTTCGGCCGAATCAAGGAGGAGAGGAGGACTCCTCCTCCAATCCTAGTAGGACTAGGATTCCTCCCTATTTTGCCTTGTTTCCACCTTTTTCTCTTTGGGTATTCTCTCCCAGCCGCATGGGCCTTGTGTGGACTTCCACCAGCCCACTAAGGGCTGGTATTCACTCTCCCACAGCCCATGTAGCCTCTTGGGTCGAAATACCCCTCCCGATGGTCTCCCGGTACACTACCGACACTCTCGGTACACTACCGATGAGCCCGAAACTTTTCCGGCGACCAAAACAGGACTTCCTGTATATCAATCTTTACCTCCGGACCCTTACAGAGCTCCTCGTGACATCCGGGATCTCATCTAGGACTCCGAACAACCTTCGGTCACCACCATACATAACTCTATACTACCAAAACGTCACCGAACCTTAAGTGTGCAGACCCTGTGGGTTCGAGAACTATATAGACATGACTGAGACACCTCTACGGTCAATAACCAATAGCGGGACCTGGATGCCCATATTGGTTCCTACATATTCTACGAAGACCTTTATCGGTCGAACCTCTATGCCAAGGATTCAGTTAATCCCGTATGATGTTCCCTTTGTTCTTTGGTATGTTACTTGCCCGAGATTCAATCGTCGGTATCTCCATACCTAGTTCAACCTTGTTATCGGCAAGTCTCTTTACTCGTTCTGTAATACAAGATCCCATGACTAACACTTAGTCACATTGCTTGCAAGGCTTATTGTGATGTTGTATTACCGAGTGGGCCCTGAGATACCTCTCCGTCAGACGAAGTAACAAATCCCAGTCTTGATCCATGCCAACCCAAAAGACACCCTCGGAGATACCTGTAGAGCACCTTTATAGTCACCCAGTTACATTGCGACGTTTGATACACACCAGGCACTCTTCTGGTGTCCATGAGTTGCATGATCTCATGGTCATAGAAACATATACTTGACATGCAGAAAACAACAGCAATAAACTGACACAATCGTATGCTACATTTGTAGTTTGGGTCTTGTCCATCACGTCATTGTCCTAATGATGTGATCCCATTACCAAATTACATCTCATGTCCATGACTAGGAAACCACAGCCATCTTTGATCAACGAGCTAGTCTATTAGAGGCATACTAGGGACATGGTGTTGTTTATGTATCCACACATGTATCTGAGTTTCCGATCAACACAATTATAACATGGATAATAAATTTTTTTATCATGAACAAGGAAATATGATAATAAATAATTTATTATTACCTCTAGGGCATATTTCCAACAGTCTCCCACTTGCACTAGAGTCAATAATCTATTTCACATCACCATGTGATTCGCATTGTTATGAATCTAACACCCAATGAGTTCTGGGGCTCGATCATGATTTGCATGTGAGAGAGGTCTTATAGTCAACGGGTCTGCGACATTTAGATCCTTGTGTACTTTGCAAATCTCTATGTCAAACTGTAAACACTGCTACCACACTCCACTTGGTACTATTCCAAATGGCTGCTCCACTATACGTATCCAGATTGCTACTACGAGTCATCCAGATTGGTGTTAAAGCTTGCATCGACGTAACTCTTTACGATGAAATCTTTATCACCTCCATAATTGAGAAACATCTCCTTAGTCTTTTAGTTACTAAGGATAATCTTGACCGCTGTCCAGTGATCCACTCCTGGATCACTTTTGTACCCCTTGACACACTCATGGCAAGGCACACACCAGGTGCGGTAAACAGCATGGCATAATATAGAGACTATGGCTAAGGCATAGGGGACGATGTTCGTCCTTTCTCTTTCTTCTACCGTTGTCGAGATTTGAGTCTCACTCAACTTCACACCTTACAAATCAGGCGAGAACTCTTTCTCTGACTGATCCATTTTGAACTCTTTCAAAATCTTGTCAAGGTATGTACTCATTGAAAGTTTCATCAAGCATCTTGATCTATCTCTATAGATCTTGATGCTCAACAATTAGGTAGCTTTATCCAGGTCTTCCTTTGAAAAACTCTTTTCAAACAACCGTTTATACTTTCCAGAAATTCTACGTCATTTCCGATCAACAATATGTCAACCACATATGCTTACCAGAAACTCTATAGTGCTCCCACTCACTTTATTGTAAATAAAAGTTTCTCATAAACTTTGTATAGACTCAAAAACTTTGATCACCTCATCAAAGTGTATATTCCAACTCCGATATGCTTGCTTCAGTTCATAGAAGGATCACTGAAGCTTGCAACCTTTTAGCATCTGTAGGACTGATAAAACCTTCTGGTTGTATCTCATACAACCTTTCCTTAAGGAAGGAAACGTTGTTTTGGCATCCATCTGCCAGATTTCATAATTGAAAAATGCAGCAACTGCTAACATAATTCCAACAGACTTTAGCATCGCTACGAGTGAGAAAGTCTCATCGCAGTCAACTCCTTGAACTTGGCGGAAACTTCTTTCGGACAAGTCAAGCTTTATAAATGGTGAGATTCACCATCAGCATCTGTCTTCATCTTAAAGGTCCATTTGTACTCAACGACCTGCCGTCCAACGATCAAGTCTACCAAAGTCTATACTTGGTTTTCATACATGGATCCTTTCTCGGATTTCATGGCCTCTAACCATTTGTCGGAATCCAGGCCCATCATCGCTTCTCCATAGCTTGTAGGTTCATCGTTGTCCAACAACATGATCTCCAAGACAGGGTTATCGTACCGCTTAGGAGCAGTACACATCCTTGTCGACCTACAAGGTTCGATAGTAACTTGATCTGAAGCTTCATGATCATCATCATTTACTTCCTCTTCAGCTGACATAGGTTCCATAGAAACATCTTTTTGCGCTACGCTACTCTCTGGTTGAAACAAAGGTTCAACAACCTCATCAAGTTCTATCTTCCTCCCACTCAATTCTTTCGAGAGAAACTTTTTCTCGGGAAAGGACCCGTTTTAGCAACAAACACTTTATACTTGGATCTGAGATAGAAGGTTCACCCAACTGTTCTTAGGGTAATCTATGAAGATGCATTTGTCCGCTTTGGGTTCGAGCTCATTAGGTGAAAATATTTTTCCTCACAAGCGTCACAGCCCCAAACATTAATAAATGACAGCTTAGGTTTCTATCAAACCATATTTCACACGGTGTCATCTCAACGGATTTAGATGGTGCCCTATTTAAAGCGAATGTAGTTGTCTCTAATGCATAACCCCAAAATTATAGTAGCAAAACGATAAGAGACATCATAGCACACACCATATCCAATAGAGCATGACTATGACGTTCGGACACACCATCACGCTACAGTGTTCCAGGTGGCGTGTGTTGTGAAACAACTTTCACATTGTCTAAAGTTGTATGCCAAACTCGTAACTCAGATATTCACCTCCACGATCATATCGTAGACATTACTTCTTGTCATGATGATCTTAAACTTCACTCTGAATTTGCTTGAACCTTTCAAACGATTCAGACTTGTGATTCATTAAGTAAATATACACTATATCTACTCAAATCATCAGTGAAGGAAAGAAAATAACGATATCCACCGCATGCTATAAGACTCATTGGATTGCATACATCAACATGTATCATTTCTAATAAATCACTTGCCCACTCCATCAAACCAGAAAACGGGGTCCTTAGTCATATTGACCAACAGGCATGGTTCGCATATGTCAACCGATTCGAAATCGAATGAGTCCAAAGATCCATCAGCATGGAGTTTCTTCATGCGTTTTATACCAACATGTCATTTAGCGGCAGTGCCACAAGTATGTGGTACTATTATTATTAACTTTGTATCTTTTGGCATCCATGTTGTGAACATGTGTATTACTACGATCAAGATTCAACAAACCATTCTCACCGGGTGCATTACCATCGAAGGTATTATTCATGTAAACAGAATAACCATTATTATCTAACTTAAATGAATAATCGTGTTGCAATAAACACGATCTAATCGTGCTCATTCTCAATGCAAAACACCAAATAACATTTATTTAGGTTCGTCACTAATCCCGAAGGTAGAGAGAGCATGCGATGTTGATCATGTCAACCTTGGAAACATTTCCAACACACATCGTCACCTCACCCTTAGCTAGTTCTCCGTTTATTCCGTAGCTTTTATTTCGAGTTACTAACATTTAGCAACCGAACCGGTATCCAATACCCTGGTGCTACTAGGAGTACTAGCAAGGTACACATCAATAACACGTATATCAAATATACTTCTGTCGACGTTGCCAGCCTTCTTATCTACCAAGTATCTAGGGTTGTTCCGCTTCAGCGAACGCTCTCCTCATAATCGAAGCAATTAGTCTCGGGTTTGGGTTCAACTTTGGGTTGCTTCACTGGAGCAACAACTGACTTGCTATCCATGAAGTTTCCCTCCTTGCTCCTGCCCTTCTCGAAACTAGTGGTTTGACTAACCATAAACACTTGACGCTCCTTCTTGATTTCTACCTTCGCGGTGTCAAACATCACGAACAGCTCACAGATCATTATTTCTATCCCTAGCGTTTTATAGTTCATCACCAAGTTCTAGTAGCTTAGTGACAGTGACTTGGAGAACTATATCAATCACTATCTTATCTAGAAGATCAACTCCCACTCGATTCAAGCGATTGTAGCACCCAGACAATCTGAGCACATGCTCAATGATTGAACTATTCTCCTTCATCTTGCAGGCAAAGAATCTTGTTGGAGATCTCATATCTCACAACACGGGCACGAGCCTGAGATCCTAATTTCAGCTCTTAGAACATCTCATATGTTCCATGACATTCAAAACGTTTTGGAGCCTCAAAAGCCGTAATGCATGACGCACTAAACTATCAAGTAGTCATCAAAACATGCCTGTCAGATGTTCACAACATCTACAGACGATGCTAGAGGGGTTGGCGCACCGAGCGGTGCATTAAGGACATAAGCCTTCTGTGCAACAATGACGACAATCCTCAGATCATGGACCTAGTCCGCAATATTCCTACCATCATCTTTCAACTCTATTTCTCTAGGAACATATAAAAATTCAAGGGAGCTACAGCGTGAGCTAGTAATCTACAACATAATTTGCAAAGACACTACTGACTATGTTCATGATAATGAGTTCAATTAATCATATTACTTAAGAACTCCCACTCAAATTGACATCCCTCCGGTCATTCGAGTGATACATGATCCAAATTCACCAACTCAAGTCCGATCATCACGTGAGTTGAGGTGGTTTCAATGGTGAACATCATCGTGTTGATCATATCTGCTATATGACTCATGTTCGAACTTTCAGTCTCTTGTGTTCCGAGGCCATGTCTGTACATGCTAGGCTCATCAAGTTTAACCCGAGTGTTCCGCATGTGCAACACTGGCTTGCACCCGTTGTATATGAACGTAGAGTCTATCACACCCGATCATCACGTGTTGTCTCGACACGACGAACTTTCGCAACGGTGCACACTCGAGGAGAACACAATTCATCTTGAAATTTAAGTGAGGGATCACCTTATAATGCTACCATCGTCCTAAGCAAAACAAGGTGCATAAAAGTATTAACATCACATGCAAATCATAAGTGACATGATATGGCCATGAACTTGTGCTTTTGATCTCCATCTTGAAAGCACCGGCATGATCTCCATCGTCACCGGCATGACACCATGATCTTCATCATCTTTATCCCCGTCAACGTGTCGCCATCATAGTTGTCGCTCCCACCATGCTTCTACTACTATTTCTACCATTTAGCGATAAAGTAAAGCATTACATAGCGCTTAATGATTGACACACAAGTCATACAATAATTAAAGACAACCCTATGGCTCCTGCCGGTTGCCGTACTCATCGACATGCAAGTCGTGATATTCTATACAACACATGATCATCTCATACATCACATATATCTCGTCATGTAATTGGCCATATCACATCACAACATACCCTGCAAAAACAAGTTAGCCGTCCTCTAATTGTTGTTGCATGTTTTACGTGGCTGCTACGGGTATCTAGCAAGAACAATTCTTACCTACGCATAAACCACAACGGTGATACAATAGTTGCTTTTCAACCTTCTCAAGGACCGCCTTTGTCGAATCCGATCCAACTAAAGTAGGAGAAACTGCCACCCACCATCCATCTTTTGCAACAAGTTGCAGTTGAGGGAACCGGTCTCTCATAAGCGTACGAGTAATGTTGGTCCGGGCCGGTTCATCCCACAATACCGCTGAACCAAAACGCGATCAAGGGAGGAAGCAATCTAAGCATCAACGACCACAAACTCTTTGTGTTCTACTCGAGATCTCATCTACACATAGACCTAGCTCATGATGCCACTGTTGGGGACCGTTACATGGGAAAAGAAAAATTTCCTATGCACACGCAATATCTATGCATGGTGATGAGCATCTACGAGAGGGAGAGTGGATCTATGTACCCTTGTAGATCGCTAAGCGGGAAGCGTTAAGAAACGCGGCTGGTGTAGTCGAACGTCTTCGCGATCCAAATCGCCGAGCATCCCGCGATCTCATCACGATCCATCGTATGATCCAATCACGATTCGTCCCGTGAACTCATCACGATCCGTCCCGCCATCTCATCATGATCCATCTCGCAATCTTGATCACGGTCCTTCCGATCTAGCGCCGAACAGACGACACCTCCGCGTTCAGCACACGTACAGCTTGATGACGATCTCCGCCTTCTTGATCCAGCAAGAGGGAGGAGAGAGGTATATGAGTTCTCCGGCAGCGTGACGGAGCCGCGGCGATGGTGGTGGAGCAATTCCGGTAGGGCTTCGCCTAAGCACTTCACAGGACCGATCTAGAGGAGAAACTATGCACTAGAGGAACGGGTAGCATGTGGGTGAAATTCTAGTGCCAAAACCCCTAAATCTCTAGTATATATAGGAGGAAGAGAGGAGGAGGCTTGGCCCTCAAGGGTCCAGCCCTTGGTTCGGCCGAATCAAGGAGGAGAGGAGGACTCCTCCTCCAATCCTAGTAGGACTAGGATTCCTCCCTATTTTCCCTTTTTTCCACCTTTTTCTCTTTGGGATTTCTGTCCCAGCTGCATGGTCCTTGTGTGGGACTTCCAATAGCCCACTAAGGGCTGGTATTCACTCTCCCACAGCCCATGTAGCCTCTTGGGTCGAAATACCCCTCCCGATGGTCTCCAGATACACTACCGACACTCCCGGTACACTACCGATGAGCCCGAAACTTTTTCGGCGACCAAAACAGGACTTCCTATATATCAATCCTTACCTCCGGTCCATTCCGGAGCTCCTCGTGACGTACGGGATCTCATCCGGGACTCCGAACAACCTTCAGTCACCACCATACATAACTCTATACTACCAAAACATCACCGAACCTTAAGTGTGCAGACCTTGCGGGTTCGAGAACTATATAGACATGATCGAGACACCTCTACGGTCAATAACCAATAGCGGGACCTAGATGCCCATATTAGTTCCTACATATTCTACAAAGACCTTTATCGGTCGAACCTCTATGTCAAGGATTCAGTTAATCCCGTACGATGTTCCCTTTGTTCTTCGGTATGTTACTTGCCCGAGATTCAATCGTCGGTATCTCCATAGCTAGTTCAACCTCGTTATTGGCAAGTCTCTTTACTCGTTCCATAGTACAAGATCCCATGACTAACACTTCGTCACATTGCTTGCAAGGCTTATTGTGATGTTGTAACCGAGTGGGCCCTAAGATACCTCTCCTCACACGGAGTAACAAATCCTAGTCTAGATCCATGCCAACCCAAAAGACACCCTCGGAGATACCTATAGAGCACCTTTATAGTCACCTAGTTACGTTGCGACGTTTGATACACACAAGGCACTCTTCCGGTGTTCGTGAGTTGCATGATCTCATGGTCATAGAAACATATACTTGACATGCAGAAAACAGTAGCAAAAAACTAACACGATCATATGCTACGTTTGTAGTTTCGGTCTTGTCCATCACATCATTATCCTAATGATGTGATCCCGTTACCAAATGACATCTCATGTCCATGACTAGGAAACCACAGCCATCTTGGATCAACGAGCTAGTCTATTAGAGGTATACTAGGGACATGGTGTTGTCTATGTATCCACACATGTATCTGAGTTTCCGATCAACACAATTATAGCATGGATAATAAACGATTATCATGAACAAGGAAATACGATAATAACTAATTTATAATTGCCTCTAGGGCATATTTCCAACAGCATGGTGGGCGCGGCAACCCCAAAGGCGACACGTTGATGGAGATCATGGTGTCGTGCCGGTGACGATGGAGATCATGCCGATGCTTTCTAGATGGAGATCAAAAGCACAAGTTCATGGCCTTATCATGTCACTTATGATTTGCATGTGATGTTAATCCTTTTATACACCTTGTTTTGCTTAGGATGACGGTAGCATTATAAGGTGATCCCTCACTTAAATTTCAAGATGAATTGTGTTCTCCCCGAGTGTGCACCGTTGCGAAAGTTCATCGTGTCGAGACAGCACGTGATGATCGGGTGTGATAGACTCTACGTTCACATACAACGGGTGCAAGCCAGTGTTGCACATGCAGAACACTCGGGTTAAACTTGACGAGCCTAGCATGCACAGACATTGCCTCGGAACACAAGAGACCGAAAGGTCGAACATGAGTCATATAGTAGATATGATCAACATGATGATGTTCACCATTGAAACCACCTCAACTCACGTGATGATCGGACTTGAGTTGGTGAATTTGGATCATGTGACACTCAGATGACCAGAGGGATGTCAGTTTGAGTGGGAGCTTTAGTAATTTGATTAACTAAACTCATTATCTTGAACAATAGTCTAAGTAACCTTTGCATATTTATATTGTAGATCAATGGCTCGCGCAATAGCACTCCTGAATTTTAATGCGTTCCTAGAGAAACCTAAGTTGAAAGATGATGGAAGTAACTTTGTTGACTAGGCCCGTAATCTGAGGATTATCCTCACGGCTTCCCAGAAATCATATGTCCTTGATTCACTGCTTGGTGACCAACCAGAAGACATGTCATCCGAAGACGTTAAGAACGCTTGGGAGGCACGTTATGGAGATTACTCAATAGTTCAGTGTGCAATATTGTATGGCTTAGAACCGGGACTTCAAAGACGTTTTAAACGTCATGGAGCATATGAGATGTTCCAGGAGTTGAAGTTTATCTTTCAAAAGAATGCCCGGATCGAGAGGTATGAGACTTCCAATAAATTCTATGCTTGCAAAATGGAGGAGAACGGGTCTATCAGTGAACATATACTCTGAATGTCTAGGTATTCGACTCGTCTGGCAGAGTTGGGAATTGCCCTTCCGCTAGAGGCGATCACTGACAGAGTTCTTCAATCACTGCCACCTAGTT
The DNA here is from genome assembly GCA_022496015.1 of Hordeum marinum. Classification (NCBI taxonomy): domain Eukaryota; kingdom Viridiplantae; phylum Streptophyta; class Magnoliopsida; order Poales; family Poaceae; genus Hordeum; species Hordeum marinum. Next base: position 31,875,270 of record CM039676.1, read on the forward strand.
ACAAGAGCTTTGTGATGAACTATAACATGCATGGGATGAACAAGTTAGTCGCCGAGCTGTTTGCGATGCTAAACGTTGCTGAGTCTGAAATCCAGAAAGAACATCAAGTGTTGATGGTCAATAAAACCACTAGTTTCAAGAAGAATGGCAAGGGCAAGGGCAAGAAGGGTAAAACCAAGAAGGATGGCAAAGCAGTAGCTACTCCTGCAAAGAAGCCCAAGGCTGGATCCAAGCCAGAAACTGAGTGCTTTCATTGCAAGGGAACTGGTAAGTGGAAGCGGAACATGCCCAAGTACTTGGCTGACAAGAAGGCAGACATCGACAAACAAGGTATATATGATATACATGTTATTGATGTGTACCTTACTAGCTCTTGTTGTAGTGCCTAGGTATTTGATACCAGTTCGGTTGCTCACATTTGCAACTCAAAAAAGGAACTACGGAATAGACGACGGCTGGCAAAGGACGAAGTGACGATGCGCGTGGGAAATGGTTCCAAGGTTGATGTGATCGCCGTCGGCACCCTCTCTCTTCGATTACCATCGGGATTAGTGATGAACCTAAATAATTGTTATTTAGTGCCTGTGTTAAGCATGAACATTATATCTGGATCTTGTTTATTGCGAGACGGTTACTCATTTAAATCAGAGAATAATGGTTGTTCTATTTATATGAGTAATATCTTTTATGGTCATGCACCCAATGTGAGGGGTTTATTCATATTGAATCTTGATAGTGATGATACACATGTTCATAACATTGATGCCAAAAGATGTAGAGTTGATAAAGATAGTACCACTTTCTTGTGGCACTGCTGTATGGGTCATATTGGTGTAAAACACATGAGGAAGCTCCACGATGATGGACTTTTAGAGTCACTTGATTTCGAATCACTTGACACATGTGAACCATGCCTCATGGGCAAGATGACTAAAACGCCGTTCTCTAGAACAATGGAACGAGCAAGTGACTTATCGGAAATCATACATACTGATGTATGCGGTCCAATGAATGTTACAGCGCGCGGTGGATATCGTTATTTTCTCACCTTCATTGATGACTTAAGTAGATATGGGTATATTTACTTAATAAAACACAAGTCTGAAACGTTTGAAAAGTTCAAGCAATTTCAGAGTGAAGTTGAGAATCATCGTAACAAGAAGATTAAATTCCTGTGATCTGATCAAGGAGGTGAGTATCTGAGTTATGAGTTTGGCAGTCACTTAAAACAGTGTGGAATTGTTTCACAGTTGACACCACCTGGAGCACCACAACGTAATGGTGTGTCCAAACGTCGCAATCGAACCTTATTAGATATGGTGCGTTCTATGATGTCTCTTGCCGATTTGCCACTATCATTTTGGGGTTATGCACTAGAGACAGTTGCATTCACTTTAAACAGGGCACCATCGAAATTCATTGAGACGACGCCATATGAACTATGGTTTGGCAAGAGGGCAAAGTTGTCGTTTCTTAAAGTTTGGGGATGTGATGCTTATGTCAAAAAGCTTCAGCCTGAAAAGCTGGAATCCAAAGCAGAGAAATGCGTCTTCATAGGATACCCGAAAGAGACAATCGGGTATACCTTCTATCTCAGATCCGGAGGCAAAGTGTTTGTCGCTAAGAACGGAACATTTCTTGAGAAAGAGTTTCTCTCAAAAGAATTGAGTGGGAGGAAAATAGAGCTTGAGGAGGTTATTGAACCTTTACTTCAACCAGAGAGTAGCACAGCGCAGAAAGATGTTTCTGTGGAACCTATGATGGTTGAAGAGGAAGTTAATGATGATGATCATGAAGCTTCAGATCAAGTCACTATTGAACCTCGTAGGTCAACAAGGGCGCGTACTGCTCCTGAGTGGTACATCAACTTTGTCTTGGAGGCCATGTTGTTGGACAACAATGAACCTACGAGCTATGGAGGAGCGATGATGGGCCCAGATTCCGAGAAATGGTTAGAGACCATGAAATCCGAGATGGGATCCATGTATGAAAATAGAGTATGGACTTTGGAAGTATTACTTGAAGGGCGAAAGGCCATTCAGAACAAATGGATCTTTAAGAAGAAGACGGACGCGGACGGTAATGTCACCGTCTATAAAGCTTGACTTGTGGCAAAGGGTTTTTCACAAGTTCAAGGAGTTGACTACGATGAGACCATTTCACCCGTAGCGATGCTTAAGTCTGACAGAATCATGTTGGCAATTGCTGCTTATTCCGACTATGAAATTTGGCAGATGGATGTCAAAACAGCATTCCTCAATGGTTTCCTTGAGGAAGAGTTGTATATGATGCAACGAGAAGGTTTTGTTGATCCAGAGAATGCTGACAAAGTTTGCAACCTCCAGCGATCCATTTATGGGCTGGTGCAAGCATCTCGGAGTTGGAATAAGCGCTTTGATGAGGTGATCAAAGCGTTTGGATTTATACAAGTTTATGGAGAAGCTTGTATTTACAAGAAAGTGAGTGGGAGCTCTATAGCATTTCTAATATTATATGTGGATGACATATTGCTGATTGGAAACAATATAGAAATGCTAGAAAGCGTGAAGGAATATTTGAACAAGAGTTTTTGAATGAAGGACCTAGGAGAAGCTGCTTTCATATTAGGCATTAAGATCTATAGAGATAGATCGAGATGCTTAATATCACTTTCACAAAGCACATACCTTGATAAAGTTTTGAAGAAGTTCAAAATGGATCAGTCCAAGAAGGGGTTCTTGCCTGTGTTACAAGGTGTGAAGTTGAGTAAGACTCAATGCCCAGTGACTGCAGAAGATAGAGAAAAGATGAGTGTCATCCCCTATGCTTCAGCCATAGGCTCTATCATGTATGCAATGATGTGCACAAGACCCGATGTCAGCCTTGCCATAAGTATGGCCGGAAGGTTTCAATGTGATCCTGGAATGGAGCACTGGGCGGCGGTCAAGAATATCCTTAAGTACCTGAAAAGGACTAAGGAAATGTTTCTCGTTTATGGAGGTGATGAAGAGCTCGTCGTAAAGGGTTACGCCGATGCAAGCTTTGATGCTGATGCGGATGACTCTAAGTCACAAACCGGATACGTATTTATTCTCAACGGGGGAGCGGTAAGCTGGTGTAGTTCCAAGCAAAGCGTGGTAGCTGATTATACATGCGAAGCGGAGTACATCGCAGCCTCGGAGGCGGCGAAGGAAGGTGTCTAGATGAAGCAGTTCATGACAAATCTTGGAGTAGTGCCTAGTGCACTGAATCCAATGACTCTGTTCTGTGACAACACTGGTGCCATTGCTCTGTCCAAGGAACCAAGGTTTTACAAGAGGACCAGACACATAAAGCGACACTTCAATTCCATCCATGATTACATCGAGGAGAAGGACATAAATATTTGCAAAGTGCACACGGATCTGAATGTTGCAGACCCGTTGACTAAACCTCTTCCAAGGGCTAAACATGATATACACGAGAACTGCATGGGTGTTCGGTTCATTACAGTGTAAATCACATGGTGATGTGAACTAGATTATTGACTCTAGTGCAAGTGGGAGACTGTTGGAAATAAGCCCTAGAGGCAACAAATAAAGTGTTTATTATTATATTTCCTTGTTCATGATAATTGTTTATTATCCATGCTATAATTGTATTGGTTGGAAACACACTACAAGTGTGGATAAATAGACAACACTTTATCCCTAGTATTCCTCTGGTGAACTAGCTCGTTGATCAACGATGGTCAAGGTTTCCTAGCCATTGACATGTGATGTCATTTGATAACTGGGTCACATCATTAGGAGAATGATGGGATAGACAAGACCCAAACCATAAACGTAGCATATGATCGTGTCAGTTTATTGCTACAGTTTTCTGCATTGTCAAGTATATGTTCCTATGACCATGAGATCATGCAACTCACGGGCACCAGAGGAGTGACTTGTGTGTATCAAACGTTGCAACGTAACTGGGTGACTATAAAGGTGCTCTACAGGTATCTCTGAGGGTGTCTGTTGGGTTGGCATGGATTAAGACTAGGATCTGTTACTCCGTGTGATGGAGAGGTATCTCAGGGCCCACTCGTTAATACAACATCACAATAAGCCTTGTAAGAAATGTGACTAAGTGTTAGTCACGAGATCTTGTATTACGGAACGAGTAAAGACACTTTCCAGTAACGAGGTTGAACTAGGTATGGAGATACCGACGATCGAATCTCGGGCAAGTAACATACCAAAGAACAAAGGGAACATCATATGGGATTAACTGAATCCTTGACATAGAGGTTCAACCGATAAAGATCTTCGTAGAATATGTAGGAACCAATATGGGCATCCAGGTCCCGCTATTGGTTATTGACCTTAGAGGTGTCTCAGTCATGTCTATATAGTTCTCGAACCCGCAGGGTCTGCACACTTAAGGTTTGGTGACGTTTCGGTAGTATAGAGTTATGCATGGTGGTTACTGAAGGTTGTTCTGAGTCCCAGATGAGATCTCGGACGTCACGAGGAGCTCCAGAATGGTCTGGAGGTGAAAATTGATATATAAGAAGTCCTGTTTTGGTCGCCGGAAAAGTTTCGGGTTCATCGATAGTGTACCGGGAGTGCCGGTAGTGTACCGGGGGACCATCGGGAGGGGTATTTTGACCCAATAGGCTACATGGGCTGTGGGAGGGTGAATACCAGCCCTTAGTGGTCTGGTGGAAGTCCCACACAAGGCCCATGCGGCTGGGAAGAAAAGCCCAAAGAGAGAAAGGTGGAAAAAGGCAAAAAGACCAAATAAGGAAGGAGTCCTAGTCCTACTAGGATTGGAGGAGGATTCCTCCTCTCCTCGCTTCGGCCGAAGCCTAGATGGCTTGGCCCTTGGACCAAGCCTCCTACTATCTTTCTGTTATATATACTAGAGGTTTTAGGGGTTTTCCACAAGATTTTCATCCACATGCAACCCTATCCTCTAGTTCGTAGTTTCTCCTCTAGATCGGTTTCAGCTGTGCTTAGGCGAAGCCCTACTGAGATTACTCCACCACCATCGCCGCAGCGCCGTCACGATGCCAGAGAACTCATCTACCTATCCGCTCGCTCTTGCTATATCAAGAAGGCGGAGATCGTCATCAAGCTGTATGTGTGCTGAACGCGGAGGTGCCGTCCGTTCGGTACTTGATCGAGACGGATCGTGATTGGATCTCGGGACGCTCGGCGATTTCGATCGCAAAGATGTTCGACTACATCAACCGCGTTTCTTAACGCTTCCCACTTAGCAATCTACAAGGGTACATGGATCCTCTCTCCCTCTCGTAGATGCTCATCACCATGGATAGATCTTGCGTGTGCGTAGGAAATTTTTTGTTTCCCATGCAACGTTCCCCAACAGTGGCATCATGAGCTAGGTCTATGTGTAGATGAGATCTCGAGTAGAACACAAAGAGTTTGTGGGTGTTGATGCTTAGATTGCTTCCTCCCTTGGTCGTTTTTGGTTTAGCGGTATTGTGGGATGAAGCAGCCCATACCAACCTTACTGGTACGCTTACGGGAGACCGGTTCCATTGAGTGACGTGTAACCTCGTTGCACAAAGATGGTTGGCATGTGTCTGTTTCTCCCACTTTAGTTGGATCGGATTCGACTAAGGCGGTACTTGAGAAGGTTGAAAAGCAACTTATGTATCACCGTTTTGGTTTATGCGTAGGTGAGAATTGTTCTTGCTAGATACCCATAGCAGCCACGTAAAACATGCAACAACAATTAGAGGACGTCTAACTTGTTTTTGTAGGGTATGTTGTGATGTGATATGGCCAATTACATGATGAGATATATGTGACGTAGTAGATGATCATGTGTTGTACAGAATATCACGACTTGCATGTCGATGAGTACGGCAACCGGTAGAAGCCATAGGGTTGTCTTTAATTATTGTATGATCTGCGTGTCAATCATTAAGTGCTATGTAATGCTTTACTTTATCGCTAAACGGTAGCAATACTAGTAGAAGCATGGTGGGCGTGACAACCCTGATGGCGACACGTTGATGGAGATCATGGTGTCATGCCAGTGACGATGGAGATCATGCCGGTGCTGTCTAGATGGAGATCAAAAGCTCAAGTTCATGGCCATATCATGTCACTTATGATTTGCATGTGATGTTAATCCTTTTATGCACCTTGTTTTTCTTAGGACAACGGTAGCATTATAAGGTGATCCCTCACTTAAATTTCAAGATCAATTGTGTTCTCCCCGACTATGCAACGTTGCGAAAGTTTGTCGTGTCGAGACAACACGTGATGATCGGGTGTGATAGACTCTACGTTCACATACAACGGGTGCAAGCCAGTGTTGCACATGCAGAACACTCGGGTTAAACTTGACGAGCCTAGCATGTACAGACATGGCCTCGGAACACAAGAGACCGAAAGGTCGAACATGAGTCATATAGTAGATACGATCAAGATGATGATGTTCACCATTGAAACCACCTCAACTCACGTGATGATCGGACTTGAGTTGGTGAATTTGGATCATGTGCCACTCAGATGACCTGAGGGATGTCAATTTGAGTGGGAGATTTAGTAATTTAATTAAGTAAACTCATTATCTTGAACAATAATCTAAGTAACCTTTGCATATTTATGTTGTAGATCAATGGCTCGCGCGGTAGCACCCCTGAATTTTAATGCGTTCCTAGAGAAAGCTAAGTTGAAATATGATGGAAGTAACTTTGCTGACTGGGCGCGTAATCTGAGGATTATCCTCATGGCTTCCCAGAAATCATATGTGCTTGATGCACCGCTTGGTGACCAACCAAAAGACATGTCATCTGAAGACGTTAAGAACGCTTGGGAGGCATATTCTGGATATTACTCAATAATTCAATGTGCAATATTGTATGGCTTAGAACCGTGACTTCAAAGACGTTTTGAAAATCATGGAGCATATGAGATGTTCCAGGAGTTGAAGTTTATCTTTGAAAAGAATGCCCGGATCGAGAGGTATGAGACTTCCGATAAGTTCTATGCTTGCAAAATGGAGGAGAACGGGTCTATCAGTGAACAAATACTCAGAATGTCTGGGTATTCGACTCGTCTAGCAGAGTTGGGAATTGCCCTTCCGCTAGAGGCGATCACTGACATAGTTCTTCAATCACACCTAGTTACCAGAGCTTTGTGATGAACTATAACATGCACGGGATGCACAAGTCAGTCACTGAGCTGTTTGCGATGCTAAAAGTCGCTGAGTCTGAAATCCAGAAAGAACATCAAGTGTTGATGGTCAATAAAACCACTAGTTTCAAGAAGAATGGCAAGGGCAAGGGCAATAAGGGTAAACTAAAGAAGGATGGCAAAGCAGTTGCTACTCCTGTAAAGAAACCCAAGGCTGGACCCAAGCCAGAAACTGAGTGCTTTCATTGCAAGGGAACTGGTCTCTAGAAGCGGAACTGCCCAAGTACTTGGCTGACAAGAAGGCGGGCAACGACAAACAAGGTATATATGATATACATGTTATTGATGTGTACCTTACTAGCTCTCATTGTAGTGCCTGGGTATTTGATACCGGTTCGGTTGCTCACATTTGCAACTCACAACAGGAACTACGGAATAGACGAAGGCTGGCAAAGGACGAAGTTATGATGAGCGTGGGAAATGGTTCCAAGGTTAATGTGATCGCCGTCGTCACTCTCTCTCTCTCTTTGATTACCATCGGGATTAGTGATGAACCTGAATAGTTGTTATTTACTGCCTAAGCATGAACATTATATCTGGATCTTGTTTATTACGAGACGGTTACTCATTTAAATCAGAGAATAATGGTTGTTCTATTTATATGAGTAATATCATTTATGGTCATGCACCCAATGTGAGGGGTTTATTCATATTGAATCTTCATAATGATGATACAGATGTTCATAACATTGATGCCAAAAGATGTAGAGTTGATAATGATAGTACCACTTTCTTATGGCACTGCCGTTTGAGTCATATTGGTGTAAAACGCATGAGGAAGCGCCATGCTGATGGAATTTTAGAGTCACTTGATTTTGAATCACTTGACACATGTGAACCATGCCTCATGGGCAAGATGACTAAAACGCTGTTCTCTGGAACAATGGAACGGGCAAGTGACTTATTGGAAATCATATATACTCATGTGTGCGGTCCAATGAATGTTACAACGCGCGGTGGATATCGTTATTTTCTCACCTTCACTAATGACTTAAGTATATATAGGTATATTTACTTAATGAAACACAAGTCTGAAACGTTTGAAAAGTTTAAGCAATTTCAGAGAGAAGTTAAGAATCATCGTAACAAGAAGATTAAATTCCCGCGATCTGATTGAGGAGGTGAATATCTGAGTTATGAGTTTGGCAGTCACTTAAGATAGTGTGAAATTGTTTCACAGTTGACACCGCCTGGAACACCACAGCGTAATGGTGTGTCTGAATATCATAATCGAACCTTATTAGATATGGTGCATTCTATGATGTCTCTTGCCGACTTGCCACTATCATTTTGGGGTTATGCATTAGAGACAGTTGCATTCACTTTAAATAGGACACCATCGAAATCCGTTGAGACGACGCCATATGAACTATGGTTTGGCAAGAGGCCAAAGTTGTCCTTTCTTAAAGTTTGGGCATGTGATGCTTATGTCAAAGAGCTTCACCCTGAAAAGCTGGAACCAAAGCGGAGAAATGCGTCTTCATAGGATACCCAAAAGAGACAGTCGGGTATACCTTCTATCTAAGATCCGAAGGCAAAGTGTTTGTCGTTAAGAACGGAACATTTCTTGAGAAAGAGTTTCTCTCGAAAGAATTGAGTGGGAGGAAAATAGAGCTTGATGAGGTTCTTGAACCTTTACTTCAACGAGAGAGTAGCACAGCGTAGAAAGATGTTTCTGTGGAACCTAGGAAGCTTGAAGAGGAAGTTAATGATGATGATCATGAAGCTTCGGATCAAGTTACTATTGAACCTCATAGGTCGACAAGGGCGCGTACTGCTCCTGTGTGGTACGACAACCCTGTCTTGGAGGTCATGTTGTTGGACAACAATGAACCTACGAGCTATGGAGGAGCGATGATGGGCCCGGATTCCGAGAAATGGTTAGAGGCCATGAAATCCGAGATGGGATCCATGTATCAAACAAAGTATGGACTTTGGAAGTATTACCTGAAGGGAGAAAGGCCATTCAGAACAAATGGATCTTTAAGAAGAAGACGAACGCGGACGGTAATGTCACCATCTATAAAGCTTGACTTGTGGCAAAGGGTTTTTCACAAGTTCAAGGAGTTGACTACGATGATACCTTCTCACCCGTAGCGATGCTTAAGTCTGTCAGAATCATGTTGGCAATAGCTGCTTATTTCGACTATGAAATTTGGGAGATGGATGTCAAAACAGCATTCCTCAACGGTTTCCTTGAGGAAGAGTTGTATATGATGCAACCAGAAGGTTTGGTCGATCCATAGAATGCTGACAAAGTTTGCAACCTCCAGCGATCCATTTATGGGCTGGTGCAAGCATCTCGGAGTTGGAATAAGCGCTTTGATGAGGTGATCAAAGCGTTTGGGTTTATACAAGTTTATGGAGAAGCTTGTATTTACAAGAAAGTCAGTGGGAGCTCTATAGCGTTTCTAATATTATATCTGGATGAAATATTGCTTATTGGAAACAATATAGAAATGCTGGAAAGCGTGAAGGAATATTTGAACAAGAGTTTTTCAATGAAGGACCTAGGAGAAGCTGCTTTGATATTAGGCATTAAGATCTATAGAGATAGATCGAGACGCTTAATAGCACTTTCACAGAGCACATACCTTGATAAAGTTTTGAAGAAGTTCAAAATGGATCAGTCCAAGAAGGTGGTCTTGCCTGTGTTACAAGTTGTGAAGTAGAGTAGGACTCAATGCCCAGTGACTGCAGAAGATAGAGAAAAGATGAGTGTCATCCCCTATGCTTCAGCCATAGGCTCTATCATGTATGCAATACTTTGCACAAGACCCGATGTCAGCCTTGCCGTAAGTATGGCCAAAAGGTTTCAAAGTGATCCTGGAATGGAGCATTGGGCGGCGGACAAGGATATCCTTAAGTACCTGAAAAGGACTAAGGAAATGTTTCTCGTTTATGGAGGTGATGAAGAGCTCGTCGTAAAGGGTTACGTCGATGTAAGCTTTGACACTGATCCGGATGACTCTAAGTCACAAACCGGATACGTAGAGTGGTAAGCTGGTGCAGTTCCAAGCAAAGCGTGGTAGCTGATTCTACATGTGAAGCGGAGTACATCGCAGCCTCAGAGGCGGCGAAGGAAGGTGTCTAGATGAAGCAGTTCATGACAGATCTTGGAGTAGTGCCCAGTGCACTGAATCCAATGACTCTGTTCTGTGACAACACTCGTGCCATTGCTCTGGCCAAGGAACCAAGGTTTCACAAGAGGACCAGACACATAAAGCGACGCTTCAATTTCATTCGCGGTTACATTGAGGAGAAGGACATAAATATTTGCAAAGTGCACACGGATCTGAATGTTGCAGACCCGTTGACTAAACCTCTTCCAAGGGCTAAACATGATCAACACCACAACTACAAGGGTGTTCGGTTCATTACAGTGTAAATCACATAGCAATGTGAACTAGATTATTGACTCTATTGCAAGTGGGAGACTATTAGAAATATGCCCTAGAGCCAATAAATAAAATGTTTATTATTATATTTCCTTGTTTGTGATAATTGTTTATTATCCATGCTATAATTGTATTGGTTGGAAACACACTACATGTGTGGATAAATAGACAACACTTTGTCCCTAGTATGCCTCTGGTGAACTAGCTCGTTGATCAAAGATGGTCAAGGTTTCCTAGCCATTGACATGTGATGTCATTTGATAACGGGATCACATCATTAGGAGAATGATGGGATGGACAAGACCCAAACCATAAACGTAGCATATGATCGTGTCAGTTTATTGCTACAGTTTTCTGCATGCAAGTATATGTTCCTATGACCATGAGATCATGCAACTCACGGACACCATAGGAGTGCCTTGTGTGTATCAAATGTCGCAACGTAACTGGGTAACTATAAAGGTGCTCTATAGATATCTCCGAGGGTGTCTGTTTGGTTGGCATGGATCCAGACTAGGATTTGTTACTCCGTGTGACCGAGAGGTATCTCATGGCCCACTCGGTAATACAACATCACAATAAGCCTTGCAAGCAATGTGACTAAGTGTTAGTCATGAGATCTTGTATTACGGAATGAGTAAAGGGACTTGCCAGTAATGAGCTTGAACTAGGTATGGAGATACCGACGATCAAATCTTGGGCAAGTAACATACCGAAGAACAAAGGGAACATCATATGGGTTTAACTGAATCCTTGTCATAGAGGTTCGACCGATAAAGATCTTCGTAGAATATGTAGGAACCAATATGGGCATCTAGGTCCTGCTATTGGTTATTGACCGTAGAGGTGTCTCGGTCATGTCTACATAGTTCTCGAACCCGCAGGGTCTGCACACTTAAGGTTTTGTGACGTTTCAGTAGTATAGTCTTATGCATGGTGGTGAATGAAGGTTGTTCGGAGTCCCGGATGAGATCCCGGACATCAAAAGGATCTTCAGAATGGTAAGGAGGTAAAGATTGATATATAGGAAGTCCTGTTTTGGTCGTCGGAAAAGTTTTGGGCTTATCGGTAGTGTACCGGGAGTGCCGATAGTGTACCGGGGGATCATCGGGAGGGGTATTTGGACCCAAGAGGCTACATGGGCTATGGGAGGGTGAATACCAGCCCTTAGTGGGCTAGTGGAAGTCCCACACAAGGCCTATGCGACTGGGAAGAAAAGCCCAAAGAGAAAAAGGTGGAAAAAGGCAAAAAGACCAAATAAGGAAGGAGTCCTAGTCCTACTAGGATTGGAGGAGGATTCCTCCTCTCCTCCCTTCGGCCGAAGCCTAGATGGCTTGGCCCTTGGGCCAAGGCTACTCCTCTCTTCCTCTTATATATTCTAGAGGTTTTAGGGTTCAACCCTACCCTCTAGTTCGTAGTTTCTCCTCTAGATCGGTTTCAGCTGTGCTTAGGCGAAGCCCTACTGAGATTACTCCACCACCATCGCCGCAGCGCCGTCACGCTGCCGAAGAACTCGTCTACCTCTCCACTCCCTCTTGCTGTATCAAGAAGGCGGAGATCGTCATCAAGTTGTACGTGTGCTGAACGCTTAGGTGTCGTCCGTTCGGTAATTGATCGGGACGGATCGTGATTGGATCACGGGACGCTCGGCAATTTGGATCGCGAAGACGTTCGACTACATCAACCACATTTCTTAACGCTTCCTGCTTAGTGATCTACAAGGGTACATAGATCCACTCTCCCTCTCATAGATGCTCATCACCATGGATAGATCTTGCGTGTGCATAGGATTTTTTTCCCATGCAACGTTCCCCAACAAAGGATGTTGATGCTGCTGCCACCCTCTACCAGCACCCGTGAGAAGCGTCAGGTGCGCTTCTCTGTGGTGATGGTGGGGTCGAGGACCAGGGCGTAGCTACCGAGACTCGACATCACAGTGGGGTGATCCGCCTGGCTCCAGGTGACCGGCTTCTCTGACCAGTGCATGAACTGGGGAGTTGCTGGCATGGTGGCGTTCACCTCACAATGGGGTCTGCGTTGAGCATGTTTGCTCGTCTCTACACTGGTGAAGACGACGTAGCAACTGTCCTAGTTGGGGAACTAGGCGTGAAGACGACCGTCGTTTTGGGCCGGAGCCGGAGCCGACGTCGGGGCAGTAGTTGGGGCCGGGGCCGGCGCGCAGGCAGGCGGCGCGGGAGGAGCCAGAAGGCCGTCCCCCCAGGCCAATTGTTGTGAGAAGATGCACTGCCGGAGCGTGTGCACTGAGGGCTTGGCCCCTGAGTGGTTCTTGCAAGGGAGGTCGAGCATTTTCTCGAAGGTGAGCTTCGGCTGCCAGGCAGCCTTGCCAGTGTGCTGGCGCTGGCTAGAAGGCTGGGCAGCCGACTCCTGGTCCTCAATAGTGGCGACTTGCCGGCTCCCGTAGCGGGGATCCGACTGGTCGTTCTTGCGTTTGTTGTTCTGCGGCTCCGGTTGTCGGCAGCCGGCCGGGACGTTGCCGGTGTCGTCGTTGTCTTGGCGGGCGGGATCGTCTTGACCCAGATGGCTGAATCAGCCATGGCATACTTGTTTGCCTTGCTCATGACCTCGGCAAGCATGGCCTTATCGGAGCACAGGAGCTTGTGCTTGAGGGTGTGCCGTCTCAACAGCCTTCGATGAAGTACCGTATGGCTTGCACCTCGTGCACCCCCTTGCAGGAGTTGCGGAGCTCGGTCCATCGGATGAGGTAGTCGCGGAGGGACTCGTTCGGCCCCTGAACGCACATGGGGAGTTCACGGGGGCGGCCGGGCCACTTGTAGGTGCTGGTGAAGTTGCGGACGAAGGCTTCTTCGAAGTCAATCCAGGTGTTGATGCTGCTAGCTGCCAGGCTGTTGAGCCAGGTGCGGGCCGAGCTAATCAGCATGAGGGGAGCATAGCGAACAGCTACACGCTTGTTCCCCTGGCGATGCCGACCGTGGTGGTGTAGTCGATCAGCCAGTCCTTGGGCTTGGCGGCCCCGTTGTACTTCGGGGTGTCTCGGGGAAGCATGAAGCCTGTTGGGAACAACTTGTTGCGGATCCGAGGGCCGAAACAGGCCGGGCCAATCGAGTCCTCCTCCTCGAGGAGGGTCGACTGTGCAAGCCAGTCGATGTGGAGGCGAGCATCATTCTCGCTATGGGGGATGCGCGGACCAAACCGAGCCGAGAGCTCGGGGAGGATGGCGGGTGGAACAGATCATTCCGGCTCACGCTGTGAGGGCGGAGTGTGCCCACGGCCATGCCGGCTGCCGACAGCCGGCGCCTCATGGCGGCCGCTACGAGGCAGGTTGTTGGTGCGCCGGCTGTTAACAGCCGGCTTCTCCTCCCTGACAGCTGAGAGGGCCGGGGGTTACTTGCCTTGACCCGGCGGTCGGAGGTGCGAGGGGAGCAGGAGTGCTGAGCCGGCTGACGGCCAGCAGTCCCTCTGCCCTCGCGCTCGGGCCGGGGGCCTCCAGAGGCAGCGCCACCAGCTACGAGCAGATGCTGCTGCGTGTCGGTGGCGTCGATGAGGTCCTTGATGAGACGCTTGTGGGCAGCATGTTCTTCATCCTCCAAGATAGCCAAATCCTCGTAGGCTACCTTGAGGGCTCCTAGAGCTATGTCTAGAGGAGGAAGAGGGAGCATCCAGCTCGCCTTCCTCCGCTATCGGGTGTGGGAATGAGGGAAGTGTCCCGTGGGTGTGTGCGTGAGAGTAGTTTGTCCCCATTGCTTGGGGGGCTCGGATTTTTTTATAGGCCAACCCCCCGCCTTACAATATTCCTAAGGTACAAGGGTGGGGGGACCTAGCTGGCACCCTCTCCGGCTGACTAGGCGGTCCCGCCCTTCGAGCCGTCTCGTCGCCCGTAGAGTCCACCGGCTGTGCGGTCCCGTCGCCTGCTGGGGCCTGCGAGCCGGCTCCGTGATTGGCCCTCGCCCACCTACCGCGGCACGGGACGCCTGGGAGGCGTCATCTAGTGCCAGCCGGCCAAAGTCTCCGTTACGGTCGGCTGCACTGTAGCCACACCAGGTAGGTAATCGAGTGGGCAGGGGGGCGCCGGCACTGTTTCCCTGCCCGGTCACGCTTGCCAAGGTCAACGGCTCGGACGGCCGGATTATAGCCATGCGTATTTGTGCGTCAGCGACCACTATAGCTACAAAGATGCCCGTCGTGGCGGTCACGTCTTGTCTCCGTACTTGTGCGCAAAGGGACGGGACATTGCATGTCCGCCCCGGGGTCAACGGAGGAGGCGTCCTGGAGGCAGCCAGCCATGCCCAGCTGGTCAGGGGTTGAGCCGGCTCCTTGACCAGCCATCCGTGTCGCCAGCCGGTGACAGCTCGAGCCGACCGTGCTCCAGCCGGTCGTTGGCAGCCGGTTGCATAGTTTTTCTTTGAAGTGGGGGGGGGGGGAGAACCCCGTTGCTTTGGCCTACCTAGGGGTAATAACCTCGTCACCAGGCAAAGTTTCAGATTGTCGGGGGAACACCATAAGATCAAATTAGGTTCCATCAAGTACGACTCTCGTCGGGCCGCGAACTGGAGCTAGTAGCTGAATCCCTGTAAATTTCATCAAAGACCATTTGGCAAGAAAATTTGACTGAAAAAATGCCAGACATGAGAAGCAAGAATTTTGATGATCTCAGAGACATTTGAAGGAAAAAAATACTATTATAGGATCCTAAGATTCAATGCACCTTTGTCATTGAACAATTCAGACACAAAGCGGATGGGACATGTACCCTACTGTAATGGGTTTATAAGAGAAGGGTCAGGGTATCTAATTATCGCGCCAAACACGTATACTTCTAAATTTTCCCACTCTCCATACAAGACCCCTTTTCAATAGTTCAAGCCCATAACTAATTGCCTTCCAGAAAGATGATGCATCACCGGTGAAGACCGTGTCCTCCAATTTACCTTCAGGGTAGTATTTAGCCTTTAAAACCCGTCTCCATGCTTGTCGAGCTAAGGGAGATTGGTTGAAGAGACAGAAACCTTCAAATCCCACCCCCCCTTTATCCTTTGGTTGCATTAAATCATCCCAAGAAAGCCAATGCACTTTCCCTTTTCCATTTGCCAAACCCCAATAAAAACCTCTCACCAGTCTTTTAAGTTCATCACACATCAAAAAGGTTAACTTGAACACTCCCATAATGTACGTGGGCAATGATTGAGCTACCGACTTGATGAGAGTCTCTCTACCAGGCTGAGCTAGCACTAGTAGAAAGCAGACCTTTCATCCACATCATTAGTCTCGGTTGGGTTTTGAACCGGCACTAATATGCCCATTAGTCCCGGTTCGTGATGGGCATCATTAGTGCCGGTTCATTCCAGATCTTTAGTGCCAGTTCGTGCCACGAACCGACACTAAAGGTGTGGTGGCAGGCTGGCATCAGCCTGGGGCCCCACGGGAACCTTTACTCTCAGTTGGTGGCTCCAACCGCGACTATAGGCTAACCTTTAGTCACGATTGGAGCCACAAACTGGGACTAAAGATCCCCTATATTGAAACCCTTCGGCGCCGGCCCGGGCAGAGTCCTCTTTGTTCTTCCCCTTTCCTCTCCTCTCCATTCTTCATCTCTTCCTCGAGATTATCCTCCATTTTTGCCAAAATTTGTCAAGATTTGGAGCCATCCCATCCATCCAAGTGTTCACAAAGGTTAGCAACTTTGTCCTTTCATCTCTCATTGCTAGATTAGCTCTTAAAATACTCTATAAGTATAGTAATTTGTGGGTTTTAGTTTGTATGTGGTAGTTTATTTGATTTATGCAATTTGGGCTCAAATTAACTTCTTACTTTGCATTTGTAGGTGTGGTTTACTTAGTGCCTTCCTGCCCCCGTCCTAACCACCGTCGATCGCCCGTACCGTCCCGTCGCCGGCACCACCTTGGTGAGCCTCTTGTTCTTATCCTTTTTATAATAAAAAACCATGTTGGTAAGATTTAGTTAGTTACTTGTATAGTTTTATTACCTATATGATTGCTCGTTATACATAGTGGCATGGTTTTGAAAACCGTCCCCATCAGCCCTCATCCGGTTTATGATGCAGATGTGGTATATACTCTCTTTTATAACTCTTTGTTGGATTTCGTGTTCATGACAATTATGACAATCAAGTTGACATAGATGTTTTTATCTAGGAGGTATGTGAACCAGAGATTCCAACCGACATAGATATTCTTGTCAAGAAGTTAAATTTAGTTGAAAAAGAAAATGAGTATTTGAAAGAAAAATTGGAAAGAGTTTAAGAAGAGAAGATGAAACTGGAGTTGTAGGTTGTCGATGATCACAAGATCAAGATGGGGGCAATGCGCTTGAAGATTAGAAAATTTAAAAGATATGCCATTGATAGTGAGGCTTGGTATCACCATGTTGTTGGATCAATTGTTACCTTAGTTGTGATGTTGATCGCATTTGTTGTTGAATTTAAATGCTTTAGCTAGAGATTTTGTATGTTGTTTTATGAGAACAAGTGCGTATGAACTTTATGTACGAAGTTGTATTAATTTGGTCTTTTCGGTGTTGTGTAATGAAGATGAGCCGGCAATGGATGCACGACGACCGATGCTCTCCCTAGTTCATTAATGGCGTGCATACTTTTCTAGTTGTGGCTGAGGAAAACAAGCGGCCGAATGATTTTATGTATTGTCCATGTGCTGGCTATAAGAATGATCGAAATTACTCTAACTCAAGAACCATTCACGTCCACCTGTTTGAGTCGGGTTTCATGTCCGGCTGTAACTGTTGGACCAAGCACAGAGAAAGAGGGGTCCTAATGGAAGAGAATGAAGAAGAAGAGGATGATGACAGCTATCCTGGCCATGGGTTCCATGAATATGATGGTACAACAATGGGGGAAGAAGCTGATCGACAATGCGGGAAGGAGCTGAAGAAGAGGCATTAGATGAGCCCGCTGATGATCTAGGTCGGGCCATTGCCGATGCAAAGAGAAACTGCGCAAGTGAAAAGGAGAAGCTGAAGTTGCAGCGCATGTTAGAGGATCACAAAAAAGGATTGTACCCAAATTGCGAAGATGACAATAGAAAGCTGGGTACCACACTGGAATTGCTACAATGGAAGGCAGAGAATGGTGTATTTGACAAGGCATTTCAAAAGTTGTTGATAATGTTAAAGAAGAAGCTACCAAAGGACAATGAATTGCCAGAGAGTACGTACGAAGCAAAGAAGACAGTCTGCCCTCTAGGATTAGAGGTCGAGAAGATACACGCATGTCCTAATGACTACATCCTCTACTGCGGTGAGTACGAGGATTTGAATGCATGCCTGGTATGCTGTGCATTGCGCTATAAGATCGGCCACGATGACCCTTGTGATGTTGAGGGCGAGCTCCCCAGGAAGAAGATTCCTGCCAAGGTGATGTGGTATGCTCCTATAATACCACGGTTGAAACGTTTGTTCCAAAACAAAGAGCATGCCAAGTTGATGCGATGGCACAACGAAGACCGTAAGAAAGACGAGAAGTTGGGATCGCCTGCTAACGGGTCACAATGGAGAAAAATCGAGAGAAAGTGGAAGGACTTTGTAAAGCATGCAAGGAACGTATGGTTTGGTTTATGTGTAGATGGCAATAATCCTTTTGGGGAGCAGAACAACAATCATAGCACATGGCCTGTGACTATGTATCTATAACCTTCCTCCTTGGTTTTGCATGAAGCGGAAGTTCATTATGATGCCAGTGCTCATACAAGGCCCCAAGCAACCCGGCAACGACATTGATGTGTACCTAAGGCCATTGGTTGAAGAACTTTTACAACTGTGGAATGGAAAAGGTGTGCCTGCGTGGGATGCGAAAGATCAGGAGGAATTTGACATACATGCGTTGCTGTTTGTAACCATCAATGATTGGCCTGCTCTCCGTAACCTTTCAGGACAGACAAACAAGGGATACCACGGATGCACGCACTGTTTAGATGATACCGATAGTATATATTTGGATAAATGTAAGAAGAATGTGTATCTGGGGCATCGTCGATTTCTTCAGAGTAGGCATCCCATAAGAAAGAAAGGCAAGCATTTCAAAGGTGAGGCAGATCACCGGAAGAAGCCTCACCACCGTACGGGTGAGGACATACTTGATATGGTAAAGGATTTAAAAGTAATCTTTGGCAAGGGTCCTAGTGCACAATCTGTTTCGAATGACGCTGACAAACGTGCACCCATGTGGAAGAATAAATCTATATTTTGGGACCTACCGTATTGGAAAGACCTCGAGGTCCGCTCTGCAATCAATGTGATGCACGTGACGAAGAATCTTTGCGTGAACCTTCTAGGCTTCTTGGGCGTGTATGGGAAGACAAAAGATACGCCGGAGGCACGGGAGGACCAGCAACGTATGCACGGAGAAGACAACATGGATCCAAAGCAGTTTCAGGGTCATGCTAGCTACACTCTTACCAAAGAAGAGAAGGAAATCTTCTTTGAATGCCTACTCGGTATGAAGGTCCCGTCTGGCTTCTCGTCGAATATAAAGGGAATAATAAATATGACAGAGAAAAAGTTCCAGAACCTAAAGTCTCATGACTGCCACGTGATTATGACTCAATTGCTTCCGGTTGCATTGAGGGGGCTTCTATCGGAAACCGTTCGATTGGCCATTGTGAAACTATGTGCATTCCTGAATGCAATCTCTCAGAAGGTAATCGATCCAGAAATCCTACCAAGGTTAGAGAACGATTTGGTGCAATGTCTTGTCAGTTTCGAGTTGGTGTTCCCACCATCCTTTTTCAATATCATGACCCATGTCCTAGTTCACCTAGTCGAGGAGTTTGCCATTCCGGGTCCTGTATTTCTACATAATATGTTCCCCTTTGAGAGGTTCATGGGAGTCTTAAAGAAATATGTTCATAATCGTGCTAGGCCAGAAGGAAGCATCTCCAAGGGCCATGAAACAGAGGAGGTCATTGAGTTTTGTGTTGACTGTATTCCTGACATTAAGCCGATAGGTGTTCCTGAATCGCGACATGAGGACAGACTGGATGGAAAAGGCACGCTAGGAAAGAATTCACTAATATGCCGGGACGGGCATTCTTTGGCGCAAGCACACTACACAATTCTACAAAGTTCCGCCTTAGTGGCTCCGTATATCGAGCAACACAAGAATATTCTACGCTCCAAACATCGGGAGAAATCTGACGACTGGATTACACATGAACAAACGGTGACTTTCGCCGGTTGGTTGCAGACACGTCTCATGCATTACGGCACTGTTAAAGATGACTTGTACTTGCTGCCCAAGTTACCATCTTCGACTATATTAACTTTCAAAGGGTACGAGATAAATGGGAATACATTTTACACGACCGCCCAAGATAAAAAGAGCGCCAACCAAAACAGTGGTGTCCGCTTTGATGCAGCAAACAACAATGGGCCAAAGGACACATACTATGGTTACATAGAGGAGATATGGGAACTTGACTATGGACTTGATTTGAAGGTCCCTTTGTTTAGATGCAAATGGGTCAATCTGACAGGAGGCGGGGTAAAGGAAGACCTACAGTACGGAATGACAACAGTGGATCTCAACAATCTTGGGTACACAGACGAACCATTCGTCCTAGCCAATGATGTGGCACATGTTTTCTATGTGAAGGACATGTCTACCAAGCCAAGAAAAAGAAAAGATATGGAAGCAAATACATCACGCGATGAGCCAAAGCACCACATAGTTCTTTCAGGGAAAAGAAACGTGGTGGGAGTGGAGGACAAGACAGACATGTCAGAAGCTTACATAGAGGAGATATGGGAACTTGACTATGGACTTGATTCGCTTTGATGCAGCAAACAACAATGGGCCAAAGGACACATACTATGGTTACATAGAGGAGATATGGGAACTTGACTATGGACTTGATTTGAAGGTCCCTTTGTTTAGATGCAAATGGGTCAATCTGACAGGAGGCGGGGTAAAGGAAGACCTACAGTACGGAATGACAACAGTGGATCTCAACAATCTTGGGTACACAGACGAACCATTCGTCCTAGCCAATGATGTGGCACATGTTTTCTATGTGAAGGACATGTCTACCAAGCCAAGAAAAAGAAAAGATATGGAAGCAAATACATCATGCGATGAGCCAAAGCACCACATAGTTCTTTCAGGGAAAAGAAACGTGGTGGGAGTGGAGGACAAGACAGACATGTCAGAAGCTTATGAAAAGTTTCATGAAATTGCTCCCTTTATAGTGAATGTTGACCCGAGCATCAAGTTAAACAATGGAGATTGTCCATGGTTAAGACGCAAAGGGACACACGCGAAGAAAAAGTTTTACACCCAAAGATCCCACTCTGGGATGTGACCGGCTTCTCTAGTTAGTTTCCGCACTTATATATCTAAAAAGTCCCACTTCGGACAAACCGAAGGGAATCTTTGTAATAGTATTGTACTTATGTGTTTTGTGTGTTTAGTGTGCACCATTCGAAGGGAGGCCATCAATTTTTAACCCTTTGTGACTTCATTTGCTATTTTTCATGCGTTTACTGATTTTTTTAGCTAAATGACCCTGAAATTGATAAGCACTACAAATGAACTCTGAAAAGGTTGAAAGTTGGCCTGGTATCATCATTTCATCCACAGAGCATGTGCTAAAAAGTTGAGAGGGTTATGGCAAAAACTGGATGCACTTCGTGTACAAAATGGACAATCTCTTTCGAAGTATGAGGGTTTCAGACGAAAACTCGCATGTTACAAAGGCATTTCATTTTTTAACGTATTTCAACTCTAGACTTTTTGTGCGTTCAATATGCACCATTCGAAGGGAGGCCATCAATTTTCAACCCTTTTGGACTTCATTTGCTATTTTTCATGCATTTATTGATTTTTTTGAGCTAAATGACCCTGAAATTCATAAGCACTACAAATGAACTCTCAAAAGGTTGAAAGTTGGCATGGTATCATCATTTCACCCACATAGCATGTGCTAAAAAGTTGAGAGGGTTACGGCAAAAACTGGATGCACTTCGTATACAAAATGGACAATCTCTTTCGAAGTATCAGGGTTTCAGACGAAAACTCGCCTGTTACAAAGGCATTTTATTTTTTAAATAACCTAAGAATTACCAAATTGGATATAATAATAAAACATGATAATATTAAACAGTAGAAAAAAGAATCACTGGAAAATCTATTTTTAAAGTAAAGTTATTCACAAACTAGTGATTCACACAAATTTCAAATAATTCAAATTTAAACTATTCGAATTTGAAAACTACTGAATATTTTTTTAATCTAACACAAAAAGATTCACTCATTAACTCTCAATAAAGTACATAAAAATTCAGAAACAAAATAAAATAAATAAAGCAAAAAAATGAAAAATAAATAAATAATAGGCCGCCTACTGGGCCGCCACGGCCTGCATATGACTAGAAACTCAACCTCTAGTTGGGCCAAGATGCAAGCCTGCAAGGCCCAGTAGGCCCAACAGGGCCACACAGATTCTTTAGGCTCACACAGGCCTGCTTAGAGAGGAGCTCGAGAGAGCTGCCGCAGCGAGGCTTATAAGCTGGTGCGGGCGCCCCTCGCTTGGCGAGGTGGGACTAAACTTGCCCCGCACCGCGCGTGCGCGATCACCACCCTTTAGTCGTGGTTGGTGGATCCAACCGCGACTAAAGACCCCCATTTAGTGGCGGTTGGAGCCACCAACCACGAATAACCTTTAGTCGCGGTTGGTGGCTCCAACCGCGACTAAAGGAGGGTCTTTAGTCGTGGTTGGAGCCACCAACCGTGACTAAAGGTCCTCCTATATAAGAAACACTTGAACTTTTTCACTTTCCCTATATTTTCTTCGTCTCTTCGACCACACAGAAGATCGCCGCAATTTAAACTATTCGAATTTGAAAACTACTGAATATTTTTTTAACCTAACACAAAAAGATTCACTCATTAACTCTCAATAAAGTACATAAAAATTCAGAAACAAAATAAAATAAATAAAGCAAAAAAATGAAAAATAAATAAATAATAGGCCGCCTACTGGGCCGCCACGGCCTGCATATGACTAGAAACTCAACCTCTAGTTGGGCCAAGATGCAAGCCTGCAAGGCCCAGTAGGCCCAACAGGGCCACACAGATTCTTTAGGCTCACACAGGCCTGCTTAGAGAGGAGCTCGAGAGAGCTGCCGCGGCGAGGCTTATAAGCTGGTGCGGGCGCCCCTCGCTTGGCGAGGTGGGACTAAACTTGCCCCGCACCGCGCGTGCGCGATCACCACCCTTTAGTCGCGGTTGGTGGCTCCAACCGCGACTAAAGACCCCCATTTAGTGGCGGTTGGAGCCACCAACCACGAATAACCTTTAGTCGCGGTTGGTGGCTCCAACCGCGACTAAAGGAGGGTCTTTAGTCGTGGTTGGAGCCACCAACCGTGACTAAAGGTCCTCCTATATAAGCAACACTTGAACTTTTTCACTTTCCCTATATTTTCTTCATCTCTTCGACCACACAGAAGATCGCCACCCTCGTGCCGTCGCCGCCCCGACGCCGTCGCCGCCCACGCCGTCGCCGCCCCCGACGCGCTGCCCACGCCATCGCCGCCCTCGTCGCCACCCTCGTCGCGCGCCGCCCCCTCCTCGAGCTCGCGTGCCATCACCGTCGCCGTCGCTGATGACTCCCCTCGCCTCGCCGGCCGTCGCCCTGCTGTGAGCCCCTGACTCGCCTCGCCTCGCCGGCCTCTGGATTTTTTTAATTAGATGTTAATTAGATGTTAATTACATGTTAGATGTATATTAGATGTTAATATACATTAGATGTTAGATGTATATTAGATGTTAATTAGATATTAATTAGATGTATATTAGATGTTAATTAGATGTATATTAGATTAATTTTGAATGTTAATTAGATGTTAGATGAATTAGATGTTAATTAGATGTTAAATCGTATATTAGATGTTAATTAGATGTATATTAGATGAATTTTGAATGTTAATTAGATGTTAGATGAATTTTAATTAGATGTTAATTAGATGAATTTTGAATGTTAATTAAATGTTAGAGGAATTTTTTTCATAAGAATTTCTTCTTGGAGTCAACGATGCCTGGCCCTCATCCTCGCCATCGACTCGTTCGCGACGACATCCTGCTTCAAAGGCGCCATGTCCGGGACTGGGCTCCGCCAGGCTCGCACTGAGATATGATTAGTGCAGGGGTCACTTCCGTTACAGTGACCTGGCCCCCGAGGTGTAGGACATGGTTTTATGTGCATGGGGGGAAGTTGGACCCAAAGACAGAGGCTATTATGGTGAAGGCAAGTCTTAAAGAAAGTGACTGATGAAATTCTGATGAAAATCAAAGAAGCTCAAACGGGGGTGTTCACGCCCAACAAAGAGGATGAAGAGCTTATGTGTGCCCTGAAGAATCCTGAACACCCGGGAAGAACACGAAGGAAAGGCATTGTTTCGTGGTTTGAGGGGTTTGCTGGTTGGAACGACGACTACAAAAGCCGTGCGGGAAAGAAAATGCAGGAGGAGCAGAAGAAGAAGGAGGAAGCACTCCGCCTTGAAGGCCTAGAATCAAAGCACCTGGAGTTGGAATCCAGAGTCAGGCGGCAGCAGGAGCAGATCGACTCACTCAGCCAGGAAAGGGCATCTCAGCGGCAGCATGAGCAGATCGATCCAGCATTGGATACCACTGTTCCATCTATGCCGAGAAGCAGCGTGGGTTCCGCCCCGACCGATATCGATGACGATGCACTGCTAGCTAGCTACGCTGTGGATGATATCAAAGACAGGACTAACTGTGAGCTACACATGAAAGTGAAGAACTTATCCATGAAGGTGGTGGACGGCTATGCTTTAGCAAATCCCCCAGAAGCAACCTTCCATTTCAATCCCATTCCAACTGGCTATGCTCGTGTCGGGGTTGATGAAGTGATGTTAGCATATCACGAGCTACAACTTGAGATTTCTGAAGGTGACGAGGAGAGAACACTGGGAGAGGCCATACATCGTATCATTCTATGGAAAAAGGATTGCATCGTCTTTCCAAGGCCACCGACTCCTCCTCCTCCAAGTCTGCCGCCGCGTTAGTCGACTCCTCCTCCTCCTCCAAGTCCGGCACCGCGTCAACTGACTCCTCCTCCAAGTCCGGCACAACGTCAGCCAACTCCTCTTCCTCCAAGTCCGGCACCACGTCAGCCGACTCCTCCTCCAAGTTCGGCACGGTGTCAGTGTGCTCCATTGACTCTGCGTGCTCTGTCGCCTAAGCAACAATGGAAGAGAGAGGCCACAGCTACGACGAATAGCGGTACAACAGGCAAGAAATACAAATATGGTCCAAGCCTCAAGCCTCTTCTGAAGTTGTCTTACCACCTGGCCGAGGAGGAACTCGACATTGAAGTGGATGCCAAATTGAAGGCCCATTTTGGACCGAAACCGCCCCAGCCGCCAAAGGAGAAAGCACCTGAGCATGTGTCACAACACTTCATTGATATGGCTCGACCGTCTTAGAAGGACAGCGACTATGTGCGGTCTATCAAGAAGTCATATCTTGCAGGACAAAAGGAGTCGAGCTCGAGCTCGAGCCAAGGAGTTGGCAAAAAAGCGGGAAAACTATCCCCCAGCTGGGAGAACAGGCAGTGCAATCGATCCACCCGCTCATTGTACAAACACCTGTGAGTACCGCCGGTCAGTCAGAAGTAACTGAAGAACATATTAGGATGGCTAAAGAGGCCGGTGTCAGTGTTGAACAACTCCTAAGCCTTGAGGAAATCCCCGGGCTTAAAGAGTCAAAAGTAAAATATCAATATGCCCGCGACAAACCTCTGGTCAAGTCTGAAGATGTCAAGCTTCTACCAACGAGAATGTACGATTTCCATACATGGTACATGCAAATAACAACAAATACCAATCAAGAGTCCCTCATGGTGACAGTCAAAGGGAGGCATTACTTTCATAAAATAGATCTGTGGATTCATTATGCAGAGTTGTTTCAGTTATTCAATCAAGATGCACTCGACAAATCTTTAGTCAGTTGCTATTGTCTGTAAGTGATTTCTTTCTATAATTTAAGTCTCTAGCTAGTTGTGCTCTCGTTCATTACTTGTAATTATCCTCACTATATTCGTTTCTGTCGTATTATGCAGAATGAAGATGTATGAAATAAAACAAGCTGGACGCTATGGCAGTCGGTTCATTGACCCAAATACGATTAATCAAAAGATATGGGAAACTGCATAATCGAGAAAAGACACAAAGAAAGCCATGCTAGATTTTTTGAAGCATCTAAACACCCAATCAGAAATACTACTTCCTTACAACTTCGGCTGAGTGTTACTATATATATATCTTGTACTATAAATTCTATTTTTTGCTTACTAGATGTTAATAAGTGTTGTTGATGAGTTATGCAGTTACCACTGGATCTTATTAGTCATTGAAATTGATAATGGAAAAGTTGAAGTACTAGACTCGCTACTAAAGGATCCATCCGAATACGCAATCATGAGGAGGCTGCTTGACAGGTAATTTTAATCATTATCGCACTATGTCGGCCTCTTTAATTACTCCATTTCCTGATATCAACTAGTTAATAACTCATTTATTCATTTTTTTTTCGGCGGGCAGGGTTTGGGCGAAGTTCATCAAACAGGTCCCAAACGACTGGGCACAACAGTTGAAATGGGTGCGACCGAAGGTAATTAAGTACTACTAGCTAGCTAGCTACGTCCGTGCATCTCTTTAATTCTAGTTTTATACCATTATCATGCTTGATTAATTATTACCTGATTGAATTTTATTCTCGTAAAGTGCATGAGGCAGGAGCATGAAACTAGTTTATGCGCATACTATGTTTGCGAGAACATTCGCATGATCACGTCTTAAAGGAGCAGAAACAAAAAAAATCTTTGGATACGTTTGGCAGAACATTATCCATAATTTTTTTATCATGATCTAGCTAATACATATACATAAAACTAATATATTCATTTTGATCTCCATCTTGTTGCTGACAGAGATGCGGGGCCAGCTCATACCAGAGGCTCGGGTACGAGCAATTCAAGAGGAATTAGCTGGATTTCTGGTCGACCAGGTCATAGATCCCAAAAGAGAATACCATTACAAGATTAAGAACAAGAAGCAATAATGCCTGCATATATATATATATATATATATATATATATATATATATATATATATATATGTAATGATTCTCAAATTGTAGAAGAAATTATATATACAAATATATATATATATATACATATATATATGATTAGTTCTACGAGAAATTCTATTTATATTTATATATATATACACAACGTATGTACAATATGTAGTAGCGTAATATATGTTTGAAATGAAAATTAATTAAATGGAAAACATAAAATTAAAAGGAAAATTAAACCATAATTAATTATAAACCCCTAAATAATTAAAAAAAATAAAACAAAATTAAAAAAACTAAATACTTTTAGTCCCGGTTGGTGTTACCAACCGGGTCCCGGTTGGTGTTACCAACCGGGACTAAAGGTACCCTAGCCCACGGCGCCAGCGGATGCCACAAGGAGGGCCTTTGGTGCCTGTCCTTGTTGAACCGGGACTAAAGGGGGTAGGCTTTAGTCCCCACCCTTTAGTGCCGGTTCGAGAACCGGCACTAAAGGCCCTTACCAACCGCGACTATAGGCCGGTTCTGCACTAGTATAGGTGTCCATCATCCCACTGGATGAGTCATTTTGTCTCATTTGTAGATTTTGGAATCTTCCTTTAGACATTCGACCAATAGGAGTTGGAAAACCCAAATATTTCTCCTAAAAAATTAGGCTAGTAACATTCAGAACCTATCTTACTTCTTCTTGGACAACTAGTACAAAACAGGTTTTTGGTTGGGGCTATGATAAAGGCAATAATCCTGGTTCACTTATGAACCGGGATTAAAGGGGCCATTAGTCCCGGTTCGTGAGGCCAGGACGCCGTCAGGGCCTCGGAGGTCATTGGTCCTGGTTTTTCTGACACTTTTGGTCCCGGCTCAAGCCAAGAACCGGGACCAATGGTCCTTGCTCCTTGACCAACACCTTTAGTCCCGGTTGGTAGCTGGAACCGGGACCAGAACTGTGTCTTCTGTCCCGGTTCTGGCCACCAACCGGGACTAAAGATATAAGTCTATATATACCCCCGCCCCACCCCTACCCACTCACACTCTGGTTTTTTGGACGCCGGCGTGTGGGTGTGTGTGTTTCTCTAGCTCTCACCTCCTATGCATATGAGGTGTTTGATGAAATGCCCGAGCCACACTTAAACTTTCTCCTCTCCAAGCTCGACCTCCAAGCTCCATTTTACTCAAGATCTGTCTAGGTTTAGCGGTCCGTCCTGTTCCGTCCCCGTCCTCATCTTCGTCGATCACCCGTGTCGATCTCGTCGCCGGCACCACCGTGGTGAGCCTCTTGTTCTTATCTTCTTTGTAAAAGAAAAAAATCTTACTTGTATGATTTAGATAGATGCTTGTAAAATTTTCTTACTTTTATTATTGTTTATTATTATATAGTGATATGGTTTTGGTATCCTCCCCCGTCGGTCCTTGTCCTATCTATGATTCAGATGTGGTATATTATATTTATAACTATTTGTTTCATTTAGTTTATGAAAGTTATGCCGACCAACGTGACATAGATGTTTTTATCTATGAGTTATGTGAACCGAAAATTCCAACCGACATAGAAATTCTTGTCAAAAAGTTAAATTTGAAATTTGGTTGAAAAAGAAAACAATTACTTGAAAGAAAAATTAAAAAGAGTTGAAGAGGAGAACATGAAATTGGAGTTGCATGTTGCCGACGTCGTCGATGATCACAAGATCAAGATGGATGTAATGCGCTTGAAGATTAGAAAGATTAGAAATATGTCATTCATACTGAGGCTTGATATCATTATGTCGTTGGATCAATTGATACCTTAGTTGCGGTTATGATCACATTTCTTGTTGCATCTAATTTTTTACATAGTTTTAATGTATGTTTTAATTAGATGCTCTAGAGAGCTATATGTTGTTCAATGAGAACTATGTATGAACTTTATGTATTTATTTTGATCACTACTGTACTTTGGCTTTAAATCTGATGATGAATTTCTATTAATTTGGTCACTTCTCTATTCATGATGTTCTGTAATGGTTTTTGGTACACTTTATTATATAACACACGCAGATGAACCGACAATGGATGTACGATGACCGACGCACCTCCGAGTATATTAAGGGCATGCATAAATTTTCGAAGCGGCTGAGGCAAACAAGCAGAATGATTTTATGCATTGTCCATGTACTGTGTGTGAGAATACGAAGTCTTTCTCCAACTCTAAAACCCTTCACTTTCACCTACTTGAAAAGGGTTTTATGCCACACTATAATATTTGGACCAAGCACGAAGAAAAAGGGATTATGATGGAAGACAACGAAAAAAAAGAGGATTATGACAACTACCCGCCCCCTGAATACGGTGATGCTGTAATGGGGAAGCTGAAGATTAAGAGGAACCAGACGATGTGCCTGATGATGATCTTCGCCGGGTCATTGTTGATGCACGATGGGCGCGACCAGATAACGCACACGAGCGCTTTCCTTTTTCGGCAGGTCGTGGGCGCGCGCGGTTGCGATTTCTTTTTCTGAGAGAGGGCCGGCTCGCGCGTTCGGGCGCCCGAGCGTCAACGAGTCACGTCCTTTTTTATATACATCCCGAACATTGTTTTATACTCATTTATCATTTTTAATATACATGATTAGCATTTTCCTCATATACATGTTTATATGTATAGTTCTTTTCATACATGCTGTATATTTTTTGTATACATCATAATTAGTTTTTCATACACATTTAATATTTTTACATGCATGATTAACATTTTATCAAAAAATTATGTATATAAACAACATTATAAGGAAACAGAAACAAAAATGTATATAAACAACATTAAGGCACCACGCGCTGGGCCAGGCAATTGGTGCAGGCGTTTCAGGCGAGCGCTCATACGATCCCGTGCTAAGCGAGGCATAATGCCCCCCCTCGCTGCGGACACTCATTATAAGAAACACTAGTAGTTCTCAAAAAATAAATAAATAGAAGAAACAATAGTAACTGGCGCTCTAAGCGCAGTATATGATATGCCCATTGTACTCGTAGTAATTTTTAGAACCCTGTACACGGTCCAGCCTTACTTCGGACGTTGGTCGCTGCATATCGGCCTACCACGTACCCCCTCCTCCTCCTTTTTTTTGAGGGGTACCCCCTCCTCCTCCTGCATACGTACCCCCTCCTCCTGCGTGCTAGTCTTTTTTTTATGGGCCAAATCATTGTCGGTTTTCTTTCTATCGGTTTCCTGAACTGGTTTTTTTTCTTTTGTTCTTATGCTTTTTCCCTATTTTCCACTTGTCCTTTTTGTTTCCTTATTTCTATTTTTTGAAATGCTAAATTTAGTGAACCTTTTTGAAACCCACAAAACAATTTTTAATTCGTGACAATTCATTAACAATTTTTGAATTCATGGACATATATTTTCATAAATATTGATATTTATAAAACTCATGATTTTTGTTTGCAAAAGTTTTTCAAAATTCAAGAACAATTTTTTCACTTCATTTTTTGAATTCAGAAACATATTTTTTTCAAATTCGTGAACAATTTTTGAAAGTTGTGAGCATTTTTAGTTCGTAATTTTAAAAATTCATGATCATTTTTTGAATTATCAAGTATTTTTCAAATCAATGAATATTCTATTAATTCATGAACGTTTTTTTAAAATATATCAACATTTTTTTCATGGTTGTCATTTATTGCTTGGGTGCACATTTTTTGAATTCATGAACATTTTTCAAGTTTAGGAACTTTTCTAAAATTGGTGAACACTTTTTGAATTCTCAAATACTTCTTCCAAATTGGTTATTTTTTCAATTGAAGAACATATTTTTTTATCACACGAACATTTTTGGTAATTCTGAACATTTTTGCAGTTCACGATTTTTCTTAAAATTTCTGCAGTAGTCCGCTTTTTAGAGGTCTTGAAAACAAAACTAACTCCAGCGTGGACTAACAAGTGAATAAAACGACTTAATGGGCCGGGTCTCTACAAGCATGGGGGAGAGCTGACCTGAGCGTTTGGTTCCTATCCATTGACCTATGTGCTAAATAGGAGGGCCTCTGTACACGTTAGTTTTTTTAGGGGAGAAGCTAAGTACTATTAATCAAAAGCCACACGAAGTGAGATACAATATGGATCATGAGGGGGAACCAAACATGGCTTCCCTCATCCAAGAATTTGAAAACTTAGCTAGACTATCTGCATCTATATTCATCGCTCTTCCTTCAAAAGTAAATTTGCAGTTAAAACTAAACGCTCGCTGCTTGATCTCCCTGACAATACTCCCATAGCTACTGCTAGTGCCTTCTACTATATCCTTGATAACCTGCTTCGAGTCTGATGCAACAACAAAATTTTGGAGTACCAAATCTTCAACAAGAAACATGCCTCTTAACATGCAATTGCTTCCAACGTGGTAGCATCAGAGGTTCCATGAACAACTAGGACCGAATTGCCCATGAATAGACCTTCTGCATTTCGGCACACCGCTGCAACCGACCCACCCGAGCCGGATCGCACTACACTAGCGTCCACATGGATCTTAGCATAACCCGGCGACGGTGCTTTCGGCCTTGTATCTGCGTTTCATGGTGTAACATGAGTCGTGATTCCTCTCATAGGGACTATCTCATGATCAGATATAAATCTATTTGTAAACAGACGGGTCGCCGAAGGTGTCTGGTATATCTCCTCATGCATCACTTCTCTTTTCCCACAAAATTGCTCACAGTGTCACTAATAACCTCACAAAAGGTTCATGTGAGAGCATATTGATCATCGAGAACAGGCATTGCTTCACGCTCGGTTCCGTTGTTTCACGTAGGTGTTCTGCTAGTTCATCATCAACAAGTGGCCAGACACACCTTTCCATTGTACACTTGAGAAGATACAAATTAGGCATGCATGTGGGCCGGCTAGACGAGCGAGCGAACGCGTAAGTAGGAAGAGGCGAAATCACTATCTAAGGAGAACTTTTTACAAAAGTCACTCCCACCTTCTCAGGTTGCATAAAGCAGTGCGCCACTTCTCGCAACACGGGAGTTTTCCCTTTATTTTCATACATCTGTTTATTTAAAACATTTATCTCTTAAATAGTGCGTCCAAATCTCGAACCGTTTTCACTGTTTGATTCCTCGCGCCGAGATCTTCAAAACTAGATTCCATATTGATAGGTTTTGTCAAACTATTTGTTTCACGAAAAAACCAGACGAAAAACCCAAACCGGGAGCACGTTTTTTCCTTTTCGAGAAGAGACACTAAAAGCACATTTGCTTCCATGGTGGTTTTGGTAATTAATAACAACATATAAGTCACTGAACTAATGTTTCCACCAAGTATATTTCAGGAAAAGTTCAATGATAGGGATGGCAAAAGGATTGTGGAGATTGTGGAATCACCCCAAGATGCAAGGAAATATGTTGGCCAAGCATCAAGCAAGAGGACTCTACACTTTACATTTGTGAGAAATCACTTTGAGTCCATAGGAAAGCCAACACTATTAAAAGGGGGTAATGTTTTGTTGGTGAACAAAATGCTCATACGTGCACAAGAGATAGTCACCAAAAACATCCACAATCTCTCCCACCAAAGTCTATCTATAGCCAAACATTCAAAATCGGTGCAACCAACATTCCTATCCCGGTGCCACCGATTCTAGAACCTAGACAGACTCAGCCAAACCCTAGCCACTTCGGTGCAACCGATTCCATACTGGTGCCACCGAGTTTAGGTTGCGAACTTTCTGTTACGCAAATTCACATTTTTGGTCCCACCGAGAATGTTTGGTTGGCGTCACCGAGATTGAAAATCTGGCCGTTGGTCACCTTATCGGTGCAACCGAGATTCGTATATCGGTCCCTCCAACATTCAAAAGTTGCCACCTTTTGGTCACTTCGGTACCACCGAGATTAACACATCGGTGTCACCGAGTTGGTCATTTTGTGTGTAACGGTTGGATTTTTTGGGATGCCTATATATACCCCTTCACCACCACTTACTCGAGAGAGAAGCACTCAGAACTATTCCATACCTATCCTATCAGTTTTCTGAGAGAGAACCACGTACCCTTGTGTTGAGATCAAGATATTCTACTCCAACCATATGGATCTTGATTTCTAGCCTCCCCAAGTTGATTTCCACCAATCTCATCTCTTCTACCAAGACAAATCTATGAGAGAGTGATTGTGTGTTGAGGAGTCTATCATCTTGAAGCACAAGAGCAAGGAGTTCATCGTCATTATCGAGCCTATTACCTTTTGGAGGGTGGTGCCTCCTAGATTGGTTAGGTGTCGCTTGGGAGCCTCCTACTTCGTGTTGTGAAGTGAACCAAGAAGTTTGTAAGGGCAAGGAGATCGCATACTTCGTGAAGATCTACTTGAGGCTAGTACTTCGTGGACGGAAGCCATATGGAATAGTCAAGGTTGCTACTTCGTGGACCCTTATGGGTGGAGCCCTCCGTGGACTCTCGCGACCTTTACCCTCCGTGGGTTGAAAACTCCATAAACGTGGATGTACGATAGCGCCACCTATCGGAACCATGGGAAAAATCATCGTGTCTACAATTGCGTTTGATCTTCCTACCCTAACCCTTTTATTTGGTCAAGTAGTCTAATCACCCCCCCCCTCAAGACCTACTTTCGGTCCTACAAGTGGTATCAGAGCTTTGATCTCCATTGCATTGGTCTCAAAACCTAGGATAAGTATGGCGTCTAGTGAGGGTAATTATGACCGTAGAGGTCCTACTTTGATGGCACTAATTTTGCTAGTTGGAAGCACAAAATGAAAATGCATTTGCTTGGTCATAACCCCGTCGTTTGGGCTATTGTTCGTGTTGGCATGCAAGGTGAATTATTTACGGAAGGAAATGAACCGGATCGTGAAGCAACCGCGGATGAATTGAAGATGTTGCAACTCAATGCTCAAGCATGTGACATTCTCTTCAACTGCCTATGCCCCGAAGAATTCAACAAGATCAGCCGTCTTGAGAATGCAAAAGAGATTTGGGATACTTTGATTGATATGCATGAAGGTACAGAATCTGTGAGAGAATCCAAGTTGGATGTTCTTCAAAGTCAACTTGACAAGTTCAAGATGAAGGATGGTGAAGGAGTCACTGAGATGTACTCTAGTCTAGCTCTCATCACCAATGAGATTGCCGGCTTAGGAAGCAAAGAAATGACTGACAAATTCATTATCAAGAAGATACTTCGAGCTTTGGACGATCGATATGACACCGTTTGCACATTGGTCCAAATGATGCCCAACTACAAAGATCTCAAGCCAATGGAAGTGATTGGTAGAATTGTTGCTCACGAGATGACACTCAAAGACAAGGAAGAGCTTCACCATAAGTCTAGCGGTGCTTACAAAGCCACAAGCGATGCTCCCGCAACTTCAAGCAACAACCTTGTCACCAATGAAGAGATAAGCCTCATGGTAAAGAAATTCAACAAGTTCTATAAGAACAGAAGCAAAGATCAAAGCTCCAACTCAAGATATGAAGAGAAGCGTTCGTCATGTCATGACCAAAACTGCTACAATTGTGGAAAGCCCGGACACTACTCCAATGATTGCACGGCTCTCCACAAATGAAGAGAAGAGTCACCAACAATACGAAGCTCAAGGAATGAATCACCTCGAAGAGAGAGAAGGAGTAGAGATGATCGTTATGAACGAAGACCCTCAAGGAGAAGTAGATATTCGGAGAAGAAGGACAAGCACACCAAGATCTACTCAAGAAGGAAATATCAAGCTCATGTTGGTGAATGGGTTTCCTGCTCCGACTCCGACAACCACTCCGAGAGAAGCTATCACTCCAACTCCGACTATAGTCAAGATGAAGGTGTTGCCGGAATTGCTCTAGTAACTACCAACTCCTATGATCTATTTGATTCACCAAACGAATGGAGTGGAAGTTGCTTCATGGCTAAAGGCCCCAAGGTATCACACCCCGAATATCTTGATTTCGATAGTGATGAAGATGATTTGCTTTGTGATGATGACTTGCTATGTGATAAAACTAGTGATGTTGATCAAAATGAACTTGATAATTCTCATGATAGTCAAGATAGGTCGATTGACGATGATAAGATGAAAATATAAGAACTAACTAAAGAACTTAACACTCTTAAGTTAGCCCATGAATCTACTCTTGAAGATCATAGAGAGTTTGTAAGAACTCATGAGAAGCTACGCTTCGAGAAGCTCAATTTGGAGCAAGAACATGAATTTCTTAAAGCTATCAAAGACGATCTCCGAAAGAAGACTTCATATTATCTTGCCAAAATACTACTCTTGTCTACATTCATGCCACACGTTAAATCTAAATAAACTAGCAACAAAGGCAAGAAAGGTTCTTCATCTAGTAGCAACAATAAAAATGCTAAACCCAATGATGTTGCTCCTAGTAGTTCTATTGATTCCACTAATGATGATTCTCTTAGCCAAGTTACACTTGAGCAAGAAAATGCTTTATTGAAAGGAATTATAGAGAAAGGTATCTACAAGAGTCTTGCCGGTTGTAAGCAATTTGAGGAAATTGTACGCAAGCACGGAGGATACCGAAAGAATCGTGGTGTTGGCTACTTCAACGCTAATGGAGTTGAATGGGAAGAAGGTCAATATCCCGAGCCCAAGTTTGTTCCTCAAAAGGAGAAGTATGAAAATACTCTTCCCAAGGGTACAAACACTCAATAAAACCTTCCACCACAAGACCACAAGCTCAAGGGCAAGAACAAGCTTCAAGAGGCCATTGACTCATATGAAGATGAATCCCTAGCTATGGTGGAGTGGGTTCCCAATGCTACTTCAAGCTCAACGTCTACAAAGGCTACTACAACACCAAGGATCCCCATCAACTTGATGTGGGTCCTCAAGAAGAAGAACTAGAAAGTTCTTGAGGGGTGACTCCGCCAATGAAATTCACTCACATTCATTATTGGCAAGATCTATTTGCAATCAATATCAATCCTATGCAATAGTTCAAGGAGTCACACATTCCCTCAAAGGTAAGCAAGGGACAAGATAATCAACAAATCAATGGACATCATCACACATGCTTTGCACTCCATGTCCATAGATATCCTTATATTTGTCTCTTGTGTGTTGGGACTAACCCATGTAGGTGAGAAGAGTAAGGAAACAACAAGGATGCTCCCAAGTCTTGGTGATTTTCATCAACTTTGAGCATCCACCACTACCTCACCAACATGAAGTCTTCATCGACAAAACCCAAGGTTAGTTTATCCTTCTTATGGGGGGATGTCACATCAAGGGGGGGGGGATTTACTCTAAAACTTGAGTCAAAGCATCTCTTAGTATGTGACAACATTAAATGCTTTATGTAAAAGTGGTAACCCAACTCGTGCTTAAACGATGCGTATGACCTATGATCAAGTATTCTTACTTGGCTCCTAAGTCAAATACTCATATATAGATGACTTCGTCATCGCCCAAGTTCTTGTTAGATGCTAGAGTGTTTGTGCATGTTTGCCATGCTTTCATTTGACATCTTATTGTGTGAGCATGTTGGTCTGCATTTATTTTCTCATTCGAGGGCATCCAATTGTTTCTATTTGGTATTTGATTTATCTTTTGCCAATTGGATGGACAAGAATGCCTAGGACCACTCTTTAGATATCTATGCTTTCTCACCTCACACTCTATTCATGGTGAATCACAAAATTTGAACAAGTGCTTTTTGATCCCTCTGTGTGTGGAGCACTCGGAGTTCCGTATCGACAAGGACTGACCATTAAAACCTCCCAAGTGCATTTCGGTGGAACCAACCACAAAAACTCGGTCTCACCGAATGCCTAGGGTTGATCTGGTTTTTAATCTCGGTACCATCGATTCCATATTCTCGGTTACACCGAGTTTCCCTGTCAACTGACAGTTGAGGAACTCGGTGACACCGAAAAGTTAGAATCGGTGTCACCGACAGTGGTGGGTATATAAGTTGTGGACCCTGACGCTTTGAAATTCAATCTCAATCATCGTGCCTCAGAACCCTAAGCTGCCGCCTACGAGACCCCTGGTCGTCGGCCTTGTCTCCTTGCGCTCCTCCGCCGCAAGGAATCGCCGTGGCCGACGAAATCCTCTCCCTCGTCGCCGCCGTAGAGGATCCGCGCCAAGTTAGGGTACGGATTCAACCTCTTTTTCGCTCCTCATCTGATTCTTGCGCATTAGATTCAAGGTTATCAATAATACACTCTTTGCACATATTCCTATCCATTTGAAATCTCCATAGTCTAGCGAATGGTGAATTTTCTAGGGTTTTTCCGTCCGCCTGATAAATCTCGGTGGAACCGAAACAATCATATCGGTCTCACCAATGTGAACTTTTGTGTTGCTGAGAACTGACTCGGTGGAACCGAGTACCTCTTTTCGGTCTGACTGAAAAGGGTGCCAAGGTTCGGTTAAGTGAGTCAGTCTGTCTCGGCACCACAGAAAAATTTGTTTTGTCTATACCGATATTTATTTGACAGAATGCAAAAATCTTGAAAAATTATTGTTCAAAATTTCAAAAACCAGGCTCATTTTGTGATGACTCATCTACTTCTGCTCTCCTATACTCTGTTCATAGGGTCAATATATCAGATGCAGAGGATAGTCAAAATTTGGCAGAGCAGGGAGTTGATATGAGTCCAGGCACAAGCCCAGAGCCCAGTTCTTTTTCAGATCTAGGTACCCCCAGCTTCCATGGGTTGCCCTAGGCTGCCACCAGGACCAGGAAGAAGCTAAATTCTGATGAAGAAGATTCAGACTTCATTCCTGAGGAGATTCTTGCCAAGAAGCAAGAAAAGGTTGCTAAAAAGGTCAGCAACTGAAGGTACTTCTTCCAGAAGAGTTATTAGCAAAGTATATGCAGCTTCTGTAGCTACGAGAGCACCTAAGAGTGCTAGGGCCACAATGACTATAGATCCCCCAAGGAAGTCTTTGCCTAAGAAGGCAAGGGAGAAGAAGTCTAGAAAGAGGATTATCCATGTGATTGGCAGGCCTACCTCCATGTATGAAGATCAAGAGGAGGCTGCTGGTGCTGCTGCTGAGGAAGAGGAGGAAGAACATGTTGAGAAAGCCCCTCCGAACAAGAAAGCCAAGAAGCTTATGGCTGATGCTATGCCAAAGACCGGCACTTCCAAGAGCACCAAGCCTACATCCAAGAAAGCTGCTGCACAGAAGTCCAAGGGGACTACCAGAGACATTCCAGCTTCTGAGAAGAACAAGAGAACTGCCTCCGGACTTGAAGATGATGATGACTTGACTACTTTGATGAAACTCAGATCACATCTTCCAATACATGATGCTAGCCACTTAGTTGCTGAAGACATGAAGAAGAGGAAAGACTCAGGATTGAGAGCCTGGAGAGCCATAGATCCTTATGCCCAAAGGAAGAAAACTGTTGTTGACTATAGGTTCTACACCAGAGAGGAACAAGACTTTCATGAGACAGTGCTGCTTGACAAGAGCCTAGCTGTGAGCGATATGAGATGTGTTGATTGGAAATTCATTAAGTAGAATGTGGACTACTTTCCAAGTGTCCAAGATAATTTCCACTGCATTGGTCTGGATGAGTTCATTGGCAGAGAGTTTACTGCATGGAACGACGAGATGATCATGCAATTCTACTCCACTGCACATTTCTACGGATATGGTAGAATTGTATGGATGATTGAAGGAGCAAGGTATGAATCCACTATTAAGGAGTGGGTTGCACTTCTAGGAGTTCCAGATGTTCAGGATGGTGATCTAGATGTATACTCAGAATCCAAGGCTAGTCACAATGCCATGAAGGATACGTATACTCCTATCCCCACAGACAAGGTGCAATCTCATAAGCTAGGATCCATCTACTATCTGCAAACAGGCCTTCGTACCATGAACACTATTCTGAGGCATATCTTGATGCCCAAGTCAGGAGATGACAAGATGATCCGAGGATACTCCATCAACATGTTGATCCACCTCGACAGGAACACCAGGATTAGAGTCATGGATTTGATTGTAGAGACAATCAAGAGGGTTGTTGCTGATCAAAAGCGCTCTTGCTGCTATGCACCCTACATCTAGCTGCTTACCAACTCTCAGTTGGAAAAGCACATTTTTGCTCTAGATCGTCCACATCTGCCCCTACAGCCAGATCTTGAGGATAATGTTATGGTGATGGACCCAAATCATCCCACATCTGCTACAAGCACAGGCAGAGG
This sequence comes from Hordeum marinum, assembly GCA_022496015.1. Lineage (NCBI taxonomy): Eukaryota > Viridiplantae > Streptophyta > Magnoliopsida > Poales > Poaceae > Hordeum > Hordeum marinum. Next base: position 31,914,116 of record CM039676.1, read on the forward strand.
CAGAAGCAGTTCGGGCCGCTAGTGCTCAAGCCCCCAGATCTTCTGATCTCATCCATTCAGGGCATCCAGAAGGATATCAAGGGGATTCTGGACAACCAGAACAGTCTTGTGAGGATCTTTGAGACAAGGATCAAGACTCTTGGTGATAAGGTGGACAAGGTGACAAAGACAGTTACAGAGCATCAGAAGGAAGTTGACTCCGTGCACATCCGTCGGGTCTCTTCTACTTCTTCAGATGATGATGATGATGATGATGATGATGATGAGGATGGATCACCTCTCAGGCCGGGCACCCAGTTCACTACTCAGGCTAGATCAGTCACAGTGCCTGCACCAGACTTGAGGCCCTCTTCATCAGCTCCCGCTACTATCAGCACAGCTCCTGATCCATCAGCTCCAGTTCCTCCAGTGACCACTCCAGCTCCATCCACGACATCTGCAGAGATATTCTCCGACGCTATTATCTCGACTCCTTCATTGACAACCATAGGAGATCAGCCCAAGGACGATTAGATATATACCTTTGAACTTTTTGGTAACTTGTTGCCAAAGGGGGAGAAGTGTATAGAGATCTTTAGGCTTCGAGTGAGAGAGCATTTGGTGTTCATTGCTTTTTCAAAAGCAATTGCTTTTGGTTGCCGTGATACACTTTTGCTTTGCTTGTGATACATGCTTGATGATGTTTGATCATACGCTTTGATGTGTGATGCTACTATTTCCTATCATCTTAATGCTTATATGATGATCATTCATCTTTGGCTGATTGTGTTGTGCTATGATGTTCATTCCAATTACTCTCGCACACCACCAAGTGGTATGTGACATGTAAGAAGTAACCCATGTACCTAATCGATTGTGCATTTGCATTCAAACACAAATTAAAAAATAATGCCCAAATTTAGGGGGAGCTCTTGCTTATCACATACTTCTCAAAGCGGCGATTATATTCCATGATTATATCTTTGTCGAAGCTTTCATCTATATATTGTCATCAATTACCAAAAAGGGGGTGATTGAAAGCACATTTGCTCCCTTGGTGGTTTTGGTAATTAATAACAACATATAAGTCATTGAACTAATGTTTCCACTAAATATATTTCAGGACAAGTTCAATGATAGGGATGGCCAAATGATTGTGGAATTACCCCAAGATGCAAGGAAATAGGTTAGCCAAGCTTCAAGCAAGAGGACTCTACATTTTACATTTGTGAGAAATCACTTTGAGTCCATAGGAAAGCCAATACTATTAAAAGGGGGGTAAAGTTTTGATGATGGACAATATGCTCAAACGTGCACAAGAGATAGTCACCAAAACATCCACAAACTCTCCCACCAAAGTCTGTCCAAAGCCAAATATGCAAAATCGGTGCAACCAACATTCCTATCCCGGTGCCATCAATTCTAAACCCTAGACAGACTCGGTCAAACCCTAACACTTTGGTGCGGCCGACACTGCACTCAGTGCCACCGAGTTAGGTTGCCAAGATTCTGTTACGCAAGTTCACATTTTCGGTCCATCCGAGAATGGTGAATCGATGTCACCGAGTTTGTCAAAACTGACCGTTGGTCACCTTGTTGGTGCAACCGATAATTGTATATCGGTCCCTCCGAGATTCAAAAGTTGCCACTTTTGGTCACTTTGGTACCACCGAGATTTATACATCGGTGTCACCGAGTTGGTCATTTTGTGTGTAACGGTTGGATTTTTGGGGGTGCCTATATATACCCCTTCACCACCACCCACTCGAAAGAGAAGCGTTCAAAACTATTCCATACCTATCCTACTCAGTTTTCTGAGAGAGAACCACCTACCCTTGTGTTGAGGTCAAGATCTTCCACTCCAACCATATGGATCTTCATTTCTAGCCTCCCCAAGATTCTTTCCACCAATCCCATCTCTTCTACCAATCCAAATATGTGAGAGAGTGATTGTGTGTTGAGGAGTATATCATCTTGAAGCACAAGAGCAAGGAGTTCATCGTCATTACCGAGCCTATTACCTTTTGGAGGGTGGTGCCTCCTAGATTGGTTAGGTGTCGCTTGGGAGCCTCCTACTTCGTGTTGTGGAGTGAACCAAGAAGTTTGTAAGGTCAAGGAGATCACCTACTTCGTCAAGATCTACCCATAGTGAGGCTAGTCCTTCGTGGACAGAAGCCGCATGGAATAGTCAAGGTTGCTTCTTCATGGGACCCTTCGTGGGTAGAGCCCTCCGTGGACTCTTGTGACCATTACCCTCCGTGGGTTGAAGACTCTATGAACGTGGACGTACGATAGCACCACCTATGGGAACCACGGGAAAAATCATCGTGTCATCACTTGTGTTTGCTTTCCTAACCCTCTCTTTACTTACATGTGCAATGTCTTAATTTTCCGCTGCTACACTCTTAGACATGCATGTGTCGGGTGTTACTTGATATGCTATGAATGCTAAAACTTGCCAAGAATTAAAATTGGGAAAAAGCCAAAACTTTTATTTGGTCAAGTAGTCTAATGACCCCCTCTAGACCTACTTTCGATCCTACACTATTCCATACCTATCCTATCAGTTTTCTGAGAGAGAACCACCTACCCTTGTGTTGAGATCAAGATCTTCCACTCCAACCATATGGATCTTTATTTCTAGCCTCCCCAAGTTGCTTTCCACCAATCCCATCTCTTTTGCCAAGTCATATCTGTGAGAGAGTGATTGTGTGTTGAGGAGTCTATCATCTTGAAGCACAAGAGCAAGGAGTTCATCGTCATTACCGATCCCATTACCTTTTGGAGGGTGGTGCCTCCTAGATTGGTTAGGTGTCGCTTGTGAGCCTCCTACTTCTTGTTGTGGAGTGAACCAAGAAGTTTGCAAGGGCAAGAAGATCGCCTACTTCGTGAAGATCTACCCATAGTGAGGCTAGTCCTTCGTGGACGGAAGCCATATGGAATAGTCAAGGTTGCTACTTTGTGGACCCTTATGGGTGGAGCCCTTCGTCGACTCTCGCGACTGTTACCCTTCGTGGGTTGAAGACTCCATAAACATGGATGTACGATAGCGCCACCTATCAGAACCATGGGAAAAATCATCGTGTCTACAATTGCGTTTGATCTTCCTACCCTAGCCCTTTTACTCATGCTTGTTGTTGTTGGGGAACGTTGCATGGGAAACAAAATTTTCCTACGCACACGCAAACCTATCCATGGTGATGAGCATCTACGAGAGGGAGAGTGGATCTACGTACCCTTGTAGATCGCTAAGCGGGAAGCGTTAAGAAACGCGGTTGGTGTAGTCGAACTTCTTCGCGATCCAAATCGCCGAGCGTCCCGCGATCCAATCACGAACCGTCCCGCGAACCAATCACGAACTGTCCCACGATCTCGTCACGATCCGTCCCACAATCCAATCACGAACGTCTCGTGGCCTTGATCACGATCCTTCCGATCTAGTACCGAACGGATGGCACCTCCGCGTTCAACACACGTGCAGCTTGATGACGATCTCCACCGTCTTGATCCAGCAAGAGGGGTGGAGAGGAGAGAGAGTTCACCGGCAGCGTGACGGCGCTCCGGTGATGGTGGTGGAGCAATTCCGGCAGGGCTTCGCCTAAGCACTGCGGAACTACGATCTAGAGGAGAAACTATGCACCGGTGGAACGGGTAGCACGTGGCCGGAAATTCTGTCCAAAAACCACCCAATCCACTAGTATATATAGGAGGAGAGGAGAGGAGAGGCAGCCAAGGCCTTTGGGTCGGCCGAAATAGGAGGTGGGAGCAATCCTACTTCACCTCCAATCCTAGTTGGAGTAGGATTGCCTCCTATTGGCTGATTTTCCACTTTTTGCTTTAGGACTTTCTCTCCTGCGCCATGGGCCTTTGTGGCTGTTTTCCCAGCCCATTAAGGGCTGGTTATTATTCTCCCACAGCCCATGGACCTCTTGGGGTCGAAATACCCCTCCCGGAGGTCCCCCGGTACACTACCGGCACTCCCGGTACACTACCGATACTCCCGGTACACTACCGATGAGCCCGAAACTTTTCCGGCGACCAAACTGGGACATCCTATATATGAATCTTTACCTCCGGACCATTCCGGAGCTCCTCGTGACATTCGGGATCTCATCCGGGACTCCAAACAACCTTCGGTCACCACCATACATAACTCTATACTACCGAAACGTCACCGAACCTTAAGTGTGCAGACCCTGCGGGTTCGAGAACTATGTAGACATGACCGAGACACCTCTACGGACAATAACCAATGGCGGGACCTGGACGTCCACATTGGTTCCTACATATTCTACGAAGATCTTATCGGTTGAACCTCTATGTCAAGGATTCAGTTAATCCCGTATAACGTTCCCTTTGTTCTTCGGCATGTTACTTGCCCGAGATTCGATCGTCGGTATCTCTATACCTAGTTCAATCTCGTTACCGGCAAGTCTCTTTACTCGTTCCGTACTGCAAGATCCCGCAACTAACAATTAGTCACATTGCTTGCAAGGCTTATTGTGATGTTGAATTACCGAGTGGGCCCCGAGATACCTCTCCGTCACACGGAGTAACAAATCCCAGTCTCGATCCATGCCAACTCAACAGACACCATCGGAGATACCTGTAGAGCACCTTTATAGTCACCCAGTTACGTTGCAACGTTTGATACACACAAGGCACTCCTTCGATATACATGAGTTGCATGATCTCATGGTCATAGGAACATATACTTTGACATGCAGAAAACAGTAGCAATAAACTGACACGATCATATGCTACGTTTGTAGTTTGGGTCTTGTCCATCACATCAGTCTCCTAATGATGTGATCCCGTTATCAAATGACATCACATGTCAATGGCTAGGAAACCCTGACCATCTTTGATCAACGAGCTAGTTCACTAGAGGCATACTAGGGACAGAGTGTTGTCTATTTACCCACACATGCAATGTGTTTCCAATCAATGCAATTATAGCATGGATAATAAACGATTATCATGAACAAGGAAATATAATAATAAACACTTTATATATTGCCTCTAGGGCATATTTCCAACAGTCTCCCACTTGCACTAGAGTCAATAATCTAGTTCACATCACTATGTGATTTACATGGTAATGAACCGAACACCCATACAGTTCTGGTGTTGATCATGTTTAGCCCTTGGAAGAGGTTTAGTCAACGGGTCTGCAACATTCAGATCCGTGTGCACTTTGCAAATATTTATGTCCTTCTCCTCGATGTAGAACCGGATGGAGTTGAAGCGTCGCTTTATGTGTCTGATCCTCTTGTGAAACCTTGGTTCCTTGGCTAGAGCAATGGCACCAGTGTTGTCACAGAACAGATTTATTGGATTCACTGCACTAGGCACTACTCCAAGATCTGTCATGAACTGCTTCATCCAGACAACTTCCTTCGCTGCCTCCGAGGCTGCGATGTACTCCGCTTCGCACGTAGAATCAGCTACCACGCTTTGCTTGGAACTGCACCAGCTTTCCGCTCCCCCGTTAAGAATAAATACGTATCCGGTTTGCGATTTAGAATCGTCAGGATCAGTGTCGAAGCTTGCATCGACGTAACCCTTTACGACGAGCTCTTCATCACCTCCATAAACGAGAAACATGTCCTTAGTCCTATTAAGGTACTTAAGGATATTCTTGACCGCTTGCCAGTGCTCCATTCCAGGATCACTTTGAAACCTTCCAGCCATACTTATGGCAAGACTGACATCGGGTCTTGTGCACAGCATTGCATACATGATAGAGCCTATGGCTGAAGCATAGGGGATGACGCTCATCTTTTCTTTATCTTCTGCAGTCACTGGGCATTGAGTCTTACTCAACTTCACACCTTGTAACACAGGCAAGAACCCCTTCTTGGCCTGTTCCATTTTGAACTTCTTCAAAACTTTATCAAGGTATGTGCTTTTTGAAAGTGCTATTAAGCGTCTCGACCTATCTCTATAGATCTTAATGCCTAATATGAAAGCAGCTTCTCCTAGGTCCTTCATTGAAAAACTCTTATTCAAATATTCCTTCATGCTTTCCAGCATTTCTATATCGTTTCCGATCAGCAATATGTCATCCACATATAACACTAGAAACGCTACAGAGCTCCCACTCACTTTCTTGTAAATACAAGCTTCTCCATAAACTTGTATAAACCCAAACGCTTTGATCACCTCGTCAAAGCGTTTGTTCCAACTCCGAGATGCTTGCACCAGTCCATAAATGGATCGCTGGAGTTTGCAAACTTTGTCAGCATTCTCTGGATCGACAAAACCTTCGGGTTGCATCATATACAACTCTTCCTCAAGGAAACTGTTGAGGAACGCCGTTTTGACGTCCATCTGCCAAATTTCATAGTCGAAATAAGCAGCCATTGCCAACATGATTCTGACAGACTTAAGCATCGCTACGGGTGAGAAAGTCTCATCGTAGTCAACTCCTTGAACTTGTGAAAAACCCTTTGCCACAAGTCGAGCTTTATAGACGGTGACATTACCGTCCGCGTCCGTCTTCTTCTTATAGATCCATTTGTTCTGAATGGCCTTTCGCCCTTCAGGTAGTACTTCCAAAGTCCATACTTTGTTTTCATACATGGATCGCATCTCAGATTTCATGGCCTCTAACCATTTCTCGGAATCCAGGCCCATCACTGCTCCTCCATAGCTCGTAGGTTCATTGTTGTCCAACAACATGACCTCTAAGACAGGGTTGCCGTACCACTCGGGAGTAGTACGCGTCCTTGTCGACCTACGAGGTTCAATAGCAGCTTGATCCGGAGCTTCATGATCATCATCATTAACTTCCTCTTCTACTGTTGTAGGTTCCACAGAAACATCTTTCTGTGCTGCGCTACTCTCTGGTTGAAGTAAAGGTTCAATAACCTCATCAAGCTCTATTCTCCTCCCACTCAATTCTTTCGAGAGAAACTCTTTCTCAAGAAATGTTCCGTTCTTAGCGACAAACACTTTGCCCTCGGATCTGAGATAGAAGGTATACCCGACTGTCTCTTTCGGGTATCCTATGAAGACGCACTTTTCCGCTTTGGGTTCCAGCTTTTCAGGCTGAAGCTTTTTGACATAAGCATCACATCCCCAAACTTTAAGAAACGACAACTTCGGCTTTTTGCCAAACCACAGTTCATATGGCGTCGTCTCAACGGATTTTGATGGTGCCCTATTTAAAGTGAATGCAGCTGTCTCTAATGCATAACCCCAAAACGATAGTGGCAAAGCGGCAAGAGACATCATAGAACGCACCATATCCAATAAGGTCCGATTACGACGTTCAGACACACCATTACGCTGTGGTGTTCCGGGCGGTGTCAACTGTGAAACAATTCCACACTGTCTTAAGTGATTGCCAAACTCATAACTTAGATATTCACCTCCTCGATCAGATCGAAGAAATTTAATCTTCTTGTTACGATGATTCTCAACTTCACTCTGAAATTGCTTGAACTTTTCAAATGTTTCAGACTTGTGCTTCATCAAGTAAATATACCCATATCTACTCAAGTCATCAGTGAAGGTGAGAAAATGACGATAACCACCGCGCGCTTCGACATTCATTGGACCACACACATCAGTATGTATGATTTCCAATAAGTCACTCGCCCGTTCCATTGTTCCAGAGAACGGCGTTTTGGTCATCTTGCCCATAAGTCATGGTTCACATGTGTCAAGTGATTCAAAATCAAGTGACTCCAAAAGTCCATCAGCATGGAGCTTCCTCATGCGTTTTACACCAATATGACCTAAACGGCAGTGCCACAAGAAAGTGGTACTATCATTAACTACTCTACATCTTTTGGCATCAATGTTATGAACATGTGTGTCATCACTATCAAGATTCAATATGAATAAACCCCTAACATTGGGTGCATGACCATAAAAGATATTACTCATATAAATAGAACAACCTTTATTCTCTGATTTAAATGAGTAACCTTCTCGCAATAAACAAGATCCAGATATAATGTTCATGCTTAATGCAGGCACTAAATAACAATTATTTAGGTTCATCACTAATCCTGATGGTAATCGAAGAGAGAGCGTGCCAACGGCGATCACATCAACCTTGGAACCATTTCCCACGCGCATCGTCACTTTGTCCTTTGCCAGTCTTCGTTTATTCTGTAGTTCCTGTTTTGAGTTGCAAATGTGAGCAACCGAACCGGTATCAAATACCCAGGCACTACTACAAGAACTAGTAAGGTACACATCAATAACATGTATATCATATATACCTTGTTTGTCGTTGGCCGCCTTCTTGCCAGCCAGGTACTTGGGGCAGTTCCGCTTCCAGTGACCAGTTCCTTTGCAATGAAAGCACTCAGTTTCTAGCTTAGGTCCATGCTTAGGCTTCTTTGTAGGAGTAGCAACTGCTTTGCCATCCTTCTTGGTTTTACCCTTCTTGCCTTTGCCTTTGCCGTTTTTCTTGAAACTAGTGGTTTTATTGACCATCAACACTTGATGTTCTTTCTGGATTTCAGACTCAGCGACTTTCAGCATCGCAAACAGCTCGGCGACTGACTTGTTCATCCCGTGCATGTTATAGTTCATCACAAAGCTCTTGTAACTAGGTGGCAGCGATTGAAGAACTCTATCAGTGATCGCCTCCGGTGGAAGGGTAATTCCCAACTCCGCTAGACGGTTTGAGTACCCAGACATTCTGAGTATGTGCTCACTAATAGACCCGTTCTCCTCCATCTTGCAAGCATAGAATTTATCGGAGGTCTCATACCTCTCGATCCGGGCATTCTTCTGAAAGATAAACTTCAACTCCTGGAACATCTCATATGCTCCATGACGTTCAAAACGTCTTTGAAGTCTCGTTTCTAAGCCATACAATATTGCACACTGAACTATTGAGTAGTCTCTAGCACGAGCCTCCCAAGCGTTCTTAACGTCTTCGGAGGTCATGTCTTCTGGCTGGTCACCAAGCGGTGCATCAAGGACATATGACTTCTGGGAAGCCGTGAGGATAATCCTCAGATTACGGGCCCAGTCAACAAAGTTACTTCCATCATCTTTCAATTTAGCTTTCTCTAGGAACACATTAAAATTCAGGGGTGCTACTGCACGAGCCATTGATCTACAACATAAATATGCAAAGGTTACTTAGACTATTGTTCAAGATAATGAGTTTAGTTAATCAAATTACTAAAGCTCCCACTCAAATTGACATCCCTCAGGTCATCTGAGTTTCACATGATCCAAATTCACCAACTCAAGTCCGATCATCACGTGAGTTAAGGTGGCTTCAATGGTGAACATCATTATGTTGATCATATCTACTATATGACTCATGTTCGACCTTTCGGTCTCTTGTGTTCCGAGGCCATGTCTGTACATGCTAGGCTCGTCAAGTTTAACCCGAGTGTTCTGCACGTGCAAATCTAGCTTGCACCCGTTGTATGTGAACGTAGAGTCTATCACACCCGATCATCACATGGTGTCTCGACACGACGAACTTTCGCAACGGTGCACACTCGGGGAGAACACAGTTCATCTTGAAATTTAAGTGAGGGATCACCTTATAATGCTACCGTCGTACTAAGCAAAACAAGGTGCATAAAAGTATTAACATCTCATGCAATTCATAAGTGACATGATATGGCTATCAACTTGTGTTTAAGATCTCCATCTTCGAAACACCGGCATGATCTCCATCGTCACCCGCATGACACCATGATCTCCATCATCTTGATCTCCATCAACGTGTCGCCATCGGGGTTGTCACGCCCTGCATGCTTCTACTACTATTGCTACCGTAGCGATAAAGTAAAGCATTACATAGCGCTTAATGATTGACACGCAGGTCATACAATAATTAAAGACAACCCTATGACTCCTGCCGGTTGCCGTAATCACCGACATGCAAGTCGTGATAATCTATACATCACATGATCATCTCATACATCACATATATCTCATCATGTAATTGGCCATATCATATCACAACATACCCTGCAAAAACAAGTTAGACGTCCTCTAATTGTTGTTGCATGTTTTACGTGGCTGCTACGGGTATCTAGCAAGAACGATTCTCACCTACGCATAAACCACAACGGTGATACATAGATTGCTTTTCAACCTTCTCAAGGACCGCCTTTGTCGGATCCGATCCAACTAAAGTGAGAGAAACTGTCACCCGCAAGCCATCTAAGCAACAAGTTGCATCGAGGGAACCGGTCTCTCGTAAGCGTACGAGTAATGTTGGTCCGGCCCGCTTCATCTCACAATCCCGCTGAACCAAAATCCGACCAAGGGAGGAAGCAATCTAAGCATCAACGCCCACAAACCTTTTGTGTTCTACTCGAGATCTCATCGAACCATCAACCTAGCTCATGATGCCACTGTTGGGGAACGTTGCATGGGAAACAAAATTTTCCTACGCACACGCAAACCTATCCATGGTGATGAGCATCTACGAGAGGGAGAGTGGATCTACGTACCCTTGTAGATCGCTAAGCGGGAAGCGTTAAGAAACGCGGTTGGTGTAGTCGAACTTCTTTGCGATCCAAATCACCGAGCGTCCCGCGATCCAATCACGAACCGTCCCGCGAACCAATCACGAACCGTCCCACGATCTCGTCACGATCCATCCCACGATCCAATCACGAACGTCTCGTGGCCTTGATCACGATCCTTCCGATCTAGTACCGAACGGACGGCACCTCCGCGTTCAGCACACGTGCAGCTTGATGACGATCTCCACCGTCTTGATCCAGCAAGAGGGGTGGAGAGGAGAGAGAGTTCACCGGCAGCGTGACGGCGCTCCGGTGATGGTGGTGGAGCAATTCCGGCAGGGCTTCGCCTAAGCACTGCGGAACTACGATCTAGAGGAGAAACTATGCACCGGTGGAACGGGTAGCACGTGGCCGGAAATTCTGTCCAAAAACCACCCAATCCACTAGTATATATAGGAGGAGAGGAGAGGAGAGGAGAGGCAGCCAAGGCCTTTGGGTTGGCTGAAATAGGAGGTGGGAGCAATCCTACTTCACCTCCAATCCTAGTTGGAGTAGGATTGCCTCCTATTGGCTGATTTTCCACTTTTTGCTTTAGGACTTTCTCTCCTGCGCCATGGGACTTTGTGGCTGTTTTCCCAGCCCACTAAGGGATGATTATTATTCTCCCACAGCCCATGGACCTCTTGGGGTCGAAATACCCCTCCCGGAGGTCCCCCGGTACACTACCGGCACTCCCGGTACACTACCGATACTCTCGGTACACTACCGATGAGCCCGAAACTTTTCCGGCGACCAAACTGGGACATCCTATATATGAATCTTTACCTCCGGACCATTCCGGAGCTCCTCGTGATGTTCAGGATTTCATCCGGGACTCCGAACAACCTTCGGTCACCACCATACATAACTCTATACTACCGAAACGTCACCGAACCTTAAGTGTGCACACCCTGCAGGTTCGAGAACTATGTAGGCATGACCGAGACACCTCTACGGCCAATAACCAATGGCGGGACCTGGACGTCCACATTGGTTCCTACATATTCTACGAAGATCTTATCGGTTGAACCTCTATGTCAAGGATTCAGTTAATCCCGTATAACGTTCCCTTTGTTCTTCGGCATGTTACTTGCCCGAGATTCGATCGTCGGTATCTCTATACCTAGTTCAATCTCGTTACCGGCAAGTCTCTTTACTCGTTCCGTAATGCAAGATCCCGCAACTAACAATTAGTCACATTGCTTGCAAGGCTTATTGTGATGTTGCATTACCGAGTGGGCCCCGAGATACCTCTCCGTCACACGGAGTAACAAATCCCAGTCTCGATCCATGCCAACTCAACAGACACCATCGGAGATACCTGTAGAGCACCTTTATAGTCACCCAGTTACGTTGCAACGTTTGATACACACAAGGCACTCCTTCGATATCCGTGAGTTGCATGATCTCATGGTCATAGGAACATATACTTTGACATGCAGAAAACAGTAGCAATAAACTGACACGATCATATGCTATGTTTGTAGTTTGGGTCTTGTCCATCACATCAGTCTCCTAATGATGTGATCCCATTATCAAATGACATCACATGTCAATGGCTAGGAAACCCTGACCATCTTTGATCAACGAGCTAGTTCACTAGAGGCATACTAGGGACATAGTGTTTGTCTATTTATCCACACATGCAATGTGTTTCCGATCACTACAGTTATAGCATGGATAATAAACGATTATCATGAACAAGGAAATATAATAATAAACACTTTATATATTGCCTCTAGGGCATATTTCCAACAGTTTTTACTTTCCGCTGCTATACTCTTAGACATGCATGTGTAGGGTGAAATTGACTTGCCATGAATGCTAAAACTGCAAACACTAAAATTTGGGAAAAAGGCAAAACTTTTATTTGGTGAAGTAGTCTAATCACCACACCCTCTAGACCTACTTTCTGTCGTGGATTTGTCACGGTAGATGTCCGAGTGAAAGGACTTCGGTTCGGGGCGATCGCAAGTATGTGGCGACTTGAGAGGGGTTGGTCGGAATCGAGAGACGCGAGTTTACCCAGGTTCGGCTCCTCCGATGGAGGTAAAAGCCTACATCCTGCTTGTCTGGTATTGATCATGAGGAAGATCTCTCGGTTACAAGGGTGTTGTCTTGCTACCTGTAATCTCGAGAGCCTCTAATCTGTCTATCTCTAATGACTTCAACTTCTCTCTCGTGGGGCGCCTTACCCCTCCTTATATAGGTGGAAGCGGTAAGTTTACAAATAGAGTCCTATTGGGAGTACGATTAGGACTAGTCTCTTGAATCCTAATCCGGGTCTTGTTTCCTTCGGGAGGGAGTCCTTCTCTCTTTGAATCTTCTCTTGTGAGCCGCCTGGCACCGGCTTGCACACCGGGTCTTGGGCCTGGTCATCCTGCGACCCGCCCGCCGGGTCACCAATACAACGCCATGTCTTGACCAGGTCTCTTGTGAGTCGCCAGGCCGGGTCATACCGCGGGGTATATCCCCGACATTAGCCCCCAGGTTAGCTTGAATTTATTCATGGGAGCCTCCTGAAATAGGAATAGTAAATATGTTAAGTAGCCGGCTTGCTCCTTTGGCCGACTTATGAAGAGGCTCCTCAGAAATCCGGGCCTTTTCTGCATATGAATGAGTCGTCTTGAAAATCGTCTTGCTTGTCAGTGTCCTTTGAAAAATATTGGGAATAGAATACTCGTATGCCATTGAATCGGCTTCCAATACTTTTCCTTAATGAAAAATCTTGAAAATAAGAAATCCTCATGACGTAGATCCGGACTTCCATTGTTGTGAAGCAGGGTGGCTTATATAAACTTTGGCGGGTTATGATCTTTTGATAACACCGGGTCATGAATGTTGGTGACGCCGGGTCTAACAACTGAACTCCATAATTAACATCTTGAAAATTCTCCTCAAAGTTTTTGGTATGTCCATATTACTTGTAGCCCCCAAGCTCCGAGATTATCCATGATGACTTGGTGCTTTGCCATAATACATTGGACTGTGTAGCTCCCAAGTGTCGGGTTGTCCTGACTGCAGCAACCTGGGACTTGTAACTGTCTTATACCTTATGAGACTTCAGCAGACATAGCCCCCAAGGGCCGGCTCATCAGAAAGTGATGCGCCGGGTCTTCAATTTGAACCTCTTAATCTTTCAAATAGCTGAGTACTGTAGCCCCCAAGTGCCGGGTCAGTAAGAAGTACTGGGCTGGGACTTACAAAAATATAGAAAGGCCGCCTCATCTCCTTGAGATAATAGGGTCTTGAAGACAATGTAATGATTTGAAAACCCGCTTGCATTAGCCCCCAAGTGCCATGGTGCGTGCTTGCAGCGAAATGGGACTTGCATATTTGATATAAACTAGACTTGAATAGTGTAGCCCCCAAGGGCCAGGGCGCACGCCTACAGCAACTTGCAAACTTTAGCAATTTTGATCTGAATAGTGTAGCCCCCAAGTGCCGGGTCACACGCCTGTGGCGAATTGGGACTGTGTGAGAATAACCCATCAAAATGCACCCCATAAGTTCTCTTGAACCGATACTGATCTGATTTGAAAAGAGTCCTTTGATCGTGGCTGTAATATAACCCGGAATGAATATCCTGGAATAATTCCTTTGTCTATGACATGAAATCCCTTCTCACGGTTGTGGTGCAACCCGGCAAAGATATATTTTATAAATCCATGAGTGTTGTACATTACTACAGAGCACAATTGAAGAAATCCGAGAACTGGTCAATTAGATGACACAACATTATATCTGACAGGGCGGCTCTTCAAGAATAATCAACTTTCTAATCTGGCTTGATAAAAACCCCAATCACTTAATACTGGTTATGATAAACCATAATGAAGATCCAGCCAGTTTGGCTATCAAAGATCTATTTGTTCCTGCAGAAGTTATTTCATCATACTTAACGGCGGCTCATCTTAAGAGAAGACCTGCAAAAATAAACAAGACAGGATATATTCTGCATTGTTTTTTTGGGCGGCTTGAAAAAGCATAACCCGGAGATCTTAACATAACCTTGCTTCATCTTTCATAATCTTGCTCTGGACCAACTTATACCATGAATGCAATGTATGATGCAATATGTATGGTGCAATATGTATGATGCAATATGCGATGTAATGCATGATGGTCTTGCTTTCTCCCTATTTTTTGTTTTTCAAAAACTCATATTCTGGCCCTTTTGAGGGGGAACAAAATTTATAATGGAGTGAGTGCCCCGGGGCCCATAAGCTACTTCTCACGTGACATAAATCCGTCGTTTGAACCTTAAACAATGTCACTTGTTAAGAGTACGATGAGCCACTTGGCGGAGAGTACGTAGCAGATGAGAGAGAGCTTTCCCTCGCCGTTGTATGAGGCCCTCGGAGGGGGTGAGTTGACAGCTCCCTTCACCCCTATGCGAGCGGCAGCTACATACAGGCAGGTATGACTCTGCCAAAGTGGGGGCGGCCTTCACCCACTCTGGCGCCTTGCTCTGGTCCACAACCCATCTTGCAGCATGGGGCCTATATTTGAACGGCTCGCATCCTGGCGGCTCATCCTCTTTGGCTCCGATGGCACCCATGTTTGAACGACTCGCATCATGGCGGCTCATCCTCTTGAACAACTTAGCGCCCATGTTTGAATGGCTCGCATCATGGTGGCTCACCCTCTTGAGCGTCTTGGCACCCATGTTTGAACGGCTCGCATAATGACGGCTCGCCCTCTTGAGTGATTTGAGATCTTTCGTCGATAAGGTAAGGCACCCATGTTTGAACGGCTCGCAACGTGGCGGCTCATCCTCTTGAGTAACCTTAAATCTTTCATCAATAAAATGGTGCACCCATGTTTGAACGTCTTGCAGCATAGCGGCTCATCCTCTTGAGTGTCCTTAAGCCTCCCGCCATCCTGCACGCCATCATCACGTGGGCTGCCGCTTCGTAAGACGCCATCTTATACACCGCCATCTTGTAAGTCGTCGCCCAATGGTTCTATTTTGGCTTTGCACAACCTGAAATGCATAAACAACAGAAACTCCAAGTTACTTTATGATGATGAAATAAATTACGATACCCATGTTTGAACGGTGCATCATGGCAACTCGTCCTCTTGGGCAACTTTTAATTCTTCCGTCGATAATGTAATAGCCCCCAGGATTGGGTTTTCTCTTGCAAAGACCCGGGGTTCTCTTTGAAAACGACCAAATGTGTCTCGCCATGTCTGTAGCCCCCGAGTCTTAAGTTGACTCGAAGAGGCGGCTTGAGAGTCTCCATTGAAGGTTGAGGTTGACTGTGGAGGGTTATAGGCGATCCTGTATGAACTGCTTCAATAATCCGGTCAATGGTTCATCCCAGCTGGTTGTTGAAGTTAACCAAACTATAGTGGCGGCGATTGTGCGCCTGTCCGTCGGGCGGCTCATGCCGGCGAACACGGCACTAATATGTTGATGTAGATCAGACTGTGGGCAGCGTCTTGCGCGTGTCCGTTGGGCGGCTCATATAGGTGAGCCCGACACTATTATGCCAATGTAGATTGGACCATAGGGCGACGATTCAGAACCATCCATTAGGCATCTCATACTGGTGTATGCAGCCCCTGACGTGTTGATGTAGACGTAAAAGTTAGCCGCGACACGGTCGTGAGAGACAGTTGCGGCGTTGTAAACCGGTGCGGCCGCGAGAGATGGCCACGGCGTTGTAGGCCGGCACGAACGGTGAGTCACCCGTGGTGTTGGAAACCATCATGGACGGCAAGTTCTCGTGTCATTATTAAGCCGACGCGATCTTAGAGTCGCTCTCGACGTTGTAAGCCAGCGCGGTTGCGAGAGACAGCCACGGCATTGTAAGCCGGCGCGGTCGTAAGAGATGACCGCGACGTTGTAAGCCGGTACGATCGTAAGAGGCGGCCATGGCATTGTAAGCCGGTGCATAATGATATTGACTTGCCTCCATCTTCGTGGTATAAAGCCGCCTGAATAATTGTCCCGCGTAAAAGTATTACAAGCCAAAGTGATTGTTCCTGACAAAATTAATATGTGCTAATAAAATAGACTAAGTGGATAAATATCACCTGATGATTTTATACTGTGTAGTTAATCATTGCTGGTATTAGTACTCAGTTGATCCAAAGTAGTATTGTCCTGGTGCTTATTGTACTAGAGGGATAATACTACTTCCATTGCTATCTTCTTGAACCGGCGGCCGGAGCAATGCGCGCGACCGGGGACAGGCCAACGCGGCCGCTGGCTGGCTCGGCTCGGCGAGGAGGCGGGCCACGGTGGCCGGGCGGCTCGGCAGGAGGCGAGGCGCATCGGTGGTCAGGGTGAGCGGGGAGCGGCCGACTCGCGGACACTGGCAAGGCCACGCGGAGCCAGCGACCGGAGTCGGCAGGAAACCTCCCGAGCGCAACGGCGCACAGAGGCGGAACGAGGTCGGCGATAGCACAGGGCGATGATGGCTCACATGAAACCGGCGACGTGGTCGGAGGCGATGGCGGAGGCCGGCGTCGCGGCAGCTCGAAGCCACGACATCTGAGAGCGTCGGCCGGAGGCGAAGGCGCAGCGGGTGCAGCGAGGCAAACTGCAGCTGCAACGGGAAGACGAGCACGACGTGACGGCGGCTTGACCAATCGACAGGCATGGCGACTCATGGCGGAGGCCGGGCGTGGAAAACGGTCGTGGCAAGGACGTGATGGCCATGGCACAGTTGTTGTGGCGCGAGGCAGGCATGGCGCGGCGAGGCCGGCTCGGATGCGGGCGCGGCGCGGCGAGGCCGGCTCGAGGCCAAGACGAGGCCAACCCGGAGACAAGGACAACCTAGAGACGAGGCCACGACATCGAGTTAGGAGCGGGCGAGGGCGACCCGAAGACGAGGTCGACCCTGAGCACGACTCGGAGAGGCGCCAGCAGAGCCGGGGCGCGGTCAAGACGGGCACGGGATGGAACAACTCGAGGTCAGGTCGGGCGGATAGGTCGTGGGCGGAGCTACCATGGCGAAAGCAAGCAGGCGAGGCCCGTAATGGAGGTGAGGCGGAGATGAGGCGCGGTGGTGGCGGCCCATACAGGTGACTCGAGGCAAGGCCGGCGTGTTGGAAATATGCCCTAGAGGCAATATATACAGTGTTTATTATTATATTTCCTTGTTCATGATAATCGTTTATTATCCATGCTATAATTGCATTGATTGGAAACACATTGCATGTGTGGGTAAATAAACAACACTGTGTCCCTAGTATGCCTCTAGTGAACTAGCTCGTTGATGAAAGATGGTCAGGGTTTCCTAGCCATTGACATGTGATGTCATTTGATAACGGGATCACATCATTAGGATAATGATGTGATGGACAAGACCCAAACTACAAACGTAGCATATGATCGTGTCAGTTTATTGCTATTGTTTTCTGCATGTCAAGTATATGTTCCTATGACCATGAGATCATGCAACTCACAGATATCGGAGGAGTGCCTTGTGTGTATCAAATGTTGCAACATAACTGGGTGACTATAAAGGTGCTCTACAGGTATCTTCGATGGTGTCTGTTGAGTTGGCATGGATCGAGACTGGGATTTGTTACTCCGTGTGACGGAGAGGTATCTCGCGGCCCACTCGGTAATACAACATCACAATGAGCCTTGCAAGCAATGTGACTAATTGTTAGTTGCGGGATCTTGTATTACGGAACGAGTAAAGAGACTTTCCGGTAACGAGGTTGAACTAGGTATGGAGATACCGACGATCGAATCTTGGGCAAGTAACATACCGAAGAACAAAGGGAACGTTATACGGGATTAACTGAATCCTTGACATAGAGGTTCGACCGATAAAGATCTTCGTAGAATATGTAGGAACCAATGTGGACATCCAGGTCCCGCCATTGGTTATTGACCGTAGAGGTGTCTCGGTCATGTCTACATAGTTCTCGAACCCGCAGGGTCTGCACACTTAAGGTTCGGTGACGTTTCAGTAGTGTAGAGTTATGTATGGTGGTGACCGAAGGTTGTTCGGAGTCCTGTATGAGATCCCGGACGTCATGAGGAGCTCCGGAATGGTCCGGAGGTAAAGATTCATATATAGGAAGTCCTAGTTTGGTCGCCGGAAAAGTTTCGGGCTCATCGGTATTGTACCGGGAGTATCGGTAGTGTACCGGGAGATCTCCGGGAGGGGTATTTCGACCCTAGAGAGACCATGGGCTGTGGGAGAATAATAACCATCCCTCTGTGGGCTGGTAAATCAGCCACAAGAAGGCCCATGGCACAGGAGAAAAAAGGCTAAAGGAAAAAGGCCAAAAATCAGCCAATAGGGAGCAATCCTAGTCCAACTAGGATTGGAGGAGGAATAGGATTCCTCTCCTCCTTGGCGCAAGGGGCTGGTTGGCTGCCTTGTGCGCCAGCCCCTCTTCCTCTCCTCTCCTCCTATATATACTAGTGGAATAGAGGGTTTTTGGACAGAAATTACGGCCACGTGCTACCCGTTCCACCGGTGCTCCTCTAGATTGGTTTTCCGCAGTGCTTAGGCGAAGCCCTGCCGGAATTGCTCCACCACCACCATCACCGGAGCGCCATCATGCTGCCGGTGAACTCTCTCTCCTCTCCACCTCCTCTTGCTGGATCAAGACGGTGGAGATCGTCATCAAGCTACACGTGTGCTGAACGCGGAGGTGCCGTCCGTTCGGCACTAGATCGGAAGGATCGTGATCAAGGCCACGGGACGTTCGTGATCGGATCGCGGGACGGATTGTGACGAGATCGCGGGACGGTTCGTGATTGGTTCGCGGGACGGTTCGTGATTTGATCGCGGGACGCTCGGCGATTTGGATCGCGAAGAAGTACGACTACACCAACCGCGTTTCTCAACGCTTCCCGCTTAGCGATCTACAAGGGTACGTAGATCCACTCTCCCTCTCGTAGATGCTCATCACCATGGATAGGTTTGCGTGTGCGTAGGAAATTTTTTGTTTCCCATGCGATGTTCCCCAACAGTGGCATCATGAGCTAGGTTGATGGTTCGATGAGATCTCGAGTAGAACACAAAAGGTTTGTGGGTGTTGATGCTTAGATTGCTTCCTCCCTTAGTCGTATTTTGGTTCAGCAGTATTGTGAGATGAAGCGGCCCGGACCAACATTACTCGTACGCTTACGAGAGACCGGTTACCTCGACGCAACTTGTTGCTTAGATGGCTTGCGGGTGACAGTTTCTCTCACTTTAGTTGGATCGGATCTGACAAAGGCGGTCCTTGAGAAGGTTGAAAAGCAAACTATGTATCACCGTTGTGGCTTTGCGTAGGTGAGAATCGTTCTTGCTAGATACCCGTAGCAGCCACATAAAACTTGCAACAACAATTAGAGGACGTCTTGTTGGAAATATGCCCTAGAGGCAATAATAAAATGGTTATTATTGTATTTCCTTGTTCATGATAATTGTCTATTGTTCATGCTATAATTGTGTTAACCGGAAACCATAATACATGTGTGAATACATAGACCACAACATGTCCCTAGTGAGCCTCTAGTTGACTAGCTCGTTGATCAATAGATGGTCACGGTTTCATGGCCATGGACATTGGATGTCATTGATAACGGGATCACATCATTAGGAGAATGATGTGATGGACAAGACCCAATTCTAAGCATAGCACAAGATCGTGTAGTTCGTTTGCTAAAGCTTTTCAATGTCAAGTATCGTTTCCTTAGACCATGAGATTGTGCAACTCCCGGATACCGTAGGAATGCTTTGGGTGTGCCAAACGTCACAACGTAACTGGGTGGCTATAAAGGTACGCTACGGGTATCTCCGAAAGTATCTGTTGGGTTGGCACGAATCGAGACTGGGATTTGTCACTCCGTGTGACGGAGAGGTATCTCTGGGCCCACTCGGTAAGACATCATCATAATGAGCTCAATGTGACTAATGAGTTAGCCACGGGATGATGTGTTACGGAACGAGTAAAGAGACTTGCCGGTAACGAGATTGAACAAGGTATGGCGATACCGACGATCGAATCTCGGGCAAGTACCATACCGATAGACAAAGGGAATTGTATACGGGATTGATTGAATCCTTGACATCGTGGTTCATCCGATGAGATCATCGTGGAGTACGTGGGAGCCAACATGGGTATCCAGATCCCGCTGTTGGTTATTGACCGGAGAGGTGTCTCGGTCATGTCTACGTGTCTCCCGAACCCGTAGGGTCTACACACTTAAGGTTCGATGACGCTAGGGTTATAGGGAAAAGGTATACGTGATTACCGAAGGTTGTTCGGAGTCCCGGATGAGATCCCGGACGTCACGAGGAGCTCCGGAATGGTCCGGAGGTAAAGATTGATATATAGGAAGTCCAGTTTTGGTCACCGGAAAGTTTTCGGGCTCATCGGTAGTGTACCGGGAGTGCCGGGAGGGTGCCGGAGGACCCCCGGGAGGGGTGTGACGACCAGAGGACTTCATGGGCTGTTAGATAAAGTGTGTCAGCCCTTATTGGGCTGGGAAATACTTTTGCTAAAGGCCCATGTGGCTGGAGATAAGGAGATAAGGCAAAAAGGATTTAAAAGGAGGAGATCCACCTCCCTTGTGGGAGGTGGACTCTCCCTTTAATTCGGCCGGCCATCTCCTCTTTGGAGTAGAGGCCAAGCCAGCCCTCCACGTCCCTCCTCCTATATATACTTGAGGTTTTGGATGTTTTGAGACAAGATTTGATCTCTCTCTCTCACGGCGAAGCCCTACCTCTCTTCTTCCTCCTCCGCAGCGCTTAGGCGAAGCCCTGTCGGAATACCTTGCTACTCCACCACCACCACGCCGTCGTGCTGCTGTTGGAGCCCTTCCCCAACCTCTCCTTCCTCCTTGCTGGATCAAGGTGTTGGAGACGTCACCGGGCTGCACGTGTGTTGAACGCGGAGGTGCCGTCCGTTCGGCACTTGATCGGATCTACCGCGATCTGAATCGCTGCGAGTATGACTCCATCAACCGCGTTCTTGTAACGCTTCCGCTTAGCGATCTTCAAAGGTATGAAGATGCAATATCTCCCCTCTCGTTGCTGGTTTCTCCATAGATAGATCTTGGTGAACGTAGGAAAATTTTGATTTACTACTACGTCTCCCAACAGTGGCATCATGAGCTAGGTCTATGCGTAGAATCTATGCACGAGTAGAACACAAAGCAGTTGTGGGCGTCGATTTTGTTAATATGCTTGCCGTTACTAGTCTTATCTTGATTCGACGGTATTGTGGGATGAAGCGGCCCGGACCAACCTTACACGTACGCTTACGTGAGACCGGTTCCACCGCCTGACATGCACTAGTTGCATAAGGTGGCTAGCGGGTGTCTGTCTCTCCCACCTTAGTCGGATTGGATTCGATGAAAAGGGTCCTTATGAAGGGTAAATAGCAATTGGCATATCACGTTGTGGTTTTGACGTAGGTAAGAAACGTTCTTGCTAGAAACCTATAGCAACCACGTAAAAACTTGCAACTACAAATTAGAGGACGTCTAACTTGTTTTTGCAGCATATGTCGTGTGATGTGATATGGCCAAAAGGATGTGATGTGATGCATTGTGATGTATGAGATTGATCATGTTCTTGTAATAGGGTTCACGACTTGCATGTCGATGACTATGACAACCGGCAGGAGCCATAGGAGTTGTCTTATATTATTGTATGACCTGCGTGTCAATCATAAACGCCATGTAATTACTTTACTTTATTGCTAAACGTTAGCTGTAGTAGTAGAAGTAATATTTGGCGAGACAACTTCATGAAGACACAATGATGGAGATCATGATGATGGAGATCATGGTGTCGTGCCGGTGACAGTGATGTTCATGGTGCCCCGAAGATGGAGATCAAAGGAGCAAGATGATATTGGCCATATCATGTCACTATATTGATTGCATGTGATGTTTATCATGTTTACATCTTATTTGCATAGAACGACGGTAGTAAATAAGATGATCTCTCAATAAAATTTCAAGAAAGGTGTTCACCCTAACTGTGCACCGTTGCTAAGGATCGTCGTTCCGAAGCACCACGTGATGATCGGGTGTGATAGGTTCTAACGTTCGCATACAACGGGTGTAAGCCAGATTTACACATGCGAAACACTTAGGTTGACTTGACGAGCCTAGCATGTACAGACATGGCCTCGGAACACGGAAGACCGAAAGGTCGAACATGAGTCGTATAGAAGATACGATCAACATAGAGATGTTCACCATGGATGACTAGTCCGTCTCACGTGATGATCGGACACGGGCTAGTTGACATGGATCATGTATCACTTGGAAGACTAGAGAGATGTCTATCTAAGTGGGAGTTCATTAATAATTTGATTAAATGAACTTAATTATCATGAACTTAGTCTAAAATGTCCTTGCAAACTATGTCGTAGATAGCTCGCGCTGTAGCTCCCCAGTTTTATTGATACAATCCTAGAGAAAAGTAAGTTGAAAGTTGATGGTAGCAATAATGCGGACTGGGTCCGTGATCTGAGGATTGTCCTCATTGCTGCACAGAAAGCTTATGTTTTTGATGTACCGCTAACTGCATCACTCCCTCAAGCGTTGTCTGTAGATGTTGTGAACATATGACAGGCACTTTTTGATGACTACATGATAGTTCAGTGCGTCATGCATTACGGCTTAGAATTGAGGCTTCAAAATGTTTTGAACGTCACAGAACATATGAGATGTTCTAGGAGCTGAGATTGTGATCTCAAGCTCGTGCCTATGTTGAGAGGTATGAGACCTCCAACAAGATTCTTTGCCTGCAAGATAAAGGAGAATAGCTTAATCGGTGAGCGTGTTCTCAGATTGTCTGGGTGCTACAATCACTTGAATCAAGTGGGAGTTAATCTTCCAGATGAGATAGTGATTAATGCAGTTCTCCAAGTCACTGCCACCAAGCTACTAGAGCTTCGTGATGAACTATAACATGCCAGGGATGGATAAGATGATCCCTGAGTTGTTCGTGATGTTTGACACCACGAAGGTAGAAATCAATAAGGAGCATCAAGTGTTGATGGTTAAGTGAAAACCACTAGTTTCAAAAGGGGCAAGGGCAAGAAGGGAAAAACTTCAGGAATGGCAAGCCAGTTGTTGCTCTAGTGAAGAAACCCAAGGTTGAGCCCGAACCCGAGACTAAGTGCTTCTGTTATGAGGAGAATGTTCGCTGAAGCGGAAAAACCCTAGATGATTGGTAGATAAGAAGGCTGGTAATGTCAATGGAAGTATATTTGATATACGTGTTAGTGATGTGTACCTTGCTGGTACTCCTAGTAGCACCTGGGTATTAGATACCGGTTCGGTTGCTAAGTGTTAGCAACTCGAAATAAAAGCTACGGAGTAAATGGAGACTAGCTAGGTGAAAGGTGACCATGTGTGTTGGAAGTATTTCCAAGATTGATGTGATCACCATCGCACGCTCTCTCTACCTTCAGGATTTGTGATAAACCTAAATAAATGTTATTTGGTGTTTGCGTTGAGCATAAACGTGATTAGATCATGATTAGTGCGATACGGTTATTCATATAAGTTAGAGAATAATGGTTATTCTGTTTACATGGATAATGCCTTCAATGGTCATGCACCCACTCGAAATGGTTTATCGAATCATGATCGTAGTAGTACACATATTCATAACATTGGTACCAAAAGATACAAAGTTAATAATGATAGTACCACATGCTTGTGGCACTGCCACGTAATGTCATATTGGTATAAATCGCATGAAGAAACTCCATGATGATGGATGTTTTTTGACTCACTCGATTTCGAATCGGTTGAGACATGCGAGCCATGCCTCTTGGGCAAGATGACTGAGACCCCGTCATCCAATATGATGGAGCGGGCAAGTGGCTTATTGGAATTAATACATGTTGATGTATGTGGTCCAATGAGTGTTGAAACACACAGTGGATATCGTTGTTTTTCTTTACCTTCACTGATGATTTGAGTAAATATGGGGATATTTACTTAATGAAACACGAATCTGAAATGTTTGAAAGGTTCAAGGAGTTTCAGAGTGAAGTTAAAGATCATCGTGACAAGAAGATAAATGTCTATGATATGATCATGGAGGTGAATATCTAAGTTACGAGTTTGGTATGCAATTTTAGACAATGTGGAAATTGTTTCACAGCTCACGCCTCCTCGAACACCATAGTGTGATGGTGTGTTCGAACGTCGTAGTCGTGCTCTATTGGATATAGTGAGTACTATGATGTCTCTTATCGTTTTACCACTATCGTTATGGGGTTATGCATTAAAGACAAATCCATTCACTTTAACAGGGCACCATCTAAGTCTGTTGAGATGACACCGTGAGAATTATGGTTTGACAGAAGCCTAAGCTGTCATTTCTTAATGTTTGGGGCTGCGACGCTAATGTGAAAATGGGTTTTTCACCTAGCGAGCTCGAACTCAAAGCAGACAAATGCATCTTCATAGAATACCCTAATGAGACATTGGGTATACCTTCTATCTCAGATCCAAGTGCAAAAGGTGTTTGTTGCTAAGAACGGGTCCTTTCTTGAGAAAGAGTTTCTCTCGAAAGAATTGAGTGGGAGGAACATAGAACTTGATAAGGTTGTTGAACCTTTGTTTCAACCAGAGAATAGCGCAACACAGAAAGATGTTTCTGTAGAGCCTACTCAGTTGAAAAGGAAGTTAATGATGATGATCATGAAGCTTCGGATCAAGTCACTATCGAACCTCGTAGGTTGACAAGGACGCGTACTGCTCCTGAGTAGTACGACAACCCTGTCTTGGAAATCATGTTGTTGGACAACGATGAACCTACGAACTATGGAGAAGCGATGGTGGGCCCGGATTCCAACAAATGGCTAGGAGCCATGAAATCCGAGAAAGGATCCATGTATGAAAACCAAGTATGGACTTTGGTAGACTTGCCTGTTGAATGGCGGGTCATTGAGTACAAATGGACCTTTGAAATAAACATAGACGCTAGTGGTGAAATGTCACCGTTTATAAAGCTCGACTTGTCGCAAAGAAGTTTCCGCCAAGTTCAAGGAGTTGACTGCGATGAGATTGTCTCATCTGTAGCGATGCTAAAAGTCTATTAAAATTTTGTTAGCAGTTGCTGCATTTTTCGATTATGAAATCTGGCAGATGGATGACAAAACAAGGTTTCCGTAATGGTTTGTGTGAGGAAGAGTTGTATGTGATACAACCAGAAGGTTTTGTCAATCCTAAGGATGCTAATAATATGCAAACTCCAGCGATCCTTCTATGGACTGGAGCAAGCATCTCGGAGTTGGAATATATGCTTTGATGAGGTGATCAAAGTGTTTAAGTTTATACAAAGTTTATGAGAAACTTGTATTTGCAAGAAAGTGAGTGGGAGCACTATGGAATTTCTTATAAGAATATGTAGTTGACATATTATTGATCGGAAATGATGTAGAATTTCTGGAAGAGCATGAAGGGTTGTTTGAAAAGTTTTGTTTTTCAAAGGAAGGCCCAGATAAAGCTACTATTTTATTGAGCATCAAGATCTATAGGGATAGATCTATTCACTTGATAAGTTTTTTCGACGAAGACATACCTTGACAAGTTTTTGAAGGAGTTCAAAATAGATGGGTCAAAGAAGGAGTTCTTGACTGTATTGTAAGGTGTGAAATTGAGTAAGACTCAATACCCGACCACGGCAGAAGATAAAGAAGAGATGAGTGTCATCTCCTATGCTTTAGCCATAGGCTCTATATAGTATGCCATGCTGTGTACCGCACCTGTGTGTGCCTTGCCATGAGTCTGTCAAGGGGTACAAGAGTAATCCAAGAGTGGATCACTAGACAGCGGTCAAAGTTAGCCTTAGTAACTTGAGAACTAAGGAAATATTTCTCGATTATGGAGGTGATAAAGAGTTCATCGTAAAGTGTTACGATGATGCAAGCTTTAAAACCAATCCGGATGACTCTTAGTAGAAATCCAGCTACGTATAGTGGAGCAGCCATTTGGAATAGCTCCAAGTGGAGCATGGGAGTAGTATCTACAAATATGACATGGAAAGTTTGTAAGGTACACACGGATCTGAATGTCGCAGACCCGTTGACTAAAACCTCTTTCACGAGCAGGACATGAACAAACCCCAGAACTTATTGGGTGTTAATCACATGATGATATGATCACATGGTGATGTAAGTGTTAATCACATGGTGATGTGAACTAGATTATTGACTCTAGTGCAAGTGGGAGACTGTTGGAAATATGCCCTAGAGGCAATAATAAAATGGTTATTATTGTATTTCCTTGTTCATGATAATTGTCTATTGTTCATGCTATAATTGTGTTAACCGGAAACCATAATACATGTGTGAATACATAGACCACAACATGTCCCTAGTGAGCCTCTAGTTGACTAGCTCGTTGATCAATAGATGGTCACGGTTTCATGGCCATGGACATTGGATGTCATTGATAACGGGATCACATCATTAGGAGAATGATGTGATGGACAAGACCCAATTCTAAGCATAGCACAAGATCGTGTAGTTCGTTTGCTAAAGCTTTTCAATGTCAAGTATCGTTTCCTTAGACCATGAGATTGTGCAACTCCCGGATACCGTAGGAATGCTTTGGGTGTGCCAAACGTCACAACGTAACTGGGTGGCTATAAAGGTACGCTACGGGTATCTCCGAAAGTATCTGTTGGGTTGGCACGAATCGAGACTGGGATTTGTCACTCCGTGTGACGGAGAGGTATCTCTGGGCCCACTCGGTAAGACATCATCATAATGAGCTCAATGTGACTAATGAGTTAGCCACGGGATGATGTGTTACGGAACGAGTAAAGAGACTTGCCGGTAACGAGATTGAACAAGGTATGGCGATACCGACGATCGAATCTCGGGCAAGTACCATACCGATAGACAAAGGGAATTGTATACGGGATTGATTGAATCCTTGACATCGTGGTTCATCCGATGAGATCATCGTGGAGTACGTGGGAGCCAACATGGGTATCCAGATCCCGCTGTTGGTTATTGACCGGAGAGGTGTCTCGGTCATGTCTACGTGTCTCCCGAACCCGTAGGGTCTACACACTTAAGGTTCGATGACGCTAGGGTTATAGGGAAAAGGTATACGTGATTACCGAAGGTTGTTCGGAGTCCCGGATGAGATCCCGGACGTCACGAGGAGCTCCGGAATGGTCCGGAGGTAAAGATTGATATATAGGAAGTCCAGTTTTGGTCACCGGAAAGTTTTCGGGCTCATCGGTAGTGTACCGGGAGTGCCGGGAGGGTGCCGGAGGACCCCCGGGAGGGGTGTGACGACCAGAGGACTTCATGGGCTGTTAGATAAAGTGTGTCAGCCCTTATTGGGCTGGGAAATACTTTTGCTAAAGGCCCATGTGGCTGGAGATAAGGAGATAAGGCAAAAAGGATTTAAAAGGAGGAGATCCACCTCCCTTGTGGGAGGTGGACTCTCCCTTTAATTCGGCCGGCCATCTCCTCTTTGGAGTAGAGGCCAAGCCAGCCCTCCACGTCCCTCCTCCTATATACTTGAGGTTTTGGATGTTTTGAGACAAGATTTGATCTCTCTCTCTCACGGCGAAGCCCTACCTCTCTTCTTCCTCCTCCGCAGCGCTTAGGCGAAGCCCTGTCGGAATACCTTGCTACTCCACCACCACCACGCCGTCGTGCTGCTGTTGGAGCCCTTCCCCAACCTCTCCTTCCTCCTTGCTGGATCAAGGTGTTGGAGACGTCACCGGGCTGCACGTGTGTTGAACGCGGAGGTGCCGTCCGTTCGGCACTTGATCGGATCTACCGCGATCTGAATCGCTACGAGTACGACTCCATCAACCGCGTTCTTGTAACGCTTCCGCTTAGCGATCTTCAAAGGTATGAAGATGCAATCTCTCCCCTCTCGTTGCTGGTTTCTCCATAGATAGATCTTGGTGAACGTAGGAAAATTTTGATTTACTACTACGTCTCCCAACACGTCTAACTTGTTTTTGCAGGGTATGTTGTGATGTGATATGGCCAATTACATGATGAGATATATGTGATGTATGAGATGATCATGTGATGTATGGAATTTCTCGACTTGCATGTCGATGAGTACGGAAACCGGCAGGAGCCATAGGGTTGTCTTTAATTATTGTATGACCTGCATGTCAATCATTAAGCACTATGTAATGCTTTACTTTATCGCTAAATGGTAGCAATAGTAGTAGAAGCATGCAAGGCGTGACAACCTCGATGGCGACACCTTGATGGAGATCAAGATGATGGAGATCATGGTGTCATGCCGGTGACGATGAAGATCAGACCGGTGCTTTCAAGATGGAGATCTAAAGCACAAGTTCATGGCCATATCATGTCACTTATGAATTGCATGTGATGTTAATCCTTTTATGCACCTTGTTATGATTAGTATGACGGTAGCATTATAAGGTGATCCCTCACTTAAATGTCAAGATAAAATTGTGTTCTCCCCGAGTGTGCACCATTGCGAAAGTTCGTCATGTTGAGACACCACGTGATGATCGGGTGTGATAGACTCTACGTTCACATACAACGGGTGCAAGCAAGTGTTGCACGCGCAGAACACTCGGGTTAAACTTGACGAGCCTAGCATGTACAGACATGGTCTCAGAACACAAGAGACCGAAAGGTCGAACATGAGTCATATAGTAGATATGATCAACATAATGATGTTCACCATTGAAGCCACCTTAACTCACATGATGATCGGACTTGAGTTGGTGAATTTGGACCATGTGACACTCAGATGACTTGAGGGATGTCAATTTGAGTGGGAGCTTTAGTAATTTGATTAACTAAACTCATTATCTTGAACAATAGTCTAAATGAACTTTGCATATTTATGTTGTAGATCAATGGCTCGCGCAGTAGCACCCCTGAATTTTAATGCGTTCCTAGAGAAAGCTAAGTTGAAAGATGATGGAAGTAACTTTGTTGACTGGGCCCGTAATCTGAGGATTATCCTCACGGCTTCCCAGAAATCATATGGCCTTGATGCACCGCTTGGTGACCAACCAGAAGACATGACCTCCGATGACGTTAAGAACGTTTGGGAGGCACGTACTGGAGATTACTCAATAGTTCAGTGTGCAATATTGTATGGCTTAGAGCCGGGACTTCAAAGGCGTTTTGAACGTCATGGAGCATATGAGATGTTCCAGGAGTTGAAGTTTATCTTTCAGAAGAACGCCCGAATCGAGAGGTATGAGACCTCCAATAAATTCTATGCTTGCAAGATGGAGGAGAACGGGTCTATCAGTGAGCAAATACTCAGAATGTCTAGGTATTCAAATCGTCTAGCGGAGTTGGGAATTACCCTTCCACTAGAGGCAATCACTGACAGAATTCTTCAATCACTGCCACCTAGTTACAAGAGCTTTGTAATGAACTATAACATGCACGGGATGAACAAGTCAGTCGCCGAGCTGTTTGCGATGCTGAAAGTCACTGAGTCTGAAATCCAGAAAGAACATCAAGTGTTGATGGTCAATAAAACCACTAGTTTCAAGAAAAATGGCAAGGGCAAAGGCAAGAAGGGTAAAACCAGGAAGGACGGCAAAGCAGTTGCTACTCCTACAAAGAAGCCTAAGCATGGACCTAAGCCAGAAACTGAGTGCTTTCATTGCAAAGGAACTGGTCACTGGAAGCGGAACTGCCCCAAGTACCTGGCTAGCAAGAAGGCGGCCAACGACAAACAAGGTATATATGATATACATGTTATTGATTTGTACCTTACTAGCTCTCGTAGTAGTGCCTGGGTATTTGATACTGGTTCGGTTGCTCACATTTGCAACTCAAAGCAGGAACTACGGAATAAACGAAGGCTAGCAAAGGACGAAGTGACGATGCGCGTGGGAAATGGTTCCAAGGTTGATGTGATCGCCATCGGCACGCTCTCTCTTCGATTACCATCGGGATTAGTGATGAACCTGAATAATTGTTATTTAGTGCCTGCTTTAAGCATGAACATTATATCTGGATCCTGTTTATTGCGAGACGGTTACTCATTTAAATCAGAGAATAAAGGTTGTTCTAATTATATGAGTAATATCTTTTATGGTCATGCACCCAATGTTAGGGGTTTATTCATATTGAATCTTGATAGTGATGACACACATGTACATAACATTGATGCCAAAATATGTAGAGTTGATAAAGATAGTACCACTTTCTTGTGGCACTGCCGTTTAAGTCATATTGGTGTAAAACGCATGAGGAAGCTCCATGCTGATGGACTTTTGGAGTCACTTGATTTTGAATCACTTGACACATGTGAACCATGCCTCATGAGCAAGATGACAAAAAAGCCGTTCTCTGGAACAATGGAACGGGCAAGTGACTTATTGGAAATCATACATACTGATGTGTGCGGTCCAATGAATGTTATAGCGTGCGGTGGATATCGTTATTTTCTCACCTTCACTGATGACTTAAGTAGATATGGATATATTTACTTAATGAAACACAAGTCTGAAACGTTTGAAAAGTTCAAGCAATTTCAGAGTGAAGTTGAGAATCATCGTAACAAGAAGATTAAGTTCCTGCGATCTGATCGAGGAGGTGAATATCTGAGTTATGAGTTTGGCATTCACTTAAGATAATGTGGAATTGTTTCACAGTTGACACCGCCCGGAACACCACAGGATAATGGTGTGTCCGAACGTCGTAATAGAACCTTATTAGATATGGTGCGCTCTATGACATCTCTTGCTGATTTGCCACTATCGTTTTGGGGTTATGCATTAGAGATAGCTGCATTCACTTTAAATAGGGCACCATCAAAATCCGTTGAGAGGACGCCATATGAACTGTGGTTTGGCAAAAGGCCAAAGTTGTCGTTTCTAAAAGTTTGGGGATGTGATGCTTATGTCAAAAAGCTTCAGCCTGCAAAGCTGGAACCCAAAGCGGAGAAATGCGTCTTCATAGGATACCCGAAAGAGACAGTCGGGTATACCTTCTATCTCAGATCCGAAGGCAAAGTGTTTGTCGCTAAGAACGGAACATTTCTTGAGAAAGAGTTTCTCTCGAAAGAATTGAGTGGGAGGAAAATAGAGCTTGATGAGGTTGTTGAACCTTTACTTCAACCAGAGAGTAGCACAGCACAGAAAGATGTTTCTGTGGAACCTACGATGGTAGAAGAGGAGGTTACTGATGATGATCATGAAGCTTCGGATCAAGCTACTATTGAACCTCATAGGTCGACAAGGGCGCGTACTACTCCTGAGTGGTACGGCAACCCTGTCTTGGAGGTCATGTTGTTGGACAACAATGAACCTACGAGCTATGGAGGAGCAGTGATGGGCCCGGATTCCGAGAAATGGTTAGAGGCCATGAAATCCGAGATAGGATCCATGTATGAAAACAAAGTATGGACTTTGGAAGTACTACCTGAAGGGCGAAAGGCCATTCAGAACAAATGGATCTTTAAGAAGAAGACGGACACGGACGGTAATATCACCGTCTATAAAGCTCGACTTGTGGCAAAGGGTTTTTCACAAGTTCAAGGAGTTGACTACGATGAGACTTTCTCACCCATAGCGATGCTTAAGTCTGTCAGAATCATGTTGGCAATAGCTACTTATTTCGACTATGAAATTTGGCAAATGGATGTCAAAACGGCGTTCCTCAATGGTTTCCTTGAGGAAGAGTTGTATATGATGCCACCCGAAGGTTTGGTCGATCCAGAGAATGCTGACAAAGTTTGCAAACTCCAGCGATCCATTTATGGACTGGTACAAGCATCTCGGAGTTGGAATAAGCGCTTTGATGAGGTGATCAAAGCGTTTGAGTTTATACAAGTTTATGGAGAAGCTTGTATTTACAAGAAAGTGAATGGGAGCTCTATAGCGTTTCTAGTATTATATGTGGATGACATATTGCTGATTGGAAACAATATAGAAATGCTGGAAAGCGTGAAGGAATATTTGAACAAGAGTTTTTCAATGAAGGACCTAGGAGAAGGTGCTTTCATATTAGGCATTAAGATCTATAGAGATTGATCGAGACGCTTAATAGCACTTTCACAGAGCACATACCTTGATAAAGTTTTGAAGAAGTTCAAAATGGAACAGTCCAAGAAAGGGTTCTTGCCTGTGTTACAAGGTGTGAAGTTGAGTAAGACTCAATGCCTAGTGACTGCAGAAGATAAAGAAAAGATGAGCGTCATCCCCTATGCTTCAGCCATAGGCTCTATCATGTATGTAATGTTTGTGCACAAGACCCTATGTCAGCCTTGCCATAAGTATGGCCGGAAGGTTTCAAAGTGATCCTGGAGTGGAGCACTGGCAAGCAGTCAAGAATATCCTTAAGTACCTGAAAAGGACTAAGGAAATGTTTCTCGTTTATGGAGGTGATGAAGAGCTCGTCGTAAAGGGTTACGTCGGTGCAAGCTTTGACACTGATCCGGACGACTCTAAGTCGCAAACCGGATACATATTTATTCTTAACGGGGGAGCGGTAAGCTGGTGCAGTTCCAAGCAAAGCGTGGTAGCTGATTCTACGTGCGAAGCGGAGTACATCGCAGCCTCGGAGGCGGCGAAGGAAGGTGTCTGGATGAAGCAGTTCATGACAGATCTTGGAGTAGTGCCTAGTGCACTGAATCCAATAAACCTGTTCTGTGACAACACTGGTGCCATTGCTCTAGCCAAGGAACCAAGGTTTCACAAGAGGACCAGACAAATAAAGTGACGCTTCAACTCCATCCGGTTCTACATCGAGGAGAAGGACATAGATATTTGCAAAGTGCACACGGATCCGAATGTTGCAGACCCGTTGACTAAACCTCTTCCAAGGGCTAAACATGATCAACACCAGAACTGTATGGGTGTTCGATTCATTACCATGTAAATCACATAGTGATGTGAACTATATTATTGACTCTAGTACAAGTGGGAGACTATTGGAAATATGCCCTAGAGGCAATATATACAGTGTTTATTATTATATTTCCTTGTTCATGATAATCGTTTATTATCCATGCTATAATTGCATTGATTGGAAACACATTGCATGTGTGGGTAAATAGACAACACTCTGTCCCTAGTATGCCTCTAGTGAACTAGCTCGTTGATCAAAGATGGTCAGGGTTTCCTAGCCATTGACATGTGATGTCATTTGATAACGGGATCACATCATTAGGATAATGATGTGATGGACAAGACCCAACCTACAAACATAGCATATGATCGTGTCAGTTTATTGCTATTGTTTTCTGCATGTCAAGTATATGTTCCTATGACCATGAGATCATGCAACTCACAGATATCGGAGGAGTGCCTTGTGTGTATCAAATGTTGCA
Organism: Hordeum marinum; assembly: GCA_022496015.1. Taxonomy (NCBI): domain Eukaryota; kingdom Viridiplantae; phylum Streptophyta; class Magnoliopsida; order Poales; family Poaceae; genus Hordeum; species Hordeum marinum. The sequence goes on from CM039676.1 coordinate 31,947,863, forward strand.
ACATAACTGGGTGACTATAAAGGTGCTCTACAGGTATCTTCGATGGTGTCTGTTGAGTTGGCATGGATCGAGACTGGGATTTGTTACTCCGTGTGACGGAGAGGTATCTCGCGGCCCACTCGGTAATACAACATCACAATGAGCCTTGCAAGCAATGTGACTAATTGTTAGTTGCGGGATCTTGTATTACGGAACGAGTAAAGAGACTTTCCGGTAACGAGGTTGAACTAGGTATGGAGATACCGACGATCGAATCTTGGGCAAGTAACATACCGAAGAACAAAGGGAACGTTATACGGGATTAACTGAATCCTTGACATAGAGGTTCGACCGATAAAGATCTTCGTAGAATATGTAGGAACCAATGTGGACATCCAGGTCCCGCCATTGGTTATTGACCGTAGAGGTGTCTCGGTCATGTCTACATAGTTCTCGAACCCGCAGGGTCTGCACACTTAAGGTTCGGTGACGTTTCAGTAGTGTAGAGTTATGTATGGTGGTGACCGAAGGTTGTTCGGAGTCCTGGATGAGATCCCTGACGTCACGAGGAGCTCCGGAATGGTCCGGAGGTAAAGATTCATATATAGGAAGTCCCAGTTTGGTCGCCGGAAAAGTTTCGGGCTCATCGGTATTGTACCGGGAGTATCGGTAGTGTACCGGGAGACCTCCGGGAGGGGTATTTCGACCCTAGAGGGACCATGGGCTGTGGGTGAATAATAACCATCCCTCTGTGGGCTGGTAAATCAGCCACAAGAAGGCCCATGGCGCAGGAGAAAAAAGGCTAAAGGAAAAAGGCCAAAAATCAGCCAATAGGGAGCAATCCTAGTCCAACTAGGATTGGAGGAGGAATAGGATTCCTCTCCTCCTTGGCGCAAGGGGCTGGTTGGCTGCCTTGTGCGCCAGCCCCTCTTCCTCTCCTCTCCTCCTATATATACTAGTGGAATAGAGGGTTTTTGGACAGAAATTACGGCCACGTGCTACCCGTTCCACCGGTGCTCCTCTAGATTGGTTTTCCGCAGTGCTTAGGCAAAGCCCTGCCGGAATTGCTCCACCACCACCATCACCGGAGCGCCATCATGCTGCCGGTGAACTCTCTCTCCTCTCCACCTCCTCTTGCTGGATCAAGACGGTGGAGATCGTCATCAAGCTGCACGTGTGCTGAACGCGGAGGTGCCGTCCGTTCGGCACTAGATCGGAAGGATCGTGATCAAGGCCACGGGACGTTCGTGATCGGATCGCGGGACGGATTGTGACGAGATCGCGGGACGGTTCGTGATTGGTTCGCGGGACGGTTCGTGATTAGATCGCGGGACGCTCGGCGATTTGGATCACGAAGAAGTACGACTACACCAACCGCGTTTCTCAACGCTTCCCGCTTAGCGATCTACAAGGGTACGTAGATTCACTCTCCCTCTCGTAGATGCTCATCACCATGGATAGGTTTGCGTGTGCGTAGGAAATTTTTTGTTTCCCATGCGACGTTCCCCAACAGGGGCATCATGAGCTAGGTTGATGGTTCGATGAGATCTCGAGTAGAACACAAAAGGTTTGTGGGCGTTGATGCTTAGATTGCTTCCTCCCTTAGTCGTATTTTGGTTCAGCAGTATTGTGAGATGAAGCGGCCCGGACCAACATTACTCGTACGCTTACGAGAGACCGGTTACCTCGACGCAACTTGTTGCTTAGATGGCTTGCGGGTGACAGTTTCTCTCACTTTAGTTGGATCGGATCTGACAAAGGCGGTCCTTGAGAAGGTTGAAAAGCAAACTATGTATCACCGTTGTGGCTTTGCGTAGGTGAGAATCGTTCTTGCTAGATACCCGTAGCAGCCACGTAAAACTTGCAACAACAATTAGAGGACGTCTAACTTGTTTTTGCAGGGTATGTTGTGATGTGATATGGCCAATTACATGATGAGATATATGTGATGTATGAGATGATCATGTGATGTATGGAATTTCTCGACTTGCATGTCGATGAGTACGGAAACCGGTAGGAGCCATAGGGTTGTCTTTAATTATTGTATGACCTGCGTGTCAATCATTAAGCCAGCATATTTGGGAGCTGAGGCAGAGACCGGCGAGGCGTGGTGCCACGGCGGGTCAGACCGGAGACGAGACCGCAACGGCTAGTCCCTGGCGAGGCGGGTCACAGCAACGACGCTGGAGGGCCGGCTCGGCGCGTAGCAAGGCGATCTATGGCAGTGGAGTTGGAGCCGGAGCTGGACGGCTCGGATCAGGAGGTTATTTGCAGCGAGGATAACTTGCACGCGAGAAGGAGGATCTGACAATACTCGAATCGCTGGTATTGACGACGACGGCTGGTACTCCGGTTCTCGGGAATTGAGCCTTGTGATCTGACGTAAGGAGCAGCAGCACGCTCGGTAGGCTTGACGAGGAGTAGTAAAGATCGATTTCGGACACGCTTCGATCAGATTGCGACGGGTGTGACGACTGCAGCAGAACTTCCTGTCGGTCTCGGCGATGGCGCGGGATTAGCAGCGGAATCGATGTGTGGTCAATTTTGACAGAACACCCGGACGCACGCGGCGGCAGGCGTAAACCTAGCTCTCTTGTCTCAAAATTTATTTTCCTTTGCGGCGCTTCTTCATCCAAACAATCGCGAACTTCTTGGTCCATGGAAGATGTCCCTTCAAGAACACAACACCATCGTGTAGAGCCTTCCTTCTAGCGCCAACTGTCATGGATTTGTCACGGCAGATGTCCGGGTGAACGGACCTAGGTTCGGGGCGATCGCAACTATGTGGCGGCTTGAGAGGGGATGGTCAGAATCGAGAGACGTGAGTTTACCCAGGTTCGGCCCCTCCGATGGAGGTAAAAGCCTGCGTCCTGCTTGTCTGGTATTGATCATGAGGAAGATCTCTTGGTTACAAGGGTGTTGTCTTGCTACCTCTAATCTCGAGAGCCTCTAATCTGTCTATCTCCAATGACTTCAACTTCTCTCTCTAGGGGCGCCTTACCCCTCCTTATATAGGTGGAAGGGGTAAGTTTACAAATAGAGTCCTACTCGGAGTAGGATTAGGACTAGTCTCTTGAATCCTAATCCGGGTTTTGTTTCCTTCAGAAGGGAGTCCTTCTCTCTTTGAGCCTTCTCTTGTGAGCCGCCTGGCGTCGGCTTGCACGCCGGGTCTTGGGCCTGGTCGTCCCGCGACCCGCCCGCCGGGTCACCAATACAATGCCATGTCTTGACCAGATCTCCTGTGAGTCGTCAGGCCGGGTCATACCGCGGGGTATATCCCCGACACTTTCGGTCCTACAGACACGACTGCGCCTCTCTCGGAAAAAAGGAAACACTTTTTCATTTCCGAGAGGTACGACCGTGACTCCCGTAGAAGCAAATCGGTGTCTCTGGTGGAATCAAATCGGTGTCTCTCGTGAAAGCAAATCCATGCCTCTTACGAAAAAAACACATTTTTTCTATTTTCAAGAGGCATGGTCGTTCCTCTCGTGAAAGTAAATTAGTGCCTCCCCACAAGAAAAAATAAATAAATAACACGTTTTTACCCATTTTCGAGAGACAGACCGTGCTTTTTGCGGAAGCAAAAAAAATGTTTTCACGCATTTTTTAAGTTTTTTTCAAAAGTTAAGAAAGACCAGTGAAAAAACAAAAAAAAACATCTAAAAAACTAGAAACGCTTGCGGATAAAAATAAAATTGAAGGAAGCACCCAAAACAGCCGAGAGCGACACGCTCTCAGCCCACTCCTCAGGTAACCCTTGCAAGGCTCCCGAACGAGCACTCGTTCGTTAGTTCTCCCGAAAGAGGCTGTTTCAGCGAAACCGGGGGCTTCCAACACCATGCTGGCATGCAATCTTCTGGATAAAGTGACACATGCATCAGTGCAAGCTTGAGGCCGGCCGGTCACGTAGCTTGTCTTCGTCTTCCACGTTTCTTTCTATTTCGCATATAAGATTTCTTTGCAGAGTAAAAAGATACAGATGAAGTACTAGCTAGCTAATTTCCTTCCCCCCTGTCCTGCGTAGCAGCAGCAGCAGCAGCACGTACATGCAGTGAGTGAGCCTTTGGGTTTGCGTGGACAAGAGCTGCACACGATCGCCAAGAGACAAAGACGAAGTCATCCCATTTAAAAACGTAAAGGCTGTCCAAGCATGCAATCCCTGCTTTTGCTCTTAAGAGCATCTACATCAAAACTTAGCAAATATGACTCCGTAAACGTCTATAGACGAGGCCGGTTAGTAATCAGGCGTATTTAGTTTCTATTTGTCTATTCGCGTAGCCATATTTTTTATTTTCTTTCTCGTATGTTCGGTCACTTGTACGTAATTGATGAAGATAAAAAAAAGAAAAATATCAACAAAAAAAGGTGATCCATGGTAGGTCGCGTCCTATGTGACGGACTAATCGGACACGTCCAGGCGTCATCATATCCATATCATATTTAAAATAAATATGAGGGATGTTGATCAGCCTGACCGTTTAAGCTGGTCATATTTTCTTAACCGGACGGCCCGGACATTCAAGGCTGTAGATGCTCTTGACTGCACCAACTTGTATGCACTGGTGGCCGTTGAGGGGCCTGTGCGAGCTGTGCGCTCGCATAGGGCCCCCAAAATCCTAGGGCCCCCAACTAGGGTCCATATGTGTATGTATACTCTGGAAAAAAATCAATTTTAGCCCAAATAAGTATACAGTTTGTTACCTGAAGCTGCTTCAACGCTGAAAACTAGTTCGGCCTTTGGCCTGGTGGCACTTGAGGCTTTGGTTTAGCCCAGCGTACTAGTATTGTATGGATCGATCTAGCCATCTAGCATTGGTAAAGAAAAACGGTGGATCGATCTAGCGATCGTATGCACGAAAGGAAAGCCCCGGACGCAGGGTCCCGTAACCTGCGCTTCCTATTCTCTTCAGGCTGAATCGGCGACGGCGGCAACGGTCGCTTGACAGGTTGACTGGTTGAGGCCTGCGCAGCGAGGCGACGAACAGAAGCGGTCGCCGCCCGCCGCCGCGCTGGCGGCCGACCGTCACTGCCGCAGTGCCGCCGTGCCGGCGTGCCGCCCAACAGGAAGAGACGTGGTGTGGTGGCCTCCCTACGCTCTTATCCTTTCCTCTAATTTTGAATTTTGATACAAATTACAAAGTTGTGTTACTAATATGTTTTGGAACGATCTTTTGTCTAGCCATCGAAGTTCAGAAGGTGTCACAGAATCAAGAATTTCGGTAGTAGCTCGTCCTATTGTCCAAGTTGAAAGTCAAGGTTCTGTCTAACTCAAGGTTTTTTTTAATTACTGATACAAGTGTGAAGCCTATATGGCTATATTTCATGTGAGCTCATCAGCTCAGATAAACTAAAAGAGTATATATTTCATTGAAACAGAAATAATCATGCATCATAGTTCTGGAAGAAAGTATGATTCAAGCGCCTTCAAGCGTAAGAAGAAACAAAAACTAGAAGAAGATGCTCAAACTCAATGGGGTGCTCTAGATAAATTTGTTGTGAAAAGACCCCAAAACAATTCTGAAAATCAAACTCCAGATGCTAATATTGATGATGGTCAAGATGTTGATGCAATAGAGGTTGAGGTTGTCGCTGCAGAAATTCATGAAGGTGATCATGGTCATGGCGATAATGCCGTGGAAGAGGTTGAGGCTACCACGGCAGAAATTGATGAAGGTAATGATGTTAATATTTCCAATGAAAATCATGATCCTAATATTTCAGATGACAGTAATAATTCTGTTCAGCCTGATATATTTGATCCTAGAAATTGGGATGGGCTTGATCCTAAAAAGATTGATATCTTGCTGCAAAAGGGTCCTAAAAGGGAAGATATAGAGTACGGTCCTTATGACAAGTTCTCTAGAAGGTTTTCTGCATTATCGTTTAGTAGAATCCTCTCAAATGGAGAAAAGTTTGACAGAGAGTGGCTTGTATACAGCAGCGACCTTGATAAAGCATTTTGTTTTTGTTGCAAATTATTAAAAAGGGGCAATATGAGAGGACAACTAGCAAATGAGGGTTTAAGTGATTGGATTCATCTTGGGGCTAGACTTAAAGAGCATGAAGCAAGTAGAGAGCATAACACAAATATGACTGTAGGGTATGACTTCCGTCTCAGGATCCGGAACAATCAAACAATTGATAAAGTTGCTCAGCGAGAACTTGAAAAGGAAAAGGAGCATTGGAGAAAAGTTCTGCTCAGGATTTTTTTGATCGTAAAATTTCTTGCAGAACATAATATAGCATTTCGTGGCAGCAATAGCAAGTTGTACCAAGAGAGCAATGGGAATTTCCTAGGACTGATTGAAATGTTGGCTGAATTTGACCCAATTATTAAAGAGCATGTTGACCGCATCACCAATGATAAGATTCGTGATCACTACCTTGGCCCTTCTATCCAAAATGAGTTAATAAATATGCTCGCTACTGCCATCAGGTCTAGAATCATTGAAAAGGTAAAGGAAGCAAAATATTTCTCAGTTATTCTTGATTGTACTCCGGATGCAAGCCACCAAGAACAGATGTCTTTGATAATTAGGTATGTTGATACATCTTCTGCTTCTGTTTGCGTCGAAGAATCTTTCTTAGGCTTTTTGGAGGTGAATGATACCACCGGGCAAGGTCTATTTAATGTTCTAGAAGAGGAGTTGGATAATCTTAGCCTTGATGTGGACAATGTGAGGGGATAGGGTTATGATAATGGGTCAAATATGAAAGGAAACAATAAGGGGGTACAAAAGAAATTTCTAGAAAAAAATCCAAGGGCATTTTATTCTGCTTGTGTCTGTCATAGTCTAAATCTTGCGCTATGTGATATGGCAAAGTCTTGCCGTAGAGCAACAGAATTTTTTGGAGTTATACAACGCATATATACAATATTTGCTAATTCTACTAAACGATGGCAAACTCTCAAAGATAACTTGAAGAAGTTGACTGTCAAGTCATTATCATCTACTCATTGGGAGAGTCATGTTGAGAGTGTTAAGGCTATACGTATTCAAATGCCAGAAATAAGGGAGGCTTTACTACAAGTGGCTGAAACTGATAAGGATCCATTGACAAGTAGTGAAGCTCAATCATTGGCAGAAAATGAACTTGGTGGTTTTGAACTTCTAGTGTCGATAATTATCTGGTATGATATATTATCCGCTGTTAATTTGATCAGCAAGCAGCTACAATCAAAGGACATGCTCATTGATATTGCAATTGAGTCTATAAAGGGCCTGCTTTCCTTTTTCAGTAAGTATAGAGAAAATGGCTTTTCAAAAGCCTTGGAAGCTGCAAAAGAAATTGCACTTGAGATGGATATTCATCCAGAGTTCCGCACTAAGCGTAAAATCAAAAGAAAAAGACAATTTGATGAGGGCGCAGATGATGGATCTATTGCTTCACAATCTGCAGAGGAGTCATTTAGGGTCAATTATTTTCTGCAAGTGGTTGATCAAGCTATAGTTTCACTTACCAAGAGGTTTGAGCAATACCAGGGGTATGAAAAAACTTTTGGTTTCTTATTTACTTCAGATAGGTTGCGATCTTTGGATGATAAGAGTTTGCTTGCTGCTTGTGTTAATCTTGAGGATGCACTTAAGAGTGGAGAACACAAAGACATTGATGGAGCTGAATTATTTTACGAGTTAATTTTCATCCAGGATTTAGTTAAGAAATCTATGGGCCCTGTTGATATTCTTGAGATTCTGATGAAGCGTCCCTTCTATCCTAATGCTATTATTGCATACAGGATTTTGTTAACCATTCCTGTAACTGTTGCAACTGCGGAAAGAAGCTTCTCTAAACTCAAGTTGTTGAAATCCTACTTGCGTTCTACTATGACACAAGAAAGGCTCAATGGCTTGGCGACGATAGCACTTGAAAATGATGTCTTGGAGAAGATTAACTATGAAGATATAATTGAAGATTTCATTTCAAGGAACACAAGAAGGATGACACTTTTCAATAGAGCATAGAGCATGAGGTTAGTTTATTGCATAATTATGTGATTATGCCAGTTTTATTGTATTTTTTTTTAAATGTTAGGGCCCCATTTTACTTTTCGCACCGGGGCCTCGAATTCCTGGAGACGGCCCTGGGTGCTAGGAACTCGGTCACACTCACACCGGCCTGCCATGGCGACAAGGAGCCGAGCTGCTCGTTTCCAGCCATAGCTTCATTTCAAACTCCCACGCAAAAGCGCGACGCTGTCAGTTAGGCACGTAGCCATGCATGTGTGGTCGGGACTGCTCGTAGTGGTCGTAGACGTGGCTTCTTGTCGTGTTCCTGGAAAAAGGTCCAGGTTGGACGTACATTTTAGATGCGTCCTTTGCTTCTAGAACGTACCGTGTACTACATGCACACACCAACAACGGCCCGCCAACGTATACACCACATGCATATGCATGCAGACCAGCGTGTGCGCTCTAGTGCACTGCTTGGACATGGGTTGTACACGCACGAAGACATGAGTTGATAAATAGCAAGATGATCGAGCAGAGTTATCCCATCTCATTGTCTATACCATCACGACAAGGCACCAAGTTACTTAACGTTTGCAGAAGACGAGGACAGAGTCATCTCGTTTGAAAGTCGGAAGGCTGACCAAGCGTGCAATTAATCCCTGCTTTTGCTCGCAATTGCACTGACTCGTACGCACTGGTGCTCGGAGGCTGAGTTACACCGTCCGGCCATGGCGACAAGAAACTGAGTTACTCGTTTCCAGCTACCTTCATTTTTCGCGCAAATCCATACGCAAAAAGCGCGCCACTGTAACGTAGCGTCGCCAAGACGTGTTGCCGTGTTTCTGAAAAATGGTCCTAGTTGGACGTACACTCTCCATACGTCTTTTGCTCTAGAACGATAGTGTGACGTAGACATGCATACATGCATATACGCGCGCGCGTGTGCGAGCGCTCTCTTCATCTTCTTGGACATGCATGGGTGCACACGTACAAAAGCGATAGTTTTGGAAGGCTAGATCCAGTAGAATTACTCCATCAGGCGTACTGGGGGTGTACTTATATGTTGGAATTTCAAGCATTGTAAGTGTGTATATGTGAACGTGTCACTGTTTTGATCTAATTTCTATGTACTACTTCCTTCCTTCTTTGCAAGAACATCTTATATTTTGAGACGGAGGAAGTAAATTTATTTATCTAACTAGCTATATATTAGTTACTGTATATAATGAGGCCCAAAGTGCAATGAGTGAGTTGACTTTGATATAGCTCATGTGGTGGCTATTCCTTATTTGCCCTTAAGATTCGGTTACACTTTGTATTGGATGCGCACTAGCGGTGCAGTAACCGACACGTACTTTAGCCAATCTTCTGACACATGATTGTGGTCAATGCAACCCACTGAGATCATATAGCTTGTCGGTCAGGATTAAGTTGGTAGGTGGTCCACACCACGTTCGATCGCCGTCCAGATGGTGCTCTAGTGTTTGTCGGAGGACATGTGGAGGTATGTCTCCCTCGAATCTCATGGGATTCAATCAGTCTAGGTCTTCGGTGTATATGTTTGGATCCTTTGTTTGGGTGTTTGTAAGTTTGATCCTTCCAACCTATGACTCTGTTTATCGGCGATGGTCCCTGCTCTAGTGCGTCAGTACTATATGAGGCCTTAGCACGATGAATTTTCGACTATCAACTACAACAAGGTTTGTCCGGCACCAATGAAGGAGGGGCGATGATGACGGCATACTCTAGTGTTTCTAGTCGTTGGTAGGTGGTCCACCGGGATGGTTGTAATTTTCCTATCTATGATGTTCTCTTTGTTGCCATGATTGATTATGAATAGTTTGGAAGTTCTCCCATGATTTTTTTGGCTGCCTTGTTAACTAGCTATGTTTAATTATTACAGTAATTAAGATTATCCTATGTAGATGTTACTTGGGGGGGGGGGGGTTAAATCAGGCAACATATATACCTTATGTGCCCGCTTATGTTGGTTCAAACCCACGCATGATTTTGAAGGGCTTTATGCATGCACACTAGATTTTTTCGTCTAGGAGATGGCAAAGATTGAAGGTGCCAAGTCTTCAAGTTCCTTCTGCATGTGTTTTTGAATCTTTTGTCCATTTCTTGTTATGAGTTAACCATTTGATTGTGCCGGATTGGCTCAATAACACAAATGATATAGTAGTTGATGCTTATTCTTTTGCTGGTAGGAAAGGGCGGTTGTTACCAGTCCATTTGCCTGGATGGTGTGTATGAAATACTTCTTTGTTTCTACTAATGAAATCGGGAGCCGATTGGCTGTTTTTGTCAAACAAGAAAAGAAAAACTAGCTAGGTTAGCTTTCAGGGCAGAGTTGGGTGAGCATAAATTATTTAAATGTTCTTGTGTTTGATGTGTAAGCGACATGAGTGGTCGTTTACTCATGGTTACTAGCTCCTTTTCGGCCTATGATGCTCGTGGCAAGAGCATTGAGCATATGCATTCCTTTTCGATAAACATCCCACGAGTCACGAGTTAAAGGTTAATTGTTATCTCACCTGAATAATAATTTATTTAGTTGGTATTGATCAGGGATGGAGCTTTAAGGTGTTCATATGTCCTGCCTACACGTTCTTTCGTGTTATCACTTAAACTCTCCGCCTATCTATAAAAAAGCTCCCCTTAATTGTATAAGTAACTAGAAGATGTAAAAAAAATATAAATGCATCATAGGGACATTTTCATGTTCTACATGGAAATATTTGGAGTACCTAATGAAAATATTGGAGCGTGGCAGTTCTGGTATCTTCAGGGCTCAATTCTTCATGCGATTTTTTGTTTTTATTTTGGGATTGGTTTTTGTCTGGTTTTCACTGTTTCTATCCTATTCTTATTTTTATTTTTATTTATATAGATATATATTCTAAAACTTGGACGGAATTTTTTATAATATGTGATCACTTTAAGAATACATGAATATATTTTTAAATTTACATGGACATTTTTAATGATTATATTAATAATTGGAACGTGCTACAAATCTGATGTCAGATTTTAAAACATGACAAAATCAACTTTTTAATGGCGAATCAGGTGTAGGGAATTGCCATGCTCGCGGCACGTAATTTTCCATCAAAATACATGTGATTTGCCATAGTGAAAAATGTGACGAAAGATATTTAGCAATTTAAAAATAATTAATAAAATTATGGAACTTCTTTAATGTACATGAACATTTATATTATATGAAAATATTTGGAAGATATAGCAAACCGTTTCTCGAATATATGAATATTTTCTAGAAATACATGAATACACTTTTTAAGAGACTGAAACATTTTTTTGAGAATGCTATGAATAATTTTTATATGCGTGAATTTCTATTTAGACACTAATATCTTTTAAATTATTTTTTAGGGAAATATATTTTGAATTATTGACTACTATATATAATGAGTAAGATGGTTTTTTCGATCTATCTGAAAACTCAATTTAACGGGCCGCATCCATAGGCCAGCCCTACTGCTTGCATCACCATTGGGCCGGACTAAGCATTTTCTTTTTCTTCGATCACTATTTTCAGCCCTCACACTGATACCATTTTCTTATTCGATCCTACCTTCTTGAATTTTTTAAAGAGTTTCTTGGATTATTTCATTATACCACATTCCATATTTAATTGCTATCCTGGACCTGGTAGCTAGTTACTGCACCTGATGCATGCTCCAGCTCAACCAATTTCTTTAAATTGAGATATGTTGCGTCACATCGAGCTAAAAATTGTTGAATCGCTTCTAACCGACCAAACACACAGCTACCTGTTAGCACTTAGTAGATGCTAATGTGTGAGTCACGCCCCGCTCACACACGCCACGAACTAAACTGAACCAAGCCGAACACTCGAGTTTCTGTTGCATGCATGCTGCACCGTACTCGTGGCCGTCGCATGTTCTAGCAGCTGGGTAAGCATGTCGTCCTCGACGTCATCGTATATTCGTGGCTTCATGCATGTGTGCCTGACGGTCGATGGGTCGTAGCCTCAGAGGGAAGATGGAAACTGGTGGCTGAAAACACGGGAGAAGAGCTGCTGATATGAAATGAACAAAGTGTCACATGGATGCATGAGCACGCCCCACATGTTTCCTCCTGTGTGGGTGCGTCTGTTAGCTTGGACAAGAGTTGCACACGGGCCGATGGGCGCACAGTCACCACGGCCCACAAGACACAGACAATCAGTTGTTAGACCAAAGGCATGCCGCTCCTGGTTTTGCTCTTGCACGAACTCACACATACACAGATAAACTGTCCAGCCAAGTAGCAACTATTTCACGACAAGGAACCTCGTTTCCTGTTTTCAGCTAGTCTCAGCCGTCCTTTCCCAGGCTCTATGACAACGCGCCACCTGCCGCTGCCAGCCACGTAGCCACCTCCGACGCGTACGTGTGGTATATGCTGCATGCTGTGCGCGGTGCATGATCACATCACTGGCTGGCTAGCTAGCTGCATACTTCCACCTTTCTGGTTTGTAAGGCTCAAATATGAAATCTTATCAACCAAGACATATGTTGAGTGGAGGAATATGTATCTCGTACTTTAAAAAACTATCCAAATTAAACTGATGCATTAATTTGAATTAATTGCAGTGCATGCATGTTTGACCACTAGATGAGTAGGAACATTGCATGCACTGATGTGTTTCTTTTTAATTCTTGCATGCAAAGATTTAATGCGCCTCGGAATCTTAAAATGAGATGGAGATGAGCCTTTAGACTATTCACAATGGGAACTAACATAGAGTAGTAATATGCATATGTTACTAGTCTAAGTTACTACCTTCACAATGGATAGTAACATATAAGTAGTAACATTGGGCCATTCATTTATTAGCTTATAGACTCATTTTGCCTTGGTATGCGCACTAGTAGAAAAAGGCCTATTTGTCCCGGTTCGTATGGCCCATTTGTCCCGGTTCTGGAACCGGGACTAAAGCCCAAAACCTTTAGTCCCGGTTCGCTTACAAACCGGAACAGAAGGGGATCCACGTGGCCTCTACGGGGAGCCCAGGCAGGAGGACCTTTAGTCCCGATTGATAACATCAACCGGGACCAAAAAGCATCCACGCGTCAGCATCTAGCAGTTGCTGGGGTTTTTTTGAAGGAAGGGGGGGGGGTTATGGGGGTTTTGGAGGGTTAATTTAGGGGTTTCATATTGTTTTAGCTAGCTAATTAATAGAGAGAAGTGTCCTCTCTTTCTCCGTGCTTGGTCGACGCTAGCTACTATAGAGAGAACTCGAGACGCTAGCTAGTAAGCAAATGAAGGAACCATTAAGTACAGAAGATCGTCATGAACATATAGAGATAGAAGTGATCGACCTCTCTTTCTCCGAAAGATTGGCCGTATAACAAGTTTTCGTATATATATCCATCGCTACTAGCTACATATATACAATATAAGATCTCTTACAATCCCTAACATCTAATGTCCAATTGCAGATGGTATTCTCCGGCTTTATTTATGATGTGGTCAAGAAAGAATCCCGCCAATTCTTCTTGAATTGCTCGTATGCGATCATGTGGTATATACATGCAATGAAAGACCTAAGCTATATACATAGAGAGACTTAATTACAGAAGTAGTACTTACAGACAGTAGAAAGTCACGATTGTTTTGTCGAGGGCCTTTTGATTGTATAACTGGAATATCTCCTCAAATTCAACATTCAACAGTTCCATTCCAACGAGGTCGTTCTCCTCTTTAACTATCAATATCAAATAATCCTTCCCAGACTCGTGGCAGGTTTTCATGCACCATTCATGGAATTTTCGCATCATCGTTGTTAGAGGAGGAGGATCAGGTTTGATGAGAGGCCGCCCGTGCCGGTAACGGAATTCGTCCACCTCCAACGGCTTAAACTGTACATCATCGCTCAGGTAATCACCAGGTTTGGTACCGGGCACCATCCCCGGATGATTAGCGACGATATCGCTAGACACCTTGAGCGGGGGGCATGATTGGTTCGCTTGTTCGCCGAGCTGGGGAATTTTTTTCCCACTTCTTTGTTTTGCTAACCTTGCATCACTAGAAGTACTTCCCGACCGCCGCGCATCTTGATATGTCTTTTTAATACATCGGTCAAAGTTGGAATCCGGCGGAGGCGGTGGTGGTCGCTTCAGGGCATCGATAGTGCGCATCGCTTTCACCGGATCTATCTTCTCCTTCGGAGGTGGAGTTTTCTTTGCAAAATGGGCCCTCAATTCGGCCTGACATATCTCCTCGTTTTCAGACTCGGTCCTCTCATATGGTAACATTTCCAGAGGCTTGAGAGATGGACCGTATCTGTATCCCCTCCTGCCTATGCTTGTACTGCTAGCCGTCGGAGCGGCGGAGGCTCCCTTCCGTCGTTGCTTACCAGGCGCCGGAGGAGCCAGAGCGGCGGCGTCTATCTTCCGCTATTGCCGACAAGGCTGAGGAGGAGGCGTACTGCTTCGACGTGCCGGATTAGGCGAAGGAGGAGGCGGAGTGCCCTCACGCGTCGGAGGAGCCGGAGAAGGAGGCGGTGTGCCCTGATCACTCACCGGAGGAGGAGGAGGAGGAGGCGGCGGAGTGCCTTGATTCTCCTGAGGAGAAGGAGGAGGCGGAGGCGTCCACTTTGGAAGCTTGATGTACTCCTTCTGCCGTAGACATGTACTCCTCAGGGCACGAACCAGCTTATTCTCTCCTTCACTTGTAGATTGGTCAAGCTCGAGCTCCTCAAATGTCATTACTTCATCCACCATCACAATAGCATAGCCATGTGGAATCGGATGGCAGTGAAAAGTTCCGTTGGGTTGAGGAGGTGCAACAGAGCTGACAGCCGCCTTGAAGGTGAGGTTCCGGCATTTCGTCATAAGCTCACAATGTTGAGCCTCCGTGATAGTATTCACAGGGTAGCTAGGAGACGTGAAGTCAGGCTGAACGGGCTCCGTGGAAGCGACGCTGCTTCTCCGCTGAGATGGCGGGGTAGCTTTTAGGGTAGCTTCGTGCCGCTGAAATGGTTGGCCGGTAGCTCGCTGGCTCTCAACTTCCTCTAGCTTTTGTAGTCTTGCATTGAGCTTCTGAATTTCGCTCAGCTCCGCTTTCCTCTTTCTCTCCCGGCTTCTGTAACCGCCTCCGTCGGGAAACCCAACCTTCCACGAAATGGAGCCTGGTGTGCCTTGTGTTCGTCCAGGGTGCTCGGCATTCCCTAGGGCCTCAGTCAGCTCGTCCTTCTCTCTGACGGGAATGAACGTCCCTTCCTGCGTTGCGGTGATATACTTCTGAAGCTTGTTCATGGGTATTGCAAGTTGCTCGTCCATCCAACGGCACTTCCCTGTTTCAGGGTCCAAAGTTCCCCCAACCTCGATGAACCAAGTCCTTGAACGGTCTGACCAGTTCAATGTCTATGGTACGACCCCTTTAGCAATCAGGTCATTCTTAGCTTTGTCTCACAATGGCCAGGCTTTGAGGTAGCTACCTGACCCCGTGTGATGGTGATACTGCTTCTTTGCAGCATTGACCTTGTTTGTCTCTGACATTTTCTTACTCTTGTCCGATGTCTTGTAGTCCACAAATGCGGGTCAGTAATCTCTTATCTTCTCAAATCGGTCGATGAATTCTGGAGTCTTCCCTTTGTCGACAAACTTTGATTTCAACTCATTCTTCCACCTCTTGAATAGATCTGCCATCTTCTTAAGAGCACACACCTTGACTAGTGGCCCTATAACTGGCTTATTCGGATCCTCTGGCGGTAGGGTGAAATTTGCCTTCAGCACGGTCCAAAGATCATCTTTCTGTCTATCGGTGACATAATCACCTTCAGGAGCGCCGTCCTTAGGCTATTCCATTGCTTGATACAGATCAGGATGTTGTCCCTAACAATAGCTCCACACTGAGCAGAAAATGCGTTCTTGGTCCGCTTGGGTTCAATCGGATGGCCATCAATCACGACTGCTATGATCATGAACTTTTCATCCTTGCGCAACCTCTTCTTCGAGCCTCATCTCGTTACCGAAGTTTGGCTCAATCCGGAGGGATATAAAAGAAGAAAGAAGAGTTAATTAATATATGTACATACCAAAACAATAAATGCATCAATTAGCTAGTCAGCACAGGCTTAATTAATATATATACCTCGCCGGACTTTGCAATAGCTCCCTCCTCCGATCGGTCACCGGAGCCATCATCATGGTCTCCTTCTTCCTCCGGCATTCGTTCACCGGAGCCATCATGATCATGTTCTTCCTCCTCCATTGTTCAATCACCGGAGCCGTCATAATCCTCTCCTTCCAGACCATCGGTGTCGTTGAGAAACGACAAGATATCACGTCCGCCATGGATTATGTCCCCCAACAACTGTTCGTGTTCTTCGTCTCTTGGATCCATAGTTTCTGCACATATTACAACATGGCAATTAATATACAAACATGAATGTCTGACGTCCGGACCGCCTCTCTCATGAATGTCCGACGTTCGGACCGCCTCTCTCATGAATGTCAAACAAGGGATTCTGTTAACCTTTAAGGGATTTAATTAACAAAATGGCACCATTCTGAATGTGCAGAAAATGGTCCATATTTTTCCTGATCTCATCTACCCTTCTATATGTCACGTTGTCTAGTGTCAAAGAATTCATGAAAACCAAGGCTTCATCATTAGCCGGAAATAACAGGCGCATAATGGTACGAAGCTCTCCAAAATTGTTTTGTAACGGAGTCCCGGATAGGATAATTAATTAGCTTTTTGGTACGAAGTTCAGCAAGAGTCTTCCGAATATCGCTATTTGGAAGGCCTTTGCTGAAATTCGTACCAAAAAGCGAGTTATTCTATCCGGGACTCCGTTTCAAAACAACTTTGAAGAGCTTCATAGCATCATACACATGTTACTTCTGACTAATGATGAAGCCATGGATTTCTTCAATACTTTGACAGACAAAGTGACATATAGAAGAATATATATATAGATGAGATCAGAAAAAAATTGGATCAACTTGTGCACATCCATAATGGGGGCATTCTTGATAAATCTATGTTACCGGAGTTTTCTTCATTTAACTTGGTAAATTCGGGTGGCCTCGACAACGCTTCTAGGTTGTGGGGTGGCCTCGACAACACTTCTAGGGTTTGGGGGTCCTCGACAACGCTTTTTCATTCCCGGTTTGGGTGGCCTCGAGAGTTTAGTAGGTAGGGACGGGGTAGATCGACAACGACGCTCTTTCTTCTAGGGTTTGGGTGGCCTCGATAGTTGGTCAGGTGAGCGGACCGCCTCTCTCTCATGCATGCCCGACGTCCCCTCTCATATCGAAGTTATCGGGGAGGGGGTATATCAACAATGACATACATTCCGGATCTGTTGGAAAGCTCTCGGGGAGCCAAGGCCAACATGATGATAGGGGGCCGGGGTGCTCCCGTGGCCTTGTTGATAGATAGAGCCGATGCCAACGTGATGATAGAGTCGGTGCCAACATTTTCATTTAACAAAAAAAACTACCTTCAAAAAAAGAATTGCTTCGCCGTGGGTGCTCGGTGCGACGTGGACTCGGTGGAAAAACAATGAAGACTTTTTACATGAACATATACACACATATACATGAACATATATACATATACATGAAAAAAAACATATACATGAACATATACACGCATTACACATATACATGAACATATATACATATACATGAAAAAACATATACATGAAAAAATACAAGGGGCGGCGGCGGCTCACAGTGGGGGCGGCCGGCGAGGGCGATGGCGACGGTGGGGGCAGGCTGGGGTAGGGACATGGACGGGGCGACGACAAGGACGGCGTCGGCTAGCGAGGGCAATGGTGGGGGCGGAACACGAGGGAGCCGGCGACGACAACGACGGTGGGGGCGGCCGGGGCGTAGGGGCGCGCTCGGGGGGGGCGGCGGATGGCGACGGCGTGGGTGTCGGACGGCGTCGACATGGGCTCGGGGGCAGGGCAGGGGCACGTGCGACGGTGATGGCGTGGGCGGCGGACGGCGACGGCATGGTCGGCGGACGACGTCGGTGTGGGCTCGGGGGCAAGGCAGGGGCACGGGCGACGGCGACGGCGTCGGGGCAGCCTGGTGGCATCGAGGAGGTCGACGTCGTCGGGGGGAACTACGAGATGAAAATGAAAATTTTCACGAGTGCTGCATATATACACACACCATTGGTCCCGGTTGGTGGCACCAACCAGGACCAATGCCAACCTTTGGTCCTGGTTGGTTCCACCAACCGGGACCAAAGGTGTCTTTTCGGCACCCCAAAGGGCGAGAAGCAGAGACCTTTGATCCCGGTTGGTGGCACCAACCGGGACTAAAGATGGGCATTGGTCCCGGTTGGTGCCACCAACCGGGACTAAAGGTGGGTATTGGTCCCGGTTAGTTTCACCAACCGGGACCAATGGCCTTGCATAGCAGCGTGGTGGAAGTTTAGTCCCACCTCGCTAGGGGAGACTGTGCCACACCTATTTATAAGGCGCGATGCGCCTCATCCTTCGAGCTCCTCTCTAAAGCAGGCTTACGGGCCTAAACACTTTGTATCTGCCTGTGAGCCTTGTGGGCCTTCTATGGGCCTGAATCCTGGCCCAATTGGTTGGTTCGGTTTCTAGTCGTATTCAGGCCATGGTGGCCCAGTAGGCGGCATTTTTATAATTTTTTCCAGCATTTTTATTTTGTTTTTTGCTTTATTTATTTTTAAAAAAAAAATCCAGTATTTTTCTTCTGTTATTTTAGTTCATTCTATTTAACAAATAAATACTTTGATAATTTTAGTTGCATAATTTCCATTATTTTGTTTTGTTTCTTGCTTTATTTATTTTTTGCTTTATTTATTTCCAGTGTGTTTTATCATTATATTATTTTTGCTATTAATGTTTTGAACAAAAAACACTTTGATAATTTTAGCTGCATAATTTTTATAGAATTATAGTTTCAAAAATACTAGAGGTTTATAAAAGTTTTTTAGTTGATTCTTTTTTGAACTCCACTCCCACGATGTTTTCAAAGAAATTAAAAAACACTTCAAACGAACTCTGAAAAGGTTGAAAGTTGGCATGGTATCATTATTTCACCCACATAGCATGTGCTAAAAAGTTGAGTGGGTTACGGGAGAAACTGGATGCACTTCGTGTACAAAATGGACAATCTCTTTCGAAGTATCACGGTTTCGGACGAAAACTCATCTGTTACAAAGGGATTTCTTTTTTTGAACTTATTTGAACTCCATAATTTTTGTGTGTTCAAAATGCACCATTCAAAGCCACATCATCAATTTTCAACCCTTTCTGACTTCATTTGGTATTTTTCATGCACTTACTGATTTTTTGAGCTAAATGACCCTGAAATTGAAAAGCACTTCAAATGAACTCTGAAAAGGTTGAAAGTTGGCATGATATCATCATTTCACCCACATACCATGTGCTAAAAAGTTGAGAGGGCTATGGCAAAAAATGGATGCACTTCATGTACAAAATGGACAATCTCTTTCGAAGTATCAGAGTTTCGGACGAAAACTCATCTGTTACAAAGGGATTTCTTTTTTTTTGAACTCATTTGAACTCCAAACTATTTGTGTGTTCAAAATGCACCATTCAAAGCCACATCATCAATTTTCAACCCTTTCTGACTTCATTTGGTATTGTCATGCACTTACTGATTTTTTGAGCTAAATAACCCCAAAATTGAAAAGCACTTCAAATGAACTCTGAAAAGGTTGAAAGTTGGCATGGTATCATCATTTCACCCACATAGCATGTCATAAAAAGTTGAGAGGGTTACAACAAAAACTAGATGCACTTCGTGTACAAAACGTAAAATCTCTTTCGAAGTATTACGGTTTCGGACGAAAACTCATGTGTTACGAAAGGCATTTCATTTCTTCACATGTCACTGCAATGATATAGTTGTGGAGAGAAAGTCTTCACTTTTTCTTCACTTGTGTCCTTTGCTTATTGCGCCGTAACCATGAATAATCTTCATCGTTTAACAGGGTGCTTGGGTCAGCCTTGACTTTAAAGGGAGGAATTTCATGAAACTTTTCATTATCTTCAGACATGTCTGTCTTGCCCTCCAATCCCACGATGTCTCTTTTTCCTAAAAGAAATATGTGGCGCTTTGGTTCATCGTATGGTGTATTCGCTTCTTTATCTTATATTTTTCTCGGTATGCTAGACATGTCCTTCACATAGAAAACCTGCGCCACATCATTGGCTAGGACGAATGGTTCGTCTGTGTACCCAAGATTGTTTAGATCCACTGTTCTCATTCCATACTATGGGTCTTCCTATACCCCGCCTCTTGACAGATTGACCCATTTGCACTGAACAAAGGGACCTTGAAATCATGTCCATAGTCAAGTTCCCATATGTCCACTATATAACCATAATATGTGTCCTTTCCCCTCTTGGTTGCTGCATCAAAGCGGACACCGCTGTTTTGGTTGGTGCTCTTTTCATCTTGGGAGATCATGTAAAATGTATTCCCATTTATCTCGTACCCTTTGTAAGTCAATACAGTCGAAGATGGTCCCCTGGCCAACGAGTACAGCTCATCAGAAATAGTGTTGTCACCCATGAGACGTGTTTGTAACCAACTACCGAAAGTCCTGATGTCTTCATATGTAATCCGGTCGTCATACTGCTCCGGGTGTTTGGAGCGAAGAATATTCTTGTGTTCATCGACATACGGGGTCACCAAGGTGGAATTCTATAGAACTGTGTAGTGTGCTTGAGACCAAGAATGTCCGTCCCTACATATTATTGAGTCCGCTCCTAGCGTGCCTTTTCCAGTCAGTCTCCCCTCATACCGCGATTGAGGGAGACCAATCTTCTTAAGGCCAGGAATGAAGTCAACACAAAACCCAATGACATCCTCTGTTTGATGGCCCATGGAGATACTTGCTTCTGGCCTAGCGCGGTTACGAACATATTTCTTTAAGACTCCCATGAACCTCTCAAAGGGGAACATATTGTGTAGAAATACAGGGCCCAGAATGACAATCTCGTCGACTAGATGAACTAGGACGTGCGTCATGATATTGAACAAGGACGGTGGGAACACCAGCTCGAAACTAACAAGACATTGCACCAAATCATTCCTTAACCTTGGTAGGATTTCTAGATCGATCACCTTCTAAGAGATTGCATTCAGGAATGCACATAGGTTCACAATGGCTAATCGAACGTTTTCCGGTAGAAGCCCCCTCATTGCAACCGGCAATAGTTGCGTCATAATCACGTGGCAGTCATGAGACTTTAGGTTCTGAAACTTTTTCTCTACCATATTTATTATTCCCTTTATATTCGATGAGAAGCCGGACGGGACATTCATACTGAGCAGGCATTCAAAAAAGATTTCCTTCTCTTCTTTGGTAAGAGCGTAGCTAGAAGGACCTTCATACTGCTTTGGATGCATGCCGTCTTTTTCATGCACACATTGCTATTCCTCCCGTGCCTCTAGTGTATCTTTTGTCTTCCCATACACTCCCAAGAAGCCTAGCAGGTTCACGCAAAGATTCTTTGTCACGTGCATCACATCGATTGCACAGCGGACCTCTAGATCTTTCCAATAAGGTAGGTCCCAAATTATAGATTTCTTCTTCCACATGGGTGCGCGTTTGTCAGCGTCATTCGGAACAGATAGTAGGCCAGGACCCTTTCCAAATATTACTTGTAAATCATTGACCATATCAAGTATGTGATCACCAGTACAGAGGGTAGGCTTCTTCTGGTGATCCGCCTCATCTTTGAAATGCTTTCCTTTCTTTCGACATTGATGGTTGGTCAGAAGAAATCGACGATGCCCCAGGTACACATTCTTCCTGCATTTGTTCAAATATATACTGTCGGTGTCATCTAAACAATGTGTGCATGTGTGGTATTCCTTGTTTGTCTGTCCTGAAAGGTTACTGAGAGCAGGCCAATCGTTGATAGTTGCAAAAAGAAACGCATGTAGGTCAAATTCCTCCTGTTCGTTCTCATCCCACACACGTACACCTCTTCCATTCCATAGCTGTAAAAGTTCATCAACTAATGGCCTTAGGTACACATCAATGTCATTGCCGGGTTGCTTAGGGCCTTGGATGAGCACTGGCATCATAATGAACTTCCGCTTCATGCACAACCAAGGAGGAAGGTTATACATACATAGAGTCACAGGCCATGTGCTATGCTAGCTGCTCTGCTCCCCAAAAGGATTAACGCCATCTGCACTTAAACCAAACCATACATTCCTCGGGTCACCTGTAAAGTCGCTCCACTTTCTCTCGATCTTTCTCCACTACGACCCGTTAGCGGGTGCTCTCAAGTTCCCGTCTTTCTTACGGTATTTTTTGTGTCATTGCATCAACTCGACATGCTTTTTGTTTCTGAACAGACGTTTCAACCTGTAACATCCCAAATTTCAATTTGGAATGTTTTACAATTATTAGTTAAGCATCTATGCATTATGATTGAAATGAATGTGGCAATTATATTTTCATCTTCTTTATTTGACTTCTTTTCTATTGTCATTTGAGTTTACTCAATTACCTCACAAAATACTTTGAAAAAAAAGTATGAGAGGAGGTAACATGACATCCCAAAAGCCAGAAGAAAATAGTGCCAATTTATTTGAAAATCAAATTTTGGTTTTATTTTGGATTTTCTTTAAATAATGTTTTTATAAATTTCTTATTTGGACTCTAAAGAAATGTTCACGCTTTAGGGTTTATTTTTCTGATCGTTTTGGTATATAATACCTTATATTTGGTTTTCTGCTTCAGATCTAAAAAGAAAGTTTCAAAAAAATAAAAAAACGCACACGCACACACACAGGTCGCCTGAGCCAGCCAGGCCAAGCGAGGCGCTCGCTCGAGCCTGCCTCTCGATCTCTCTCCCTCTCGGTCAACTCTGTATATGATGTCTCTCTCTCTCTCTCACACACACACCTGGCAGGTGGGGCCCGACACCAGGTCATCTCCAACTTCCAGCGAAGTCCATGGGATAGACCAGCCCGTGCGCGTCCGTACCGACCGCGCGAGGCTCTTGGGATAGAGCCTATCCACAGCTCCGTAGCACTCCTAGCCGTGCCTATAAGTAGCCCCGAGCCTCCTCTTTCCATTCAGCCAACTCGCACCACCTCTCGCCGCTCGCACCGCTCGTCCCATCCGTTTGCATCTCGCCGGAGCCGAACCTCTCCGTCGACGATTCCGACGCCGGTGAGCCACCATGACCTTTTCTTCCTTGAGGAATCGGACCCCCTCATCATTCTGCACCTCCTTGACATCTTTTTGTGCCCCTAGGTTCGCCGGAGCCGCCGCTCCGACGACCAGCGTCGCTGGAGTTCACCGGAGCTCTGCCCTCGCTCCACTCCCTCCAGTCGCCGCCGCCGTCCGCCATCACCACGTCCGGCAGCCCTCGTCGAGCCGCACCTCCCCGCCTACCTCGCCTGCGTCGGAGCTCGCCGGAGCCGCCGCTCCGTCGTCGCCGAGCTTCCTGCCCGACGCCAGCGTCGTCTCTGTAAGCGCTCGCCTCCTCTGTTCGTACGTAGATTAGTTTAGTTGTTTTTAGGTTTGTTCTATTAGACCGAAGATGTACCGGTTAACCGCGTTTTAATATAAACCCTGCGGTTTATTTAAACCGAACGTCGGTTATTTTCTTTTTAGTTTAGCCGAACAGGTGATTTACTTAGTTTGCGAATGTTCACCGCGTAGCCGCCACGGCGAACGCAGCCAGCCAACCAGAGCCATCTACTTCGCGCTCTAGCCGTGAACGTGCACACATTAAGGTTTTCAAAAACTTTCCTGTAGCAGTTTTTTTCCACATTTTATTCAAAACTTCAAACGGCTTTAACTTTTTAACCGTAGATCGAAACTGGATGAAACAAGAGGCTAAATTTTCGTCTCGAATAGCCCTAACCAGAACACCTATAGTTACAGATTTTTGCAAGTTCAAATTTGAAATTATTTCAGAATTGAATTTAAATTTCATTAGGTCATATCTTTTAAACGGTATACCCGTTTGAAGTAATTCTTTTTGCATTGCGTCACACGAACTAAATCCTTTGCCATGAAATTTTGCCAATATATATTCTACTCAGGTATTTTCTGTTCCTCATAATTTTACTAGAATGCCTTGTAGAAATACTAGTGAACGTCACGATTTTTTCTTGAACATTATTTATACTTTGAAAATTTTCATGTTAATGACTGGTTTTGGATTTTAATTGGCTTTTGCAAATATTTTTTTGCATGTTTTCTTTGAATTGTATAAATGCTTGTTTATGTGTGTTTATTTACCTTGCGATAGATTGTCCGGAGTGCGAAGCAGAGTACTACCATTCCCTAGAACTTCACTCCCAGCACGAAGGGAAGTTGCATTTTTATCATATTAGTTTTTACCTATGTTTTAAAAAACACATAGTCCTTTGATGTAGGAGTGCATGATAGGAGTTTATACTTGTTGGATTTACTATCACCGAGTAGTTCTTTTGAGGTAGGTCTGAATCGTACAACCTTTGTCACCACCGTGTTATGTTACAATGCTTCGCCAAAGTAGACGTGGATTGGGGAGTGTTATCACTTTGAGATGTGAGTGACAAAGTAATAACTAGGACCAACTTTAATGAACTAACTGGGTGGAAATTGGTTTGTATGGTGGCGAAGTACAGTGGGAGCATTCATGGGAATCCATGGGAGTGCACACTAGTGGTCCGTCCACCCAGGCTCAAAGGGATCAACCTTATTTTCATGTCTATAAGCTTCCATGTGCAGTCGCAAGCCAATATGGACTCTGGCTTAGTTGAGTAGATGGTGTGACCTCTTCCGGGATAGGCTAGCAGATGTAGATGATGTAGGTGTACCGGCCTATCCGTTGGTTAGGGGAAATGCTTTGGAAAGACTATGTCTCGATCCTCCGATCAAGGATGTGGTCGAGTCTTGTGAAGAAAAGTGCACAACCTCCGTAGAGTTAAAAAAATCTAATCAATTAGTCGTGTCCCCGGTCATGGACAACTTGAGCTTTTAGTAGTGGAAATGTAGGGAGATCTCATCACTCTTAACTAATAAACTGGGTACAAAAATTTGGAATGATTGAGATGGGCATCATCTCAGACTTATGATATTTGTAGAAGTAGAACAATTATTTTTGATAGGGAAAAACTAGCTTTATGCAAAACTAAACTTAGAGCTTTCCACCAACCAAATTGCATGTACTATGTAGGCTCATTACACTTTATGATGTGACTTGCGAGTACATTCCATGTACTGACCTACACGGCTGCAACTTATCATGTTGCAGATTTATCCGACGACGAATAAGGTGCGATAGGTCATTGTTCTACACTCAGCTTGCTCGTGGAGTTGATGGACTCGTTACACTTTTTTCTTCCGCATGTTTTTGTTTCACTTGGCCTTAGGTCACATTAATGTAATACATACTCTTTGAGGATTCTCGATGTAATAAATGTGTGCTTGAACTCTATTGTAAATCCTCAAGTACTATGTGTGTCAGCATACCGATCCAGGGATGACACTTAAGCATAGAGACTCCGATCCCTTGAGATTGGGTCACTACAAGATGGTATCAGGGCACACGTTGACTGTAGGACGCGACCCTACAAATGGAAAGCCATAGGATAAAACCCATATTTTACAACACTTTTATACTCCTATTTTGGTCTCATACTTTCCCTGCTTCACTACTAATTTATCCTCTCTTTCAAACTGTAGATGTCGACCCCCATCGTTGAGTTTGCTCAGCCCGACGCAACCATGCCCTTTGGAAGACAGCTCGTGGATATCGCAGGACATCTGCGCATTGCCTTGCCCAGCTTCACCGGTACCTTCATGGCCACTCTACCCGAGGAGATGCGCTGGAAGATTGACGTCCACATTCCAGGGCGAACTTTTGGAAATGCCATTGAGCCGATCGACTTCTACGTAGAAGTAAGATCATGGGGCATTGGCAAAGGGATCGCTGCGCTCTTTGCACTTGGGCGCATTCGCCAAGACTACCGTGAGGATCTCAGGAAGACTAATTACGTCATGTACGCGCACCGCGACTCGGATGGAGATGTGGTGCGTACCAGGGAGGATGACACTATCACCTCACACATTGAGGACCTGGAGGAGCTCATCACCAGGATGAAGGAAGAGATGGACGACAGCCTCATCACCACCCACAACCTGACTACCCGCAAGGTCGAGATGGAAGAAGAGCTTCAGAACGCTCGCACAGAGCATGAGGAGGAGCTCGATGCACTGCAGGATAAGTTCGACAACTTGAAGCTTCATCCGGAGGAAGCTGAGGAGGAGCTTGATAACGGGGAGAATCTCCAAGAGGATCACTCTTACGGGGACTACGTTAGTCAGGACAAAGACTATGAGGATGACGATGAGGAGATACAGAGTGATACCGCTGGAGCCAACATCAACATGATAGATCTCTCTTCGGATGAGGAGTAGATTTGGACCACCATGAGAGATTAGGATTCGATATTCGATTAGTATTTGATTTATTTATTTGTGGGACCTTGTCAAATCTTGTGACATGGCTCACCTTAGATTTGTTTCGTGTGAACTCTTTGATTGAATTGAATTGGAGTGATTTGGACTTTTATTGACATCATTTGCATATGGGTAGTGTTTGTTCCTTAGGCCTAATTCCATCTATACCTTATCTATGCTGACCCAACAGATGCGACCAAGGCGCGACCCTTCCGGGAGTGGCTCAGGGAATGATATCCCACTCGCCTTGGAACAATTGCTTCAGACCCAAAACCAAATGATACAGTTGATGATGCAGAATATGGCCCAGAACAACAACAACAACAACCCGCCTCCACCTCCACCTCCACCACAAATTGACAGCCTTACCCATTTTCTAAGGCTGAATCCTCCAATCTTCACGAGCAGCCCGGAGCCGATTATCACAGATGACTGGCTTCGCAACATGGGTAGGAAGCTAGCCACAGCAGGATGCACCGATCAGGAGAAGGTGAGGTTTGCCTCTCACCAACTGGATGGACCAGCAGCTTCGTGGTGGGAGAACTACACCGCCACATACCCCATGGAGAATGTGACTTGGGCTCAGTTCCAGGAGGCGTTCCGCACAGCTCATGTTTCAACGGGAGCTATGGCTCTCAAGAAGAGGGAGTTCCGCAACTTGCGCCAAGGACGTCGCTCAGTGTCTGACTATGTTGATGACTTCAGCAAGTTGTCCCGTTACGCCCCAGGTGACGTGGCAACCGATGCAGCCAAGCAAGAGAAGTTTCTAGAGGGACTGAATGATGAGCTGGGAATTCAGTTGATGGTAGCGACTTTTGATAACTATCAAGAGTTGGTGGACAAGGCGATCACTCTAGAGGGCAAGCATTAGCAGATGGAAAATCGCAAGAGGAAATATGGTCAAGGCAAGTTTCAGTCTGGAGCTCAACAGAAGCCTCGCTCCGCCCCTTTCTCAGGATATTCTGGTACAAGACACAGTAAGTTTGGAGGGCACAACCATCATAACCATGGTGGTCATTCTCAGCATGGAGGCAATGGACACAACCACAGTGTCCATAAGAATGGCAATGGGAATGGAGGAAACGGCAATCACCATCACCCTACCCTTGCTACACCAGTGAGGAAGGATCTGAGTCACATCACTTGCTTCAAGTGCAAGAAGACATGGCACTACTCCAATGAGTGTCCTGAGCTACAGAATGGGAATGGAAATGGAAGTTCTGGAGGCAAGAAGCCCAATCCTTTCACTAAGGGGCATGTGAATCATGTCAACGTGGAAGAAGTCTATGAACAACCAGATGCGGTGATTGGTAAGTTCTTGGTTAATTCATTTCTAGCACTCATTCTTTTTGACACTAGTGCATCGCATTCATTCATATCGAGGGGATCTGTGGATAAACATAAGTTGCCTACCGTAGCTCTTAAGTCACCTATTCTAGTGAGTTCCCTAGGAGCAGAGCCTATGACTAGTCAGGCATGTTTTCAGTTGCCTTTGAACATAGGAGGACATGTTTTTTCCATCGATATGATCGTACTTGAGTCACAAGGGATGGATGTAATCCTAGGTATGGATTGGATGTGCAAGTATCAGGGAAGCATTGATTGTGCCAGTAGGTCAATTCTTCTCACCACTCCAGAGAAGAAGAGGATCAAGTATGTATCCAGGCTTAAGCGTAAGAGGACTCAAGTGAACTCTCTTACAAGAGTTGTCTAGGAAGAAGTACCAGTGGTGAAGGATTATCCCGATGTATTTCCGGAGCAGTTACCCGGAATCCACCGGATCGGGAGATTGAGTTTCTCATTGAGTTGCTACCAGGCACCGGACCTATGTCCAAGAGGCCATACCGGATGCCCGCTAATGATCTAGCGGAAGTCAAGAAGCAGATTGAAGAGTTGCTGGAGAAGGGGTATATTCGCCCGAGTTCATCACCTTGGGGAGCCCCAGTACTCTTAGTGGAGAAGAAGGATGGAACCTTGAGGATGTGTGTGGATTATCGCTCTTTGAATGAGGTGGCCATCAAGAACAAGTATCCGCTGCTGATGATCAATGACTTGTTCGACCAGCTAGAAGGAGCTAGTGTTTTCTCCAAGATTGACCTTCGATCGGGTTATCATCAGTTGAAGATCTGTGAGAAGGATATACCTAAGACAACTTTTACCACGAGGTATGGGCTTTATGAGTATACAGTTATGTCGTTTGGTTTGACTAATGCCGCTGCCTATTTTATGAGCATGATGAACAAGGTATTCATGGAGTACTTGGATAAGTTTGTTGTGGTATTCATTGATGATATATTGGTTTTCTCCAAGAATGAGGACGAGCACGCAGAGCATCTGCGCTTAGTTCTGGAGAAGCTCAGAGAACACCAACTTTCTGCCAAGTTCAGCAAGTGTGAGTTTTGGTTGAAGGAAGTTGGATTTCTCGGACATGTTGTGTCAGGGGAAGGAATTGCCATGGACCCTTCCAAGGTAGAGGCAGTCACGGAATGGAAGGCACCGACCTCAGTTAGCGAGATCTGTAATTTCCTTGGACTTGCAGGATATTATTGGAGGTTCATTGAGAATTTCTCCAAGATTGCAAAGCCCATGACGGAGTTGTTGAAGAAGGACACCAAGTATATTTGGACTAAGGAATGTGAAGCCAGTTTCCAGGAGTTGAAGAAACGTTTGGTTACGGCTCCATTGCTAGTTCTGCCGAACATACACAAGGATTTTTAGGTGTATTGCGACGCTTCACGCCAAGGACTTGGAGGTGTGCTTATGCAAGAAGGAAAGGTTGTAGGTTATGCTTCACGTCAGCTTCGACCTCATGAGTTGAACTATGCCACGCATGATCTGGAGTTAGCAGCAGTGGTGCATGCACTCAAGACCTGGAGACATTTCCTTATCGGGAACCAATGTGATGTTTACACTGATCACAAGAGTTTGAAGTACATTTTCACGTAGAAAGAGTTGAACCTTAGGCAAAGGAGATGGTTGGAACGCATCAAGGATTATGACATGAGTTTGCATTATCATCCAGGAAAAGCCAACGTCATGGCAGATGCGTTGAGCCGTAAGAGCTATGTCAAGACTCTTGTCGCAGGAGGATTACCTCAGGAGTTGTGTGATGAACTTAGAGAACTCGAGTTGGAAATAGTTCCAAGAGGCTATGTTGCCGCACTCAAAGTTTAGTCCACCTTGTTGGGAAAGATCAGAGAAGCTCAGAAGTTGGATCAAGGTATTGCTGAGGTAAAGGAGAGGATCAGCAAAGGAAAGGCAGAAGGATTCCGTGAGGATGAGCATGGAACCATATGGTTTGAGCAACGTATTTGTGTGCCCAATGATCTAGAGATCATGAAGTTGATTCTTCAGGAGGCTCATGATTCGCCTTACTCGATACATCCGGGAAATACCAAGATGTATTTGGACTTGAAGGAATGTTTTTGGTGGACCGGTATGAAGAGGGAAATTGCTGAGCATGTAGCAGTATGTGATGTATGTCAGAGGGTAAAGGCAGAGCATCAGAAACCAGCAGGTTTGCTTCAGCCATTACGATACCTGATTGGAAATGGGATAAACTTGGCATGGACTTCATCACGGGATTACCCAGGACCCGTTCAAGTTATGATTCCATTTGGGTGATGGTTGATCGCTTGACCAAGGTTGCTCACTTCATTCCCATGAAGACTACCTATACAAGTGCTAAGCTGGCGAAGATATATATGACCAGGATTGTATGTCTGCATGGAGTTCCGAGGACCATTGTATCAGATAGAGGAACACAGTTTACTTCAAAGTTTTGGCATCAGCTACACGAAACTTTGGGTACCAGGCTAGAGTTCAGTACAACCTTCCATCCACAGACAGATGGGCAGACAGAGAGGGTGAATCAGATTCTGGAGGACATATTGAGAGCTTGTGCGCTAGACTACGGGTCTAGTTCGGATGATAACTTACCTTATGTAGAGTTCTCATACAACAACCGCTATCAAGCCAGTTTGCAGATGGCCCCTTTTGAGGCATTGTATGGGAGGAAGTGCAGAACACCGTTGTGTGGGATGGAGTTGGTGATCACAAATTGTTGGGATCGGATTTGATTCGAGATTCTGAGGAGAAGGTCAAGTTGATCCGTGATATACTCAAGATAGCTTAGTCTAGACAAAAGAGTTATGCCGATGCTAAATGCAAGGAAGTGATTTACGAAGTGGGAGATAGAGCATATCTGCGAGTGTCTCCACTTCGAGGTATTAAGAGGTTTGGAGTCAAAGGAAAGTTAGCACCACGATTCGTGGGGCCATACAGAGTTCTGGAACGCAGAAGAGAAGTTGCATACAAGTTGGAACTACCAGAGGGTTTGTCAGGAGTTCATGATGTGTTTCATGTTTCCCAACCGAAGAAATGTCATGCAGAGATGACAGATATTCCTTTGAGAGACACAGTGCCTCTAGAAGCAATTCAGTTGGATAGCGATCTAACTTATGAGGAGAAACCTGTTAAGATTCTTGAGACTGTCGAGATGATCACTCGTACCAAGGTCATCAAGTTCTGAGAGGTTCAGTGGAGTCACCACACCGAGGAGGAAGCTACTTGGGAACGAGAAGAAGATCTCAGGCGTGACCATCCACACCTTTTGGCTGGCCAACCCGAATCTCGAGGACGAGATTCATCTTAAGGGGGGTAGGTTCGTAACATCCCAAATTTTCAATTTGGAATGTTTTACAATTATTAGTTAAGCATCTATGCATTATGATTGAAACGAATGTGGTAATTATATTTTCATCTTCTTAATTTGACTTCTTTTCAATTGGCATTTGAGTTTACTCAATTACCTGACAAAATACTTTGAAAAAAAAGTATGAGAGGAGGTAACATGACACCCCAAAAGTCAGAAGAAAATAGTGCCAATTTATTTGAAAGTCAAATTTGGTTTCATTTTGGATTTTCTTTTAAAAAATGTTTTTATAAAGTTCTTATTTGGACTCTAAAAAAATGTTCACGCTTTATGATTTATTTTTTTGATCATTTTGGTATATAATACCTTATATTTTGTTTTCTGCTTCAGATCTAAAAAGAAAGTTAAAAAAAAACGCACACGACACGCACACAGGTCGCCCAAGCCAGCCAGGCTGAGCGAGGCGCTCACCCGAGCCTGCTTCTCGATCTCTCTCCCTCTCGGTCAACTCTCGCCACGATCTCTCTCTCTCTCACATGCACCTGGCAGGTGGGGCCCGACACCAGGTCATCTCCAACCTCCAGCGAAGTCCATGGGATAGACCAGCCCGTGCGCGTCCCCACCGGCCGCGCAAGGATCTCGGGATAGAGCCTATCCACAGCTCCGTAGCACTCCAAGCCGCGCCTATAAGTAGCCCCGAGCCTCCTCTTTCCATTCAGCCAACTCGCACCACCTCTCGCCGCTCGCATCGCTCGTCCTGTCCGTTTGCATCTCGCCGTAGCCGAAGCTCTCCGTCGACGCCGGTGAGCCACCATGACCTTTTCTTCCTTGAGGAATCGGACCCCCTCATCATTCTGCACCTCCCTGACATGTTTTTGTGCCCCTAGGTTCTCCGGAGCCGCCGCCCGACGACCTGCGTCGCCGAAGTTCACCAGAGCTCCGCCCTCGCTCCACTCCCTCCGGTCGTCGCCGCCGTCCGCCGTCACCATCGTCTAGCAGCCCTCGCCGAGCGAGCTTCCTGCCCGACTCCAGCGCCGTCTCTTTAAGCGCTCGCCTCCTCTATTCGTACGTAGATTAGTTTATTTTTTTAGGTTTGTTCTATTAGACCGAACATGTACTGGTTAATCGTGTTTTAATATAAACCGTGCGGTTTATTTTAACCGAACGTCGGTTTTTTTTCTTTTTAGTTTAGCCGAACCGGTGATTTACTTAGTTAGCGAACGTTCACTGCGTAGCCGCCGCGGCGAACGCAGCCAGCCAACCAGAGGCATCCACTTCGTGCTCTAGCCGCGAACGTGCACACATTAAGGTTTCCAGAGACTTTCCTGTAGCAGTTTTTTTCCAAATCTTATTCAAAACTTCAAACGGCTTTAACTTTTTAACCGTAGATCGAAACGGGATGAAATAAGAGGCTAAATTTTCGTCTCGAATAGCCCTAACCAGAAAGCCTATAGTTGCAGATTTTTGCAAGTTCAAATTTGAAATTATTTCAGATTTGAATTTAAATTTCATTAGGTCATATCTTTTAAACGGTATACCCGTTTGAAGTAATTCTTTTTGCACCGCGTCACGTGAACTAAATCCTTTGCCATGAAATTTTGCCACTATATATTCTACTCAAGTATTTTTCTGTTCCTCATAATTTTACTAGAATGCCTTCTAGGAACACTAGTGCACGTCACGAATTTTTCTTGAACATTATTTATACTTTGAAAATTTTCATGTTAATGACTTGTTTTGGATTTTAATTGGCTTTTGCAAATATTTTGTTGCATTTTTTCTTTGAATTGTATGAATGCTTGTTTATGTGTGTTTATTTACCTTGCGATAGATTGTCCGGAGTGCGAAGCAGAGTACTACCATTCCCTAAAACTTCACTCCCAGCACGAAGGCAAGTTGCATTTTGATCATATCAGTTTTTACCTATGTTTTATTTTTGCACATAGTCCTTTCATGTAGGAGTGCATGATAGGGTTTATACTTGTTGGATTTACTATCACCCAGTAGTTCTTTTGAGGTAGGTCTGAACCGTATCAACTTTGTCGCCACCGTGTTATGTTACAATGTTTCGCCAAAGTAGACGTGAATTGGGGAGTGTTATCACTTTGAGATGTGAGTGAAAAAGTAATAACTAGGACCAACTTTAGTGAACTACCTGGGTGGAAATTGGTTTGTATGGTGGCGAAGTATAGTGGGAGCATTCATGGGAATCCATGTGAGTGCACACTAGTGGTCTGTCCACCTAGGATCAAAGGGATCAACCTTATTTTCATGTCTATAAGCTTCCATGTGCAGCCGCAAGCCAGTATAGGCTCTGGCTTAGTTGAGTAGATGGTGTGACCTCTTCCGGGATAGGCTAGCAGATGTAGATGATGTAGGTGTACTGGCCTATCCGTGGGTTAGGGGAAATGCTTTGGAAAGACTATGTCTCGATCCTTCGATCAAGGATGTGGTCGAGTCTTGTGGAGAAAAGTGCACAACCTCTGTAGAGTTAAAAAAATCTAATCGATTAGCCGTGTCCCATCACTCTTAACTAATAAACTGGGTACAAAAATTTGGAATGATTGAGATGGGCCTCATCTCATACTTATGATATTTGTAGAAGTAGAACAATTATTTTTGATAGGAAAAAACTAGCTTTATGCAAAACTAAACTTAGAGCTTTCCACCATCCAAATTGCATGTACTATGTAGGCTCATTACACTTTATGATGTGACTTGCCAGTACATTCCATGTACTGACCTACACGGCTGCAACTTATCATGTTGCAGATTTATCCGACGAAGAATAAGGTACGATAGGTCGTTGTTCTGCACTCAACTTGCTCGTGGAGTTGATGGACTCGTTACACTTTTTGCTTCCTCATGTTTTTGTTTCACTTGGCCTTAG
Source organism: Hordeum marinum (assembly GCA_022496015.1). Classification (NCBI taxonomy): domain Eukaryota; kingdom Viridiplantae; phylum Streptophyta; class Magnoliopsida; order Poales; family Poaceae; genus Hordeum; species Hordeum marinum. The sequence continues at coordinate 31,981,821 of CM039676.1, forward strand.
GCCACATTAATGTAATAAATACTCTTTGAGGACTCTCGATGTAATAAATGTGTGATTGAACTCTGTTGTAAATCCTCAAGTACTGTGTGTGTCAGTATATCGATCCAGGGATGACACTTAAGCACAGAGACTCCGATCCCTTGAGTTCGGGTTGCTACACAACTGTGGTATTATAGGAGCATACCACATCACCATGGCAGGAACCCTCTTCCCGGTGTGCTGGCCCTCAACATCACCAGGGTCATCTCTTTTGATCTTATACCGCAATGCACCGCATACCGAGCATGCGTTCTGTTCCTCGTACTCACCGCGGTAGAGGATGCAGTCATTAGGGCATGCATGTATCTTCTGCACTTCCAATCCTAGAGGGCATACAACCTTCTTTGTTGTGTACGTACTGTCGGGCAATTCGTTATCCTTTGGAAGCTTCTTCTTCATTATTTTTAGTAGCGAACTAAATCCCTTGTCAGATACACCATTGTCTGCCTTCCATTGCAACAATTTTAATGTGGTACCAAGCTTTTTGTTGTCATCTTCGTAATTTGGATACAACCCATTTTTGTGACCCTCTAACATGCGATCGAACTTCAACTTCTTCCTTTCACTTTCGCATTATCTCTATGCATCAACAATGACCCGTCGAAGATCATCATCGGGCACATCGTCTGGTTCCTCTTGATCTTCAGCTTCCCCCATTGCAGCATCACCGTATTCAGGGGGAGGGTAGTTGTCATCATCCTCTTCTTCTTCGTTGTCTTCCATCATAACCCCCTTTCCCCGTGCTTAGTCCAAACATTATAGTGTGGCATAAAACCCTTCTGAAGTAGGTGGAAGTGAAGGGTTTTAGAGTTGGAAAAAGTCTTCGTATTCTCACAGACAGTACATGGACAAGGCATAAAACAATTCTGCTTGTTTGCCCCAACCGCATTGAGAAAATTATGCAGGTCCTTAATATACTCGGAGGTGCGTCGGTCACCGTACATCCATTGTCAGTTCATCTGCGTGCATTATATAATAAAGTGTATTAAAAACCATTATAACATATCATGAATAGAGAAGTGACCAAATTAATAGAAATTCATCATCACATTAAAGCCAAAGTATAATAATGACCAAAATAAATACGTACAGTTCATACATAGTTGTCATTATTGAACAACACATAGCTCTCTAGAGCATCTAATTAAAACATACAGCGAAACTATGTAAAAAATTTAAATGCAACAAAAATGCAATCATAACCACTACTAAGGTACCAATTGATCCAACGGCATAATGATACCAAGCCTCAGTATGAATGACATATTTTCTAATCTTTCTAAGCTTCAAGCGCATTGCATCCATCTTGGTCTTGTGATCGTCGACGATATCGGCAACATGCAACTCCAATCCTATCTTGTCATCTTCAGTTCTTTTCAATTTTTCTTTCAAATGATCGATTTCTTTTTCAGATTTAGTTAACTTGTCGAGTAGAATTGCATAGTCGGTACCCATTTCTGCTTCAACTACTTCCTATAGATAAAAACATCTACATCAAGTTGGTGGCATAATTAATTGTCATATACATTAGATGTCTGAAATAGTTATATAAAAGATAATATACCACATCTGAATCATAGACTGGACGAGGGCTGACGTGGGCGGATACCATAACCATGGCACTATATAATAACAAACAATAATAAAAGTAAGAAAATCATATGAGTAAGTATATTTTTTTAGCAAGAAGATAAGATCAAGAGGCTCACCACGCGCGGGCGATCGACGACGGTTTCAGGACGGGGACGGGACAGGACGGACCGCCAAACCTAGACAAATCTTGACGAAAATGAAGTTTGGACAAGGAGCTTCGAGAAGAGAAAGCTTAAGTTTGGCTTGGGCATTTCATCAAACACCTCATGTGCATAAGAGGTGAGTTAGAGCACCACAAAGCTCTCCCCTCGCCGGCCAAAAAAACAGAGCAGTGTGGAGTGCTCTGCTCGCTGGCGAGGGGGTATATATAGGCATCTCATTGGTCCCGGTTCATGTCTGGAACCGGGACCAAAGGTTCCAGACGAACCGAGACCAATGCCCCACGTGGCCCGACCGACCATCTGGCCTCACGAACCGAGACCGTTGCCCCCATTGGTCCCGGTTCGTGACTGAACCGGGACTAATGGGCTGGCCCGTCCCGAACCAATGACCTGTTTTCTACTAGTGGCGTTATGTTACTCATAGAGGTAGTAAGAGCATCTCCAGCCATTGGCCCCCAGGAGGCATAAGAATCGCCGCCTGGGGGCGAGCCGGCGATGGAATCGGCGCTGGCGGTGGTTGGGCATCCAACGGTTGCCCCCTGGTCACCCCCAGGCGTCGATATCGGCCCATTCACGGCCGCTTTTCGGCCCAGATAAATAGAAAAATGGCCCGATATCGGCGAGAAATGGGCCATAGTCGGTGTGGTTCGGCGCGGTTCGGCATTCAATTCTCAACACAAATAGATTTTTATCACATAGTTCATCACAGAAAATCAAATAATTCAACAAAATAGTGTAACAACAACAAATAATTCAATACAAATTATATATAGTTCAACAAATAAAAACTCATATGTCATCACACGTCGAGCTAGGCGTCGCCCTTGATCCTCAATAGGTGCTCCACCAGATCCTGCTGCAGTTCATGATGCACCTGTGGGTCTCGGATCTCCTAACGCGTACTGAGGTAGGCAGTCCAGGTTGCCGGTAGCTGGTGATCAACTTCGGCTAGCAGACCTTGCCTGTAGTATGGTTCAGTGTCAAACATTGGCTCTTCCTGCTCGCTCTCGATGATCATGTTGTGCAAGATGACACAGCAAGTCATGATCTCCCACATTTGATCTTTCGACCAGGTCTGAGCAGGGTACCGGACAACAACAAATCGAGATTGGAGCACACCAAATGCCCGCTCGGCATCCTTCTGCAAGCCTCCCACACCTTGGCAAACTGGGACTTCTTGCCTCCTGGCACAGCATTTGAGATAGTCTTCATAAATGTAGACCATCTCGGATAGATGCCATCAGCTAGGTAGTACTCCTTGTTGTAGTGCCGCCCATTGATGGCGCCGAAATGTTTTGTCGCCGTGTAGTGGAGCATCGGCGAAGTAGTCGGAGTAGAGCATGCAGTAGCCTTCCAGACGATGTCGGTTCTTTGCTTTCATCTGCCCTGGCTCCGAGCCACCTCGCCGTGGCTTTTCATTGCTCGCCAGCAGGCCGGCGAGGGTGGCGAGGACCATGAGATGCTCCTCTTCCTGGACGTCGGCCTTGGCTTCCTCCTCCAGCAGTGCGGCGAGCGCCTCGTCGTCTGAGTCCATTGCCGAGGCAGGCAAATCGTCGAACACCTTGCGGGCGCGGTGGGCACGTACCGCCACTACACTTCCCCTCCGAGGCCGGGAAACACCGGAAAAATCGCCCAACTGGTGGCGGAGGGGATGCCTCGGCGAAACCTCTGCTCATTTTTCGGCGGGGATGGGCTATCTAGCGGTGGCGGGGCGGTGGGCGGCGCCGGGATCAGCCGGTTGGCGGCCGAGCGCGCGGGGGGAGGGAGGCAAATCTGGAAGAAAAACTTGACTTTTTGCCTGACGGTGTGGGCCAGACGTGCTTTTCCCTTGCGCCGGAGCCCCCGAGTGCCCCCCAGTGCGCCGGGTGCGGCCTGCGATCGCCGGGCCCAAAACGGGTTGAGCCAACGGATTTCGGCGTCCTGGGGGCGCGACCGGAGCGTTTTTTCGGCGCCGGCACCGAAAAAGTCGCCGGGGGGGCTGTGGGGGGCACTGCTGGAGATGCTCTAACATGCTAAGTTACTCAATTTCTCTATCTTTTCATTAATTAGATGCCACATCATTCTTTTTGCTTAGGTGACATCTATGTTACTACCTATGTTACTTCCATTACGAGTAGTCTTAAATTGGAAAAATGAAAAAATTAAGATAAATTCTATAAACTGGAAAGGAGGGAGTACATATGCATGAACAGCAACTACTAGTAGCTTAATAGATTGTCCATTAGTGTTGTTCTTGATGCACGTCGGCAACTTCTAACTGCTTGATGCATGATTTGTACTTTTCCGTCTTAAAATAATTTAAGTTTTAGGATTTTTAACCAAACTTTTTAGGAAAGATCTACAATATCAAATATATAGTATGAACTTACATTCCGTAATTTATCGAATGCGGTAAATTTGATTGTAGATCGTGATATATTTTTATATATACTTGGTGAAAATTGATGAAGTTTGACTTCGAAGAATCTTAGACCTTCTATTAGTTGTATGCGGAACCATTTTATTCTTCTTGATGGCTAGCTTCAGCGGGGCTCGTCAATAATTAGCTTACCAAGCCGCACATATATAGACGGATTCCTTTGTCAGATCACATACATGAGATCAATCTACATCTATGTTTCACTCGTACTCTCTTCATTTTAAAATAAATGTCTTAAACTTAATACAAATTTGTACTAGACCAGTACAAAGTTAAAACATTTATTTTGGAATAGAAAAAATATAAACAAAGAATCTCTTGTGCGCTCTACCAGCTTCTACGCACATACACACACTTGTTTATGTCACCTCTGCTGGCTCTAGTTAGTAATCATGCTTGCAAGTTGCATATTGTTTGGCCTAGGTGGGAGTGGTAGCACAAACTACAAGGCACGTAGCATAAATTAAGGTACGCATTACTAATCTAGAACGATCCCGAGATAGCTATGGCTGGCACGACAAGATGATCACCATTCGCTCGATTGAAAGTACTTAATTTATACTCATGCGTGGACCGTGTAGGGTGAGAGCTAAGCTAGCACACCGTTGTGTTCCACGTCAAGTCTAGACTCCGGAGCACACACATACATGAGATACGTGGATGCACGCGGCACCCCCACGTACGCATGCATGCAAGAAGACGGCTGCGTTTAGGTGTGGCGGCCCTAGGTGATCACCGAAGAGACGCCCAGCAGGACTAAACAAATTCCGAAGGGCCAACCAAAATCAGAATCATATAGAAGTATATCATATTGTAACCTTTGCAAATCATGAGCCTTCCATTGTTGATTTGGTGTAGCTAGCTGTCTCGTAGAGGGTACATTACGCAGGTAAGTAGAGCTAGAAGCCAAAATTCATACTTGTTACTTACTGTGGATTGAATGGTAGTATTTGGAGATTAAATACTACTCACCATCTGCATACTGAATCGGGCAAAAGAGGAAGCTTTTAATTTATTTTTTCTACAGTTGATGATCCAAATGTAATTCTTGTATTTAATTGAAATTTGCATCCATGGAGCTTCACTATGTTTTTGTTCATGTTGTTGTTTGTATCTTTTTTTCCCTTCGTGGTTGTTGTAAGGCTATGGTCTGATGCCATTTTCTTGCTTTATTCTATTGATTAAGCCCGACAATTCTTGTGACTTTGTTCTAAAAATGTTTATGATTATGCTGTTTTTCCCTCCAGTTTTGAAGCTCGGTACATTGTACTTGTGAGCTCACTCTGGGCTGGGCAAGATCATAGTATTTGCATGCGTTAATATTGATTGAATGAGGATAGTCCTTGCCCTTTTGAGCCTTTTGAGCCGTTGTGCATTTGGTACATTGAGATTATACTTGCAGGTACATTTGCCCATGCTTTGCCACTTCTGCAATAACGTATAGGGATGGAGCCGTGGGCATGGCCCGCAAGGTTGAATATTTTGCACATATACCCTTCAGATATCCTGAAAAAAATGCATATATACTCTTCACATTTATTTTTGCCCCCCCCCCCCCCCCCTGTTCTTGGATGCTGACTGTCATGCATGAAGTAAAATATGTTGATGAAACAAATTGGATGTACAATGAAAATACAACTATTTCTGAATTGATGTATTTTGTTGACTATCTTTTCTATCGAATCATAGGTTCTAACATCAAGATGACATATAATTCGTACACCGTAAATATAGCTTATATTGAAAATTGAACGAAATATGATACCTGGTAAGTTTGGTGCTTATACAACAATATTTTTATAACATAAAATTGTGTTGTTTATCGATACTAAATTCTAATGCTCGTAGTTGAGAATATATTTGCATGATTAAATTGCACTTCTGTCACTTTGCACTAGATTTTTCAAGAATTTTCGTTTGATATGATGTCATTCAAATTTAATAACATGGCTTTTTACACCCACCTCATATAAGATGAAATTTGAATAATACGAAAAATTCATATATTGATAGGCTGTAGTAACAAAATATGACCATTTGTGACCTGTAAGGACAAAGAATACCACTATTTTTGACCTCTAAAAAGCAAGATGTGTGTTGCTCACACACACGTATGACCTTTTAACCAAAATTTTCATACTTTAAACCTAATTTTAAAAGTATATAGACCATCCATATTGTTCCAGTGGCCAAAATTGAAAACATAGCCTTGCAAAATCTTGTGCAAACCGACATAAGTATTGTGCAAATTAAGTGAATTTTTCAGATCCTTTCCTTGTGGGGTAACTCTATTAATTCGTATGAGTAAACGCACATAAGCATTGTTCTACGGATCAAAAGTCACTACAGTGAGCCGAAAATTAGGCTTACATATGTTCACATTGTCACAGGCGACAAATAAGTACATATATTAAAGTGGCTAGCTTTTGATTTTTTTGGGTTTATTTGACTTTTTTTACTGCTACTGTTCAATTACGTGTATAGTAGTGAATAGTGATATTGAACAGTGTCACTTATAATAGTAAACCTAGTTTGTACTACTTAGGCTAGTGGACACACTTCAGTGTTAGAGCATCTGTAGCAGACCCGCATAATAGCGACCCGCAAAAGGCGTTTGCAGTTCGCGAAAAAACGGCTTTGTGGACCGGCGACCGTAGAAGCAGACCCTGCACAACGGATCCGTATAAAAAGATATTCACGAAATATGCTTTTTTACGGGTCGGCTTTGCGGAATCTACTCTTGCGTCGTTGCCGTCGGTCCGCAAATATAAATATCACACCATAAAAATACAACAATCATTCACACTACAAAATAATTATTCAGAAAAAATATCAATACCAACACAATACAACAATCATCCACATTACAAATAATCAATCAAATCACCGAAGCAAACTACATAATGCAATATAAAACTTGTCCCGAATACTAATTAATCAAATCACCGAAGCGTCTCAACATCCCAGTCGTTCGAACCGAACGAATCGTCGAGCAAAAACTTCTCGCACAGGCTCAATTCCATCTACATGAACAGAAATCGCATGTCGCGTCAACCAACTATATACGCATAGCGCTCGGCATAAAGCACAAGCAAACACTCATCGGCGACTCGTGGGGCGGGCGATCCCGGCCGACAACTAGGGGCGGCTCAAGGGTGGTCAATTCCCGGAGGCGACGACGACCAGGGGCGGCTCGGCTCGCCGGATCCGGGAAGGGGAGGGGTGTGGAGTGTATCTGTGGTGGAGGGTGGGGGCGCCCACGCGACGCGATTCCGCCCGCAGATTTGGCCAGAATCGCCGGCGGCGGATGGGCTGAACCAATGGCAGTCGGCGGCGGAAGGAGGTGGGGGAAAGGAGGTGGGGAAAGGGCATGGGCTAAAATGTACCTCCAGCCAATCGCTTTTCTAGGATATGGGGCACCGTAGGGGCAAGGTGGTAACCTCAAAAATTTTGTCGCGCCCCTCAATTTTTTTTACGGACCAGTCGTGTTTGCGTGGTTTGTTTGGGCGTTTTTTTTCGCGTTGACCCGTATTTTGATGGTTATTTTGCGGGTCAGGGCATTTGACGGGGTCTGCTAGAGATGCTCTTACTTTTTACTCCTGCTACCCTTTAATTGTTGATGCGCACGAACCTGATAGTAGATGCATCTAGTTCCCGGTTAATGCTATATACGATCATGTGGTAAATTAAATATGCAAACTATTAAAGCTCTTTTATGGTACCCTGAGTTCAATACATGTTGTCCATTGGCAAAGATCCAAGCGTAAGGATCTATCTGTACTGGTGGAACTGGATCTGCAGTATCGCTAGTACCGCGGGTCTCTCGGCAGCCGGTATATCTGCTCGGAGGGCATTATGGGGAGATCACAATCTTCAGCCCGTGAGATCGATCAATCCGACCAACCTGTTCTTCTTGTTTGATCGGTGATTCCCTGCATCTCCGACAACAGCTGTCGGGCGTTCGCCTCCTGTTCGACCGCGCGCCTGCCGGGTCGCGTCCCCTTACCCCGCCGTCCTAGTGGACCAATTCTTCTACGTTTTTGGCCTTGTGCCATGCGCCCCATCCTCCTTCCATGGCCAACGATTGAGAGGGTCTATGCCACCCACATGGCTGAGCACCCTAGCATCGCGCTTATTGTGTTGCCTAGTACACTGGTCAAGGCGACACCGCATTCCAAAGCCGAATGGACGAGCTCGCCGATGTGCACGACATGGTGTTCCTCTGGAATGGAGAGTTGTGGCTAAGCCGAATCTCGCTGGACATCGAGCTGCGCATCTGGCTTTGCTGTGAGGTCGACCACCCCGTCCTGTGCTTGAACGCCTAACCAGAGCAATTCCCTTTATGAACAATAAGAGCTTTCACCGTCAAGTTCTTATTAACTAGAAATTTCTAGACTACCCTTAAATTAAAAATCAACGGTGACATCACACATATACTGCTCCCTCCCCAGCAGTAGTATAGGGTACTTATCATGAGGCCGCGAAGCTCCTTTTTTCTTAAATACCTTTTGTCTTAGAGACTCTTAGGCAAAAAGTAGCGGATCTCACCAACCCGTGGTCGGATGGTTAGATAAAATGTGATATCTCCAGTCCATCAGGGTTTAAATCCTGGTGCTCGTATTTATTTCAAGATTTTCGGCGATGTGCATTCAGTGGGATGAGACATTCCCGTCGATGATGAGGTGCTTATGATGACTTCATAAATTTCAAGATAATATGCCGACTCAGTCTTTCGAAGGTGCTCATAGGGATAGGATGTGCGTGTATGCGTTCATAGGGGTGAGTGTATGTGCGTGTATATGAACGCTTACGTCTGTACTGTGTTCAAAAAAAATCTCATCACGACGGTCATAATTTAATATTTGAGAAAAGAATACTTTAATTTTCAAAAAGCAGTCGTATATATTATAAGTTGAACTAAACATCGTCATAATCTCAAAAAAATGCCGTAAAATAGTATTAAGTTTTGCTAATCATTGCTGTGACATTCTCTAGTCGGCGATGAATCTATCAATGTGATTGTTCCCCTTGAATACGCCATCGCTGTCTCGCTGGTTAGTGATATGTTATCAACTGCTCAAGTGCTCATTGTATATACAAACCAGAGGTTCCAAAATAGTGGGAGACCTAATTAACAATGCCCGCCAGGATATCGTGGCGTGCATACGTGGACGTACAGATCATGTAACTAAATGACGCACTCCGTGATGCCATTTCAATAGGCCGTACGTAGAGCAGAGAGGGACTAGTCGTACGCGCCCTTCAATATAGTAGGAGACATTATTTGTCTGATATCTACACGTATGCATATTTTGGTTCTATACACACACGTACGCTGTTTTGTACTCTATGCACGTAGCTCCCAAAACGCGGGAGAGCATAATGATGCCCATCCTTTCCCCAGCTGGAAGAGTTACAGCTAGACCGGGGAGTGTCTAGGCGCCGCGGCCAAGCAGACCGTGCAAGTGTCATGCGTCTTTGAATTGAATAACGTATTAAGAAATGCCATGTACAAGGTGGAAAGACGGTGACAATTTGTCCCACCTAAATTGACTCGAGTTAGCGCGTGCTTATGAAGTCAAGAGAGCTCCGTTCTCGCCTCCTCTCCTGCTCTTAAAAAACGGACGGGGTTTCATGGACGTGTTTGGTTGCTTGCAAATAGGCCCAATCAGGCTCATATAACTGTTGTTGCCGCTGCCGGTTTCCCTCGCTTCCGAGCATCTTCCGACGTCGATGAGGTGGATGGTACATGGGTTTGGGGTTGCTTGTTTTTCAGTCGCCACATCTCGGGTTAGGGTTCAATTGAGGTGTCTTGCTGGTAGTGGCGAGCCGATGACATCATCGCTAGTGTGAAATAAGTTCTCCTTTTTCCTGATGTTGATTGGCATCGTTGGAGGGTGTGCCGAATTTCAGTCGGAGCCAATACAACGACCTTGTTTTTGTGTATGTTTTGTGTAGCTGGTCTTGGACTGCGTCATTAGGGGTAGTGGACGACGATGGTTCATGTTTTTATCTTTCGGTTTCTTATTCGCTCGGCGATGGATGACTAACTTCAGTTTTGTTGTGAGGCTAGTGCGGTAAGGCCTCGTGAGTTTTGTTTGGCTTGAACTGGGATGGTTACCCGACCCTTTGTCGTCTTCCTCTTTAGGGCGACGCCCTGGTCTTCAGCTCACCATCGCCGGTGTCTTCTGGCTCTCGCCAACAAGTGTCTAGCCGCCGAGCCAACAATGTTTTTCTGACTTGGTTTTGTAAATGTCAATATATTTTTTGTATAAACCTCATCAAACTTAATAGGCGAAATAAATAAAAACCAAGGGAATATACAGAAAGAATCTCTTGTGCTCTCTACCAGCTTCTACGCACCCACACTTGTTTATGTCACATCAGCTAGCTCTAGTTAGTAATCATGCATGCAAGTTGCCTATTGTTTGCTCTGCTGGGAGTGGTAGCACAAACTACAGGCCACGTAGTACGAATCTAGAACAATTTCGAGATAACTGTGGCTGGCACGACAAGACGAAATTCATTCGCTCGAATGGAGAGTACTCCCACTTAATTTCATATTCCTGACATAACATGTATGATGAGAGCTAAGCTAGCACACCGACGTGTTCCATGTCAATTCTAGATTCTGAAGCATACACACATACTCCCTCTGTTTCTAAATATATGTTTTTTTAAAGATTTCAATAAATACTACATGCAAACGTATTTAGATGTATTTTAAAAATATTTACTTATTTTGTTTCGTATGTAGTTTATATTAAAACCTATAACAAGACTTATATTTAGAAAAAAAAATACATGGTGTAGGTGGATGCCCTTGCATGCGGCATCCCCACACATGCATGAAAGAACACGTATGTGTTTATGTCAGGCGGCCCTGTGTGATCACCCAAGAGACGGCATGCAGGACTATAAAATCCCAAGGGCCAACCAAAATCAGAAGTATATAGTATATCATATTGTAGCTATTAGATTGTCACGTTTATTATGAAAATGCAGTATAGCGTCTAATTTATTACAGCTTGTCTTGTATTCCAAAAAGTTTCATATGCTCTCTCTATATACCCATGAGGCTCAACAATACAACAACAATTCCATCAATATCTTCTCTAATCCTTTTACAGTAGCCTTTGCAAATCACGAGCATACCATTGTTGATTTAGTGTAGGTAGCTGTCTCATCGAGGGTGCACTACGAATGTAGGTAGAGCTAGCGGCCAAAATTTTTGTGCTTGTTTTTTTTCTCCAAACTGTGAGGATCTCTTCTTGCAATGATTTTTATAAATTATCAATTAAAGCTATATACAAAAGTAGGAAAAATAAAGCCTAAAGAAAGAACAAAAAAGAGCTAGGTGTCATATTTACAACAACAAAGGTATCCTCCTCGTCTGCGGGGACAGGAATCAAGCATACTGCTCATCTGAAATTTGGAACCCATCATGGTAGAGCGTCACAAGATCTCCTTTTTTTTGCGAAAAATTCTTGTATTACTCAAGATCTCCTTTTTTGCTCTCATAAGCAACCACTGAAGTTCCTCTTTGAACCTGAGACTTATTGAATAGCGTGGGTTGAACGGTACTGTTTGGGGATCAAATGCTACACACTGTTTGCATGCTGGGCAAAAAGGTAGCTCAATTTATTTTTCGTAGAGTTGAGATTTGCACCCATGGAGCTTCGTTATGTTTTTGTACAAGTTGTAGATTTTTATCTTCTTATGTAAAACTATGTTCTGATGTCTTTTTTTGGTTTTATTCTCACTAGCAGAAACCAGACCTTTTGTTCAAAGCATTAGTCTCAGTCTAGTTTCGAATCGGCACTAATGTGACTATTAGTTTCGGTTCGGGACGGACACCATTAGTCCCGGTTCGTTCCGGATCTTTAGTCCCGGTTCGTACTAAAGGGTGGTGGCAGGCTGGTGTACGAGCAATTCAAGAAGAAATAGCTAGATTTCTGCTCGACCAGGTCATAGATCCCAAAGGAGAATACCATTACAAGAAGCATGTGTAATGATCCGCAAATTATAGAAGAAATTGTATATACCAAATTGTGTGTATATATCTATATCTATATCTATATCTATATCTATATCTATATCTATATCTATATATATATATATATATATATATATATACCTATTTTATGTACTACCAGGGATAGTTACCTCCTACGAATCCACCGTAGATCTCAACGTCCCTCGATGGACCGTGTTTTTTTTGTTCTGAATCGTTGACAGAATTAGCACCCGACCCGTTTGCCCTTGCTAATAAGGTTTTAAATATTTTATTAGTTGTTTATCCTGTCGTTTTTGTTGCGAGCGTATCTTTATCCGGCTAATAACTGATCAAGGTTATTTGCAGCTTGTAAAACGATCCTTATCCGGCTAATAACTGATCAAGGTTATTTACAGCTTGTAAAACGATCCTTATCCGATGTATAACAGACCTACGTTATTTGCAGCTTGTAAAACAATGAGAGAACGTGTACAGGTTGAACTAACCACACGAGTCTGCTGGTCGGCTAATTGCATGCATACATCGAATTGGATGGATAAGTGCTAGCATGCACCTCCTAAATTCTTTCCATGCATGTACGTGCATATGTGATATGTTCAAAAATGTTATGGTATATGTAGATTAGAATACAACTTATTTTCTTTACAGAGGGAGTACTAATCAAAGCATGTAGAGTATGTATAAAAGTATGTAGTATATCCACACATGAGAAAAATGGGCATATAATTTTTTTATTGCAGTATGGAGAAAAAATAATACTTCGTCCTTTTCAAAATATAAGGCGTGATTGACTTTATATGGTTTGATGCATGACTATATCAAAGTATATGGATTGAACATATATAAATGGCATCATCGTATTTGTCTTGCAAACCAATTTTACTTCATATGTTTGTATATTAATTACAATACGTGAAAATCATAATCAAAGTTGTGCAATGAAGATCAAAAAAGTCAATCGGCGCCTTATATTTTGAGAAGGAGGGAGTATCTTTTTTAGGTTGATATAGTGTATTTTTAATTGTTGATGGAGTATATAGTATTTGGGAGTATGGAGCATGTGGTATATGGTATTATTTTTGGAGTATGGAGTATAAGGTACTATTTTTGGAGTGTGGAGTAGAGGGAGTATGAAGTATTCTTCAAAGTATTTGGTATTATTTTTGGAGTATGGAGTATAAGGTACTCTTTTTGGAGTATGGAGTAGAGGGAGTATGAAATATTCTCCAAAAAGTGTTTACTCCTTGCACGTTTCAGAAGAACTATATACTCCATACTCGTTAAGGAGTATACATGTTGTGAAGTATATGTAGTTTTTTTCCTTCTAAGAACAGTATGGAGTATATCGTTTTAACTAGGTACAATCATTTAGAGTATGAAGTATATGGTATGACCTATGAAATATTTTAGTTCGTGTATCAGCAAGCCACATCCATGTCTATATTTAATCAGTGTCGTTGCAATGATCACACATAAAAATAGATTTTTATAAACCATGATATACTGCGTAGATGGATTAAATAGTAGTATGTACTATATATATGTATGAAAAAAGAATTATGGAGTAACAAGGAATATGGTGAACGTCTTTAGTCTTTTATACAATATATAGTATCTATTTTTCTACAACAGGGTATCTATACACATCATCCGGTTGATGCATTCAATCGGTATTGTAGTACATGTAATGCATGCATCTGATGCAAACGTGATGCCATCATTGCCATGCTTGTATCTTGTAGGATTGGCAAAAGCACTGATCTAAGGGTTTGTGCTTCTTGCCGGGGATTGACGACGGGCCGGCCGACCACGTATCGACGAGGGCAAAGTTGCTGGAGTCCCGTGCATGACCAAAAGAGGATCGTCGGCGTCAGGCTGCCGGTGATGTGGAGCATGTGTACGTACGACACGCAGTGTGGCCGCAGATTGTAGTCTGTCTTCAAGGGTAAAAGTCAGACGATGGCCATGCATGATGTATAGATATCTTAACTGACAGCCTGTAAAATGTCAAATAAATTACATCTTTCATGCATATGGATCTGTCAAGAAAAAATACTATTAGAGATGCCATCGTTGTTGGCTTTAATAGTGGCAAAGGAGATCATCCAACCATGAAGTAAAAAACCCAACCTATAGTCCGGTGAAAAACTATCGGGCGGCTGCGTTGCCCATGTCGCCGGAGAATCCATTAATTGAAAGCATCATAACGGAGGATTAAACCTACAAGAAGAGGGATCGTATCAATGGTGATCAACCTACGTACTGATAAGATGAAAACAAGAAGAATCTGTAAAATTAGCTCCGCCTCCCAATCTCCTGTAAAATTAGCTCCGCCTCGCAATTTGAGAAAAATTACATCATAGATACTATAATTTGATCTAAATATCTTCAGAATTCCAAAAAATAGTCATAAATTATTATTAGGTCTTTAAATAATAAATTCTAAGTAGATAGGACCATGCATTTTGCAATCTGATAGGGGTGCCATGGCACCCCGCCTGCCCGCCGTCCATTGATCCGCCCTCGAGGATTAGCTGCTCCATACTTCCTGTACAAGTATATATGATGCCATTGGCTTAGTTTCTTGAAGCTCATGCTTTCTCTATTTGTATATATTCTATGGTGCGTCATTGCCGTGACATTCTCCAGTCGGACGATGAATCTATCAATGTGACTGCTCTCCTTGAGGGTCCAAAAAGATGGGACACCTAATTAACAATGCCTGCCTGGATATCATGGAGTGCGTACGTCGACGTCACAGATCATGAAAACTAAATGACGCATTCCTTGATGCTTGTCGTGGTTTCGTCACGGCAGATGCCATGGGTAGGCTTATCGAGAGGGGCCGAAGGACGCCGGCGGGCTCCGGGAGCGGGATTAGGCACAAACGGTGGCTGACACACGATGTACCCAGGTTCGGGGCCCTCCGTGGAAGGTAATACCCCTAGTCCTGCTCGGTCTAGTAGAGACAATGGTCGGGTTACAATGATGCTCCTTGAGCTGTATGAAACGAGGAGGAAGAAGGAGCTAGCCTGCTCTTCCGCCTCTCTATGTGCGTATGTGTGGAGTGGATGTGGAGTAGCTGATCGATCGTCCCCTGCATGGAGGTGGCCCGGGGGGTTTTATAGGCCAACCCCCGGAATACAATACAAATAGAAGGTCAAAGGGGCCCCCAGCCAGCGGCCTCTCTGGCCGGCTACGGGGGCCCGGCCGTGGGGTCTTGTCACCGGTAGGTCCCGCCGGCTGAAGGGTCTCGTCAGGCACCATCGGGAGCCGCGAGGCAGGTCCCGATGCCGGTCACATCGTGGCACGGGCCACCCCTTGCGGCATCGTCTTGCGGCGGCCGGCCAGAGTCAGCGGTATGGCCGGCCACCCTGTAGCCATGCCGGGGCAGGTAACGGAGTGGTTGAAGGCATGCCGACACTGTTGGAAGCCCGGTCGCCATCCGCCAGGGTCAGAGGCCCTGACGCCTTCGCTGTAGCCATACCGGCGCTGACCCTCGACGGGATGGGGGCCACTGTTGCCACGCACGCCCTGCACACGGTATCCAATGCCTAGCCGGCTAGCAGCAGCCGGCGGACCACCTCCGACAGGGCGTAGCCGGACTGCAGGGGGAGGCGGCCCGCCCTTTGGTCGCGTTTAGGAGGCGGGGGAAAAGGGTCGCTTGAGGCTACCCCGGGGTCATCCCCCCGTCAGTAGTCCCCGAAGCAGGGGAGGACCCACCGACGAGTTGCGGCGGTCCTCGCCGGCTTGAAGATCGTTCTTGTGCCGCAGGCGGCCTTGAGAGTCGAACTGAATCGGAGA
Organism: Hordeum marinum; assembly: GCA_022496015.1. Lineage (NCBI taxonomy): Eukaryota > Viridiplantae > Streptophyta > Magnoliopsida > Poales > Poaceae > Hordeum > Hordeum marinum. The sequence goes on from CM039676.1 coordinate 31,997,854, forward strand.
GCGATGCGCGGCTCTGTAGCCGGCCGACGCTTCGCGCGCCGCCTCGGGCTCCCCGCCTGGCTGGGGATGTTGGAAATATGCCCTAGAGGCAATAATAAATTAGTTATTATCATATTTCCTTGTTCATGATAATCGTTTATTATCCATGCTATAATTGTATTGATCAGAGACTTAGATGCATGTGTGGATAGATAGACAAAACCATGTCCCTAGTATGCCTCTAATAGACTAGCTCGTTGATCAAAGATGGTTAAGGTTTCCTAGCCATTGACATGAGATGTCATTTGATAACGGGATCACATCATTAATTAGGAGAATGATGGGATGGACAAGACCCAAACTACAAACATAGCATATGATCGTCAGTTTAATGCTACTGTTTTCTGCATGTCAAGTATCTGTTCCTATGACAATGAGATCATGCAACTCACTGACACCGGAGGAGTGTCTTGTGTGTATCAAACGTCGTAACGTAACTGGGTGACTATAAAGGTACTCTACAGGTATCTCCGAGGGTGTCTGTTGGGTTGGCATGGATCAAGACTGGGATTTGTTACTCCGTGTGACGGAGCGGTATCTCAGGGCCCACTCGGTAATACAACATCACAACAAGCTTTGCAAGCAATGTGACTAAGTGTTAGTCACGGGATCTTGTATTACGGAACAAGTAAAGAGACTTGCCGGTAACGAGGTTGAACTAGGTATGGAGATACCGACGATCGAATCTCGGACAAGTAAACATACCAAAGAACAAAGGGAACATCATACGGGATTAACTGAATCCTTGACATAGAGGTTCGACCGATAAAGATCTTCGTAGAATATGTAGGAACCAATATGGGCATCGAGGTCCCGCTATTTGTTAGTGACCGTAGAGGTGTCTCGGTCATGTCTACATAGTTCTCGAACCCGCAGGGTCTGCACACTTAAGGTTTGGTGACGTTTCGGTACTATAGAGTTATGTATGGTGGTGACCGAAGGTAGTTCAGAGTCCCGGATGAGATCCTGGACGTCACGAGGAGCTCCGGAATGGTCCGGAGGTAAAGATTGATATATAGGAAGTCCCATTTTGGTCGCCGGAAAAGTTTCGGGCTAATCGGTAATGTACCGGGAGTGCAGGTAGTGTACCGGGAGACCACCGGGAGGGGTATTTCGACCCAAGAGGCTTCATGGGCTGTGGAAGAGTAAATACCAGCCTTTTTGGGGCTGGTGGAAGTCCCACACAAGGCCCATGCGGCTGGGAGAAAAAGCCCAAAGGGAAAAAGGTGGAAAAAGGCTAAAAAAAGGAGGAATCCTAGTCCTACTAGGATTGGAGGAGGAGTCCTCCTCTCCTCCTCACTTTAGATGACCCAAGGGCTGGCTTTTTGGCAGCCAAGCCTCCTCCTCCTCTCCTCCTATATATACTAGAGGATTTTAGGGTTTTGGCACAGAATTTTCAGCCACGTGCTTCCCGTTCCTCTAGTGCATAGTTTCTCCTCTAGATCGGTTTTCTGCAGTGCTTAGGCGAAGCCCTGCCGGAATAGCTCCACCACCATCGCTGCAGTGCCATCACGCTGCTGGAGAACTCTTCTACCTCTCCGCTCCCTCTTGCTGGATCAAGAAGGCGGAGATCATCATCAAGTTGTACGTGCGCTGAACGTGGAGGTGCCATCCGTTCGGCGCTATATCAGAAGGACCGTGATCAAGATTGAGGGACGGATCATGATGAGTTCGCGGGACGGATCGTGATGAGATCGCGGGACAGATCGTGATGAGTTTGCGGGACATATCATGATTGGATCGTGGGACGGATCGTGATGAGATCGCGGGACGCTCGGCGATTTGGATCGCGAAGACGTTCGACTACACCAACCACGTTTCTTAACGCTTCCCGCTTAGCGATCTACAAGGGTATGTAGATCCACTCTCCCTCTCGTAGATACTCATCACCATGGATAGATCTTGCGTGTGCGTAGGAAAATTTTGGTTTCCCATGCAACGTTCCCCAACAGTGGCATCATGAGCTAGGTCTATGTGTTGATGAGATCTCGAGTAGAACACAAAAGGTTCGTGGGCGTTGATGCTTAGATTGCTTCCTCCCTTGGTCAGATTTTGGTTCACCGGTATTGTGAGATGAAGCAGCCCGAACCAATATTACTCGTACGCTTACGAGAGACCGGTTCCCTCGACGCAACTTGTTGCCTAGATGGCTTGCGGGTGGCAGTTTCTCTCATTTTAGTTGGATCGGATTCGACAAAGGCGGTCCTTGAGAAGGTTGAAAAGCAAATTATGTATCACCATTGTGGTTTATGAGTAGGTGAGAATCGTTCTTGCTAGAAACCTGTAGCAGCCACGTAAAACATGAAAACAAAAATTAGAGGACGTCTAACTTGTTTTTGCAGGGTATGTTGTGATGTGATATGGCCAATTACATGATGTGATATATGTGATGTATGAGATGATCATGTGATGTATAGAATTTCACGACTTGCATGTCGATGAGTACGGCAACCGGCAGGAGCCATAGGGTTGTCTTTAATTATTGTATGACCTATGTGTCAATCATTAAGCGCTATGTAATGCTTTACTTTATCGCTAAACGGTAGCAATAGTAGTAGAAGCATGCAGGGCGTGACAACCCCGATGGCGACATGTTGATGGAGATCATGGTGTCGTGCCGGTGACGATGGAAATCATGCCGGTGCTTTCAAGATGGAGATCTAAAGCACGAGTTCATGGCCATATCATGTCACTTATGAATTTCATGTGATGTTAATCCTTTTATGCACCTTGTTTTGCTTAGTACGACGATAGCATTATAAGGTGATCTGTAGCGACCCGACCTGAAAGGTCAAGTCTCCGATGTTTCCGTACCATCCCAAGATCATGCTGGTACACACACGGTACATAAATGTATATATCAAAGGGAAATCACACAGCATTATATTAATCAAAATCTCATATCAAGTCCTTTATTACAATAAAAATTACAATAAAGTGGCCGAAGGCCAACTCATGAGAATAACTAAATCTTGCGCAAGCGTCAAAGGTAGATGAGTCCATCTGACTCCAAGGGCATCTCACTGAGCATAGAACGTGTCCTCACTCCTGGTCGGAAAAGTACTCTGCAACATGATACGTTGCAGCCGTGTAGGTCAGCATATGGAATATGCCGGCAAAGTCACAAGAGAGGGGTGAAAAGATAATCATCTAATCTACATGCTTATATGGCAGGTGGGGTGGTAAGTTTTTGCGTAAAGCCAATTTTTCCTACATCAAGAGAGGGCTAAGCAAAAAATATTACTAAGTTGGTTGATTAATGAGATGGTTCCACCAACCAATTCTCATATCCAATTGTTAAATACCCACATCATCATATTAATTGTGTTGAGAATTCCGAATGTTTCAGTTCCTTTGGCTCAAGTCGTCCATGACCGTGGACACGGCTAGTCGATTAGGTTTGAGTACTCTGCAGAGTTTTGCACACGTTCCCCACAAGATTTGGTCGCCTCCATTTAATTTCTCGCACTTCAGGGTGTTTGAGAAACGGATGACCAAAACATGGTCTTCCAAAGGGTTTCCCTGCGACTCTGTCGGTGCCCATCCTTTCCTACCGTTCTTCTACATCTCGTAGCACTGCCTGTCGAGGGTCACCACGATATCCAACCAAGCCAGAGCCCATAATGACTTGTGGCTGTGTAGGTAAGCCTTGGGTCTTGAAGCACCCATCCATCTCTTTGTGCCTGGGTGGATCTTTCCGCGTGAATACTGGCCATTTCCAGCATCACCTAGGCAATTCCACTGGTTTCTCCAGGGTGCCGTTCAACCATCATCCACCCAGAGGTATGTTGAAAACTCGGAATCTTGAAATCTTGATCATTATGTAGGTCTTGAAATGATTAACTCTCTCAACTCTCATGAATCACATAACCAACCCCGTCTACTAATAGCATAGCAAAAAGTAAAACAACGTTTCCCGGGGCCAAAGTGTCAAAGAGTTTGAGGGGGTACCTACCACATGATACTACTACAATGTAACCAAGTTTCCAACTAACCTATCTTGCATGCAATTGGGGAATATGGTAGAACTAATGCATATAAAACATGGGTAAACATGATCAAAGTGACTTGCCTGATTGATGATCTTCGTACGTGAGTGACTCTAAGTAACAAGCTTCGCACTCCGGATAATCTAACGAAACAAACAAACACTCAAATAAGCATACAACAAAATATTGTAATTCACAACCATCAACCAAGAACTAGTAAACAATCAAGACAAAACAATGCACAAATCACAAGTAAGAAAAACACACAAAGTTTTGCTTACTAGGAGATGATTGATAAAACACTACTAACATAATAAAACTACTTTGTAATAACAAAACAATGGTTGACAGTAAAGAAACAATAAAAAGATTTTTATTAACTAACAGAAGAAAATCAATTTAAGTTTGTTGGGAAAACTTTAGTAAAGTTTGTAAAAGTTTTGATAAACACTATATGAAACAATTATAGTTTTACTAACAAAATAGCAAAACAAAACTTATTATTTATTGACAAAACATGTTCTTAACAGAAAATAATTTACAAATAAACTTGTCTTAGATAACAGAATTAGATTATATAAACTCTATTAAAAGAATCTATTACTAAACTAGTTGTTTTAATCAAATTAAACCTATTTGAAAGGAAGTTGTGTTTCCTATGTTAAATAAAATTAAACTAAGCAAATTTATATTTTTATTAACAGTGAGTAAAAACACTAAATGTTTACTAACAGAACCTAATAAACAAAAAAAACCAAATTCTAATTTAAACTAATTAAAACTAAGTTAATTTAAATCATTCTAATTAATAGGCAGATTCTGGTTTTAGTTAAAACACTAATCAAATTCATCCTAAAAAAATCCTCAAACTAAGCATGAAGATAGTCCTAACTAATACCAAACAGTAGCAAAAAGATTCATATAAAAATCTATTTTCAAACTCTAGTTATTCAGATTTGAAGATTTTGAGCAAATTTGATTAAATTCAAATTTTATAGTTCAAATTTGAAATTTAAAAGTAGAGTGTGAAACTACATGAAAAATTTGAGCTAATGCAAAAATAATCAACTCAAAACATTTAATAGATTAAAAGTTATAAGCAAAACAAAATTTGGATTCACTCTGTTAACTAAAACAAAAACAGAAAAGGGAAAAAATCTACCGGACGGCCAGGGGGCTACGTGGCGCTTTCCTATTGGTTGCAGGCGTGTGCGCGCGAGAGCTTACGGGAGGGTGACCGGTCGGTAGGGGATACCGGTTCGGATATTAATCCGTTCTAATCTCGGCCGTGGATTTTTAGCTCCGAGGGTCCAGGGAGCTTACGGAGGAAAGGTCGCCGGCGTTGGAGGTCTCCGGTGGATCCGAAAGCGGCGAAGACGACGGGGATGAGCTCCGGTGGTCGAGGAAGGCAGCAAAGTGGTCCAGGCGACGGAGCTTGACGTCCGGCGTCGATTGGTGGCAACGGTGGGGTGAGGGGTGGACGGAGTCGATGGCTACGGTCAACGGGAGCTCCGGTGGTGGAAGGAGCTCCGGCGACGAATTGCGGCAGCCTTCCGGCGAGATAGGAGAGGGGTTTGGGGGGAAATGGATGCGGAGGGTGGCCGGCTTATATAGGGGCGTTGGGGAGTGCGGGGAAGGAGAGAGGAGAGAGATCCGGGAGGGGGAAAGAAACGTCTGGCGAGGTTCGGCGCGTGCGGGGAAGGAGAGGGATGACCGGTCGGGCTAACGGTCGGTCGGGGGTGGGGCCCGGTGTCAGTGAGAGAGGGGGCGATGAATACGCGTCGGTCGGCCGACCGGTAACGGTCTCGGCTTTTAAAGCCGTTGGGCCGGCCGTTTAATACAAAACTGTTACCGTTTTTCCTTTAATGATTTTTCCAGCGACATTCAAAAGCTTTTAAAACATTCAAACCGTCTCTAAATATAGGAGTATTATATATCAGAATTAACAGAATAATAAATGCCATTTAATGAACATTTTTATTCTGTCATTTGAAAACTTGGGAAAAATAATATTTTTAGAAATTGCCTATTTGTTTTTAAAACCTTTTTGCAAATATTTTCAAAACAACTCCTGGTTACTTTTGTTCAAATAGATCACCAAAATGCCCCTGGTGTGGAGTGTCATGTTACTCCCCTCTTATTTTGAACATTTTACCAAGATTTCAAATAGGTGAAAGCAACTTAGGGAAAGTAGAAAGGGCTTTCAGAATTTTAGAAAGAACATTTCAACACTACAGGTATTCAAGCAATGATGATGATGGATGCATAGATATATTTCATAACATTCCAAAATGAAATTTTGGGATGTTACATGATCCCTCACTTAATTTCAAGATAAATTGTGTTCTCCCCGAGTGTGCACCGTTGCGAAAGTTCTTCGTGTTGAGACACCACGTGATGATCGGGTGTGATAGACTCTACGTTCACATACAACGGGTGCAAGCCAGTGTTGCACATGCAGAACACTCGGGTTAAACTTGACGAGCCTAGCATGTACATACATGGCCTCGGAACACAAGAGACCGAAAGGTCGAACATGAGTCATATAGTAGATATGATCAACATGATGATGTTCACCATTGAAACCACCTCAACTCACGTGATGATCGGACTTGAGTTGGTGAATTTGGATCATGTATCACTCGAATGACTGGAGGGATGTCAATTTGAGTGGGAGTTCTTAAGTAATATGATTAATTGAACTCATTATCATGAACATAGTCGGTAGTGTTTTGCAAAATTATGTTGTAGATTACTAGCTCACGCTATAGCTCTCTTGATTTTTATATGTTCCTAGAGAAATAGAGTTGAAAGTTGATGGTAGCAATATTGCGGACTGGCTCTGTGATCTGAGGATTGTCCTCATTGTTGCACAGAAGGCTTATGTCCTTAATGCACCGCTCGGTGCGCCAACCCCTCTAATGTCGTTTGTAGATGTTGTGAACATCTGACAGGCACGTTCTAATGACTACTTGATAGTTTAGTGCGTCATGCATTACGGCTTGGAATTGAGGCTCCGAAACATTTTTAGCGTCACGGAACATATGAGATGTTCTAAGAGCTGAAATTAGGATCTCAGGCTCATGCACGTGTTGCGTGATATGAGATCTCCAACAAGATTCTTTGTCTGCAAGATGAAGGAGAATAGCTCAATCGTTGAGCATGCGCTCAGATTGTCTGGGTGCTACAATCGCTTGAATCGAGTGGGAGTTGATCTTCCGGATAAGATAGTGATATATATAGTTCTCCAAGTCACTGTCGCTAAGCTACTAGAACTTGGTGATGAACTATAAAATGCAAGTGATAGAAATAATGATCCCTGAGCTGTTCGCGATGTTTGACACCGCGAAGGTAGAAATCAAGAAGGAGCGTCAAGTGTTGATGGTTAGTCAAACCACTAGTTTCGAGAAGGGCAAGAGCAAGGAGGGAAAATTCATGGATAGCAAGTCAGTTGCTGCTCCAGTGAAGCAACCCAAAGTTGAACCCAAACCCGAGACTAAGTGCTTCGATAATGAGGAGAGCGGTCGCTGAAGCGGAACAACCCTAGATACTTGGTAGATAAGATAGGCTGGCAACATCGACAAAAGTATATTTATATACGTTTTAATGATGTGTACCTTGCGAGTACTCCTAGTAGCACCTGGGTATTGGATACCAGTTCGATTGCTAAACGTTAGTAACTCGAAATAAAAGCTACAAACGGAGCACTAGCTAAGGGTGAGGTGACGATGTGTGTTGGAAATGTTTCCAAGGTTGATGTGATCAACATCGCACACTCTCTCTACCTTTGGTATTAGAGACAAACCTAAATAAATGTTATTTGGTGTTTTGCGTTGAGCATGAACATGATTAGATCATGTTTATTGCAACACGGTTATTCATTTAAGTTAGAGAATAATGGTTATTCTGTTTACATGAATAATACCTTCAATGGTCATGCACCCTGTGAGAATGGTTTGTTGAATCTTGATCATAGTAATACACATGTTCATAACATTGATGCCAAAAGATACAAAGTTAATAATGATAGTACCACATACTTGTGGCACTGCCGCTAAATGTCATATTGGTATAAAGCGCATGAAGAAACTCCATGCTGATGGATCTTTGGACTCATTTGATTTCGAATCGGTTGAGACATGCGGACCATGCCTCTTGGGCAAGATGACTAAGGACCCCGTTTCCAGATGGATGGAGCGGGCAAGTGATTTATTGGAAATGATACATGTTGATGTATGCAATCCAATGAGTCTTGTAGCATCCGGTGGATATCGTTATTTTCTTACCTTCACCAATGATTTGAGTAGATATAGTGTATATTTACTTAATGAAACACAAGTCTGAATCGTTTGAAAGGTTCAAGCAGATTTAGAGTGAAGTTTAAGATCATCGTGACAAGTAGATAAAAATGTCCGCGATATGATCATGGAGGTGAATATCTGAGTTACGAGTTTGGCATACAACTTTAGACAATGTGAAAGTTGTTTCATAGCTCACGCCACCTAGAACACCATAGTGTGGTGGTGTGTACGAACATCATAGTCATGCTCTATTGGATATGGTGTGTGTTATGATGTCTCTTATCGTTTTGCTACTATAGTTTTGGGGTTATGCATTAGAGACAACTACATTCACATTAGATAGGGCACCATCTAAATCCGTTGAGATGACACTATGTGAATTATGGTTTGATAGAAATTTAAGCTGTCATTTCTTAATGTTTCGGGTTGCGACGCTTGTGTGGAAAATGTTTTCACCTGATGAGCTCGAACCCAAAGCGGACAAATGCATCTTCATAGAATACCCTAAGAACATTTGGGTAAACCTTCTATCTCAGATCCAAGCATAAAGTGTTTGTTGCTAAAACTGGGTCCTTTCTCGAGAAAGAGTTTCTCTTGAAAGAATTGAGTGGGAGGAAGATATAACTTGATGAGGTTGTTGAACCTTTGTTCAACCAGAGAGTAGCGCATCGTAGGAATTTGTTTCTGTGAAACCTACGTTAGTTGAAGAGGAAGTTAATGATGATGATCATGAAGCTTCAGATCAAGTTACTATCAAACCTCGTAGGTCGACAAGGATGTGTACTGCTCCTGAGCGGTACGACAACCCTGTCTTGGAGGTCATGTTGTTGGACAACGATGAACCTACGAGCTGTGGAGAAGCGATCATGGGCCCGGATTCCGACAAATGGTTAGAGGCCAAGAAATCCGAGAAAGGATCCATGTATGAAAACCAAGTATAGACTTTGGTAGACTTGCTCGTTGGACGGCAGGTCGTCAAGTACAAATGGACCTTTGAGATGAAGACAGACGTTGATGGTGAATGTCACCATTTATAAAGCTCGACTTGTTGCAAAGAAGTTTACGACAAGTTCAAGGAGTTGACTACGATGAGACTTTCTCACTCGTAGTGATGCTAAAGTCTGTTGAAATTATGTTAGCAGTTGCTGCATTTTTCAATTATGAAATCTGGCAGATGGATGTCAAAACATCGTTCCTTAACGGTCTACTTGAGGAAAGGTTGTATGTGATACAACTAGAAGGTTTTTTCAGTCCTAAGGATGCTAAAAGGTGTGCAAGCTTCAGTGAACCTTCTATGAACTGAAGCAAGCATCTCGGAGTTGGAATATACACTGTGATAAGGTGATCAAAGTTTTTGAGTCTATACAAAGTTTATGAGAAACTTGTATTTACAATAAAGTGAGTGGAAGCACTGTAGAGTTTCTGGTAAGCATATGTGGTTGACATATTGTTGATCGGAAATGATGTAGAATTTCGGGAAAGCATAAACGGTTGTTTGAAAAAGAGTTTTTCAAAGGAAGACCTGGATAAAGCTACCTAATTGTTGAGCATCAAGATCTATAGAGATAGATCAAGAAGCTTGATGAGACTTTTCAATAAGTACATACCTTGACAAAGTTTTTGAAAGAATTCAAAATGGATCAGTCAGAGAAAGAGTTCTCGCCTGATTTGTAAGGTGTGAAGTTGAGTAAGACTCAATGCTCAGTGACTGCAGAAGATAGAGAAAATATGAAGTGTCATCCCCTATGCTTCAGCCATAGGCTCTATCATGTATGCAATGCTGTGCACAAGACCCGATGTCAGCCTTGCCATAAGTATGGCCGGAAGGTTTCAAAGTGATCTTGGAATGGAGCATTGGACAGCGGTCAAGATTATCCTTAGTAACTAAAAGACTAAGGAGATGTTTCTTGATTATGGAGGTGATAAAGAGTTCGTCGTAAAGAGTCACGTCGATGCAAGCTTTAACACCAATCCGGATGACTCGTAGTAGCAATCTGGATACATATAGTGGAGCAGCCATTTGGAATAGTACCAAGTGGAGTGTGGTAGTAGTGTTTACGGTTTGACATACAAATTTGCAAAGTACACATGGATCTGAATGTCGCAGACCCGTTGACTATAAGACCTCTCTCACATGCAAAGCATGATCGAGCCCCAAAACTCATTGGGTGTTAGATTCATAACAATGCAAATCACATGGTGATGTGAACTAGATTATTGACTCTAGTGCAAGTGGGAGACTGTTGGAAATATGCCCTAGAGGCAATAATAAATTAGTTATACTCATATTTTCTTGTTCATGATAACTGTTTATTATCCATGCTATAACTGTATTGATCGGAGACTTAGATGCATGTGTGGATACATAGACAAAACCATGTCCCTAGTATGCCTATAATAGACTAGCTCGTTGATCAAAGATGATTAAGGTTTCCTAGCCATTGACATGAGATGTCATTTGATAACGGGATCACATCATTATGAGAATGATGGGATGGACAATACCCAAACTACAAACGTAGCATATGATCGTGTTAGTTTAATGCTACTGTTTTCTGCATGTCAAGTATCTGTTCCTATGACCATGAGATCATGCAACTCACTGACACCGGAGGAGTGCCTTGTGGGTATCAAACGTCGCAACGTAACTGGGTGACTATAAAGGTACACTACTGGTATCTCCGAGGGTGTCGGTTGGGTTGGCATGGATCAAGACTGGGATTTGTTACTCCGTGTGACGGAGAAGTATCTCAGGGCCCACTCAGTAATACAACATCACAACAAGCCTTGCAAGCAATGTGACTAAGTGTTAGTCACTGGATCTTGTATTACGGAACGAGTAAAGAGACTTGCCGGTAACGAGGTTGAACTAGGTATGGAGATACCACGATCGAATCTCGGGCAAGTAAACATACCGAAGAACAAAGGGAACATCATACGGGATTAACTGAATCTTTGACATAGAGGTTTGACCAATAAAGATCTTCGTAGAATATGTAGGAACCAATATGGGCATCCAGGTCCTGCTATTGGTTATTGACCGTAGAGGTGTCTCGGTCATGTCTACATAGTTCTTGAACCCGCAGGGTCTGCACACTTAAGGTTCGGTGACGTTTCGGTAGTATAGAGTTATGTATGGTGGTGATCGAAGGTTGTTTAGATTCCCGAATGAGATCCCGGACGTCACGAGGAGCTCAGGAATGGTCCGGAGGTAAAGATTGATATATAGGAAGTCCCATTTTGGTCGCCGGAAAAGTTTTGGGCTAATCGGTAATGTACCGGGAGTGTCGATAGTGTACCGGGAGACCACTGGGAGGGGTATTTAGACCCAAGAGGCTTCATGGGCTGTGGGATAGTAAATACCAGCCTTTTGTGGGCTGGTGGAAGTCCTGCAGAAGGCCCATGCGTCTGGGAGAAAAATCCCAAAGGGAAAAAGGTGGGAAAAGGCCAAAAAAAGGAGGAATCCTAGTCCTACTAGGATTGGAGGAGGAGTCCTCCTCTCTTCCCCACTTTGGCCGACTCAAGAGCTCGATTTTTGGCAGCCAAGCCTCCTCCTCCTATCCTCCTATATATACTAGAGGATTTTAGGGTTTTGGCACAGAATTTTCAGCCACCGGCTACCCATTCCTCTAGTGCATAGTTTCTCCTCTAGATCGGTTTTCTGCAGTGCTTAGGCGAAGCCCTGCCGGAATAGCTCCATCACCATCACCGCAGCGCCATCACGCTGCTGGAGAACTCTTCTACCTCTCCGCTCCCTCTTGCTGGATCAAGAAGGCGAAGATCATTATCAAGCTGTACGTGTGCTGAACGCGGAGGTGCCGTCCGTTCGGCGCTAGATCGGAAGGACCGTGATCAAGATTGCGGGACATATCGTGATGAGTTCGTGGGACGGATCATGATGAGATCGCGGGACAGATCGTGATGAGTTCGTGAGACGGATCGTGATTTGATCGCGGGACGGATCGTGATGAGATCGCAGGACGCTCGGCGATTTGGATCACGAAGACGTTTGACTACACCAACCATGTTTCTTAACGCTTCCTGCTTAGCGATCTACAAGGGTAGGTAGATCCACTCTCCCTCTCGTAGATGCTCATCATCATGGATAGATCTTGCGTGTGCGTAGGAATTTTTTTTCCCATGCAACGTTCCCCAACAGGGGAGACGTGCCACGCGGCGGAAGAGACGGGGTAGCGGGGCGGGGCCTCCCGCGGTCGCAGCCTCAGCCCGTGCGCAGGGATCCTTTACGGTGCGGGGCGGACGGTTGGCATTCCCGAACGCCACGATGTCCACCCCGTGCACCGCAGGAATCGTGGGGGTCGTGCGTAGTGAATCCAGCCCCCACGATCGCCCGCGCGGGGTATAAATGTCGAGAAGGGGGAGGCAAAACCGCCTGTTCGCTCCCCCACCTCCCGCCACATCGCCTTCGGCGCCTCCCTCCCCTCGCCGCGCGAGAAAGAGAGCCCGAAGCACAAGGACGAGCCACGCCATCGCGCGCCGCTAAAGAGAGCCCGTGCCACCGCCAAACACCCGCGCCCGTCGACCCGACCGCACGCCCCCTTGGCGGCCATGGCGGGCAAGGGCGCCTGGGACGGCAGTGACGTGGACGAGACCTTCATCGAGCACCTCCGCCACCACCGCAAGCTCCAGGCGGAGGAGCACCTGGTGGCACGCCCGGCCGGTTAAGAGAACTCCCCGGCCCCGCAGGATGGCGAAGTGCTCGTCTTCGCCGACCACTTCCTCCATGGGCTCGGGTTGCCGGCGGGCGCATTCTTCCACCGGTTTCTGACGTGGTTCAGTCTGCAGCCGCACCACCTCGCCCGCAACGCCGTCCTACAGCTAGCGGCGTTCGTCACCCTCTGTGAGGGATACTTGGGAGTCGCACCGAGGCTTGACCTATGGTGCCGGCTCTTCTTCCTTAAAAGGCAGACATCGAAGGACCCGACAACGAAGCAGATGGTGATGACCGCCTGTGGGGGCGCCCTGATCCACATTCGCAAGGGAACCGGCTTCCCGAAGCTCCCGCTGCACGAGTCGGTGAAGCGATGGCAGCGGGGGTTCTTCTACGTGAAGAACGCGAAGCCGGAGGAGGACTACATCAACCTCCCCGACTTCGCCAACCACCCGCCGACCGCGATGCCGAACTTGCGAGCGGCCGCGTCTCTGGCGCTCGAGACGGCGAACCGGCTCTGCGAGCGCCTTCTTGCGATGACCGGGTCAGAGGGGCTGAAGGCCACGGACCTGCTGGCCACGATGGTGGCGCGCCGGGTGCAGCCGCTACAGAGCCGACCGCACCTCATTTGCCAGATGGGAGGACGCCAGGACCCTTTCCGGCTCTCCACCAAGGAGATGAAGCCGGCCTATGTGGCGAGGAGGGTGAACGCCATTTCGACGATGAAGATGGCGGAGGGAGAGTGGCAATGGGGGAAAACCCCATACAGCCGGAGCTGCCCGGCGCCACGGGTAAGTGACAAGCCGTTTCCCCCCTCCATCTTCTAGAGGTGAAATCCCTCCCCTTGGTCTAACCGTGAGCCGCCCGTAGCTCTTCCCTCTGCTGCAGAACTACGGGGAGCCAGCTCCCAACACGGCGGAGTCGGACCCCGAGGTGGTCGAGGACGCCGACGACGTGGAGCCGGCCGACTCCGAGCGAGCCGGAGTGTCTGGCGCCGGAGACGCAGAGACGGAGACGGAGGGGGCCGAAGAGGCCGAGTCGACGGGAGAGTTCCCTCCCCCGACGCGCGTAGTCGAGGCCCCGGAGAAGTCCAAGGCTTCGGAGGATGAGGTCACGGCGCCGCGGAGGCGCCAACCTCAAGCTGGCGGCGGCTCCAGCCGGGGAGGCCCGGGCGCGGGCGACAAGGGGAAGGGGCCGGCTGCCACCAAGCCTGGGCCCAAGCGTGTGGCAACCGCGCAGCCGGGCGGCAGCCGCGGAGGCTGCGGCAAGAAACAGAAGGTCGCCCAGGCGGGACCGGTGAGGAGGGAGATCCCCATGGTTGCCGGGTAAGTCCGTCCTCTCCTCCATCTTGGTTTTCTGGTTTGCCTCCCCAGTCTCTTATTTCTTCATGACCAGGGATGCGCGCGCCCTGGGGAGGACACCGGGTGGTGGGCCGAAGAGGGCGGCACCACCGGCGGTGGACGAAGAGAGGGAGTGCCAGGCGTGGATCGACTTCGAGGTGGCCGAGCGGGAGCGGCGTGTCCAGGAGCTCCGCCCCTGGGAGAAGGCGGCAAAGAGGGGAGGGGGAGCCAATGGGGAGGCCGCTGGTGGAATGTGAGAGCCGTTCCTCCTCCTCCAAGGAAACGGCGAGGAGACCGCGGGCGGAGCTTGGGAGCCCTTCCCCCGCGGCCGGGAGAAGAGGCTGAAGAGCCACCATGGCTCTGGGCGAAGGGCGGAGGTGAGCGCGACGGCCGCGGGGGGTGAGGCGGCAACGGGCCGCGACGCTGCCCGGACGATCGCAGGCGTCATGCCGCCGAGGCCGGAGCTACCGGCTCCGGAGGCACCACCACCGGTCGTGCCGGTTTCTGAGGCGCCAGCTCCGGAGGCGCCGGCGTCGACGGAGAGTCAGCCCGGAGCAGCCGAAGGTGGGGTGCCGGAGGGGGGAGCCGTGATGGCCGTGAAAACGGCTGCCGCGAGTGCGTCGACGGCGGCCCCTGCGCGGCGGCGACAGGAGGGGCCGGTCGCCTCGAGGTCTCCGATAAGGGAGAACCTGCAGACGGGGGCCGGCCGCAGTAGACCTGGGCAGTGGCTGGGAGCCCGTCTTCTGGCGGGCCATCGACCTCCCTTGGAGCGGCGGTGGTGGCCGCCATGGAAGCGCTTGCGGCAGCCTGCTCCCAGGCTACGCAAGATGCTCGGGCTGCCAGCGACCGGCTGGTGAGTTTGGAGCGGGCGGTCGCGGTGAGTCTTCTTTCCCTCTTCCCTTTACTTGCATTCTTCCATCCTTTCCAGTGGGGACACGCCGGGGCACCCACTGGATGTAGCCCCCAAGGCTCAAGCCGGCTGAGGCGCACGCTGGTCGAGTCTAAAGTTCTTGTTTTGCAGGCAGCGCACGACCGCCGGGTGGCAGCGTACAACACCCTGCTGGGGTTGTACCGGGGAGCTGAGAACCGGCTCGCCGTCATGTCCGCGAACCTGCGAGGTACGTTGCCCTTGCGGGCGTCTTGCGATCTTCCAGTGGGGGCGCGCAAGCGCACCCACTGGGTGTAGCCCGCGGGGATCAGG
Source organism: Hordeum marinum (assembly GCA_022496015.1). Taxonomy (NCBI): domain Eukaryota; kingdom Viridiplantae; phylum Streptophyta; class Magnoliopsida; order Poales; family Poaceae; genus Hordeum; species Hordeum marinum. The sequence continues at coordinate 32,013,396 of CM039676.1, forward strand.
ACGGCCTCCCCGGAGGCGGGCTGAATCCTTTCTGACTCCCGTGTCTTATGCAACCACCCATGCCGAAACGGTCTGCCTCCGGCGCCAGGTGGTGCATCTTTGCGAGGAGCGGGAACTCCTAATGATGGAGGGTGACCGACTCCGTGGGGAGGCGGACCGGGCGAAGGCGGAGCGGGAGGGCCGCGATGCGGCCCATCGTCGAGCGCTGGCGGGCCAAGAGGCGGCCCTCCGGCGGGAGGTGGAGGGGCGGGAGAAGGCGCTCCGCGAGGAGTTGGAAGCCAAGGACGCCGCCTTGGCCAAGGCGGCCGAGGACGCGCAGGCGGCCCGGGACGAGCACGAGCGCCGGTGCCAGGAGTGGTCTGCCAGGAAGGTGCGGTTGAAGGAGGAGGGGAGGTGGACCAAATGCTGCATAGTAAGTTTCCGCCGCCTTGCTCTTCCTTCTTGGTTTTCTGGCTTGCCTCCCCGCTCATCCCCACCCTCTTCTTAGGGCTCTTCCCTGGCACGCGGGAGGTCGCGGAGGCGGCTGTCGAAGTCGACCGTGAGGCCCGGCGGGCGCAAGGAGAGGCCGTCGGGCCGCTGGCCCCCTGGACCCTGGACGAGGTGGGGATCGCTGCTGAGGCGCGCCTGTCGGAGGTGGTCCGCGCCCTGAAGCGGCTCCAAGCGGCCGGCATGACACTGGTCCGCACGCTCTTGCCCGGCGCGGTGGAGCCGATCTCCATGAACCGGATGCCGAGGTGGTTGGAGTTCAGGACGGCGCGGGTGAACGCCTGGAGGGCCTCCGCGGCACAAGCCGGCGCGGGCATGGCGCTCCGCATCGCCAAATCGTGGTACCCCGAGCTAGACTTGGGCTTGCTCATGGCCCTGCGCTCTGGCGCCGACCCGGAGCTGGAGGCGGTGGCCGACGAGATGCTGGTGAGGGCGAGCGATCTTGCGTCCTTCGCCGCGTGGGACGAGTACGTCCCGGAGCACGGGGCGGACGGCGTGGTGGTCCCGGAGGACCAGTACGGGCTTGCCCTCAACGACCCGGATGGGAGCGCCGCCGAGATGGCCGATGAAGGCTCCGACACCGACGAATACACCGAGTCCGGGCCGACTCCGGCTGCGGGAGCTTCTACCTCGGCCACCCCGGAGGTGCTGGCTTCGAAGGCGCTGGCGCCGCCAGCTCCCAAGGCGTGAGCACCGCCGGCTCCAATGGCGTTAGGACTTGGAGGAAGGCCGGCCCGATGCTGCCATAGCTTAGGACTTTTCTTTCCTGCATTTCTGTTTTTAGACTGGAATTCCACCCACTGGGGGTGTATATGTAATGAACTCGTGGCCGTGGGCCTTTTATATGTAATGAACTTGTGCTATTTGTCCTAGAAAGAACGTGCGTGTCGGCTCTTCTTTCACCCTTTGCCTTTTGACTTGTGTTTGCGCGCCAGGATACCTTCTGGCTTCCACCCCGCCTGGCGGCCAGCCAGGAACCGGTCTGGGACAGGGATGGGGCTTCATTCTTTGGAAAAATAGCGGGCTCCTAGAGTCAACCGGCTAGGGCTAGGTTGAGCCGGCAGAGGCTGGTTACTAAGATTAACATAGCTCGGCTGGGCCGGCCCGGCTGCCACACGCATCGGCTGACCTTCATGTGAGAAGTTCCTTCGTACCCCATGGTCCCTTCAGCCGGACAGCCGAGGGCCGGTCTGTAGCTGGTTAGGGAAGGGGAGGCGAAGGGCTGCTTGCTCACATTATTTGTCCGCCTCGGTGGGCAGCCGGGCGAGCCCCCGGGCCCGGGAGCCGGACCCGATTGACGTGCCTTTAGACAGCAAGACTTTCTAGGAATCGAAAATGGCGTGCCCCCAGCGTCGGCTTGGGGGCCGCCGTCGCGTTTATAGGCCCAAAAGAGGGAGGATACATACAGTGGTTTTCAGCAATAAAAAGGGCGGAGGAGCGCCGCGTTCCACGGGCGCTCCGTCTCCTCGCCAGAGGCGTCTCTCTTGCGTTTCTGCGGCTTCTGAGCGTCTATTAGATAGTACGCGTTGTTGCGCAGCACCCGGCTGACGATGAACAGGCCCTCCCATGGGGAGGACAGCTTGTGTTGGCCGGCGGTTTGCTGGATCCGCCTGAGCACCAAGTCTCCTTCGTGGAAGGAGAGCGGCCGGATCCGCTTGCTGTGATAATGCCGGAGCTTCTACTGGTAAATGACCGTCCGGCTCAAGACCAGCTCGCGGGCCTCCTCGAGGAGGTCGACGCCGTCTTCCCTTGCTTCCTTCACGTCCTTTTTGGTGTATAGGGTGACCCGAGGTGAATCAAGTTCGATGTCGGTTGGGATGATCGCCTCGGACCCGTAGACGGGAAAGAATGGAGTGTAGCCGGTCGACCGGTTGGGCATGGTCTGGAGGCTGCAGAGGACAGCCGGCAGCTCTTCGACCCAACAGCCACCCGACTGGACTAGTGGTGTCATAAGCCGGGGCTTGATGCCGGACAGGAGCAGGCCGTTCGCCCTCTCAACCTGGCCGTTTGACTGCGGGTGGGCGACGGACGCCAGGTCGAGCCGGATGCCCCGCCTCGAGCAGAAACGTGCTAGCGCGCCCTTGGCTAAGTTCGTGCCGTTGTCGGTGATGATGCTGTGGGGGACGCCGTAGCGTACCGTGATGTCTTCGATGAACCGTACGGTCGTGGGGCCGTCTAGTTTCTTGATTGGTCGGGCCTCGATCCACTTGGTAAATTTGTCGACGGCTACCAGCAAGTGTGTCATGCCGCCTTGTGCAGTTTTCAAGGGTCCCACCATATCCAGCCCCCATGCGGTCAAGGGCCACGAAAGGGGGATGGTCTGGAGGGCGGTAGCCGGAAGATGGCTCTACGTGCTGAAGCGCTGGCAGCCCTCGCACTTGTCAACCAGCTCCTTGGCCGCCTCCAGAGCAGTCGACTAGTAAAAACCGTGACGGAATGCTTTGGCCACCAGGGACCTGGAGGCGGCATGATGCCCGCACTCGCCCTGGTGGATGTCGATGAGGATTTCTTGTCATTTCTCCGGCTCGACACAGCGTTGGAAGACGCCGGTGGTGCTGTGATGAACCAACTCGTGGTTGATGATGCTGTAGGCCGGGGCCCGGCGCTGAGTTTGCCTTGCAGTGGCCTCATCGGAGGGGAGCTCGTCACGCTGGAGGAACACCAATATGGGTTGGGCCCATGAGGGAGCCGAGACAGGGGCCGACCCAGCCCCCTGGACCGGCTCGCCAGACCTCGGGAGCGAGGCGGCGGCGGGAGCGTTGACCGTCGTCATGACGGCGACGAGGCCGGTGCCGGCGCGCGTAGGCATGGCCGGCTCGGTTGCCGTGGCGGACGGTGCCGGACCGGCGGCTGGTGGTGGCAGAGCTTCCGCAGCCGGCGGGGCCAGTTGGGTGGCCGGTTCCGTCGGGGTGCCAGCCGCGTTTGCCGGCACGAAGATGGACTCTGATTCGGGAGAAGGCTTGATTGAAGGCTTCATCAGCCGCTCAAGGGAGACACCGGCTGGGATGGCCTGCCGGGCGGAGCCGATTTTGGCTAGCGCGTTGGCCGCCTCGTTGTCCGCATGGGGGATGTGGTGGAACTCGCAGCCCTCGAAGTAGCCAATGAGCTTCTAGAAGAGGAAATGATAGCTGGCCATGTTGGCATCCCTGGCGTCCCATTCGCCAGAGACTGTTGCACCACGAGGTCGGAGTCGCCGAAGCAAATGATGCGCTGGATGCCGATCTCCTTGGCGAGCAGGAGGCCATGGACAAGGGCGTCATATTCGGCCACGTTGTTGAAGACGGTGAAGTAGATCTGGAGGGCGTAGCGGAACTGGTCTCCTTTGGGGGACGATAGGACGATGCCGGCTCCTAGGCCGGCCCGCATCTTCGAGCCATCGAAGTGCATGCGCCAATGCGTGAAGTCGGGCGGAGGCAGCACGAACTGGGTTTCGGCCCAATCAACGAGGAAGTCGGCCATTGCTTGGGACTTGATGGCGGTGCGTGGCTCGTACCGTATTTCGTAGTCGGCCAGGGCGATGGCCCATTTGGCGAGCCGGCCGGTGGCGTGCCAGCCGGCCATGATTTCGCCCAGCGGTGCTGTGCTCACGATGGTGATGATGTGCTCCTGGAAGTACTGCTTCAGCTTCTGGGCGGCGAAGTATACGCCGTAGCACATCTTCTGGTAGTGGGGGTAGTTTTGCTTGGAGGCGGAGAGGACCTCGCTGAGGTAGTAGACGGGGCGCTGCATCGACAGTGCCTTGCCTTCCTCTGGCAGCTCCACCACCAGGACGACGCTGACGACTTGCGTGGTCGCCGCAATGTAGGCGAGCAGAGGCTCCTTGTCAGCCGGCGCGGCCAGGATGGGCGCGCTGGTGAGAGCTTGCTTGAGGTCGCGGAACGCCGCGTCCGCCTCGTCGGGCCAGTCAAACAGGGCCAACCTCTTCGAGAGGTCTCGGCCCGGCTCGACCAGGGCCAACTTGCGTAGGAGCCCGTAGAGGGCCAAGGCCTTCTCACCCAGCCGGCTGATGAACCGGCTGAGGGAAGCGAGGCAGCCGGTGAATTTCTGGACGTCGTGGAGCCGGACCGGCTTGGGCATGCGCTCAATCGCCCGGATCTTCTCGGGGTTTGCTTCGATGCCGCGGGCGGACACGAAGAAACCCAGGAGCTGGCCGGCTGGGATGCCGAAAACACACTTCTCTGGGTTGAGCTTGATCTTGTATTCGCGCAAGTTGGCGAACGTCTCTCGGAGGTCGTCGAGGAGGCTGAAGTTCTTGGATTTTACGACGATGTCATCCACATAGACATGGACGTTCCTGCCTATCTGAGGCAGGAGGCACTTCTGCATGCAGCGTTGGAAAGTAGCGCCTACGTTCTTCAGGCCGAAGGACATGGTGATGTAGCAGTAGGCCCTGTAAGGGGTGATGAAGGAGGTCTTGAGCCGGTCAGTCGGGTCCAGCTTTATCTGGTGGTAGCCGGAGTAGGCATCCAGGAAAGACAGCATATCGTAGCCGGCTGTGGAGTCGATGACTTGGTTGATCCGCGGCAGGGCGAACGGGTCCTTGGGGCACGCCTTGTTCAGGCTCGTGTAGTCGATACACATGCGCCAGGTCTTGTTTTTCTTCAGCACCAGGACTGGGTTGGCCAGCCAGTCCGGGTGAAACACCTCCATGATGAAGCCGGCTGCGAGCAGCCGGGCGATTTATTCTCCTATAGTACGCCGCTTCTCCTTGGAGAAACGGCGCAGGGGTTGCTTGACCGGCTTCGCGTCCGACCGAACGTGTAGCTTGTGCTCGGCGAACTTCCTCGGAACGCCCGGCATGTCCTTGGGGGACCATGCAAAGATGTCCCTATTCTCACGGAGGAAGTCGACGAGCTTGCTTTCCTATTTGCTGTCGATGCGGGAGCCGATGGTCACGCACTGGGTGGGGTCGGCCAGATCGAGTGGCACCTGCCTGGTGTCCTTGGATGGCTGGAACGAGCCTTCGCCGACCGACTGGGACGGAGGTGCCGGTACGGCCGGCTGGGCGGAGGCGAGGGCCACCAGCCGGTCGAGCTGCCGCTTCTCTTCGGCTATCTCCAGGGCCTCGGCAGCCATCTGCCATCTCGCGCGCACGCCATTGACATCTGGTACTTGCCGGCGATGCTGATAATGCCCTTGGGTCCCGACATCTTGAGCTTAAGGTAGGCGTAGTGGGGGATCGCCATGAACTTGACGAGAGCGGGCCTGCCGAGCAATGCATGGTAGGGACTGTCGAGGTCCACTACCTCGAACAAAACTGGCTCACGACAGAAATGACCGGCGTTGCCGAAGAGGACGTCGAGCTTGATCTTGCCGACGGGGGTATAGGACTTTCCCGACACGATGCCGTCGAAAACGGTCCAACTTGTTTTCAGGTCCTCCACCTTGAGCCCTAGCTTGAGCAGGGTGTCGAGGTAGAGGATGTTGATGCTGCTGCCTCCATCGATCAAAACCAGCGAGAAGCGGCACGAGCGCTTCTCGAAAGTGATGGTGGGATCGAGGACGAGGGCGTAGCTGCCGGGGTTCGGCATCACGGCCGGGTGGTCCACCCGGCTCCAGGTGATCGGCTTCTCGGACCAATGCATGAACTGGGGAGTTGCGGGCATAGTGGCATTCACCTCGCGGTGGAGCCGGCGCTGGGCGTGTTTGTCCGTCTCTTCGCTGGTGAAGACGACGTAGTAGTCGTCGTGTTCGGGAAACCGGTCGTGTAGCCAGCCGTTGCCCCGAGCCGGAGCCAGGTCCGCCTGAGCCGGACCGGGGGCCGGGGCCCTAGCAGGGGCCGGCAGCGGTGCGGGGGCTGGCTGCGCGGGGGGAGCTGCGAGAAGCTGCACTGCCGGAGCATGTACGTGGCCGGCTTGGCGCCGGAGTGGTTTTTGCAGGGGAGGTCAAGCATTTGCTCGAAAGTCAGCTTGAGCTGCTAGGCGGCCTTGCCAGTGCGCTGGCGCTGACCGGAGGCCTAGCCAGCCGGCTGCTCCCCCTCGATGGAGGTGACCTGCCGGCTCCCGTAGTGGGAATCGGGCTGGTCGTTATTGCGCTTGCCGTTCTGCGGCTGCCGGTTGTCGACCGCTGCCCACGGCGCGACGGGGGGCGTAGCCGGCTTGGCGGGTGCCTTAGCCTTCATCCTCATCGAGGAGTTAGCCGTGGCATATTTGTCCGCTTTGGACATCAGGTTTGCCAGGGAGGTTGGCTCGGAGCACAGGAGCTTGTGCTTGAGAGGGGTGCCATCGTGGCAGCCCTCGATGATGTACTGGATGGCCTGTACCTTGTGTACTCCTTCGCAGGAGTTGCGGAGCTCGGTCCAGCGCGTGAGGTAATCACGGAGGGGCTCGTCCGGCCCCCGGACACACATAGCCAGCTCGTGGGGCCGGCCAGGCCGTTTGTAGGTGCCGGTGAAGTTGCGGACGAAAGCCTCCTCGAAGTCCGTCCAGGTGTTGACGCTGCCGGCGGCTAGGCTGTTCAGCCAGGTGCGGGCCGAGCCGATCAGCATGAGGGGGACGTAGCAGACGGCTACGCGGTTGTTCCCCCTGGCGATGCCAACGGCGGTGGTGTAGTCGATCAGCCAGTCCTCCGGCTTGGCGGCCCCGGTATACTTCGGGGTGTCACGGGGGAGCGTAAAGCCGGGTGGAAAAGGCTCGTTGCGGATTCGTGGACTGAAGCAGGCCGGACCAATCGAGCCCTCCTCCTCGAGGAGAGCTAACTGTGCTAGCCAGTCAAGATGGAGCCGCGCGTCGTTGTCGCTGTGGGGGACACGGGGCCCGAGCCGGGCGGCGAGCTCGGGGCGGACGGCCGGCGGGATGGACCGCGCGGGTTCCTGCCGCAGGGGCGGAGTATGCCCGCGAGTGCGCCGGCTGCCGCCAGCCGGCGCCTCGTCGCGGCGGTGGCTGCCAACCGGATTGTTGCTGCGTCGGCTGTTCATAGCCGGCTGCTCGTTTCCGCGTGATGGGACGCGTTGAGGGTTGCTCCCCGGGCGTTTCGACCGGAGGTATGAGGGGTGCTGGAGTGCTGAGCCGGCCGACAGTCAACGGCCCCAGTGTCCTCGTCCTCAGGACTGGGAAACTCGGAGACGGCCCAGCCGGGGGTGAGGACGACCTATTATGCGTTGGCGGTGTCGATGAGGTCCTTGATATGCCGCTCTCGTGCAGCCCGCTCCTCGCCCTCCAAGGTCGCCAAATCCTCGTAGGCAACCTTGGCTACGCGCAGGTTGGCTGCCGGGGTGTCATAGACGGGGAAACGGCCGCCGAGGATTTCTGCGACCACATGGCCGCGTTCTCGCACAGCACCACGCCGGCTGGGCTCGGGTCCAGCTGGGGTGAGACCGTAAGCAGAGTTGTATTCCCGCTACGCGGCCTCTATCCGGCGCCGATCGGCAACGAGGGCGCTAGCGGCTTCGAACAGCAAGCGACGGGCCGCCTCCAGCTCGGCTCTGGCAGCGACCGGGTCCGCCATCAAGGCGATAGGAGTGCCCAGACCCCGGAGGGTGGTGGCGAGCGGGTCGGAAGTGCGGGCGCGAGCGGTGGCTGCGTCGGCCTCGTCCACTTGCACACGACCTGAAGTGGCGGACAAGACGGTGACCATCACTCCCACGCGGGTGTGGGAGCCGATGGCCTCGCCCGTGGCGAGCGTGCCCAGGGACGAGGGCGGGTCGATGCAGTCAAACACCTGACTAGGGTACTCGTCGGCCTCCGGTTCTTTGGCAAGGCTCAGCTTGCCGAACCGCCCGGCGAGCGTGGCGACGTCGAGCGCTAGGTCGCGGCCGAGGCACTCGTCAGGGATGCCGGCCGCGCTGTCCGCAAGGCTCGCCGGAGCAAGCCCCACGAGCACGCGATTCTGCCCGGACGCGAGGTGATCGGGGGAGGCGGTGAAGGGTCCCGCCCGGAGCGTGACTCCGGCCGGCACCGTGGACGGCCCCATGGGTAGGCTTATCGAGAGGGGCCGAAGGACGCCGGCGGGCTCCAGGAGCGGGATTAGGCACAAGCGGTGGCTGACACACGATGTACCCAGGTTCGGGGCCCTCCGTGGAAGGTAATACCCCTAGTCCTGCTCGGTCTAGTAGAGACAATGGTCGGGTTACAATGATGCTCCTTGAGTTGTATGAAACGAGGAGGAAGAAGAAGCTAGCCTGTTCTTATGTGTGGAGTGGATGTGGAGCAGCCGATCGATCGTTCCCTGCATGGGGGTGGCCCTGGGGGTTTTATAGGCCAACCCCCGGAATACAATACAAATAGAAGGTCAAAGGGGGCCCCAGCCGGCAGCCTCTCTGGCCGGCTGCGGGGGCCCGGCCGTGGGGGCTTGTCGCCGGTAGGTCCCGCCGGCTGAAGGGTCCCGTCAGGCACCATCGGGACCTGCGACCCGCGAGGCGGGTCCCGATGCCGGTCACATCACGGCAGGGCCGCCCCTTGCAGCGTCGTCTGGCGGCGGCCGGCCTGGGTCAGCGGTACGGCCGGCCACCCTGTAGCCACGCCGGGGTAGGTAACGGAGTGATTGAAGGCGTGCCGGCACTGTTGCATGCCCGGTCGCCATCCGCCAGGGTCAGAGGCCCTGACGCCTTCGCTGTAGCCATACCGACGCTGACCCTCGGCAGGATGGGGGCCACTGTTGCCACGCACGCCCTGCAGACGGTATCCAATGCCCAGCCGGCTAGGGGTAGCCGGCGGACCACCTCCGACAGGGCGTAGCCGGACTGTAGGGGAAGCGACCTGCCCTTTGATCGCGTTTAGAAGGCGGAAGAAAAGGGACGCTTGAGGCTATCCGGGGTCATCCCTGTCAATGCTATTTCGATGGAAGAGAGGGACTGATTGTACGTGCACATCAATAAGTAGGAGACAACACGTATGCAAATGTTGGTTGCCTGCACACACGTAGACTGTTTTGCATAATAGTACTAGTACTTTTTTTTAGGGGTACTAGTACTACGTACCGCCAGAAGAACACCATCCTGCCCATCCTTTGCCCGGCCGAAAGTGAAGCGTCAGAGCATAATCGGAGCTCTCAAACCCATCTTAAATGCTCGGATAGGCCGTCCGGTCATTGTTCTGTCACTTTTTTGATCCAGATGGACCCTTCGAACGGCGCTCAAATGCCCGAACTGATCGGCACCCCCCATATCCAGCCCAAATATGAGGCGGGCATGGGGCACCCATTCGGGCATGCCCGCCACATCGGACTGACGACGTGGCCCCACACAGACTTGCCGGGAAACTCGACGGTCCGACGGGTGCCTCGTGTTGGGAAACGTAGTAGTAAATCAAAATTTTCCTACGTGTCACCAAGATCTATCTATGGAGAAACCAGCAACGAGAGGGGAGAGATTGCATCTTCATACCTTTGAAGATCGCTAAGCGGAAGCGTTGCTAGAACGCGGTTGATGGAGTCGTACTCGCAGCGATTCAGATCGCGGTAGATCCGATCAAGTGCCGAACGGACGGCACCTCCGCGTTCAACACACGTGCAGCCCGGTGACGTCTCCTACGCCTTGATCCAGCAAGGAGGGAGGAGAGGTTGAGGGAGAGCTCCGGCAGCACGACGGCGTGGTGGCGGTGGAGCTGCGTGGTACTCCGACAGAGCTTCGCTAAGCGCTACGGAGAACGAGGGGAGGAGGAGGTAGGGCTGCACCAGAGAGAGAGGGAGAACCGTGTATTGTGCAGCCCCAAATACCTCCACTATATATAGGAGAGAGGGAGGAGGGGTGGCTGAGCCCTAGGGTTCCACCCTAGGGGTGGCGGCAGCCACCAGATGCCATCTGGCCGGCGGCTAGGGCAAGGGAGAGGTGGGGCGCCCTAGGGTGGGCCTTAAGGCCCATCTAAGCCTAGGGTTTGCCCCCCTCCACCTTTGCCACGCCTTGGGCTGGGGTGGGAGGCGCACCAGCCCACCTAGGGGCTGGCTCCCTCCCACTCTTAGCCCACGGAACCTTCCGGGGCAGGTGGGCCCACTTGGTGGACCCCCGGAACCCTTCCGGTGGTCCCGGTACACTACCGGTGACACCCGGAACAGTTCCGGTAACCAAATCCTCACTTCCTATATATCAATCTTCGTCTCCGGACTATTCCGGGACTCCTCGTGACGTCCGGGATCTCATCCGGGACTCCGAACAACCTTCGGTAACCACGTACACTATTTCCCTATAACCCTAGCGTCATCGAACCTTAAGTGTGTAGACCCTACGGGTTCGGGAGACACGTAGACATGACCGAGACACCTCTCCGGCCAATAACCAACAGCGGGATCTGGATACCCATGTTGGCTCCCACGTACTCCACGATGATCTCATCGGATGAACCACGATGTCAGGGATTCAATCAATCCCGTATACAATTCCCTTTGTCTATCGGTATGGTACTTGCCCGAGATTCGATCGTCGGTATCCCCATACCTTGTTCAATCTCGTTACCGGCAAGTCTCTTTACTCATTCCGTAATACATCATCCCGTGACTAACTCCTTAGTCACATTGAGCTCATAATGATGATGTCTTACCGAGTGGGCCCAGAGATACCTCTCCGTCACACGGAGTGACAAATCCCAGTCTCGATTCGTGTCAACCCAACAGACACTTTCGGAGATACCCGTAGCGTACCTTTATAGCCACCTAGTTACGTTGTGACGTTTGGCACACCCAAAGTATTCCTACGGTATCCGGGAGTTACACAATCTCATGGTCTAAGGAAATGACACTTGACATTGAAAAGCTTTAGCAAACGAACTACACGATCTTGTGCTATGCTTAGGATTGGGTCTTGTCCATCACATCATTCTCCTAATGATGTGATCCCGTTATCAACGACATCCAATGTCCATGGTCATGAAACCGAGACCATCTATTGATCAACGAGCTAGCCAACTAGAGGCTCACTAGGGACACGTTGTGGTCTATGTATTCACACATGTATTACGGTTTCCGGTTAACACAATTATAGCATGAACAATAGACAATTATCATGAACTAGGAAATACAATAATAACCATTTTATTATTGCCTCTAGGGCATATTTCCAACAGTCTCCCACTTGCACTAGAGTCAATAATCTAGTTACATTGTGATGAATCGAACACCCATAGCATTCTGGTGCTGATCATGTTTTGCTCGTGAGAGAGGTTTAGTCAACGGATCTGCGACATTCAGATCCGTATGCACTTTACAAATATCTATGTCTCCCTCCTGAATGTAATCTCGGATGGAGTTGAAGCGGCGCTTGATGTGTCTTGTCTTCTTGTGAAACCTGGGCTCCTTCGCAAGGGCAATAGCTCCAGTGTTGTCACAGAGTAGAGTCATCGGGCCCGACGCATTCGGAATCACTCCTAGGTCGGTGATGAACTCCTTCATCCAGACTCCCTCCTTTGCTGCTTCCGAAGCAGCTATGTACTCCGCTTCACATGTAGATGCTGCCACGACGCTTTGCTTGCTGCTGCTCCAGCTCACTGCCCCTCCATTCAAAATATACACGTATCCGGTTTGCGACTTGGAGTCGTCCGGATCTGTGTCGAAGCTAGCATCGACGTAACCCTTTACGACGAGCTCTTCAGCACCTCCATAAACGAGAAACATGTCCTTTGTCCTTTTCAGGTACTTCAGGATATTCTTGACCGCTGTCCAGTGTTCCGCTCCGGGATCACTTTGGTACCTCCCTACCAAACTTATGGCAAGGTTCACATCAGGCCTGGTACACAGCATGGCATACATGATAGAGCCTATGGCTGAAGCATAGGGGATGACACTCATCTCTTCTCTATCCTTTGCCGTGGTCGGGCATTGAGTCGTACTCAATCTCACACCTTGCAACACAGGCAAGAACCCCTTCTTGGACTGATCCATATTGAACTTCTTCAATATCTTTTCAAGGTATGTGCTTTGTGAAAGACCAATGAGGCGTTTCGATCTATCTCTATAGATCTTAATACCTAATATGTAAGCAGCTTCTCCAAGGTCCTTCATTGAAAAACACTTATTCAAGTTGGCCTTTATACTTTCCAAGAGTTCTATATTATTTCCCATTATCAGCATGTCATCCACATACAATATAAGGAATGCTATAGAGCTCCCACTCACTTTCTTGTAAATACAGGGTTCTCCATAAACCTGTACAAACCCAAACGCTTTAATCACCTCATTAAAGCGAATGTTCCAACTCCGAGATGCTTGCACCAGCCCATAGATGGAGCGCTGGAGCTTGCATACCTTGTTAGCATCTTTAGGATCGACAAAACCTTCCGGCTGCATCATATACAGTTCTTCCTTGAGGAAGCCATTAAGGAATGCCGTTTTGACGTCCATTTGCCAGATCTCATAATCATAAAATGCGGCAACTGCTAACATGATTCAGACAGACTTTAGCATCGCTACGGGTGAGAATGTCTCATCGTAGTCAACTCCTTGAACTTGTCGATAACCCTTAGCGACAAGCCGAGCTTTATAGGCGGTCACATTACCGTCTGCGTCAGTCTTCTTCTTAAAGATCCATTTATTTTCAATGGCTCGCTTATCATCAGGCAAGTCCACCAAAGTCCATACTTTGTTCTCATACATGGATCCTATCTCGGATTTCATGGCCTCAAGCCATTTGTCGGAATCCGGGCCCGCCATCGCTTCTTCATAGTTCGAAGGTTCACCGTTGTCCAACAACATGATCTCTAGGACAGGATTGCCGTACCACTCTGGTGCGGAACGTGTCCTAGTGGACCTTCGAATAGCAACTTGATCTGAAGTTTCATGATCATCATCATTAACTTCCTCTCTAGCCGGTGTAGGCTCCACAGAAACAACTTCCTGTGCTGCGCTACTCTCCGGTTCGAGTGGAGGTACAATTACCTCATCAAGCTCTATTTTCCTCCCACTTACTTCTTTCGAGAGAAACTCTTTCTCGAGAAAGGATCCATTCTTGGCAACAAAGACTTTGCCTTCGGATCGTAGGTAGAAGGTATACCCAATAGTCTCCTTGGGATATCCTATGAAGACGCACTTTTCCGCTTTGGGTTCGAGCTTCTCAGGTTGAAGTTTCTTCACATAAGCATCGCATCCCCAAACTTTTAGAAACGACAGCTTAGGTTTCTTTCCAAACCATAATTCATACGGTGTCGTCTCTACGGATTTAGACGGTGCCCTATTTAAAGTGAATGCGGCAGTCTCTAATGCATATCCCCAAAATGATAGCGGTAAGTCGGTAAGAGACATCATAGATCGCACCATATCCAATAGAGTGCGATTACGACGTTCAGACACACCATTTCGCTGAGGTGTGCCTGGCGGCGTGAGCTGTGAAACAATTCCACATTTCCTAAGGTGCGTGTCAAACTCGTGACTTAAATATTCTCCGCCACGATCAGATCGTAGGCATTTTATTTTCCTGTCACGTTGATTCTCGACCTCACTCTGAAATTCCTTGAACCTTTCAAAGGTTTCAGACTTGTGTTTCATTAAGTAGACATACCCATATCTGCTCAAGTCATCAGTGAGGGTGAGAACATAACGATAGCCACCGCGAGCCTCGACACTCATTGGACCGCATACATCGGTATGTATTATCTCCAACAAGTCAGTTGCTCGCTCCATTGTTCCGGAGAATGGAGTCTTGGTCATCTTGCCCAAGAGGCATGGTTCGCATGTGTCAAATGATTCGAAATCAAGTGACTCCAAAAGTCCATCAGCATGGAGCTTCTTCATGCGTTTGACACCAATATGGCCAAGACGGCAATGCCACATGTAAGTGGGACTATCGTTATCAACTTTACACTTTTTGGTACTCACACTATGGATATGTGTAACATCACGTTCGAGATTCATCAAAAATAAACCATTGACCAGCGGGGCATGAGCATAAAACATTTCTCTCATATAAACAGAACAACCATTATTCTCGGATTTAAATGAGTAGCCATCTCGCATCAAGCGAGATCCAGATACAATGTTCATGCTCAAAGCTGGTACTAAATAACAATTATTAAGGTTTAAAACTAATCCCGAAGGTAGATGTAGAGGTAGCGTGCCGACGGCGATCACATCGACCTTGGAACCATTCCCGACGAGCATCGTCACCTCATCCTTGGCCAGCCTCCGCTTATTCCGCAGCTCCTGCTTGGAGTTACAAATGTGAGCAACTGCACAGGTATCAAATACCCAGGAGCTACTACGAGCGCTGGTTAGGTACACATCAATAACAAGTATATCACATATACCTTTAACGTTACCGTCCTTCTTATCCGCTAAATACTTGAGGCAGTTCCGCTTCCAGTGACCGGTACCCTTGCAATAAAAGCACTCAGTCTCAGGCTTGGGTCCATTCTTGTTCTTCTTCTTCCCGGCAACTTGCTTACCGGGCGCGGCAACAGCTTTGCCGTCTTTCTTGAAGTTCTTCTTACCCTTGCCTTTCTTGAAACTAGTGGTCTTATTTACCATCAACACTTGATGCTCCTTTCTGATCTCGACCTCTGCTGATTTCAGCATCGAGTACAACTCAGGAATGGACTTCTCCATCCCCTGCATGTTGTAGTTCATCACAAAGCTTTTGTAGCTAGGTGGAAGCGACTGGAGGATTCTGTCAATGACTGAGTCATCCGGGAGATTAACTCCCAGCTGAGTCAAGCGGTTGTGAAGCCCAGACATCTTGAGGATGTGCTCACTAACAGAACTGTTCTCCTCCATCTTACAGCTGAAGAACTTGTCAGAGATGTCATATCTCTCGACTCGGGCATGAGCTTGGAAAACTAGTTTCAGCTCTTGGAACATCTCATATGCTCCGTGTTGCTCAAAACGCTTTTGGAGCCCCGATTCTAAACTGTAAAGCATGCCGCACTGAACAAGGGAGTAATCATCGCAGCGTGACTGCCAAGCGTTCGTAACATCTTGGTCCGCTGGGAGAATGGGTGGGTCACCTAGCGGTAAATCAAGGACATACAATCTCTTGGAAGCTATGAGGATGATCCTCAAGCCACGGACCCAGTCCGTATAGTTGCTTCCATCATCTTTCAGCTTGGTTTTCTCTAGGAACGTGTTGAAATTGAGGTTGACATTTGCGTTGGCCATTGGATCTACAATATAGATATTAAAGGCAATTTTAGACTAAGTTCATGATAATCGAGTTCACATAATCAAATTATTCAATGAACTCCCACTCAGATAGACATCTCTCTAGTCATCCAAGTGATACATGATCCATGTCAACTAGCCCGTGTCCGATCATCACGTGAGACGGACTAGTCATCCATGGTGAACATCTTCATGTTGATCGTATCTTCTATACGACTCATGTTCGACCTTTCGGTCTTCCGTGTTCCGAGGCCATGTCTGTACATGCTAGGCTCGTCAAGTCAACCTAAGTGTTTCACGTGTGTAAATCTGGCTTACACCCGTTGTATGCGAACGTTAGAACCTATCACACCCGATCATCACGTGGTGCTTCGGAACAACGATCCTTAGCAACGGTGCACAGTTAGGGTGAACACTTCTCTTGAAATTTTATTGAGAGATCATCTTATTTACTACCGTCGTTCTAAGCAAATAAGATGTAAACATGATAAACATCACATGCAATCAATATAGTGACATGATATGGCCAATATCATCTTGCTCCTATGATCTCCATCTTCGGGGCACGATGATCATCATTGTCACCGGCACGACACCATGATCTCCATCATCATGATCTCCATCATTGTGTCTTCATGAAGTTGCCTCGCCAACTATTACTTCTACTACTATGGCTAACGCTTAGCAATAAAGTAAAGTAATTACATGGCGTTTATGATTGACACGCAGGTCATACAATAATGTAAGACAACTCCTATGGCTCCTGCCGGTTGTCATAGTCATCGACATGCAAGTCGTGAACCCTATTACAAGAACATGATCAATCTCATACATCACAATGCATCACATCACATCCTTCTGGCCATATCACATCACAAGGCATATGCTGCAAAAACAAGTTAGACGTCCTCTAATTTGTAGTTGCAAGTTTTTACGTGGTTGCTATAGGTTTCTAGCAAGAACGTTTCTTACCTACGCCAAAACCACAACGTGATATGCCAATTGCTATTTACCCTTCATAAGGACCCTTTTCATCGAATCCAATCCGACTAAGCTGGGAGAGACAGACACCCGCTAGCCACCTTATGCAACTGGTGCATGTCAGGCGGTGGAACCGGTCTCACGTAAGCGTACGTGTAAGGTTGGTCCGGGCCGCTTCATCCCACAATACCGTCGAATCAAGATAAGACTAGTAACGGCAAGCATATTAACAAAATCGACGCCCACAACTGCTTTGTGTTCTACTCGTGCATAGATTCTACGCATAGACCTAGCTCATGATGCCACTGTTGGGAAACGTAGTAGTAAATCAAAATTTTCCTACGTGTCACCAAGATCTATCTATGGAGAAACCAGCAACGAGAGGGGAGAGATTGCATCTTCATACCTTTGAAGATCGCTAAGCGGAAGCGTTGCTAGAACGCGGTTGATGGAGTCGTACTCGCAGCGATTCAGATCGTGGTAGATCCGATCAAGTGCCGAACGGACGGCACCTCCGCGTTCAACACACGTGCAGCCCGGTGACGTCTCCTACGCCTTGATCCAGCAAGGAGGGAGGAGAGGTTGAGGGAGAGCTCCGGCAGCACGACGGCGTGGTGGCGGTGGAGCTGCATGGTACTCCGACAGAGCTTCGCTAAGCGCTACGGAGAACGAGGGGAGGAGCAGGTAGGGCTGCACCAGAGAGAGAGGGAGAACCGTGTATTGTGCAGCCCCAAATACCTCCACTATATATAGGAGAGAGGGAGGAGGGGTGGCTGCGCCCTAGGGTTCCACCCTAGGGGTGGCGGCAGCCACCAGATGCCATCTGGCCGGCGGCTAGGGCAAGGGAGAGGTGGGGCGCCCTAGGGTGGGCCTTAAGGCCCATCTAAGCCTAGGGTTTGCCCCCCTCCACCTTTGCCACGCCTTGGGCTGGGGTGGGAGGCGCACCAGCCCACCTAGGGGCTGGCTCCCTCCCACTCTTAGCCCACGGAACCTTCCGGGGCAGGTGGGCCCACTTGGTGGACCCCCGGAACCCTTCCGGTGGTCCCGGTACACTACCGGTGACACCCGGAACAGTTCCGGTAACCAAATCCTCACTTCCTATATATCAATCTTCGTCTCCGGACTATTCCGGGACTCCTCGTGACGTCCGGGATCTCATCCGGGACTCCGAACAACCTTCGGTAACCACGTACACTATTTCCCTATAACCCTAGCGTCATCGAACCTTAAGTGTGTAGACCCTACGGGTTAGGGAGACACGTAGACATGACCGAGACACCTCTCCGGCCAATAACCAACAGCGGGATCTGGATACCCATGTTGGCTCCCACGTACTCCACGATGATCTCATCGGATGAACCACGATGTCAGGGATTCAATCAATCCCGTATACAATTCCCTTTGTCTATCGGTATGGTACTTGCCCGAGATTCGATCGTCGGTATCCCCATACCTTGTTCAATCTCGTTACCGGCAAGTCTCTTTACTCGTTCCGTAATACATCATCCCGTGACTAACTCCTTAGTCACATTGAGCTCATAATGATGATGTCTTACCGAGTGGGCCCAGAGATACCTCTCCGTCACACGGAGTGACAAATCCCAGTCTCGATTCGTGTCAACCCAACAGACACTTTCGGAGATACCCGTAGCGTACCTTTATAGCCACCCAGTTACGTTGTGACGTTTGGCACACCCAAATTATTCCTACGGTATCCGGGAGTTACACAATCTCATGGTCTAAGGAAATGACACTTGACATTGAAAAGCTTTAGCAAACGAACTACACGATCTTGTGCTATGCTTAGGATTGGGTCTTGTCCATCACATCATTCTCCTAATGATGTGATCCCGTTATCAACGACATCCAATGTCCATGGTCATGAAACCGAGACCATCTATTGATCAACGAGCTAGCCAACTAGAGGCTCACTAGGGACACGTTGTGGTCTATGTATTCACACATGTATTACGGTTTCCGGTTAACACAATTATAGCATGAACAATAGACAATTATCATGAACTAGGAAATACAATAATAACCATTTTATTATTGCCTCTAGGGCATATTTCCAACACCTCGACCATCGGCGCTGTGTGAATGCCATGTGGAGCCGCTCAGCCTCCCCGCCTGAGGTCGGGGCCGGCTATGTAAGCCGGCCAGCGCCCCCAACCCTAACACATCCGCCTCCTCCCTCTCTCTGCCACCATCCAAGCCCTTCCGCCTCCTCTCGCTGTTTCCTCTCCATCAGAATGGTCCGTCGGCTCGTCACCACCTACACGCAACTGACGCCGGAGCGGTGCCGACAAATCAAGGAGAAGTACCATGCTCGCCACGTTGCCCGCATCGCTGCGGGTCTCCCTCTGGACTCGCCGGAGATGGAGGAGGAGGTGGAGGAGGAGCTTCCGGAGGAGGAGGAGCCGGAGTAGGAGGCTCCCGGCTTGACCATGGTGGAGGCGGACGCGGAGTTCGTCATCGCCCAACCGGACGAGATAGCGGAGCAGCAGGCCATCCTGGATTCCATCCGGGATGAGGCCGAGGTGTAGGTCAACCGTCGGCTCATCCGGCAGAGGCGGGCGGAAGCCGACGCCCTCTTCGAGGAGCTGGATACCGAGATCGAGGCCGAGGAAGTCGCAGCGGAGAGGGCAGCAGTACCAGTGCCGGAGGGAACGGATCTGCGGCGTGCACACATCTATCCGTCGGAGGGGACAGAGATCGTCCACATCTCCGACGAATTGTAAATAGTAGTACGTAGCTTTTATTTAGTTGCATGCTTTTGTATGGATTTGAGGAAGAAATATGAGCTGTCTGGATGCAAAGAGCTTTATTTGAGGCGTGACCGGTAACTGTCCGCGGAAACGCCCGGGCGCATTCGCGGGCGTTTGAGGGATCGGTTTTGCAAGGTCCGGCCGTAGATGCTCTTAGATCATCTACAACCGGACCCCTCATATTCTCCTCAAACGCCCGGGAAGCCGCCCCGGTCACTTACCGGTCACGAAAAAGCAACTCAGACGGACCCCTCATACCCATCTCAAATGCCCGGACTGACCGGCACCCCTCATATCCATCTCAAATATGAGGACAATATGAGGGGTCGTGGACGCGCCCGAGCACGCCCGGTCAGTCCGTCACGTAGAACGCGACCCCACTTCGGACCACTTTTTCTCTTTCTTTATTCATTTTTTTCTTTGTCTCTCTTCTTCTTCACCAATCACGTGCAAGTGACCGGACATATGAGGAAAAATATGAGAGATGCGGCTGCACGAATGAAAAAGTAGGAGTTCAAAACGGACATGTCCGGTCACTGACCGGGCGTGTCCGCGGGCATTTGAGGGCTCGAATTTACAAGTCGTGGCTGAAGATGCTCTTATAATTGGAGCGGGATACTGTCTACGCGCCACGGCCAAGCAGATGGTGCAAATGACATGCATCTTTGAATTGAATAGAAACACAAAGGAATGTGATGTACATAGTGGGAAAGATAGCCCGAATTGCAAATGAAGGTCGAGCTCCATGGAGCCCGAAATTTGCAAAATTCAAAAAATCAAAGATTTAGGTTTCATTTTTTTCTCAAAAAACACACATACCTATATAGAATGTATATTGCTTTTCCATAAAAGTCTCATGGCAAAAATAATTTTCATGTGAGCTATACAAATAATTAACAAAATCATGTATTTCTAAGAACATGTACTACTATTCTATAAAAAACATGGTTTTATTTCTTTTGTACAGCTAACATCAAATGGTCACAATGAAAATTTACTTACATCTATTATGCAAGTACTTCTGCATCTATTTACAGATTTTTTATAAAGCTAAAAAGTCAAAATTTGAATTTTTGGGTTTTATTGAGCCCAAGAGCCAAAAAGCCTCACTAGAAAGACAACGATGACATTTTCCTCCCAAAATAACTCGACCAAGCCTGTGCTAAGAAGTCAAAAAGACCTATGTTTCCACCTCGTCTGTTACCTTAAAAAAAGCTGCTAAGGTTTTCCGTGTAACTTTTGTCCCAAATGCGGGTTCCCCTCGTCTCAAGGTGCCTTCCGACACTCACGAGGTGGACGGAACCCAAGGCCTTCTTACGGGGTAAACGTTTCTATCCAGACGACCGGCCGGTCGCCCTCGCTCGCTCGCTTTTTTCTACGCTCGCCCACGTACGCTAGGTGTGTTTAAAGTAAAATGTTTTTTTTTCTCTTGAGCTTCTCCTTCCTCTTGCGAGCCCTTCCTTTCCCTCTTGCGAGCGCCCCTGCAACCATATCCGCCCCCCCCCCCCTCTCACACACACCTTAAATTGCTTCCCCACTGATGGTACAACCGTAGAGATTTGTTGTTGCAGCCAACATTATTTTTTCTCAACCGGCGTTGCTTTTTGCTGCGTGGGTGCTACAAGCAGTTTCTGTGCAATCGTAAAGCTGCAAGCGGCATCTAAAAAAGATACAACCGGTCACGAAAAAGCTTCAATCAGAGATGCACGAAGCGGCAGGGGGGGGGGGGGCGCTGGCCAGTGCCACAACTGTCGCAGCTCCGCTACCATGGATTAAGCAAATTTCCTCGCCAGTAGTAGCAAAATCCGATGACGGTTGCAGCAAAAATGTCACCATCTCGTCGGGTTCGCAGCTCCGTCGTGATGTATGTAGCAAAATCTTTTGCCGGTTGCAGCTTTTTACGACACTGGTTTCAGCTTTTTGCATTGATGGTTCCAACATTGACAACGACAATGCGGTTGCAGCTTGCCGGCCGTCTATTGTAGCACCGTCCCCGTGTAGGTTGCAGCTCCCCGACCACCAGACGGTTGCGACGAGGGCGGACGGCTGCGACGAGGATGGTGACCGGCGGCGACGAGGAAGGATGGCTGTGACGAGGACGGTGGCCTTCGGGGCGAGGGCGGGCGGCGGCAAGGTCAAGGAAGGACAGCTGCGACGAGGACGACGGCCTACGGGACAAGGGCAGACGGCGACGGCGGGGACAAAGGCGGCGGCTGACGGCGACGTGGACGACCGACGAGCTGCTGGCATACGGGAGGTCACAGGGCACTCGGGATGAACAAAGCCATGCCTTTCTTTTTTCTTTTTACCAGCGAAGCAGTTGGGAAAGAGGGAATCATGCGGCTGTTAAGGGACGTATATGGTAAGTCCACGATGCGACCGACGGAATTGTTGGGCCGCCGCACCGCGCAGATTAATGCCCTAATAAATACCAGGCTGTATATAAGGCCGGCAGAGCCGTGGGATCACTTGATCTGGTCTCATTTCTCTGTGAAAGAAAAAGAACTTAATCTGATCTCATGGTGGAGCCGTTGATCATCACCGATATCCACGTTAAAACAGGGTCAATAATTTAACCTATCTATCCATCCACCTACCAATCATCTTGATCCTTTAGCATGCATGCCAAATGACACATGCATCAGGTCAGATCGATCATGTCAGCTCTTGCGCGCACGTGCGCCAATAATGCGTGCAAGTGAAGTCAAGAAAGGATATGCATGTTGCATTTGGCCGGCCGCACACACATACACACAAAGCATACGGCTGGTAAAACTTTTTTTTACGGTTGAAAACTTGTATTACTCAACTCATACTGCCCTTACAATCATGAATCATCATCAGCTAGCTGTAAAGAGACATCAGGACCAGAACCCAACCAATTTATGGTTCTTCCTTCATTACGGGCATATTTAGCTAGATTGTCGCTAACCCTATTCTGAGAGTGAGATACATGAGTAACACAAGAATCATGAAGACTCATAAGATATCTAATTTCCCTAATAAGAGAGGAGTAAACTGATCTATTCACTCCCTTCGCCTGAATAAGTTTAACAACAATAATAGAGTCCATTTCGATGATCACCAGAAGATCGCTTCTTTGGACGGAAGATCGCTTCCTTGGAAGGAGAAAGACAGACCCTCCATGCAAGCACATAGGTCTGCTTCAAGGGCATCTTTGCAAGAAAACTATTGCCTACGGTAAGAGAAAATAATGTTGGCCATATCATCTCTCAGTACCATCCCTGCACCTGCGGAACCAACATCAAGGTATGAGCAATCTGTATTGAGCTTGTTCCAGCCAGTGTGTTGGGGAAGCCATGCAAGAGTCAGCCCAACAGGTGTTATTTCATGTGGTTGTATAAGTGTTTTATCATATGTCAGAATCTGCTTGCCCTTGCTGAGATCAGATGGTAGATCAATCTTCACACCAATAAGCGAGTCCAAATAACTAACAAGGAATCTCTTTGGCACTTCCATTGGTGGCGGTTGCTTCTGATGTATAACCTCATTACGTATGAATTAGGCATGCCATAAGGTGAACAGAACCATGCATCGCTCGATATCCGATAAGGTCTCCAACACGTGTAGCAGCCACTCCTTCGCAGTGTTCTGGATCCCATCAAGCCTTGGCAGCGCCCACACCTCCCAGTACCACATATATTTGCAGAGCTCACCCGACAAAGGACAACGACATAATGGATGAAAGTTATCCTCGGGTTCCGTCGAACACCTCGGACACAGGTCAACAACCTCCACCCTATTCGGTGTTTTTTTTTCCCAACTAGGCAGTGAATTAGTAGCAACTCTCCAGGCAAAGTGTCGGACTGTGGGGGGAACACCACACGACCAAATTAGCATCCAGTAAGTAAGACTCCCGTCAGGCCGTGAACTGGAGCCAGTCTGTGTTTTGAATTTTGGCCGAAAAAAACGGGTTTTGGCCGAATTTCGACCATCTCGGCCTGGGGCAAAATCTATCTTTCATCAGAATTGGTCAAATTTGGTAATTTTTTGTCAAATTCTGATCAAAGTTTGGCCGAAATTTTTGAAAATGGCCGAATTTCGGCCTTCTCAGCCCGGGTTGAAAAAAATCTCAAACCGAAAATCAAAACGCTGGAACCAGTAGCTAAATCCCTAAATATCTCATCAAAGGCCATTTGGTAAGCAGATTTGACTGAAAAATGCCATACTTCCCCGGCCACAGGCAAGTGTGTCCTCCTCTAGACGTGGATAAGCACGGATTTTGATGATCTCAGAGATATCTAAAGGCAAAAAATACTGTTGTAGGATCCTAAGATCCCATGCACCATCGTCATTGAGCAATTCAGACAAAGTGCGGATGCGACATACCGTAATGGGTTTATAAGAGAAGGGCCTGGGTATCCAATTGTCGCGCCAATCACGTATACTTCTACCATTGCCCACTCTCCATACAAGACCCGTTTCAACAGTTCAAGCCCATAGCTGATTGCCTGCCAGGAAGATGATGCATTACCGGTAAAGACCATGTCCTCCAATTTACCTTAAGGGTAGTATCTAGCCTTTAAAACCTGTGCACATTTGCTATTAGGATTGGATATTAGTCTCCATGCTTGTCGAGCTAAGAGAGCTTGGTTGAAGAGACGGAAATCTTGAAAGCCCAATAAACCATGATAATCGAACGTATTATTACTTACCGGAATAACCATTCATTAGGGATGGATGTTTCAGATGTCTACGCTTCTGGCATAAGTGTTGTTTTATACTAGATCTTAAAGGCACTCCACTAGGCGTCAGATTATACATAACTGAACGTTGCATTATTACTTGCCTGAATAATCATTAATTCGGGATGGAGCTAATTGTCATTCGGATCAAAAGCAGGACGTCCAATGTGCTTGTTTAGGCCCGTATGAGATTAAATGTAACCACTAATTGGGTGCCTCGTAACTGGTCCCGCAATCCACGCTCGGGTTACCACCTCTATCTCCATCCGTTTCTACCTCCCTCACGTTGCTTCCTTGTTTGGATGCGCTTCCTTGTTTGGATGCAAAGCATTATTTGTGAGAAACAAATGCGTCTAGTCTTTTAGGAAACAAATCAGTAAAATTCTAGGGTATAAATCCCGTAAATGATGCTTCCATAAATCTGCAAAATACTGCCTGGTCGTTTCTATTTTAGCAAGACAATATGGAATGGAAGCACTTTTCCTCATTAGAGGAAAACAATCTACGTATACTTCCGCAACATTTGTCACATACCATGGAAGCATTCGTGCTCATTCATGAAAACATATTTTTTGGACCAATAGACACAAGTTGAGTTAATTGCAGAAATCATTGATATTCAAGGCTAGGGTTACAGAAACCACATTTCTATAATTTTGTGCCAAAAAACATTAATTCCGAGCCTTTTTTTTCAAAAAACACTAGTCATTGACTTAGGCCATTTTAAGCACGATTATGACAGATGGATCCCGCCAGACAGGGTGACGTGGCAAATAAAAAAGACAATTACATTCTGATATAATTTTGTTTCGCAATAACACCCCTGAAAAAAGCAAGCAGGTCCTCCCTGAGCTTCATCTTCCACCGGTCCGGTCATGGACGTCGGGGACCACTGCCTCCCCATGCGTAGCCGGCGCATCTGTTGCTTCCTCCGGCGGCGGGGTACAGCCCGGCGTCGTCAGGGATGGGAATGACGGTTTGAGTCCATGGACGACGGGGGTGAGGCAGTTGTCGGGTTTGCTAGGCGGACCATCAACGATGGCGGTGGCTGGATTCCCGGCCGAACCTTGTCGGAACACGTGTGGGCCGACAGGAAGGCGCCAAGGTGACGAGCACAGGTGGGGAGCGGCTGGTTTGGGCGCGAAGGTGGCTTGATTGGCGGCGCCGGCTCCGGTCAATGACAGGAGAGGCATGACGACGAGCACGACTGGAGTGCAACGGTGGTGGTTGGCTCGGTGGCAAAGGAGGGCGCCGGTTCCAGCTGCCCCGATTGCCTCGACCTGCATGCCATCGAGCTTGAGTGTGCTGGCTCTGGTAAACGACAGGGGAGGCGGGGCAACGAGCATGATTGGAGTGCGCCGATGGAGATAGGGGGCATGGCGACGACGGTGGGTTGCTCTACGGGTACGGAGGGCGCCGGTGCTGGCTTCCTCGACGGCCGCGGCCCGCGCGCCGGTGATACGTTCATTTTGCATCATGATTTTATATTGATATTTATTGCATTATGCGCTGTTATTACACATTTTGGTACAATACTTATGCCTTTTCTCTCTTATTTTACAAGGTCTACATGAAGAGGGAGAATGCCGGCAGTTGGAATTCTAGACTAGAAAGGAGAAAATCTGAGATATCTATTGTGCGCAACTCCAAAAGTCCTGAAAATCTACGGAGAGTTATTTTGGAATATATAAAAAATAATGGGCGACATAAATACATCAGGAGGCACACCAGGGAGCCACAAGCCTGCTGGCCATGCCCCCCTGGTCGCGGCTAGCGAGCTTGTGGCCCACCTGGCAGCCCTCCGGTGCCCATCTTCTGCTATATGGAGGGTTTCGTCGAGAAAAAATTAGAAGAGACCTTTCGGGACGAAGCACCATCGTTTCGAGGTGGAACTTGGGCAGAACCAATCTAGAGCTCCGGCAAGGCAATCCTTCCGGTGAAACTTCCCTCCGGGAGTGGGAAATCGAAGCCCTCATCATCACCAACAATCCTCTCATCGAGAGGGGGTCAATCTCCATCAACATCTTCATCAACACCATCTCCTCTCCAAACCCTAGTTCATCTCTTGTATCCAATCTTTGTCTCAAAACCTCAGATTGGTACCCGTGGGTTGCTAGTAGTGTTGATTACTCCTTGTAGTTGATGCTAGTTGGTTTACTTGGTGGAAGATTATATGTTCAGATCCTTGATCACCATTAATACTCCTCTTATTATGAACATGAACATGTTTTGTGAGTAGTTACGTTTGTTCCTGAGGACATGGGATAAGTCTTGTTATAAGTAATCATGTGAATTTGGTATTCATTCGATATTTTGATGAGATGTATGTTGTCTCTCCTCTAGTGGTGTTATGTGAACGTCGACTACATAACACTTCACCATTGTTTGGGACTAGAGGAAGGCATTGGGAAGTAATAATTAGATGATGGGTTGCTAGAGTGACAGAAGCTTAAACCCTAGTTTATGCGTTGCTTCGTAAGGGGCTGATTTGGATCCACACGTTTCATGCTATGGTTAGATTTATCTTAATTCTTCTTCGGTAGTTGCGGATGCTTGTGGGAGGGGTTAATCATAAGTGTGAGGCTTGTCCAAGTAAGGATAGCACCCAAGCACCGGTCCATCCACATATCAAATTATCAAAGTAGCGAACGCAAATCAAATGAGCATGATGAAAACTAACTTGACATAAATTTCCATGTGTCCTCGGGAGCGCTTTGCTTTATATGAGAGTTTGTCCAGGCTTGTTTTTTGGTATAAAAAGGATTGGGCCACCTTGCTGCACCTTTATTACAATTGTTACTTGCTACCCGCTATGAATTATCTTATCACAAACTATCCGTTACCGATAATTCCAGTGCTTGCAGAGAATACCTTACTGAGAACCGCTTGTCATTTCCATCTACTCCTCGTTGGGTTCGACACTCTTACTTATCGAAAGAACTACGATAGATCCCCTATACTTGTGGGTCATCAAGACTCTTTTCTGACACCGTTGCCGGGGAGTGAAGTGCCTTTGGTGAGTGGAACTTGGTAAGAAAAAATTTATATAGTGTGCTGAAATTTACTATCATTTGTTACTATGGAAAGTAATACTTGAGGGGCTTGTTCAGGGTATCTTGACCTCGACCGGAAACACAAAGAGTCTTCCCTCAACCTACTGAACCTACTGAAAATATTTATTATGAAATTCCTTCGGGTATGTTAGAGAAATTGCTAGCTAATCCTTATGTAGGAGATGGAACACTACATCCTGATTTGCATCTAATCTATGTGGATAAAGTTTGTGGATTATTTAAGCTTGCAGGTCCGCCCGAGGATCACGTCAAGAAGAAGGTCTTTACTTTATCTTTGAAGGATAAGGCATTGACATGGTATAGGCTATGTGAAGATATTGGATCATGGAGCTACAACCGGTTGAAAATGGAATTTCATCAGAAGTTTCATCCTATGCATCTAGTTCATCATGATCGGAATTATATTTATATTTTTTGGCCTCGTGAAGGAGAAAGAGTTGCTCAAGCTTGGGGAGGCTTAAGTAAATGTTATATTCATGCCCCAATCATGAGCTCTCGAGAGAAATTATTATTCATAATTTGTATGCTCAGCTTGTTGGGGAACGTTGCATGAGAAACAAAAATTTTCCTATGCACACGCAGATCTATCCATGGTGATGAGCATCTACGAGAGGGAGAGTGAATCTACAAACCCTTGTAGATTGCTAAGTGGGAAGCGTTAAGAAACGCGGTTGGTGTAGTCGAACATCTTCGCGATCCAAATCGCCGAGCGTCCCGCGATCACATCACGATCCATCCCGCGATCAAATCACGATCCGTCCCGCGAAGTCATCACGATCTGTCCCGCGATCTCATCAAGATCCGTCCCGCGATCTCATCACGATCCGTCCCGTGATCTCATCACGATCCGTCCCATGAACTCGTCACGAACCGTCTCACGATCTTGACCACGGTCCTTCCGATCTAGCACCGAACGGACGGCACCTCCGCGTTCAGCACACGTGCAGCTTGATGACGATCTCCACCATCTTGATCTAGCAATAGGAAGTGGAGAGGAGGAAGTGTTCACCGGTAGCGTGACGACGCTCCGGCGATGGTGGTGGAGCAATTCCGGCAGGGCTTCGCCTAAGCACTGCGGAAATCCGATCTAGAGGAGCACCGATGGAACGGGTAGCACGTGGCCGTAAAATCTGATGCAAAACACCCAATACCACCAGTATATATAAGAGGGAGGTAGGAGGAGGGTTGGCGCACAAGGCAGCCCTTGCGCAAGGAGGAGAGGAGGAATCCTCCTCCAATCCTATTAGGACTAGGATTCCTCCTTTCCTACTTGGAATCTCTTTCCACCTTGGCTTTTTTTCTCTCTTTCTCAAGTCCAGCCACATGGGCCTCTTAGAGGACTTCCACCAGCCCACTAAGGGCTGGTTTCCACCCTCCCACAACCCATGTAGCCTCTTGGGTCGAAATACCTCTTCCGATGGTCCCCCGGTACACTACCGGCACTCCCGATACACTACCGATGAGCCCGAAACTTTTCCGGCGACCAAAATAGGACTTCCTATATACGAATGTTTACCTCCGCACCATTCTAGAGCTCCTCGTGATGTCTGGGATCTTTTCCGGGACTCCGAACAACCTTCGGTCACCACCATACATAACTCTATACTACCGAAACGTTACCAAACCTTAAGTGTGCAGACCCTGTGGGTTCGAGAACTATGTAGACATGACCGAGACACCTCTACAGTAAATAACCAATGGCGGGACCTGAATGTCCACATTAGTTCCTATATGTTCTCTGAAGATCTTTATCGGTCGAACCTCTATGTCAAGGATTCAGTTAATCCCGTATGATGTTCCATTTGTTCTTCGGTATGTTACTTGCCCGAGATTCGATCGTCGGTATCTCCATACCTAGTTCAACCTCGTTACCGGCAAGTCTATTTACTCGTTCCGTAATACAAGATCCCATGACTAACACTTAGTCACATTGCTTGCAAGGCTTATTGTGATGTTGTATTACCGAGTGGGCCCTGAGATACCTCTCCGTCACACGGAGTAACAAATCCCAGTCTTGATCCATGCCAACTCAACAGACACCCTCGGAGATACCTGTAGAGCACCTTTATAGTCACCCAGTTACGTTGCGACGTTTGATACACACAAGGTACTCCTCCGATGTCAGTGAGGTGCATGATGTCATGGTCATAGGAACACGTACTTTGACATGCAGAAAACAGTAGCAATAAACTGACACGATCATATGCTACGTTTGTAATTTGGGTCTTGTCCATCACATCATTCTCCTAATGATGTGATCCCATTATCAAATGACATCACATGTCAATGGCTAGGAAACCTTGACCATCTTTGATCAACGAGCTTGTTCACTAGAGGCATACTAGGGACAGAGTGTTGTCTATTTGCCCACACATGTAATGTGAATACATTCAATACAATTATAGCATGGATAATAAACGATTTATGATGAACAAGGAAATGTGATAATAACTAATTTATTATTGCCTCTAGGGCATATTTCCAACAGTCTCCCACTTGCACTAGAGTCAATAATCTAGTTCACATCACCATGTGATACACATTGTAATGAATGTAACACCAAATGAGTTCTGGGGCTCGATCATGCTTTGCATGTGAGAGAGGTCTTATAGTCAACGGTTCTGTGACATTCAGATCCGTGTGTACTTTGCAAATCTCTATGCCAAACTGTAAACACTGCTACCACAGTCCACCTGGTACTATTCCAAATGGCTGCTCCTACTATACGTATCCAGATTGCTACTACGGGTTATCCGGATTGGTGTTTAAAGCTTGCATCGACGTAACTCTTTATCACCCCCATAATCGAGAATCATCTCCTTAGTCCTTTAGTTACTAAGGATATTCTTGACCGCTGTCCTATGATTCACTCTTGGATCACTCTTGTACCCCTTGACGGACTCATGGCAAGGCACACACAGGTGCGGTACATAGCATGGCATACTATATAGAGCCTATGGCTAAGGCATAGGGGACGACGTTCGTCCTTTATCTTTCTTCTGCCGTGGTCGAGCTTTGAGTCTCACTCAACTTCACACCTTACAAAGCAGACGAGAACGCTTCTCTTTGACTAATCCATTTTGAACTCTTTCAAAAATCTTGTCAAGGTATGTACTCACTGAAAGTCTTATCAAACATCTTGATCTATCTTTATAGATCTTGATGCTCAAAAATTAGGTAGATTTTATCCAGGTCTTCCTTTGAAAATTCCTTTTCAAACAATCGTTTATGCTCTCTAGAAATTCTACATCATTTCCGAACAGCAATATGTCATCCACATATACTTATCAGAAACTGTATAGTGCTCCCACTCACTTTATTGTAAATACAAGTTTCTCGTAAACTTTGTATAGACTTAACAACTTTGATCACCTCATCAAAGTGCATATTCCAACTCCGAGATGCTTGCTTCAGTTCATAGAAGAATCACTGAAGCTTGCACACCTTTTAGCATCCTTAGGACTGACAAAACCTTTTGGTTGTATCACATACAACCTTTCCTCAAGTAAACCGTTAAGGAAACGATGTTTTGATATCCATCTGCCAGATTTCATAATTGAAAAATGCAGCAACTGCTAACATAATTCCAACAGACTTTAGCATCGCTACCAGTAAGAAAGTCTCATCGCAGTCAACTCCTTGAACTTGTCATAAACTTCTTTGTAACAAGTCGAGCTTTACAAATGGTGACATTTACCATGAGCATCTGTCTTCATTTTAAACATCCATTTTGTACTCAACGACCTGCCGTCCAACGAGCATGTCTACGAAAGTCTACGCTTGGTTTTCATACATGGATCTTTTCTCGGATTTCATAGCCCCTAACCATTTGTCGGAACCCGGGCCCATCATCGCTTCTCCACAGCTCGTAGGTTCATCGTTGTCTAACAACATGACCTCCAAGACAGGGTTGTCGTACCGCTCAGGAGCAGTACACATCCTTGTCGCCCTACGAGGTTTGATAGTAACTTGATCCGAAGCTTCACGATCATCATCATTAACTTCCTCTTCAACTAAGGTAGGCTTCACAGAAACAACTTCCTGCGCTGCGCTACTCTCTGGTTGAAACAGAGGTTCAATAACCTCATCAAGTTCTATCCTCCTCCCACTCAATTCTTTAAAGAGAAACCTTTTCTCGAGAAAGGACCTAGTTTTAGCAACAAACATTTTATGCTTGGATCTGAGATAGAAGGTTCACCCAACTGCTCTTAGGGTATTCTATGAAGATGCATTTGTCTGCTTTGGGTTCGAGCTCATTAGGTGAAAACATTTTCCACCCAAATATCGCAGCCCCAAACGTTAAGAAATGACAGCTTAGGTTTCTATCAAACCATAATTCACACGGTGTCATCTGAACGGATTTAGATGGTGCCCTATTTAAAGTGAATGTAGTTGCCTCTAATGCATAACCCCAAAATTATAGTAACAAAACGATAAGAGACATCATAGCATGCAGATATCCAATAGAGCACGACTATGAAGTTCAGACACGCCATCACACTATGTTGTTCCAGGTGGCGTGAGTTGTGAAACAATTCTCACATTATCTACAGTTGTATGCCAAACTCGTAACTCAGATATTCACCTCCACGATCATATCGCAAACATTTTTATCTTCTTGTCACGATGATCTTAAAACTTCACTCTGAATTTGCTTGAACCTTTCAAACGATTCAGACTTGTGTTTCATTAAGTAAATATACACTATATCTACTCAAATCATCAGTGAAGGTAAGAAAATAACGATATCCACCGCACGCTACAAGGCTCATTGGATTGCATACATCAACATGTATCATTTCCAATAAATCACTTGCCTGCTTCATCAAAACAGAAAACGGGGTCCTTAGTCATCTTGACCAAGAGGCATGGTTCGCATGTCTCAACCGATTCGAAATCGAATGAGTCCAAAGATCAATCAGCATGGAGTTTCCTCATGCGCTTTATACCAATATGAAATTTAGCGGCAGTGCCACAAGTATGTGGTACTATCATTATTAACTTT
Organism: Hordeum marinum; assembly: GCA_022496015.1. Lineage (NCBI taxonomy): Eukaryota > Viridiplantae > Streptophyta > Magnoliopsida > Poales > Poaceae > Hordeum > Hordeum marinum. Next base: position 32,045,431 of record CM039676.1, read on the forward strand.
GTATCTTTTGGCATCAATGTTATGAACATGTGTTAGTATGATCAAGTTTCAACAAACCATTCTTACTCGGTGCATGCCCATTGAAGGTATTATTCATGTAAATAGAATAACCATTATTCTCTAACTTAAATGAATAACCGTGTTGCAATGAACATGATCTAATCACGTTCATGTTCAACGCAAAAACACCAAATAACATTTATTTAGATTCGTCACTAATCTCGAAGGTAGAGAGAGCGTGCGATGTTGATCACATCAACCTTGGAAACATTTCCAACACACATCGTCACCTCACACTTAGCTAGTATCCGTTTATTTCGTAGCTTTTACTTCGAGTTACTAACATTTAGCAACCGAACCGGTATCCAATACCCAGGTGCTACTAGGAGTACTAACAAGGTACACATCAATAACACGTATATCAAATATACTTTTGTCGACTTTGCCGGCCTGCTTACCTACCAAGTATCTAGGGTTGTTCCGCTTCAGCGACCGTTCTCCTCATAATCGAAGCACTTAGTCTCAGGTTTGGGTTAGACTTTGGGTTGCTTCAATGGAGCTACAACTGACTTGCTATCCATGAAGTTTCCCTCCTTGCTCTTGCCCTTCTCAAAACTAGTGGTTTTAACTAACCATCAACACTTTGACGCTCCTTCTCGATTTCTACCTTCGCGGTGTCAAACATCGCGAATAGCTCAGGGATCATTATTTCTATCCCTGGTGTTTTATAGTTCATCACCAAGTTTTAGTAGCTTTAGTGACAGTGACTTGGAGAACTATATCAATCACTATCTTATCTGGAAGATCAACTCCCACTCGATTCAAGCGATTGTAGCACCCAGACAATCTGAGCACATGCTCAACGATTGAGCTATTCTCTTTCATCTTACAAGCAAAGAATCTTGTTGGAGACCTCATATCTCGCAACACGGGCACGAGCCTGAGATCCTAATTTCAGCTCTTAGAACATCTCATATGTTCCATGACGTTCAAAACGTTTCGGAGCCTCAATTCTAAGCTGTAATGCATGACGCACTAAACTATCAAGTAGTTATCAAAACATGCCTGTCAGATGTTCACAACATCTACAAACAATGCTAGAGGGGTTGGCGCACCGAGCGGTGCATTAAGGACATAAGCCTTCTGTGCAGCAATGAGGACAATCCTCAGATCACGGAGCCAGTCCATAATATTGCTACCATCATCTTTCAACTCTATTTCTTTAGGAACATATAAAATTCAAGGGAGCTACAGTGTGAGCTAGTAATCTACAACATAACTTTGCAGAGACACTACTGACTATGTTCATGATAATGAGTTCAATTAATCATATTACTTAAGAACTCCCACTCAAATCGACATCCCTCCGGTCATCCGAGTGATACATGATCCAAATTACCCAACTCAAGTCCGATCATCACGTGAGTTGAGGTGGTTACAATGGTGAACATCATCATGTTGATCATATCTACTATATGATTCATGTTCGACCTTTCAGTCTCTTGTGTTCCGAGGCCATGTCTGTACATGCTAGGCTCGTCAAGTTTAACCCGAGTGTTCTGCATGTGCAACACTGGCTTGCACGCGTTGTATGTGAACGTAGAGTCTAGCACACCCGATCATCACGTGGTGTCTCAACACGACGAACTTTCGCAACGGTGCACACTCGGGGAGAACACAATTTTATCTTGAAATTTAAGTGAGGGATCACCTTATAATGCTACCGCGTACTAAGCAAAACAAGGTGCATAAAAGGATTAACATCACATGTAATTCATAAGTGACATGATATGGCCATGAACTTGTGCTTTACATCTCCATCTTGAAAGCACCGACATGATCTCCATCGTCACCGGCACGACACCATGATCTCCATAATCTTGATCTCCATCAACGTGTCGCCATCGGGGTTGTCACGCACTGCATGCTTCTACTACTATTGCTACCGTTCAGCGATAAAGTAAAGCATTACATAGCGCTTAATGATTGACACGCAGGTCATACAATAATTAAAGACAACCCTATGGCTCCTGCCGGTTGCCGTACTCATCGACATGCAAGTCGTGAAATTCTATACATCACATGATCATCTCATACATCACATATATCACATCATGTAATTGGCCATATCACATCACAACATACCCTGCAAAAACAAGTTAGACGTCCTCTAAATGTTTGTGCATGTTTTACGTGGCTGCTACGGGTTTCTAGCAAGAACGATTCTCACCTACGCATAAACCACAACGATGATACATAATTTGCTTTTCAACCTTCTCAAGGACCGCCTTTGTCGAATCCGGTCCAACTAAAGTGAGAGAAACTGCCACCCGCAAGCCATCTAGGCAACACGTTGCGTCGAGGGAACCGGTCTCTCGTAAGCGTACGAGTAATGTTGGTCCGGGCCGCTTCATCTCACAATACCGCTGAACCAAAATCTGACCAAGGGAGGAAGCAATCTAAGCTTCAATGCCCACAAACCTTTTGTGTTCTACTCGAGATCTCATCAACACATAGACCTAGCTCATGATGGCACTGTTGGGGAACGTTGCATGGGAAACAAAAAATTTCCTACGCACACGCAGATCTATCCATGGTGATGAGAATCTACGAGAGGGAGAGTGAATCTACATACCCTTGTAGATCGCTAAGCGGGAAGCGTTAAGAAACACGGTTGGTGTAGTCGAACATCTTCGCGATCCAAATCGCCGAGCATCCCGCAATCACATCACGATCCGTCCCGCGATCAAATCACGATCCGTCCCGTGAACTCATCACCATCCGTCCCGCGATCTCATCACGATCCATCCCGTGATCTCATCACGATCCGTCCCGTTATCTCATCACGATCTGTCCCGTGAACTCGTCACGAACCGTCTCGCGATCTTGACCACGGTCCTTCCGATCTAGCACCGAATGGACGGCACCTCCGCGTTCAGCACACGTGCAGCTTGATGACAATCTCCACCGTCTTGATCCAGCAAGAGGAAGTGGAGAGGAGGAAGAGTTCACCGGTAGCGTGACGACACTCCCGGTACACTATCGATGAGCCCGAAACTTTTCCGATGACCAAAATAGGACTTCCTATATATGAATCTTTACCTCCGCACCATTTCGTAGCTCCTCGTGACGTCCGGGAACTTATCCGGGACTCCGAACAACCTTGGGTCACCACCATACATAACTCTATACTACCGAAACGTTACCAAACCTTAAGTGTGCAGACCCTGCGGGTTCGAGAACTATGTAGACATGACCGAGACACCTCTACGGTCAATAACCAATGGCGGGATCTGGATGTCCACATTGGTTCCTACATATTCTACAAAGATCTTTATCGGTCGAACCTCTATGTCAAGGATTCAGTTAATCCCGTATGATGTTCCCTTTGTTCTTTGGTATGTTACTTGCCCGAGATTCGATCATCGGTATGTTCATACCTAGTTCAACCTCGTTACCGGCAAGTCTCTTTACTCGTTCCGTAATACAAGATCCCGTGACTAACCCTTAGTCACATTGCTTGCAAGGCTTATTGCAATGTTGTATTACCGAGTGGGCCCTGGGATACCTCTCCGTCACACGGAGTAACAAATCCCAGTCTTGATCCATGCCAGCTCAACAGACACCCTCGGAGATACCTGTAGAGCACCTTTATAGTCACCCAATTACGTTGCGACGTTTGATACACAAAAGGTACTCCTCCGATGTCAGTGAGTTGCATGATCACATGGTCATAGGAACACATACTTTGACATGCAGAAAACAGTAGCAATAAACTGACACGATCATATGCTACGTTTGTAGTTTAGGTCTTGTCCATCACATCATTGTCCTAATGATGTGATCCCGTTATCAAATGACATCACATGTCAATGGCTAGGAAACCTTGACCATCTTTGATCAACGGGCTAGTTCACTAGAGGCATACTAGGGACAGAGTGTTGTCTATTTACCCACACATGTAATGTGTTTCCATTCAATACAATTATAGAATGGATAATAATAGATTTATCATGAACAAGGAAATATGATAACCAATTTATTATTGCCTCTAGGGCATATTTCCAACACGGCTTTCTTGTAATGATCAATCCATGCTCGATACTTCTTGTGTTGGTTCTTTTATGAAGAAAGATATTGAATTGAAATGGAATTTATTGGAAATAATTAAACGCTGATATGAAGATTGGGAACTCGACGAAGGTAAGGAGTCAGGTATAAATCTTAAGTTTGATTGTGTTAAATCCTTCGTGGACACCGATGCTTTTCGTAAATTTATTACTAAATATGGACTTGACTCTGATATAGTAGCTTCTTTCTATGCATCTTTTGCTAATCATGTTGATCTCCCAAAGGAGAAGTGGTTTAAATATCATCCTCCCATTGAAGTGAAAGTAGTGGAACCTATTAAAGTTGAAGAGAAAATTATTACTTACAATGTTGATCCTGTTATTCCTACTGCTTAAATTGAGAAACCACCTTTCCCTGTTAGGATAAAGGAACATGCTAAAGCTTAAATTGTGGTTCGTGAGAGTTGTATTACCCTAGTAGAAAATAGACCTTTCGTCCCAAGCATTAGTCCTGGTCTTGTTACGAGCCGGTACTAAAGATGCTATTAGTCCCGGTTCGTGCCGGCTCCAACGGCTAGGAGCAGGGTGACCTTTAGTACCAGCTCGTAAGGGATCTTTAGTACCGGTTTGTGTCACGAACCGGTACTAAAGGGGGCGTGGCAGTCTTTTGGTCAGACTTGGGCCCCGCGTGCCTCTTTAGTACTGGTTGGTAATACCAACCAGTACTAAAGGGCAACCTTTAGTACCGGATGGTGACACCAACCGGTACTAAAGATTTCAATGTATATGCTTCGTCCGTAGCCGATCAAAGGGGCTGTCATTTCTCTGTTTTCTCCTCTGTTCTTATTCTTGCTCGAAGCTCATCCTCCATTTTGCCAAGGATTTGTCAAGATTTGAAGGCACCCCATCTATCCAAGTGTTCACAAAGGTTAGCAACTTTGCCCCTTCATCTCTCATTGCTAGATTAGCTTGTGGTATGCTCAAAGATATGTGATTTGTGGGTTTTAGCTAGGTTTTGGAGGAGTGATCATTATGTGGGAGTTTATTTGATTTATATGCAATTTGAGCTCAAATTAACTTGTTAGGTTGCATATGTGTAGGTGTGGTTTATTTGGTGCCTTCCCATCCCCGTCCTAACCACCGTCGATCGTCCGCACTGTCTCGTCGCGGCACCGGCCACCTTGGTGAGCCTCTTGTTCTTCTTAAAATCTTTTTGTTAAAAAATTACTTGTATGTTTTAGATAGCTGTGTGTACGTATTACATACTTGTATTATTGTTAGTTATTCTATAGTGTCATGGTTATGGTATCCGCCCACGTCGGCCCTCATCCAGTCTATGATTCAGATGTGGTATGTCGTTATCTCTTATAACTATTTCACACATCATCTAATGTCTATGACAATTAATTATGCCACCAAATTGACGTAGATGTTTTTATCTATAGGAAGTAGTTGAACCAGAAATTCCAACCGACTATGCAATTCTGCTCAAGAAATTAAGACAAGCTAAAAAAGAAATTGACCATTTGAAAGAAAAATTGAAAAGAACTGAAGATGAGAAGATGGGATTGGAGTTGCATGTTGCCGATATCGTCGATGATCACAAGAACAAGATGGCTGGAATGAGCTCGAAGCTTAGAAAGATTAGAAAATATGCCATTGATAAAGAGGCTTGGTATCGTTATGCCGTTGGCTCAATTATTGTAATGTGATGATGAAGTTGTATTAATTTGGTCACTTTCATGTTATGTAGTGAACATGAGCCGACAATGGATGTACGATGACCGACTAAGTCCGGGGTTCCCTAATGGCCTGCATGATTTAATTCGTGTGGCTGAGGCAAACAAGCAGAATGGTTTCATGTGTTGTCCATGTCGTGACTGTAAGAATGACAGGAATTACTCTACCTCAAAAACCCTTCACTACCACCTGCTGAAGTCCGGTTTCATGTTCGGCTATAGCTGTTGGACCAGGCACGGAGAAAGAGGGGTTATAATGGAAGACAATGAAGAATAAGAGGATGATGATAACTATCCTTTTGCCAATACAACAATGGGGGAAGCTGAAGAAGAAGCATCAATGAGGGAAGCTAAATAAGAGGAATCAGATGAGCCCGCTGATGATTTGGGTCGGGTCATTGCTGATACAAAGAGAGACTGCAAAAGTGACAAGTAGAGGTTCAAGTTGAAGCGCATGTTAGAGGATCACAAAAAATTCTTGTATCCAAATTGTGAAGATGACCAGAAAAAGCTAGGTACCACGCTGGAATTGCTGCAATGGAAGGCGAAGAATGGTGTAACTGACAAGGGATTTCAAGAATTGCTGATAATGATAAAGAAGATGCCTCCAAAGGATAACACATTGCCTGAAAGTACATACGAAGCAAAGAAGGTTGTCTGCCCTCTAGGATTAGAGGTGCAGAAGATACATGCATGCCCTAATGACTGCATCCTCTATCGTGGTGAGGAGTACGAGAATTCGGATGCATGCCCGGTATGCGGTGCACTGTGCTATAAGATCCACCGCGATGACCCTGGTGATGTGGAGGGCGAATGCCATAGGAAGAGGGTTCCTGCGAAGGTGATGTGGTATGCTCTTATAGTACCACGGTTGAAACGTTTGTTCCAAAACAAAGAGCATGCCAAGTTGTTGCGATGACACAAAGAAGAACGTAAGAAAGACGGGATGTTGAGAGCACCCGCTGATGGGTCGCAGTGGAGAAAAATCGAGAGGGAGTTCAAGGACTTTTGCAGCTGACGCAACGAACTTATGGTTTGGTCTTAGTACAAACGACATGAATCCTTTTGGGGAGCAGAGCTCCAGTCACAGCACCTGGCCCGTGACTCTATGTATCTACCATCTTCCTCCTTGGTTGTGCATGAAGCGGAAGTTCATTATGATACTAGTGCTCATCGAAGGTCCTAAGCAACCCGGCAACTACATTGATGTATACCTAAGGCCACCAGTTGATGAACTTCTACAGTTGTGGAAAAAACCAGGTGTACGTGTGTGGGATGCTCACACACAAAAGGAAATTGACCTACGAGCATTTCTGTTTGTAACCATCAATGATTGGCCTGCTCTTAGTAACCTTTCATGACATACGAACAAGGGATACAATGCATGCACGCACTGTTTAGATGATACTGAAAGTATATATTTGGATAAATATAAGAAGAATGTGTACCTGGGACATCGTTGATTTCTACCGATCAAGCATATCTTAAGAAAGGCAGGCAACCATTTCAAAGGTGAGCCAAATAACCGGAAGAAGTCTAGCCTCCGTACTGGTGAATATATATTTGATATGGTCAAAGATTTACAAGTAATCTTTGGAAAGGGTCGTGGCGAACAATCTGTTCCGAATGACGCCAACGGACACGCACCCATGTGAAAGAAGAAATCTATATTTTGGGGACTTGAATATTGGAAAGCCCTAGAGGTCCGCAATGCAATCGACGTGATGCACGTGATGAAGAATCTTTGTGTGAACCTTCTAGGATTCTTGGGCATGTATGGAAAGACAAACATACACCGGAGGCACCGGAGGACAAGCAAAGAATTAACAAAAAAGACAGCATGCCTCCAAAGTAGTATCAAGGTCCTGCCAGCTATGCTCTTACGAAAGAAGAGAAGGAAATATTTTTTGAATGCCTGCTTAGTATCAAGGTCCCGTATGGCTTCTCATGAATATAAAGGGAATAATAAATATGGTAGAGAAAAATTTTCAAAATCTAAAGTCTCATGACTGCCACGTGATTATGGCGCAATTACTTCCGGTTGCACTTAGGGGGCTTCTACCGGAAAATGTTCGATTAGCCATTGTGAAGCTATGTGCATTCCTCGATGCAATTTCTCAGAAGGTAATCGATCCAGAAATCCTACCAAGGTTACAAAATTACCTGGTCCAATGTCTTGTCAGTTTCGAGTTGGTGTTTCCTCCATCCTTCTTCAATATTATGACGCATGTCCTAGTTCACCTAGTCGAAGAGATTAACATTCTGGGTCTTGTATTTCTACACAATATGTTCCCCTTCGAGAGGTTCATGGGAGTCTTAAAGAAATATGTTCATAACCGTGCTAGGCCAAAGGAAGCATCGCCAAGGGATATGGAACGGAGGAGGTTATTGAGTTTTGTGTTGACTTTGTTCTTAACATTAAGCCGATTTGTCTTCCTGAATCGCGGCATGAGGGGAGACTAGGTGGAAAAGGCACATTAGGAAAGAAAGAAGCAATAAATATGGACGGGCACTCTTTCACTCAAGCACGCTACACGGTTCTACAAAATTTCAGCTTGGTGACTCCATATATCGAGGAACACAAGGATATTGTATGGTCCAAGAACCCAGAGCAGTCTGACCCCTGGAATGAACGTAAGCACATGGAGACTTTCACCGGTTGGTTGCAAACAAAGCACATCAATGACAACGAGGTTCCAGATGAACTGTACTGGTTGGCCAAGACACCAAGTTTGACTGTAACGACTTTCAAAGGGTACGAGATAAATGGGAATACATTTTACATGATCGCCCAAGATAAAAAGGGCACCAACCAAAACAGTGGTGTTCGCTATGATGCAACCAACTTTCAGGAAAAATATTATGGTTACATAGAGGAGATATGGGAACTTGACTATGGACCTGATCTTAAGGTCCCTTTGTTTCGATGCAAATGGGTCAAATATACTGGAGGCGGGGTATAGGTAGACCTGTAGTACGGAATGACAACAGTGGAAATCAACAATCTTGGGTACACAGATGACTCATTAGTCCTAGCCAATGATGTGGCTCAGGTTTTCTATGTGAAGGACATGTCTAGCAAGCCGAGGAGAAAAAAAGATAAGGAAGCGAATACATCATACGATGAGCCAAAGTGCCACATAGTTCTTTTAGGGAAAAGAAACATTGTGGGAGTGGAGGACAAGACAGACATGTTAGAAGATTATGAAAAGTTTCATGAAATCCCTCCCTTCAGAGTGAAGACTAACCCAAGCATCCTGTTAAATGATGAAGATTCTCCACGGTTACGGCGCAATAATAAGCAAGGGACAAACACGCAGAAAAAGTCCTACACCGCGAGATCCCACTCTGGGATGTGACCGGATTCACCGTCATCACTTTCTATGTGATGGACAATGCATGCATTTTCTAGATGGTATCTTTGTAACAGTTTGTACACGAAGTGCATCTAGTTTTTGCCGTAACCCTCTCAAGTATTGAGAAGTTGCTATGTGGGTGAAATTATGAAGTCATGCCAAGTTACAACCTTTTAAGAGTTTATTTGTACTGCTTTTCAAATTCAGGGTCATTTAGCTCAAAATAAATCATTAAATGCATAAACAAATGTTCGAAATATGCCCTAAAGGCAATAAATGAAGTGTTTATTATTATATTTCCTTGTCCATGATAATAGTTTATTATCCATGCTATAATTGTATTAACTGGAAACACATTACATGTGTGGGTAAATAGACAACACTTTGTCCCTAGTATGCCTCTAGTGAACTAGCTCGTTGATCAAAGATGGTCAAGGTTTCCTAGCCATTGACATGTGATGTCATTTGATAACGGGATCACATCATTGGGAGAATAATGTGATGGACAAGACCCAAACTACAAACGTAGCATATGATCATGTCAGTTTATTGCTACTATTTTCTGCATGTCAAGTATATGTTCCTATGACCATGAGATCATGCAACATACGGATACCGGAGGAGTGCCTTGTGTGTATCAAACGTCGCAACTTAACTGGGTGACTATAAAGGTGCTCTATAGGTATCTCCAAGGGTGTCTGTTGGGTTGGCATGGATCAAGACTGGGATTTGTTACTCCGTGTGATGGAGAGGTATCTCAGGGCCCACTCTGTAATACAACATCACAATAAGCCTTGCAAGCAATGTAACTAAGTGTTAGTTGCGGGATCTTGTATTACAGAACAAGTAAAGAGACTTCCCGATAACGAGGTTGAACTAGGTATGGAGATACCGACGATCGAATCTCGGGCAAGTAACATACCGAAGAACAAAGGGAACATCATACGGGATTAACTGAATCCTTGACATAGAGGTTCGACCGATAAAGATCTTCATAGAATATGTAGGAACCAATATGGGCATCCAGGTCCCACTATTGGTTATTGATCGTAGAAGTGTCTCGGTCATGTCTACATAGTTCTCGAACCCGCACGGTCTGCACACTTAAGGTTTGGTGACATGTCGGTAGTATAGAGTTATGTATGGTGGTGACCGAAGGTTGTTTGGAGTCCCGAATGAGATCTCGGATGTCACGAGGAGCACCGGAATGGTCCAGAGGTAAATATTGATGTACAGGAAGTCCTATTTTGGTCGCCGGAAAAGTTTCGGGCTCATCGGTACTGTATCGGGAGTGCCGATAGTGTACCGGGAGACCATCGGGAGGGGTATTTCGACCCAACAGGATACATGGGCTGTGGGAGTATGAATACCAGCCCCTAGTGGGCTGGTGGAAGTCCCACACAAGGCCCATGCAGTTGGGAAGAAAATCCCAAAAGGAAAAAGGTTGAAAAAGGCAAAGAAAGGCTAAATTAGGAAGGAGTCCTAATCCTACTAGGAGTGGAGGAGGAGGATTCCTCCCTCCTAGTTCAACCGAATCTCCTTGGCTTGGAAGCCAAGGCTTCCTCCTCTCCTCCTCTCCTCCTATATATACTAGAGGGTTTTAGGGTTTTGGCACAATATTTTCAGCCACGTGCAACCCTACCCTCTAGTCCATAGTTTCTCCTCTAGATCGGATTTCTGTAGTGCTTAGGCGAAGCCCTGCTGGAATAGCCCCACCACCATCGCTGGAACGCCGTCATGCTGCTGGAGAACTCTTCTTCTTCTCCGCTCCTTCTTGCTGGATCAAGACGGCGGAGATCGTCATCAAGCTATACGTGTGCTCAACGCGGAGGTGTCGTCCGTTCGGCGTTAGATCGGAAGGATCGTGATCAAGTTCATGGGACGGATCGTGATCAAGTTCGCGGGACGGATCGTGATCAAGTTCGCGGGACGGATCGTGATTGGATCGCGGGACGGATCGTGATTGGATCACAGGAAGCACGGCGATTTGGATCGCGAAGACATTCGACTACACCAACCGCGTTTCTTAACGCTTCCCGCTTAGCGATCTACAAGGTTACGTAGATCCACTCTCCCTCTCGTAGATGCTCATCACCATGGATAGATCAGCATGTGCGTAGGAAAATTTTTGTTTCCCATGCAATGTGCCCCAATAGTGGCATCATGAGCTAGGCCTATGTGTAGATGAGATCTCGAGTAGAACACAAAAAGTTTGTGGGCATTGATGCTTAGATTGCTTCCTCCCTTGGTTGGATTTTGGTTCAGCGGTATTGTGAGATGATGTAACATCCCAAAATTTCATTTTGGAATGTTATGATATATAGCTATGCATCATCATCACTTTGCTTGAATGTAATGATTTGTTGAAGTGCTTCTTTTGAAATTCTGAAAGGCCAATTCTATTTTTTTCCATGTATCTGTTTCATCTATTTGAAAACCTTGGAAATGTTCAAAGAGAGAGAGGAGTAACATGACACTCCACACCAGGGGTATCTTGGTGAGAGATTTGAGCAATTAAACCAGGGGGTTATTTGAATTTTTTTCTCAAAAGGATTTAAAATCAATTAGGCATTTTTCTGAAAATAATTTTTTAAAAGATATTCAATATGACAGAGGAAAAATGTTCATTAAATAGCATTAATTCTCCTGATCATTTTGATATATATATATATTCCTTAAGTTTGGAATTGTTTTAAACGCATTAAAAGAGTTTTTATTGCACTGGAAATAGAAAAGGAATGTTTTTAAAACGAATCGGGCCGGCCCACAAGCTTTATCTTCTGAATTCAATTCGAACCGGTCAACCGATGCGCTAACCTCGCCTCTTCTCTCACCGGCACGCGGGACCCAGTGACCGAGGGCGTCATCCGCACGCCCGTCTCCTTCCTCGCGCGCCGCCGTCGCCGGAGATCTGTCTCTCCAGATCTCCCTCCTCTCTCCCTCCCCCGACCCCGCACCTGGCCTATAAAATCCACAGCCCTCGCCGCGCTCCATTCCACCCCGAGCCCCCACTCTACCTCGCCAGAACGCCACGCACGACCTCACCGGAGTTCGGACTCCAACCGAACCCTCCCGAGCTCGAGGCCGTCGCCTCCGTCATCCCCAGCCCCGTCCGACACCGCCAAACGATGTCGGAGCTTCGCCGTCGTCGCCTGAGCCCTTCGGACATCGTCCCCGACCACCGCACCGTCGCCCCCGACCACCTTCGACCTCCGGCCGTCGTCGACCTCGCCGGAACCTCCTCCTCCCCTCTGTAAGCCACCGGACCCCCCCCTTGGACCGTTAGATGTAGATCCAACGCTCCCGATTATAAGATTTAATCAGCGAAATGTTTTCCTCTACGCTTCAGTCGTCCGCTCGTTAGCTCTCTCGCGCATGGTCTCGCGGCCAGTCACAACCTGACACGTAGCCCCTAACTGATCGATATTAGTTTCTCTTTTTCTGTTTCTGTTTTATAAAACAGAATGTATTCTGATTTTGTTTTTATCATATGTTTTAAAATATTTGGTGTTTTTAGTTGATTCTTTTTGCATTAGTTCACAAATTTGATGTAGTTTACGTCTGCATACTTAGATTTCAAATTTGACCTTTATATTTTGAATCTCATCAAATTTGTTTAAATTACTAAAATCTGTATAACTAGAGTTTAAGAATATATTTTTGAGTGAATCTTTTTGCCAATGTTTCGTATTAGTTAAACCTATCATTATACATAATTTGAGAATTTTTAGAATGAACTTGGTTACTGTTTTTAACAAAAACAGAATCTGCTTAGTTCTTAATAGATTTTAACTAAATTGATTTTTATTCAATTTGAACCTAAATTAGTTTAACTTTTGTTTTTAGATTTCATTAGGTTCTGTTGATTCAACTTTAGGTGTATTTTTTTCTGTTAATAAAATATGTTTTTCAAATTGTTTTGTGCTCTAGTTTGAATAGGTTCATCTTGTTTCACCATGTATATTGTTAGAAGAAGTTTTGTAGTACTTCTTTTGGCACAATACTTTTTAATGAAATACTTTCTGTTTTCAAATAAAATTTTATATTTACTTTTCTGTTATCTAAATGTCTAGGTGTTCAAAACCAATTATTTTGGATTTATATGTCTTAGTCGGGATTTTGACCCCAATAATTTTTATAGTCTTAAAGCTTAAGTGCTTCTTCTTTTGATTGTGATTTTGTTTGTTGAAGCATTTGTTTACCTTGCTGTTGAATGAATTGTATTGGGTTTATGCTTATGGTGTGCTCTTGTTTGATTCGTTAGATCATCCGGAGTGCGAAGCTTGTTATCTAGAGTCACTTGATTAAAAGGGTCGTTAGCAAGGGAAGTCACCTTGACCATGTATACCTATGTTTTATTGCATTAGTTGTTCCATCTCCCCAAATTGCATGCAAAGTAGGTAAATTGGAAACTTGGTTACTTGTTGTAGTATCATGTGGTAGGTACCCCTCAACCCTTGACACATTGGCCCCAGGAAACGTTGATTTACTTTTTGCTATGCTATTAGTAGAAGGGGTTGGTTGTGTGATTCATGAGAGTTGTGAGTTTATACTTTCAAGACCTACATGATGATCAAGTCTTCAAGACTCCAAGTTTTCAACTTACCTCTAGGTGGATGATGGTTGAACGGCGCCCTGGAGAAACTAGTGGTTAGCCTAGATGATGCTGGAGATGTGCCAGTATTCATGCGGAAAGGTCCACCCAGGCACAAAGAGATGGATGGATGCTTCAAGACCCAAGGCTTACCTGCACAGCCACGAGCCATTATGGGCTCTGGCTTGGTTGGATATCGTGGTGACCCTGGACAGGCGGTGCTACGAGATGTAGAAGAACGGTAGGAAAGGATGGGCACCGACAGAGTCTCGGGGAAACCCTTTAGAAGACCATGTTTTGGTCATCCGTTTCTCAAACACCATGAAGTGAGAGAAATCCAACGGAGGCGATCAAATCTTGTGGGGAACGTGTGCAAAACTCTGCAGAGTACCTAAACCTAATCGATTAGCCGTGTCCATGGTTATGGACAGTTTGAGCCAAAGGAACTGAAACTATCTGGAACTCTCAGCACAATTAATTATATTGAAGTGGGTTATTAATGTCAACTTGGGTATGAGAATTGGTTGGTGGAACCATCTCATTAATCAACCAACATTGTAGTAATTATGCTTTTGCCCTCTCTTGTTGTAGGAAAAATTTGGCTTTATGCAAAACTTACTACCCCCACCTGCCATATATGCATATAGACTAGATGATTAATTTACCCCTCTCTTGTGACTTTGCTGGCACATTCAATATGCTGACCTATACGGCTGCAACGTATCATGTTGCAGAGTACTTTTCCGACCAGGAGTGAGGATACGCTCTACGCTCGGTGAGATGCCCTTGGAGTCAGATGGACTCAACTACCTTTGGAGCTTCCGCAAATTTTTGGTTTAGTTTATCTCATGAGTTGGCCTTCAGCCACTTTATTGTAATCCTTATTGTAATAAAGGACTCGATATGAGATTTTGATTAATTAATGTTGTGTGATTTCCCTTTGATATATATATATATATATATATATATATTGATGTACCGTGTGTGTACTAGCATGATCTTGGGATGGTATAGAAACACCGGAGATTCGACCTTTCAAGTCGGATCGCTACAGAAATGGTATCAGAGCACACGGTGACCATAGGACGTGACCTCTAGGATTGGAAAAGCCTGAGGATTTATTTCTCTTTTGTCTTTAAAATTCTTATACTCTCATCTACTCGTTTCTGACTTCCCTCCGATTTCTTTCAAAATTTATGGATGGCCACCTTCATCCCAGTTTTGATCATGGAGTTTTGTCAGCCTGACGCAACGATGCCATTTGGCAAGGAGATGATGAGGATCGTCAGGGACGTAAGGATTGCTTTGTCGAGCATCACCGGGACTCCTATCATGTCTTTTCCACAAGACGGACGCTACAGGATCGAGGTGAACATCCCAGGGAAGACCTTTGGAAATCGTAAGGAACCCATCGACTTCAAGTTTGTGGCACCCAGCTGGATACTTGGGAGAGACATGGCCATTCATCGTGCCCTTGGACGTATTCAGGAGGAATACAGAGGTGGAACCATTTCACCAGGACTCAGCGTGGTTTGTCGCAGGGATGCCAATGGAAATATCATAACCACTCCCACTGAAGACACCACCATTTCCTATATCCAGACTTTGGAGACGCACGTCAGGACCTTGGAGCTTCAGTTACTAGCCGACACGAAGATGATCAAGAGGCTGATGAACCGTGAGATTGACCTCGAAGCTGACTTACGGGAAGCCGAGTACGAGAATGAGTATGCGGTGAAGGATTTCTTAGAGAGGATCGATAAGCTGAACACTCGCATCGCAACTCTAGAGGAACAGATGGACATGGGTGAAAATCTTCATCCCGAAGGAGACATGGCTCCTTTGATCAGCAACGATGATGACTATGAGGAGAGCACCACCGGAGGATACCACTTCACCATGTACTTCTGAGGAGAACTTTAGTTATGCCCCATGTATCTTTATTTCCGTCGTTAAAGCGTAGGTCGATGCTTAGTTTGATTGGAGATTTGTATCTCGATGTTTGAACTTGAGTTGAATAAATGAATGAGTGTTTGGTGTGATATGTTTGTTGCATTGCATATGGCTAGTGAATTGCCCTTTTAGGTCATTGTTCTATTCTAATTCTCACCCCTCTGATAACAGCAAGATGCCTCTGTGACGTGAGACCGACTTTACTTTCCCGCCAGAGCTCACACAACTCCTCCAGCAGCAGAACGCCCTGATGCAGCTATTGATTCAGAATCAGACCAACAACCACAACAACCACCCTCCACCTCAAGGCGACAACCTCACCCGTTTTCTGAGACTGAATCCCCAACTTTCTCCAGCAACACTGAGCCCAGTGTGGTAGATAATTGGCTCCGCAAGATGGAGAGGGAACTCCCACCGCAGGATGCGCTGAGGCTGAAAAAGTGCACTTTGCCGCCCATCAACTAGAGGGACCAGCAGCTTCATGGTGGGAGAACTACACCACCACGTATCCCATTACTCGTGTGACTTGGGAACAGTTCAAGCAAGCTTTCCGCACCACACATGTCTCAGCTGGAGCCATGAGTCCGAAGAAGCGTGAGTTTCGCAACTTACGCCAGGGGAACCAATCCGTGGCCCAGTACGTGGATGACTTCAGCACGTTGGCTCGTTATGCACCAGGAGATGTGGCCGATGACGCAGCCAAGCAGGAGAAGTTCTTGGAAGGACTCAATGATGTGTTGAGCGTGCAGCTGTTGGTGGCTACCTTCAGCAACTACCAGGAGCTGGTAGACAAGGCCCTCATCTTGGAGGGGAAGCAGCAGCAAATCGAGAACCGCAAGAGGAAGTATGCACAGGGGAAGTCTACCTCTAGAACTCATCAGAAGCCCTGCTACTCCCCGTACTCAGGAAATACCGGATCAGGAACCGGTAAGTATGGAGGGTACACTCATCCAGTGCACAACCATGGAGGCCATAACCATGGAGGAAATGGGAATACTCGTCCCAACAATGGCAGCTTCAAGAATGGTAATGGAAGTGGGAATGGCAACCAACACCGTCCCGCTCCAGCTCAGAAGGATCTGAACCATATCACCTATTTCAAGTGTGAGAAGACAGGGCACTATGCCACTGAATGCCCTCAGAACAAGCAAGGAAATGGAAACAGCAACAACAACGACAACTCAGCAGCCAAGAAGCCCAACCCTTTTCCCCGTGCTCAGGTGAACCACCTCGATGTGGAAGAAGTCTATGATCAGCCCGAGACTGTGGTTGGTAAGTTTTTATTGCATTCACGTCCAGTTATGGTACTTTTTGATTCTGGTGCAACTCATTCATTCATATCAAGGGTAGTTGTGGAAAAGTATGGTTTACCCACCAGAACCCTTAGTCAGCCCATTAAGGTCAATTCCCCAGGAGGTATGATGATGGCAGGGATAGGATGCCATGCCCTAAAACTCCACATAGGAAACCATGTTTTTCCTACCGACCTCATCGTCTTAGAATCCCAGGGATTGGATGTAATCCTAGGCATGGATTGGATGACCAAGTATGAAGGAAACCTTGATTGCCCCAGCAAGTCTATTTCACTCACCACTCCGGAGAACAAGAGGATTAAGTATGTATCCCGACGCACACAGATGAGTGCTCGGTTAAATTCCCTCATAGGAGTTGTTCCGGAGGAAGTGCCGGTTGTACGAGACTTTCTAGATGTATTTCCGGAGGAGTTACCAGGCATGCCACTAGATAGAGAGATTGAGTTTTTGATAGAGCTACTACCAGGGACAGCCCCAATTTCCAAGAGACCCTATCGGATGCCCGCAAATGATTTAGTAGAAATCAAGAAGCAGATTAAGGAGCTTTGGATAAGGGATATATTCACCCAAGTTCATCACCTTGCGGAGCCCCAGTTCTTTTGGTGGAGAAGAAAGACAAAACCTTGAGGATGGTGGTCGATTATCGTGCATTGAACGAGGTGACTATCAAGAATGAGTACCCTCTGCCGATGATTAATGACCTATTTGACCAGCTAGTAGGCGCCAAAGTATTCTCCAAGATCGGTCTTCGATCAGGGTATCATTAACTGCAGATTCGTGAACAGGATATACCCAAAACAGCCTTCACCACCAGGTATGGCTTATATGAGTATACAGTCATGTCCTTTGGTTTGACTAATGCTCCTGCCTACTTCATGAATTTGATGAACAAAGTGTTTATGGAATATTTGGACAAGTTTGCCGTGGTGTTCATCGATGACATTTTGATATTCTCCAAGAGCGAGGAAGAACACAAGGAACACGCGCGTTTAGTTCTGGAGAAGCTTAGAGAGCATCAGTTATATGCCAAGTTCAGTAAATGTGAATTTTGGCTGATGGAAGTCGGATTCCTTGGACATGTTATTTCCGGAGAAGGAATAGTAGTAGACCCCACTAAGGTTGAAGCAGTCACTGAGTGGAAGTCACCCACCTCAATTAAGGAGATCCGCAGTTTTCTCGGACTTGCCGGATATTACCGGAGATTCATTGAGAATTTCTCAAAGATTGCCAAGCCCATGACAGAGCTGTTGAAGAAATAGTCTAAGTATATCTGGACTGAGGATTATGAGGCCAGCTTCCAGGAGTTGAAGAAATGTTTGGTCACAGCCCCAGTGTTGATACTGCCAAACATTCAGAAGGATTTCCAGCTTTATTGTGATGCATCCTGTCAAGGACTTGGAGGAGTACTCATGCAGGAGGGAAAAGTTGTAGCGTATGCATCTAGACAACTATGACCCCATGAGTTGAATTATGCCACCCATGATTTGGAACTAGCAGCCGTAATGCACACACTCAAGACCTGGAGACATTTCCTTATCGAAAATAGTTGTGACGCGTACACTGATCATAGGAGCCTGAAGTATATCTTCATGTAGAAGGAGTTGAACCACAGACAGAGGAGATGGTTAGAGTTAATCAAGGACTATGACATGAGATTACATTACCATCCAGGAAAGGCAAATGTTGTGGTAGATGCTTTGAGTCGGAAGAGTTATGTGAACACACTCATAGCCGGAGGATTACCCCAGGAGTTAACCAAGGATCTCAGAGAGCTTCGGTTAGAGATAGTTCCGCAAGGATATGTTGCCACACTTGAGATTCAGTCCACCTTGACCGAAAGAATTCGAGAAGCCCAGAAATCGGACAAGGAGATAGCTGAGATAAAGCAGAGAATGAAGGAAGGCAAGGCTAAAGGCTTTCGTGAAGATGAACAGGGTACTCTATGGTTTGAGAACCGAATCTATGTGTCCAATGACCCAGAGCTCAGGAAGTTGATACTTCAGGAAGCCCACGATTCACCATAATCGATACACCCAGGCAACACCAAGATGTACCTGGATTTGAAGGAAAGTTACTGGTAGACAGGTATGAAGAAAGATATTGCCGAACATGTTGCGGTATGTGATGTTTGTCAGCGAGTAAAGGCGGAACATCAGAAACCAGCAGGGTTACTCCAACCTTTGCTGATACCCGAGTGGAAATGGGATAAGCTTGGTATGGACTTCATCACAGGACTACCTAGGACCCATTCAGGATATGATTCCATCTAGGCAGTGGTCAATCATTTGACCAAGGTGGCTCATTTCATTCCAGTGAAGACCACCTATACCAGTGCTAAGTTAGCCAAGATCTATATGACCAGGATCGTATGTCTGCATGGAGTTCTGAGGACTATTGTGTCAGATAGAGGAACACAGTTTACCTCAAAGTTTTGGCATCAGCTACATGAAACTTTGGGTACAAGGCTGGAGTTCAGTACAACTTTTCATCTGCACACCGATGGACAGACTGAGAGACTCAACCAGATTCCGGAGGACATGTTGAGAGCCTGTGCGCTAGACTATGGGTCCAGTTGGGATGACAACTTACCTTACGCAGAGTTCTTGTACAACAACAGTTATCAGACCAGTCTAAAGATGGCCCCTTTTGAAGCTTTATATGGAAGGAGGTGCAGAACACCATTGACGTGGGACGGTATTGGAGACCGAAAACTTTTTGGTCCCGATCTTATCAGAGATTCTGAAGAGAAATTCAAACTGATTCGAGACCGACTTAAGATAGCTCAATCCCGGCAGAAGAGCTATGCTGATAACAAATGCAAGGAGGTGACCTATGAAGTAGGGGATCGAGCATATCTTCGTGCGTCCCAACTTTGAGGAATCAAGAGGTTTGGTGTTAAAGGAAAGTTAGCACCCAGATTCATAGGCCCCTACAAAATTCTTGAACGTAGAGGCGAAGTTGCATACAAGTTGGAATTGCCGGAAGGACTGTCCGAATTTCATGATGTTTTCCATGTTTCCCAGCGAAAGAAATGCCATGCTGAGATGGTTGATATTCCTTTGAGAGACACAGTGCCCCTAGAGGCCATACAACTTGACAGTGACCTAACCCACGAGGAGAAGCCTGTCAGAATCCTCAAGACTACCAACAGAGTTACCCGAAGCAAGATCATCAAGTTCTGTAAGGTTCTGTGGAGTCACCACACCGAGGAAGAAGCCACCTGGGAACGCGAAGAAGATCTTCGTAGAGACCACCCGCACCTATTTTCTAGCCAACCCGAATCTCGAGGGCGAGATTCATCTTAAGGTGGGTAGGTTTGTAACATCCCAAAATTTCATTTTGGAATGTTATGATATATAGCTATGCATCATCATCACTTTGTTTGAATGTAATGATTTGTTGAAGTGCTTCTTTTGAAATTCTGAAAGGCCAATTCTATTTTTTCCATGTATCTGTTTCATCTATTTGAAAACCTTGGAAATGTTCAAAGAAAGAGAGGAGTAACATGACACTCCACACTAGGGGTATCTTGGTGAGAGATTTGAGCAATTAAACCAGGGGGTTATTTGAAAAAAATTCTCAAAAGGATTTAAAATCAATTAGGCATTTTTCTGAAAATAAATTTTTAAAAGATATTCAATATGACAGAGGAAAAATGTTCATTAAATAGCATTAATTCTCCTGATCATTTTGATATATATATTCCTTAAGTTTGGAATTGTTTTATATGCATTAAAAGAGTTTTTACTGCACTGGAAATAGAAAAGGAATGTTTGTAAAACGAATCGGGCCAGCCCACAGGCTTTAACTTCCGAATTCAATTCGAACCGGTCAACCGACGCGCTAACCTCGCCTCTTCTCTCACTGGCACGCGGGACCCACTGACCGACGGCGTCATTCGCACGCCCGTCTCCTTCCTCGCGCGCGCCGCCGTCGCCAGGGATCTCTCTCTCTGGATCTCCCTCCTCTCTCCCTCCCCCGACCCCGCACCTGGCCTATAAAAGCCAGAGCCCTCGCTGTGCTCCATTCCACCCCGAGGCCCCACTCTACCTCGCCAGAATGCCACGCATGACCTCGCCGGAGTTCGGACTCCAACCGAACCCTCCCGAGCTCGAGGCCGTCGCCTCCGTCGTCCCCAGCCCCGTCCGACACCGCCAAACGACGTCGGAGCTTGGCCGCTGTCGCCTGAGCCCTTCGGACATCGCCCCCGATCACCGCACCATCGCCCCCGACCACCTTCGATCTCCGGCCGCCGTCGACCTCGCCGGAACCTCCTCCTCCCCTCTGTAAGCCACCGGACCCCCCCTGGACCGTTAGATGTAGATTGAACGCTCCCGATTATAAGATTTAATCAGCGAAACATTTTCCTCTATGCTTTGGTCGTCTGCTCGTTAGCTCTCTCGCGCACGTCCTCGCGGCCAATCACAACCTGACACGTAGCCCCTAACCGATCGATATTAGTTTCTCTTTTTCTGTTTCTGTTTTAGAAAACAGAATGTATTCTAAATTTTGTTTTTATCATATATTTTAAAATATTTGGTGTTTTTAGTTGATTCTTTTTTGCATTAGTTCACAAATTTGATGTAGTTTATGTCTGTATGCTTAGATTTCAAATTTGAACTTTAAATTTTGAACCTAATCAAATTTGTTTAAATTACTAAAATCTGTATAACTTGAGTTTAAAAATATATTTTTGAGTGAATCTTTTTGCCACTGTTTTGTATTAGTTAAACCTAGCATTACACATAATTTGGGAATTTTTAGAATGAATTTGGTTACTGTTTTTTAACAAAAACGGAATCTGCTTAGTTCTTAATAGATTTTAACTAAGTTGATTTTTATTCAATTTGAACCTAAATTAGTTTAACTTTTGGTTTTAGATTTCATTAGGTTCTGTTGATTCAACTTTAGGTGTATTTTTTTTCTGTTAATAAAATATGTTTTTCAAAAAAAATTGTGCTCTAGTTTGAATAGGTTCATCTTGTTTTCACCATGTATATTGTTAGAAGAAGTTTTGTAGTACTTCGTTTAGCATAATACTTTTTAATGAAATAATTTCTGTTTTCAAGTAAAATTTTATATTTACTTTTATGTTATCTAAATGTCTAGTTGTTCGACACCAATTCTTTTTGATTTATATGTCTTAGTAGGGATTTTGACCCAATAATTTTTATAGTCTTATACCTTAAGTGCTTCTTCTTTTGATTGTGATTTTGTTTGTTGAAGCATTTGTTTACCTTGCTGTTGAATGAATTGTACTGTGTTTATGCTTATGGTCTGCTCTTGTTTGATTTGTTAGATCATCCGGAGTGCGAAGCTTGTTATCTAGAGTCACTTGATTCCGAGGATCGTCAGCAAGGCAAGTCACCTTGACGATGTATACCTATATTTTATTGCATTAGTTCTTCCATCTCCCCAAATTGCATGCAAAGTAGGTAAATTGGAAACTTGGTTACTTGTAGTATCATGTGGTAGGTACCCCTCAACCCTTGACACATTGGCCCCGGGAAACGTTGATTTACTTTTTGCTATGCTATTAGTAGACGGAGTTGGTTGTGTGATTCATGAGAGTTGTGAGTTAATACTTTCAAGACACCGAGTTTTCAACTTACCTCTGGGTGGATGATGGTTGAACGGCTCCCTGGAGAAACCAGTGGTTAGCCTAGATGATGCTGGAGATGTGCCAGTATTCATGCGGAAAGGTCCACCCAAGCACAAAGAGATGGATGGATGCTTCAAGACCCAAGGCTTACCTACACAGCCATAAGCCATTATGGGCTCTGGCTTGGTTGGATATCGTGGTGACCCTGGACAGGCGGTGCTACGAGATGTAGAAGAACGGTAGGAAAGGATGGGCACCAACAGAGTCTTGGGGAAACCCTTTAGAAGACCATGTTTTGGACATCCGTTTCTCAAACACCATGAAGTGCGAGAAATCCAACGGAGGCGATCAAATCTTGTGGGGAACGTTGGCAAAACTCTGCAGAGTACCTAAACCTAATCGATTAACCGTGTCCACGGTTATGGACAGTTTGAGCCAAAGGAACTGAAACTATGTGGAACTCTCAACAAAATTAATTATATTGAAGTGGGTTATTAATGTCAACTTGGGTATGAGAATTGGTTGGTGGAACCATCTCATTAATCAACCAACATTGTAGTAATTATGCTTTTGCCCTCTCTTGTTGTAGGAAAATTTTGGCATTATGCAAAATTTACTACCCCCACCTGCCATATATGCATATAGACTAGATGATTACTTTACCCCTCTCTTGTGACTTTGCCGGCATATTCAATATGCTAACCTATACGGCTGCAACGTATCATGTTGCAGAGTACTTTTCCGACCAGGAGTGAGGATATGCTCTACGCTCGGTGAGATGCCCTTGGAGTCAGATGGACTCAACTACCTTTGGAGCTTCCGCAAATTTTTGGTTTAGTTTATCTCATGAGTTGGCCTTCAGCCACTTTATTGTAATCCTTATTGTAATAAAGGACTCAATATGAGATTTAGATTAATTAATGTTGTCTGATTTCCCTTTGATATATATATTGATGTACCGTGTGTGTACTAGCATGATCTTGGGATGGTACAGAAACACCGGAGATTCAACCTTTCAGGTTAGGTCGCTACAGATGAAGCGTCCCGGACCAACATTACTCGTATGCTTACGAGAGACCGGGTCCCTCGATCGCAACTTGTTGCATAGATGGCTTGAGGGTGCCAGTTTCTCTCAATTTAGTTGGATAGGATTCGACAAAGGCGGTCCTTGAGAAGGTTGAAAAGCAACTAGTGTATCACCGTTGTGGTTTTTGCGTAGATGAGAATTGTTCTTGCTAGATACCCGTAACAGCCACGTAAAACATGCAACAACAATTAGAGGACGTTTAACCTGTTTTTGCAGGGTATGTTGTGATGTGATATGGCCAATTACATGATGTGATATATGTGATGTATGAGGTGATCATGTGATGTATAGATTATCACGACTTGCATGTTGATGAGTAAGACAACCGGCAGGAGCCATAGGGTTGTCTTTAATTATTGTATGACCTGCGTGTCAATCATTAAGCGCTATGTAATGCTTTACTTTATCGCTAAACGGTAGAAATACTAGTAGAAGCATGTTGGGCGCGACAACCCCGATGGCGACATGTTGATGGAGATCAAGATGATGATGATCATGGTGTCATGCCGGTGATGATGGAGATCATGCCGGTGCTTTCTAGATGGAGATCAAAAGCACAAGTTCATGGCCATATCATGTCACTTATGAATTGCATGTGATGTTAATCCTTTTATGCACCTTGTTTTTCTTAGGACGACGGTAGCATTATAAGGTGATCCCTCACTTAAATTTCAAGATGAATTGTGTTCTCCCTGAGTGTGCACCGTTGCGAAAGTTCGTCGTGTCGAGACACCACGTGATGATCGGGTGTGATAGACTCTACGTTCACATACAACGGGTGCAAACCAGTGTTGCGCACGCAAAACACTAGGGTTAAAACTCAAGGAGCCTAGCATGTATAGACATGGCCTCGCAACACAAGAGATCGAAAGGTCGAACATGAGTCATATAGTAGATATGATCAACATGAGATGTTCACCATTGAAGCCACCTCAATTCACATGATGATCAGACTTAAGTTGGTGAATTTGGATCATGTGACACTCAGATGACCTGGGGGATGTCGATTTGAATGGGAGCTTTAGTAATTTGATTAACTAAACTCATTATCTTGAACAATAGTCTAAGTAAACTTTGCATATTTATGTTGTAGATCAATGGCTCGCGCAGTAGCACCCCTGAATTTTAATGCGTTCCTAGAGAAAGCTAAGTTGAAAGATGATGGAAGTAACTTTGTTGACTGGGCCTGTAATCTGAGGATTATCCTCACAGCTTCCCAGAAATCATATGTCCTTGATGCACCGCTTGGTGACCAACCAGAAGACATGACCTCTGAAGACGTTAAGAACGCTTGGATGGCACGTACTGGAGATTACTCAATAGTTCAGTGTGCAATATTGTATGGATTAGAACCGGGACTTCCAAGACGTTTTGAACGTCATGGAGCATATGAGATGTTCTAGGAGTTGAAGTTTATCTTTCAGAAGAATGCCCGGATCGAGAGGTATGAAACCTCCGATAAGTTCTATGCTTGCAAGATGGAGGAGAACGGGTCTATCAGTGAATATATACTCAGAATGTCTGGGTATTCAACTCGTCTAGCGGAGTTGCGAATTGCCCTTCCGCCAGAGGCGATCACTGACAGAGTTCTTCAATCACTCCCACCTAGTTACAAGAGCTTTGTGATGAACTATAACATGCACGGGATGAACAAGGCAGTCGCCGAGCTATTTGCGGTGCTAAAAGTCGCTGAGTCTGAAATTCAGAAAGAACATGAAGTGTTGATCGTCAATAAAACCACTAGTTTCAAGAAAAATGGCTAGGTCAAGGGCAAGGGCAAGAAGGGTAAAACCAAGAAGGATGGCAAAGCAGTTGCTACTCCTGTGAAGAAGCCCAGGCATGGACCAAAGCCAAAAACTGAGTGCTTTCATTGCAAGGGAACTGGTCATTGGAAGCGGAACTGCACCATGTACCTGGCCGACAAGAAGGCGTCCAACGACAAACAAGGTATATATGATATACATGTTACTCATGTGTACCTTACTAGCTCTCGTAGTAGTGCCTGGGTATTTGATACCGGTTCGGTTGCTCACATTTGAAAGTCAAAGCAGGAACTACGGAATAAACGAAGGCTGACAAAGGACGAAGTGACGATGCGCATGGGAAATGGTTCCAAGGTTGATGTGATCGCCGTCTGCACGCTCTCTCTTCGATTACCATCGGGATTAGTGATGAACCTGAATAATTGTTATTTAGTGCCTACGTTAAGCATGAACATTATATCTGGGTCTTGTTTATTGCGAGACAGTTACTCACTTAAATCAGAGAATAAAGGTTGTTCTATTTACCGCACCCAATGTTAGGGGTTTATTCATATTGAATCTTGATAGTGATGACACACATGTTCATAACATTGATGCCAAAAGATGTAGAGTTGATAATGATAGTACCACTTTCTTGTGGCACTGCCGTTTAGGTCATATTGGTGTAAAACGCATGAGGAAGCTCCATGCTGATGGACTTTTGGAGTCACTTGATTTTGAATTACTTGACACATGTGAACCATGCCTCATGGGCAAGATGACTAAAATGCCGTTGTCTGGAACAATGGAACGGGCGAGTGACTTATTGGAAATCATACATACTGATGTGTGCGGTCCAATGAA
This sequence comes from Hordeum marinum, assembly GCA_022496015.1. NCBI lineage: Eukaryota > Viridiplantae > Streptophyta > Magnoliopsida > Poales > Poaceae > Hordeum > Hordeum marinum. The sequence continues at coordinate 32,071,751 of CM039676.1, forward strand.
TGTAACAGCGCGTGGTGAATATCGTTATTTTCTCACCTTCACTAATGACTTAACTAGATATGGGTATATTTACTTGATGAAACACAAGTCTGAAACGTTTGAAAAATTCAAGCAATTTCAGAGTGAAGTTGAGAATCATCGTAACAAGAAGATTAAATTCCTGCGATCTGATCGAGGAGGTGAATATTTGAGTTAGGAGTTTGGCAGTCACTTAAGACAGTGTGGAATTGTTTCACAATTGAAACCGCCCGGAACACCACAGCGTAATGGTGTGTCCGAATATCGTAATCAAACCTTATTAGATATGGTGCGTTCTATGATGTCTCTTGCTGATTTGCCACTATGGTTTTGGGGTTATGCATTAGAGACAGCTGCATTCACTTTAAATAGGGCACCATCAAAGTCCGTTGAGACGACGCCATATGAACTGTGGTTTGGCAAGAGGCCAAAGTTGTCGTTTCTTAAAGTTTCGGGATGTGATGCTTATGTCAAAAAGCTTCAGCCTGAAAAGCTGGAACCCAAAGCGGAAAAATGCATCTTCATAGGATACCCGAAAGAGACAGTCAGGTATACCTTCTATCTCAGACCCGAAGGCAAAGTGTTTGTCGCTAAGAACAGAACATTTCCTGAGAAAGAGTTTCTCTCGACAGAATTGAGTGGGAGGAAAATAGAGCTTGATGAGGTTATTGAACCTTTACTTCAACAAGAAAGTAGCGCCGCGCAGAAAGATGTTTCTGTGGAACCTACAACGGTAGAAGAGGAAGTTAATGATGATGATCATGAAGCTTCGAATCAAGCTACAATTGAACCTTGTAGGTCGACAAGGCCGCGTACTACTCCTGAGTGGTACGGCAATCCTGTCTTGGAGGTCATGTTGTTGGACAACAATGAACCTACAAGCTATGGAGGAGCAGTGATGGGCTCGGATTCCAAGAAAGGGTTAGAGGCCATGAAATCCGAGATGGGATCCATATATGAAAACAAATTATGGACTTTGGAAGTATTACCTGAAGGGCGAAAGGCCATTCAGAACAAATGGATCTTTAAGAAGAAGATAGACGCGGACGGTAATATCACCGTCTATAAACCTCGACTTGTAGCAAAGGGTTTTTCACAAGTTCAAGGAGTTGACTACGATGAGACCTTCTCACCCTTAGTGATGCTTAACTCTGTCAGAATCATGTTGGCAATAGTTGCTTATTTCGACTATGAATTTTGGCAGATGGATGTCAAAACAGCATTCCTCAACGGTTTCCTTGAGGAAGAGTTGTATATGATGCAACCAGAAGGTTTTGTCGATCCAGAGAATGCTGACAAAGTTTGGAAACTCCAGCGATCCATTTATGGGCTGGTGCAAGCATCTCGGAGTTGGAATAAGCGTTTTGATGAGGTGATCAAAGCGTTTGAGTTCATACAAGTTTATGGAGAAGCCTGTATTTACAAGAAAGTGGGTGGGAGCTCTATAGCGTTTCTAATATTATATGTGGATGACATATTGCTGATTGGAAACAATATAGAAATGCTGGAAAGCATGAAGGAATATTTGAACAAGAGTTTTTCAATGAAGGACCTAGGAGAAGTTGCTTTCCTATTAGGCATTAAGATCTATAGAGATAGATCGAAACGCTTGATAGCACTTTCACAGAGCACATACCTTGATAAAGTTTTGAAGAGGTTCAAAATGGATCAGTCCAAGAAGGGGTTCTTGCCTGTGTTACAAGGTGTGAAGTTGAGTAAGACTCAATGCCCAGTCACTATAGAGGATAGAGAAAAGATGAGTGTCATCCCCTATGCTTCAGCCATAGGCTCTATCATGTGTGCAATGTTGTGCACAAGACCCGATGTCAGCCTTGCCATAAGTATGGCCGGAAGGTTTCAAAGTGATCCTGGAATGGAACATTGGGCAGCGGTTAAGAATATCCTTAAGTACTTGAAAAGGACTAAGGAAATGTTTCTCGTTTATGGAGGTGATGAAGAGCTCGTCGTAAAGGGTTACGTCGATGCAAGCTTTGACACTGATCCGGATGACTCTAAGTCACACACCGGATACGTATTTATTATCAACGGGGGAGCGGTAAGCTGGTGTAGTTCCAAGAAAAGCGTGGTAGCCGATTCTACATTTGAAGCGGAGTACATCGCAGCCTCGGAGGCGGCGAAGGAAGGTGTCTGGATGAAGCAGTTCATGACAGATCTTGGAGTAGTGCCCAGTGCACTGAATCCAATGAACCTGTTATGTGACAACACTGGTGCCATTGCTCTAGCCAAGGAACCAAGGTTTCACAACAGGACCAGACACATAAAGGGACACTTCAACTCCATCCGCGATTATATCGAGGAGGAGGACATAAATATTTGCAAAGTGCACATGGGTCTGAATGTTGCAGACCCGTTGACTAAACCTCTTCCAAGGGCTAAACATGATCAGCACCAGAACTGCATGGATGTTCGATTCATTACAATGTAAATCACATAGTGATGTGAGCTAGATTATTGACTCTAGTGCAAGTGGGAGACTGTTGGAAATAAGACCTAGAGGCAATAAATGAAGTGTTTATTATTATATTTCCTTGTTCATGATAATCGTTTATTATCCATGCTATAATTCTATTATCTGGAAACAAATTACATGTGTGGGTAAATGGACAAGACTTGGTCCCTAGTATGCCTCTAGTGAACTAGCTCGTTGATCAAACATGGTCAAGGTTTCCTAGCCATTGACATGTGATGTCATTTGATAACGGGATCACATCATTAGGAGAATGATGTGATGGACAAGACCCAAACTACAAACGTAGCATATGATCGTGTCAGTTTATTGCTACTGTTTTCTGCATGTCAAGTATATGTTCCTATGACTATGAAATCATGCAACACACGGATACCGGAGGAGTGCCTTGTGAGTATCAAACGTCGCAACGTAACTGGGTGACTATAAAGGTGCTCTATAGGTATCTCCAAGGGTGTCTGTTGGATTGGCATGGATCAAGACTGGGATTTGTTACTCCGGGTGACGAAGAGGTATCTCAGGGCCCACTCGGTAATACAACATCACAATAAGCCTTGCAAGCAATGTGACTAAGTGTTAGTTGTGGGATCTTGTATTACGGAATGATTAAAGAGACTTGCCGATAACGAGGTTGAACTAGGTATGGAGATACCAACGATCGAATCTCGGGCAAGTAACATACCGAAGAACAAAGGGAACATCATACGGGATTAACTGAATCCTTGACATAGAGGTTCGACCGATAAAGATCTTCATAGAATATGTAGGAACCAATATGGGCATCCAGGTCCCGGTATTGGTTATTGACCGTAGAAGTGTCTCGGTCATGTCTACATAGTTCTCGAACCCGTAGGGTCTACACACTTAAGGTTTGGTGACGTTTCGGTAGTATAGAGTTATGTATGGTGGTGACCGAAGGTTGTTTAGAGTCCCGGATGAGATCCCAGACGTCATGAGGAGCTCCGGAATGGTCCAGAGGTAAAGATTGATACATAGGTAGTCCTATTTTGGTCGCCGGAAAAGTTTCGAGCTCATCGGTAGTGTACCGGGAGTGCCGGTAGTGTGCCGGGAGACCATCGGGAGGGGTATTTCGACCCAAGAGGCTACATGGGCTGTGGGAGGATGAATACCAGCCCCTAGTGAGCTGCTGGAAGTCCCATACAAGCCCCATGCAGTCGGGAAGAAAAGCCCAAAAGGAAAAAGGTGAAAAAGGCAAAAAAAAGGCTAAATTAGGAAGGAGTCCTAATCCTACCAGGAGTGGAGGAGGAGGATTCCTCCCTCCTAGTTAGGCCGAACCTCCTTGGCTTGGAAGCCAAGGCTGTCTCCTCTCCTCTCCTGATATATATACTAGAGGGTTTTAGGGCTTTTGCACAAGATTTTCAGCCACGTGCAACCCTACCCTCTAGTCCATAGTTTCTCCTCTAGATCGGATTTCTATAGTGCTTAGGCGAAGCCCTGCCGGAATAGCCCCACCACCATCGCCGGAGCGCTGTCACGCTGCCGGAGAACTCTTCTTCCTCTCCGCTCCTTCTTGCTGGATCAAGACGGCGGAGATCTCCATCAAGCTGTATGTGTGCTGAACACGGAGGTGCCGTCCGTTCGGCACTAGATCGGAAGGATCGTGATCAAGTTTGTGGGACGGATCGTGATCATGTTCGCGGGACGGGTCGTGATTGGATCGCGGGACGGATCGTGATTGGATTGTGGGACGCACGGCGATTTGGATCGTGAAGACGTTCGACTACACCAACCGCATTTCTTAACGCTTCCCGCTTAGCGATCTACAAGGGTACGTAGATCCACTCTACCTCTCGTAGATGCTCATCACCATGGATAGATCTGCATGTGCGTAGGAAATTTTTTGTTTCCCATGCAACATTCCCCAAAAAAAATATCAAATGAAGTCAGAAAGGGCTGAAAATTGATGATGTGCCTTTGAATGGTGCATATTAAACACACAAAAAGTATGGAGTTAAAATAAGTTATTAAAAATGAAATCCCTTTGTAATAGATGAGTTTTCGTTCGAAATCCTCATACTTCAGAAGAGATTGTCCAATTTGTACACGAAGTGCATCCAGTTTTTGTCGTAACCCTCTCAACTCTTGAGAAGTTCCTATGTGGGTGAAATTATGATGTCATGCCAAGTCACAACCTTTTCAAAGTTCATTTGTACTGCTTTTCAAATTCAGGGTCATTTAGCTCAAAATAAATCATTAAATGCATGAAAAATATCAAATGAAGTCAGAAAAGATTGAAAATTGATGATGTGCCTTTGAATGGTGCATATTGAACACACAAAAAGTATGGAGTAAAATAAGTTATTAAAAATGAAATCCCTTTGTAATAGATGAGTTTTCGTTCGAAACCCTCATACTTCAGAAGAGATTGTCCAATTTGTACACGAAGTGAATCCAGTTTTTGCCATAACCCTCTCAACTCTTTAGAAGTTGCTATATGGGTGAAATTATAATGTCATGCCAAGCTACAACCTTTTCAGAGTTCATTTGTACTGCTTTTCAAATTCAGGGTCATTTAGCTCAAAATAAATCATTAAATGCATAAAAAATATCAAATGAAGTGAGAAAGGGTTGAAAATTGATGATGTGCCTTTGAATGGTGCATATTGAACACACCAAAAGGATGAAGTTAAAATAAGTTATTAAAAATGAAGTCGCTTTGTAATAAGTTTTTGTCCGGAACCCTCATACTTTGAAAGAGATTGTCCAATTTGTATACAAAGTGCATCCAGTTTTGCCGTAACCCTCTGAACTCCTTAGAAGTTGCTATGTGGGTGAAATTATTATGTTATGCCAAGTTACAACCTTTTCAGAGTTCATTTGTACTGCTCTTCAAACTCGAGATATGACATTTCAAATGCCATTTAATCAAATTGTCTTATACGGCAGTTTAAGTTTTTCAAACATGCATGGAAATGCCATAAACAAATTCTTTCTATTTTTCTGATATTTTTTCATATATTATTTATTTCCATTGGAGTCATAGAGTTTTTTCTATGATTTTCTAAAGTTTAGGGTTTTTTCTGAAAATAATAACTAATAATTAATTAAAAAACCTTTAGTACCCGTGCGAGCCACGCACCAGTACTAAAGGTCCACTGCCCTGTGCATTTTTTGGGGAGGACTTTTAGTACCGGTGCGTGGCTCGCACCGGTACTAAAGGGTCTTTAGTACCGGTGCAAGCCACACACTGGTACTAAAGGTCCTCCACGTATAAATAGTGGAGGCCTCGTCCCGGATGCCGCCAGGGAGAAGCTTATCTGCGCCGCCGCCAGGATGCCGAAATCCGTTGTCCTCGTCGCCGGATCTCCTCGCCCTTCTCTCCGAGCCAGCTCCTCGTCACCACCCCCGATGCCGTCCCCGAGCCCTGCCCGACGCCGTCGCCTCCGAGCCGTCCCCAAGCCTGCTCTTCATCGCCGCACCTCCCCACCGTCCTCGTCCCTGGCCGGACTTCTTCTCCCTCCTCCCCGAGCCCGCTCCTCGTCGCCGCCCCCGACACCATCGCCGAGCCCTCCCCCAACGCGTCGTCCCGTTGGCCCGCCCCGATGAGCCCCGACGAGCCCTGCCAAAATGTATGATGCAAAAGCTCATTTTTTTATAGTGGTAAATAGTGTACATCATGTATATGAAATGCTAGAGGGCTGGAGGAATTTTAGGATTTTTTGAGAATTTTTGTGGTGAGGTGTTGATGCACAAAAGAGTGTTTGGCAAAGTTTCAGAATTTTTGGAGCAATTTAAATTGGGCTTTGACCATGGAGTTCGAATCTGGTCCAAATTTGAACTGAATGAAATTTGAAAAAAAAAAAAACTATGGAACCAAATGATTTTGCTGGAATGGGTTGTGGGTACTGTAAAATAGATGGAGTAATTTTGCGGGTGCAAAAGAATTGGGGAGAATATATCTCCTTTGCAAATCAAAGATTTTTTCTGCATTAGAGTTCATTTTTTTGCAAATCAAATATGTATGAGATGTTAGATGGATAGATAGATATGTTTGGATGGATGGATGATCATTTTCTCTTTAGTGTTTACTTAGAGCTCATTTTGATGTTCATTGAAGAATTTCTTGTTGTGGAAAAGTTATGAAATTTAGAGCTTTTGACCTTAATTATCTCGCAAAGTTGTGGCAAACTTCAGGAATATTGTGGCATATACTCTACTATGCTCAAGATCGTGGATGGATGTATATATATAGAAAATGTTGATATGATGATTTTTTTTGTTCCTAGAATTTTTTTTGTTCAAAGAATTTTTTTGTCCATGTATGTATGTATATATAGAGGGATGGATTGATGTATATAGAAAATGTTCATATGTAGAGTGAAACACTTAAATGAAGTGTCTCCATTAGAACTATATATAGTGTTAATTTTGCTAAGTTTTATTTAATTTGTTTTCATAATTAAGTGTTTCTTCTCGACGTCGACGATGCCGATCCCGCATCCTCTTCGTCGAGTCGGCGGAGGAGATCACTTGCTTGAGCCGAGGGGCCCTGTCCAGGACTGGGCTCCATTGAGCTGGTACTGGGATGTGCTGGCTTCTGGGTGGCGCAGCTTGTGAGGAGCTAGCCCGTTGTCGACCTGAAGGTTCTGTGGTGGCAGCCGCATGGGCCATGGACCATTCGGAGGCTTGAGTCCCCCATAGAGGTGGTACAATACCATGTCAGCAAGGAGAACGAGCACGTCCGTCGCTACATGGCAGCTTCGGAGGCTAGGTCCGACAATACCTGGCAGATTCTTCAGGGATCTCACTCGAGCTATGTTCCTGTGATGGTTCCTTCTCTTTGGGTGTCCACCGCCCGCCCCGATATCCGTCGGGTGCTAGGGTTCTAGCTAGATCGATATATTAGCTAATATATATATGTATTATTATGATGTATTAGTTAGATCGATGGATTAGCCGATGTATTAACTATTATCCAAGATTATGAGATGAGATCTTTTCTAAGAACTACTATATATGTATTCGATGATGCGTTATTAATTAACTATCAGTTATTTTGCTTCTTGAACGCATGCTAATTTGAATACTAATTTGTTTTATCTATATTATTATGGATTAGTTATTAAGCTATGGACAATACCGGTAGAGCTCATGAAGAGGACATCTTCGACATGATACGCTCCTCCAAAAACCCAGCAGACCTTCTGGGTGAATCACATGATTATGACAACTCACAATATCTGAGCAATTATGGCAATGGATGTGAGGCCGAGGAAGAACAACTTATGTTCCAAAATACGGAACAACTAACAATGTCCGGCGAGGTATATACACATATTAGCCTCTAGTGATCATTACATGTGTATTAATTGATTTGTATATATATATTAACAAATCTTTCTTCGTCTAATTATCAGACCTCCGGATCAAGCCAATCTAGTAGAAAGGTACAACGCGGTGCCAAAATATTGGACGGCAACGTAAAGCTCAATCTTGATGCTTTCAAACATGATGGCGCACCGACTCACCCTGAAGCCAATGCCAAGACATTTGTGCGTCAATGCGGAATGCGGAGTGGTTGTTAGGGATGGAGTCCCGACCACAATGCAAGAATGGGTTCAGCGAAACAAACCAAAACCAGGAGTGAATTATGTCGATAAAAGAATTAAAGATGCCCTTTGGCGAGATCTCATGGAGCATTTCATCCTACCAGATTCTCTCTTGGAGCGCCGAAGGGACAAAGTCAAGGAGTTTGCTCTCCATAAGATGGCCGGCACGCTCCAGACTTGGAAGAAAAGATTATGGACCGAGTACAACGCTAGAGGCAAGAAGGCCCCCGAATTCAGAGGAATATACGAGAAGGTAAGGAATCACTGGGACGCATTTATCGAGTACAAGACATCGGAAGCTACTATGGAGAAGTCGGCAAAGAATAAGATAAATGCGGAGAAAAAAAGTATCACCATAAACTAGGGCCAGGTGGATACAAGTCAGCCATTCTTTATTGGGATGCATTAGAGAATAAGATGCATGCTGAAGAGATCACTCCAGTAACCTTCCACTGGCCCCGGAGGTGCACAAATTGGTTTTTTGCGCATGGGGGAAAGTTGGACCCAGCAACAGGGAAGATTATTGCACTGGCCAGTTTGAAGCATGCATCAAATGAGTTGATGGAAGCAATAAAAGCTGCCCAAGAAGGACGGTTTCACCCAGATAGAGAGAACGACGAGCTTACACACGCCCTCGGGAATCCCGAACACGGAGGACGAACATGAGGTGTGGGCATTGTTCTATGGTATGAGGGGTTTGCGGGATGGAAGAACAGTTATAAAAGCCATTCGAGAAAAAAGAAGGTGGAAGCAGACCGACTTTCAAAGTTGAAATAGAAGTGCGAGTAGCAGCAGCTGGAGATACAAGTACTAACCCAGCAAAGGGCAACTCCGTGGCAGGAGGCATCAGAACCCGTCCCATATACACTGCTGAAAAGTAGCGTGTGTTCCACAGGGGCACCGCTGGGTCACACCCCCGTGGATGATATCATTGAGAAGACATCTTGTGAGCTAATCCAGAAAATGAAGAACATACCCGTGCGGGTCGCAACGGGCTATGCTTTACCAAATACACCTGATGTTCTCTAGCATTTCAATCCAGTTCCAGCTGGGTATGCTCGAGTCGCGGTGGACGCAATAGAGCCAGGATGTGATGAACTACTGCTTGACATCCCTGGAGGTGAGGGGGAGTCCACACTGGCAGAAGCCGGTCGTGGTCTCATTCTATGGAGTAAGGACTGCATCGTCTTTCCACACTCGGCGCTAAGGCCACCAGCTCCTCCGAGTACCGATGTCCAGTGTGAGGGAACCCAGCGAGAGGCATCGCAGTGCCAGCAGTCCTCCCTACCTCGCCAGCAGTCCTCCCCACCTCCCCAGCAGTCCTCCCCACCTCGACAGGCGTCCCACTTCGATATGGATCCCAGCGCGAGTCCACCCAACCTCGGGACGGAGCACGACACGAGTCCAAATCGTCAATATTGATCTCCGCCGCGTGAGCCGACTCCACCCCGGCAGCAGTCCCACCAGCAGGGCTCCCAAAAGAGGAAGGCCATCAGCAGTCCTCTTCGGAAGAAAGCAAAGAAGAAACCCGAGCCTCTGGCCAAAAGGAAGCTGCCTTACGACATGACACCAGAGGAAACCAAAATTGAAAGCGATCGCCAAGTGAAAGCCTTTTTTGCGAACAAGACCCTGCCGTCAAAGGAGGTAATACCCAATGAAGTCCAAGAGCACTTTATGGAACACTTTATTGATTGACCCCCGACATATGTGGAGCGTATGCCGACAAACTATGAGCGACAAATTCAGAAGGCAAGTGAGCAGAGAAGTCAGCCCAGCCCAAGGAAGAAGTCAGGAAGTACGGCATCAATGACAGGTGGTACTACTAGCGGGAAAACAGTTCCCCGGCTCGGAGAACCATCCAAGCAATCGATCTCTCCGCTCAAGGTGAATACCAATCCAAGCAAGCAATCAATCCAAGCAGTCGACGTGTAGGGTAACCCAATCAACCTCGAAGAAGTAGAGGCTGCAGGTCTCACTCCTGGCCAAATCCTTCGCACCGAGGAAATCCGCGGGTACGGTGCAGCTGAGTAAACAATGCAATATGCCGTCGGAAAACCACTTGTCACACCCGAGCAATACAACGAACTACTAACTACGATGCGCCGGTTGCATGATTGGTACCTGCATGAAGCAAAGCGAGGGGAGAAGGCGGTCATGGTCAAAGTAAGGAAAGAGCATTACGTCAATGGATGTGACATATGTCTTGAATTCTCAGAACTTTTCCAGTTATACCACATGGACTCTAACGACAAAACTCTCATCAGTTGCTATTGTCTGTAAGTGATTCAGATCTTTAATAATTTAAGTCTCTAGCTAAGATATTGTTCATTGGCTTATCCTCACTATATATGTTCTTTTGTACTCTATTATGCAGATTGAAGATGTGGGAATTGAAACAAGAGGGAAACGATGACATTGGGTTCATCGACCCAAATACCGTTCATGGTCATGTGGTAAAACATTATGCCAAGGACATAGAAGATATCTTGGAAAATTTTCTAGAGGCACTAATGAATACCAAATCTACTATAATATTTCCTTACAACATGGGGTGAGTGTTTACTCTCTTGTATACTACAAATTCTATTTTTGCTTACTAGCTCGCTGTCAAGTGTAGTTGATGAGTTATATGCATGCCTGCTTAATTATATAAACTTCTACGCAGATACCACTATATCCTCTTAAATATTATCCTCGCGGATGGACTTGTTCAAGTGTATGACTCACTAGATACACTAGAACAATCATTCGTGGACTTGTATTTTATGATAGAACGGTAATTTCAATCTTTATCGACCTTGCTTTCTTTCATTATTTCCTGATATCAAAAGTAATTATAATAACTCTTTCGTTCTTTTTCTTTGCCGCGTAGTGTTTGGAAAAAGATGATAGAAAAAAACCATCACGATCGTCAATGGAAACCGAAGCTGAAGTGGAAAAAGATGCAGGTAATTAAGTAATACTACTAGGTCCACGCATCTCTTTAATTCTAGTTGCAATACCATTATCATGCTTGATTATTAATTATCTTATTGAATTCTATTCTTTCGCAAAGTGCGCGAAGCAGCCACAGGGGACAAATTTATGTGGATACTTCCTCTGCGAGAACATTCGCATCCAGACCGAAGGTCGTATACGTTGCAGAGGAGCACATGAAAGACAACTCCAGGTTTGGCAGATGATGTCGAACCTCTCACCCGAGAAATGCTTTGTAGCACTTCAAGAGGAATTTGTGGCATTTCTTCTTCGACATGTCATTGATGTAAACGGAGAGCACTATTCCTTACCGTCGCCTCAATAATGCTAGCAAATCAGTAGTAGAAAACTGAGATTTCATCCGGAGCACTAGCTAGCTAGTCCCGGCCGGGTTTTGGGCCTTAACTTATAAGTCCAGAATATATATGGATGTGTAATTCCATCTGTGTATATATATTGTGTATGAGATATTGTATATTATATTAGATATATATATATATATGCATCAACTTGTGTAATTTTTACAGTATGTAGCACCGTAAAATAAATTTGAAATGAATGGAAAACACAAAAAATAGAGAGGAAAACTAAAACCTAATTAAAAGCTAAAACAAAAAAACAGAACACTTCGTACGGGCTGGTATCACCAACCGGTACTAAAGGTCCTCCACCACCAGCCCACGTAGGCAGCCACGTGGTGGGCCTTTAGTACCGGTCCGTTGGACAACTGGTACTAAAGGTCTGGACCTTTAGTCGCAACCCTTTAATACCGATTGGGGAACTGATACTAAAGGCCCATCCCGACCGGGACTACAGACAGATATTCTACTAGTGTTAGAACACCTACACCCCCTGAACAAATTAAAGTTGAACCTAGTATTGCTATGGTTAAAGATCTCTTGGTTGATAATATTGATGGGCATGTTATTCATTTCTATGATGAAGCTGCTAGAATTGCTAGACCTGATACTAAGCATCAACATAGACCAGTTGTTGGCATGCCTGTTGTTTCTGTTAAAATAGGAGATCATTATTATCATGGCTTATGTGATATGGGTGCTAGCGTAAGTGCACTTCCTCATTCCTTATACAAATAAATCATGCACGATATTGCACCAGTTGAACTAGAGGATATTAATGTTACTATTAAACTCGCTAATAGAGACACTATTGCACCGATAGGGATTGTTAGAGATGTTGAAGTCTTGTGCGGGAAGATAAAGTATCCTACTGATTTTCTTGTTCTTGGTTCCCCACAAGATGATTTTTGCCCCATTATATTTGGTAGACCCTTCTTGAATAATGTTAATCCTAAGATTGATTGTGAGAAACAAATAGTTAGTGTGAGCTTTGGGGATGTGTCTCATGAGTTTAATTTCTCTAAATTTCGTAGACAACCCCATGACAAGGAATTGCCTAGTAAAGATGAAATTATCGGTCTCGCTTCTATTTTTGTGCCTCCTACTGATCCCTTAGAACAATATTTGTTAGATCATGAAAATGAGATGCATATGAGAGGAATGAAATAGATGAAATTTTCTTTGAGCAGCAGCCTATTTTGAAACACAACTTACCTATTGAAATACTTAGGGATCCTCCTCCACCCAAGGGTGATCCCGTGTTTAAGCTCAAGCAATTACCCGATACATTGAAATATGCTTATCTTGATGAAAAGGAGATATATTCTATTATTATTAATGCTAACCTTTCAGATCATGAAGAAAAGAGATTATTGAAAACTGTGAGGAAGCACTGTGCTGCTATTGGTTATACTATTGATGATCTTAAGGGCAGTAGTCCCACTCTATGCCAGCATAAAATTAATATGGAGCTTGATGCCAAACCATTTATTGATCACCAACAACTATTGAACCCTAAGATGAAAGAAGTGGTAAGAAAAGAAGTACTAAAGCTTCCGGAGGCAGGTATAATTTATCCTATTGCTGATAGTAGATGGGTTAGTCCCGTCCATTGTGTCCCTAAGAAGGGAGGTATTACCGTTGTTCCTAATGATAAAAATGAATTGATCCCGCAAAGAATTGTTAGAGGTTATAGAATGGTAATTGATTTTAGGAAATTAAATAAAGCTACTAAGAAAGATCATTACCCTTTACCTTTTATTGATCAAATGCTAGAAAGATTATCCAAACATACTCATTTTTGCTTTCTAGATTGTTACTCTGGTTTCTCTCAAATACCTGTATCAAGCCAGGATCAAGAAGAAACCACTTTTACTTTCCCTTTCAGTACCTTTGTTTATAGACGTATACCTTTTTGTTTATGCAATGCACCTGCTACCTTTCAAAGATGTATGATGGCTATATTCCCTGACTTTTGTGAAAAGATTCTTGAGGTTTTCATGGATGATTTTTCCATTTACGGAACTTAATTTGATGATTGTTTGAGCAACCTTGATCGAGTTTTGCAGAGATGTGAAGAAACTAATCTTGTCTTGTATTTGGAAAAGTGCCACTTTATGGTTAATGAAGGTATTGTCTTGGGGCTCAAGATCTCCAAAAGAGGCATTGAAGTTGATAAAGCTAAAATTGATGCTATTTAAAAAATGTCGTGCCCTATGGATATCAAAGGTATAACAAGTTTCCTTGGTCATGCTGGTTTCTATAGGAGGTTTATCAAAGATTTCTCTAAGATTTCTAGGCCTCTCATAAACCTTCTACAAAAATATGTTCCGTTTTTTATGATGATTGCGTAGAAGCATTTGAAATTCTTAAGAATGCCTTGATTACCGCACCTGTTGTTCAACCACCCGAGTGGGACTTACCTTTTGAAAATATGTGTGATGCAAGTGATTATGCTGTTGATGCTGTTCTAGGACAAAGAGTCGATAGGAAATTAAATTTTATCCATTATGCTAGTAAAACCCTAGACAGTGCTCAAGAAAATATGCTACTACTGAAAAGGAATTTCTAGCAGTTGTGTTTGCTTGTGATAAGTTTAGACCTTATATTGTTGATTCCAAAGTAACTGTTCACACCGATCATGCTTCTATTAAATACCTTTGATTTGCATATCTTTGATAGAAAGGGTGCTGATGACCCTGTGGCAGACAACCTATCTAGGTTAGAAAATGTTCTTGATGATGCACTACCTATTGATGATAGCTTTCCTGATGAACAATCAGCTGTGTGAATACTTCATGTAATGCTCCTTGGTATGCTGATTACGCCAATTACATTGTTGCTAAATTTATACCTCCTACTTTCACATACCAACAAAACAAAATTTTCTTCTATGATCTAAGGCATTACTTTTGGGATGACCCACATCTTTATAAAGAAGGAGTAGATGGTATTATTAGACGTTGTGTACCTGAGCATGAACAAGAAAGTATCTTACGCAAGTGTCACTCCGAAGCCTACGGAGGACATCACGCTGGAGATAGAATTGCATACAAGGTACTACAATCTAGGTTTTATTGGCCTACTCTCTTCAAGGATGCTCGTAAGTTTGTCTTATCCTGTGATGAATGTCAAAGAATTGGTAATATTAGTAGACGTAAGGAAATGCCTATGAATTACTCTCTTGTTATCGAACCATTTGATGTTTGGGGCTTTGATTATATAGGGCCTTTCCACAATCTAACGGATACACTCATATTCTAGTTGCTGTTGATTATGTCACTAAGTGGGTAGAAGCTATTACAACTAGTAGCGTTGATCATAACACTTCTGTTAAAATGTTTAAAGAAGTTATTTTCCCTAGATTTGGAGTCCCTAGATATTTGAAGACTGGTGGTGGTTCACATTTTATTCATGGTGTTTTCCGTAAATTGCTCGCTAAATATGATGTTAATCATAGAGTTGCATCTTCTTATCATCCTTAGTCTAGTGGTCAAGTAGAATTGAGCAATAGAGAGATTAAATTGATTTTGTAGAAGACTGTTAATAAATCTAGGAAGAATTGGTCTAAGAAACTCAACGATGCATTGTGGGATTATAGAACTGCTTACAAAAACCCTATGGGTATGTCTCCCTATAAGATGGTTTATGGTAAAGGATGTCAGTTACCTCTAGAGATAGAACATAAGGCTTATTGGGCAATCAAAGAGCTCAATTATGATTTCAAACTTGCTGGTGAGAAGAGGTTATTTGACATTAGCTCACTTGATTAATGGAGAACCCAAGCCCTCTGAGAATGCTAAGTTGTTGAAAGAAAAGGTTAAGAGATGGCATGATAGAAGGATACAAAAGCATGAATTTAATGTAGGTGATCATGTCTTGCTATACAATTCTCATTTAAGATTTTTTGCAGGAAAACTTCTCTCTAAATGGGAAGGTCCTTACGTCATCGAAGAGCTATCCTGTTCTGGTGCCATCAAGATTAACAACGCCAAAGGCACAAACCTGAAGGTGGTGAATGGTCAAAGAATCAAATATTATATCTCAGGTACTCCCATAAATGTTGAAACCAATATCATCAATACCATAACTCCGGAGGAGTACATTAGGGAGACTTACTGGAACGTTTCAGACTCCAAAAAGGAATAGGTACGTGGTACGGTAAGTAAAAAGACTCCAAAACTTTTCTACGGCAATTTTCATATATTTTGGAATATTTAAAAAATTAGGAAAATTTAAAGTAGTCCGAATAGTGCATGAGGAGGCGACAAGCCTGCTCGGTGTGACCACCCCCCTCGTCATGCCCCTAGGGCTTGTGGCCACATCGTGCACCACCTGGACTCCGTTTTCTTGTGGTATACTCCCGGGTCAGTAAAAATTCATTATATAATCTCCCGAAGGTTTTGACTCTCGTATCATTACAATACCTCCCGTTTTCTCTTTTGAGCTGTTTCTGCAGCAGATTTAGGTCAACATGGCATCCCCAAGTGTTTCGAAGGACAAGTTCTCCGAGAAGGACACCAGCCCCTACCTTGCAGAGGTGCTGCAACACCCTCAAACCATTGAGGTGCGTGAGGGGGTGCTGCACATCCGTGATGTGGAGGGGCCAAGGAAAACCGGAAGCCTGGAGACAAGGCTCGAAGCAATGGAGCAGCAGATCTTCATGTGCCAAGGGATGGTGGAACGAGGACTCGATGCTAATCAGATGATGATCACGGAGTTTACCCATAAACATAAGCTGGACGCCAATGACGTTGTGGATCACATCTTCAAGCTTTACGAGAAAATCAAGCACCTCCAAGCCCAGATCTACGACCTGCAAAAGCAAAACTGTGAGTATGAATACAGATTTAAGAGAATGAGTTTGGCTACAAATTTGAAGATTCTAGAGACTCGTTCATCCTTTTATGATGGTGAGCCTATGTCTTGGAAGATGGAGGACAAGCTTCCAACCTCATCAACAACTCCCACATCATCATCTCCGAAGCCTGGCAATTAAACACATGGGTATGGGCACTCCACTTGGCTTGTGCCAAGCTTGGGGGAGGTGCCCCGGTATCGTATCACCATCACATCTTTCATTTTCATTTTCATTTTTATTTTTATTTTTATCATCTTTTCTTAGTTCAATCCTTTTGGTTATATCTTGATCTAGTAGAATAAAGTTTTCGTGTGATCTTTTTTTGAGTCTTTTCTTTATGATTCCCCCTATGTAAGCAAGTCCATGAGTTATATAATGAAAAGTGCTTTTGAGTTGAGGGCCTAGCTTGGTATGATTTTAATCTTGAGAAAGATGAAGTAGAAGTAAGTGTAGACTAAAAGCAAAGAGTACATATGAAAATCTTATGGGGAGTGATGACTTCACGTATAAAAAGTATGTCGATTGAAACCTGTTGTGGGTTGACAAACATGGTTGTTGGTCATTGTGGCAATTAAAAGGAAGTGATAAAGAAAGAGAGGTTCACATATAAATATATTATCTTGGACATCTTTTATGATTTTGAGCACTCATTAAAATATTATATGTTAAGAAGTTGATGTTGGACAAGGAAGACAACATAATGGTTTATGTTTGCTTATTTCTGAATAGAAGTTATATTGTTATAGATCCCTCAACATGTGTCGCTTGCTTCCACCTCATATCAGCCAAAACTTCCGCACCAAGTAGAGATACTACTTGTGCATCCAAACTTCCTTAACCCAGTTTTGCCATGAGAGTCCACCATACCTACCTAAGGATAGAATAGGATACTTCAAGTAAGTTGTCATCGGTGCAAGCAATAAAAATTGCTCTCTAAATATGTGTGATCTATTAGTTCGAGGAAAATAAACTTTATACAAACTTGTGATAGGGAAGACATAAAAGTGACGGACTGCATAATAAAGTTCTCTATCACAAGGGGCAATATAAAGTGACATTCTTTTGCATGACAACCTCTGCTTCCCTTTGCGAAGAGCCTATCTGTTAATTTAATTTTCTGGTACTTACCTTTATGCAAGAATCGTGGTGATCTCAATCACCTTCGTTATTTTCGCCTTTATCTTCTAGCAAGTGCAACATGTTGGGGAATGATCTACGCACATATATCCACTCGGAAGTGGGTGAGCATGAGTTATTACTGTTGACGTTACCCTTGAGGTAAATAGTTGGGAGGCAACAATATAAGCCCCTATCTTTCTCTGTGTCCGATTGAAACTTTGAACTCATAGGTACCTCAGGAGTGTTAGCAATTGTGAAAGACTAAAATATGATTGAGTATGTGGATTTGCTTTACAAGATATTATATTGACTCTTTCCCGCATTATGATAAATTGGAATTGCTTCAATGACTGAGATCATAGTTTGTCAATTCTTAATAGAGTTCTTCATTCATACTTTGCCATTGTTAATGAATTGTTACTTTGGCATAAGAAATTATATGTCAATATATGTTGCTGCTCTAAAGATAATCATGATGCCTTCATGTCCGTATTTTATTTTATCGACACCTCTATCTCTAAACGTGTGGGCATATTTATTGAATTTGGCTTCCGCTTGAGGACAAGCAAGGTCTAAGGTTGGGGGAGTTGATACGCCCATTTTGCATCATGATTTTATATTGATATTTATTGCATTATGAGCTGTTATTACACATTTTATTACAATACTTATGGCTTTTATCTCTTATTTTACAAGGTCTACATGAAGAGGGAGAATGCCGGCAGTTGGAATTCTGGACTGGAAACGGAGCAAATCTGAGATACCTATTCTGCGCAACTCCAAAAGTCCTGAAAATGTACGGAGAGTTATTTTGGAATATATAAAAAATAATGGACGAAAGAAATACATCAGGAGGCCCACCAGGGAGCCACAAGCCTTCTAGCCGCCCCCCTGGTCGCGGCTAGCGAGCTTGTGGTCCACTTGGCAGCCCTCTCGTGCCCATCTTCTGCTATATGGAGGGTTACGTCGAGAGAAAAATCAGAAGAGACCTTTCGGGACGAAGCGCCGCCGTCTCGAGGGGGAACTTGGGCAGAACCAATCTAGAGCTCCAACAAGCCGATCCTGCCGGTGAAATTTCCCTCCGGGAGGGGGAAATCGAAGCCCTCGTCATCACCAACGATCCTCTCATCGAGAGGGGGTCAATCTCCATCAACAACTTCATCAGCACCATCTCCTCTCCAAACCCTAGTTCATCTCTTGTATCCGATCTTTGTCTCAAAACCTCAGATTGGTACATGTGGGTTGCTAGTAGTGTTGATTACTCCTTGTAGTTGATGCTAGTTGGTTTACTTGGTGGAAGATTATATGTTCAGATCCTTGATCATCATTAATACTCCTCTTATTATGAACATGAACATGTTTTGTGAGTAGTTACGTTTGTTCCTGAGGACATGGGATAAGTCTTGATATAAGTAATCATATGAATTTGGTATTCGTTCGATATTTTGATGAGATGTATGTTGTCTCTCCTCTAGTGGTGTTTTGTGAACGTAGACTACATAACACTTCATCATTGTTTGGGCCTAAAGGAAGGCATTGGGAAGTAATAAGTAGATGATGGGTTGCTAGAGTGACAGAAGCTTAAACCCTAGTTTATGTGTTGCTTCGTAAGGGGCTGATTTGGATCCACACGTTTCATGCTATGGTTAGATTTATCTTAATTCTTGTTTCCTGGTTGTGGATGCTTGCAACAGGGGTTAATCATAAGTGGGAGGTTTGTCCAAGTAAGGGCAGCACCAGAGCACTTATATATATTGATGTGTAATTCCATTTGTATATATACTGTGTATGAGATATTGTATATTATATTACATATATATATATATGCATCAACTTGTGTACTGTTTACAGTATGTAGCACCGTAAAATAAATTTGAAATGAATGCAAAACACAATAAATAGAGAGAAAAACTAAAACCTAATTAAAAGTTAAAACAAAAAAACAGAACACTTAGTACCAATTGGTATCACCAACCGGTACTAAAGGTCCTCCACCACTAGCCCACACAGTCAGCCACGTGGTGGGCCTTTAGTACCGGTCTGTGGGCCAACTGGTACTAAAGGTCTGGACCTTTAGTCCCGACCCTTTAGTACCGGTTGGGGAACTGGTACTAAAGGCCCATCCCGACCGGGACTACAGACAGACATTCTACTAGTGCGTAAGGGGCTGATTTGGATTCACACGTTTCATGCTATGGTTAGATTTATCTTAATTCTTCTTTCGTAGTTGCGGATGCTTGCGGGAGGGGTTAATCATAAGTGGGAGGCTTGTCCAAGTTAGTACAACACCCAAGCATCGGTCCACATACATATCAAATTATCAAAGTAGCGAACGCGAAACAAATGAGCATGATGAAAACTAACTTGACATAAATTCCCATGTGTCCTCGGGAGCTCTTTGCTTTATATAAGAGTTTGTCCAGTCTTGTCCTTTGCTATAAAAATGATTGGGCCACCTTGCTGCACCTTTGTTACAATTGTTACTTGCTACCCGTTACGAATTATCTTATCACAAACTATCTGTTACCGATAATTTCAGTGCTTGCAGAGAATACCTTACTGAGAACCGCTTGTCATTTCCTTCTGCTCCTCATTGGGTTCGACACTCTTACTTATCGATAGGACTATGATAGATCCCCTATACTTGTGGGTCATCAGCCAGCGAGCTCGAGCTCGAGTGCGCTGATGCTGCAGAACGCACGATTCCCTCCCCTTTCTTTCTTTTTTTTCTGATGAAAAGAGGACCTTATCTTCTTAGGCCCTTTTACAGTTTAGTCCATGATACTCTATCTATTTATGATCTATTATGTCATGCCAGGTTACCCTTTCCAGCGGGCCCCCAACTGTCATAAACATGATTAAAATGAATGAAACGGGTGACTAGTGTTGTTTGCAAAAAATTAGCTTCAGAATTAGTGTTTTTCGATACAAAACTATAGAAGAATGGTTTCTACAACCCTATGTTGGGGAACGTTGCATGGGAAACAAAAAGTTTCCTACGCACACGAAGATCTAATCAAGGTGATGAGCATCTACGAGAGCGAGAGTGGATCTACATACCCTTGTAGATCGCTAAGCGGGAAGCGTTAAGAAACGCGGTTGGTGTAGTCGAACGTCTTCGCGATCCAAATCGCCGCGCGTCCCGTGATCCCATCACGATCCGTCCCGTGATCCAATCACGATCCGTCCTGCGATCCGAGCACGATCCGTCCCACGAATCTTGATCACGATCCGTCTCACGAACTTGATCACGATCCTTCCGATCTAGCACCGAACGGACGGCACCTCCGTGTTCAGCACACGTACAGCTTGATGACGATCTCCACTGTCTTGATCCAGCAAGAAGGAGTGGAGAGGAAGAAGAGTTCTCCGGCAGCCTGACGGCGCTCCGGCGATGGTGGTGGAGTAATTCCGGCAGGGCTTCGCCTAAGCACTGCAGAAAACCGATCTAGAGGAGAAACTATGCACTCGAAGAACGGGTAGCACGTGACTGAAAATCTTGTGCAAAACCCTTCTATTCCACCAGTATATATAGGAGGATAGGAGGAGGAGGGCTGGCGCAGGGCTGAGCCCCTCTTGGAGTCGGCCAAAGCCAAGGGGGAGGAGTCCTACTCCTCCTCCACTCCTAGTAGGAGTAGGACTTTCCCTTTTTGCCTTTTTTCTACTCTTTTTCCTTTGGGATTCTTCCCCCAGCCGCATGGGCCTGTTGTGGCTATTCCACCAGCCCACTAAGGGCTGGTTAATACTCTCCCACAGCCCATGAAGCCTCTTGGGTCGAAATACCCCTCCCGGAGGTCTCCCGGTACACTACCGGCACTCCCGGTACACTACCGATAAGCCCGGAACTTTTCCGGCGACCAAAACAGGACTTCCTATATATGAATCTTTACCTCCGGACCATTCCGGAGCTCCTCATGACGTCCAGGATCTCATCCGGGACTCCGAACAAACTTCGGTCACCACCATACATAACTCTATACTACCGAAACGTCACCAAATCTTAAGTGTGCAGACCCTGCGGGTTTGAGAACTATATAGACATGACCGAGACACCTCTACGGTCAATAACCAATGGCAGGACCTGGATGTCCACATTGGTTCCTACATATTCTACGAAGATCTTTATCGGTCAAACCTCTATGTCAAGGATTCAGTTAATCCCGTATGATGTTCCCTTTGTTCTTCGGTATGTTACTTGTCCGAGATTCGATCGTCGGTATCTCCATACCTAGTTCAACCTCGTTACTGGCAAGTCTCTTTACTCGTTCCGTAATACAAGATCCCATGACCAACACTTAGTCACATTGCTTGCAAGGCTTATTGTGATGGTGTATTACCGAGTGGGCCCTGAGATACCTCTCCGTTACACGGAGTAACAAATCCCAGTCTTGATCCATGCCAACTCAATAGACACCCTCGGAGATACCTGTAGAGCACCTTTATAGTCACCCAGTTACGTTGCGACGTTTGATACACACAAGGTACTCCTCCGATATTTTTGAGTTACATGATCTCATGGTCATAGGAACATATACTTGACATGCAGAAAACAGTAGCAATAAACTGACACGATCATAAGCTACATTTGTAGTTTGGGTCTTGTCCATCACATCATTCTCCTAATGATGTGATCCCGTTATCAAATGAGATCTCATGTCCATGGCTAGGAAACCTTAACCATCTTTCAATCAACGAGCTAGTTTACTAGAGGCATACTAGGGACATTGTGTTTGTCTATGTATCCACACGTGTATCCATGTTTCCAATTAATACAATTATAGCATGGATAATAAATGATTATCATGAACAAGGAAATACAATAATAAACACTTTATTTATTGCCTCTAGGGCATATTTCCAACAGTCTCCCACTAGCACTATAGTCAATAATCTAGGTCACATCACTATGTGATTTACATTGTAATGAATCGAACACCCATGCAGTTCTGGTGTTGATCAAGTTTAGCCCTTGGAAGAGGTTTAGTCAACGGGTCTGCAACATTCAGATCCGTGTGCACATTGCAAATATTTATGTCTTTCTCCAATATGTAAACGCGGATGGAGTTGAAGCATCGCTTTATGTGTTTGGTCCTCTTGTGAAACCTTGGTTCCTTGGCCAGAGCAATTGCACCAGTGTTGTCACAGAACAGGTTCATTGGATTCAGTGCACTGGGCACTACTCCAAGATCTATCATGAACTGCTTCATCCACACACCTTCCTTCGCCGCCTCCGAGGCTGCGATGTATTCCGCTTCACATGTAGAATCAGCTACCACGCTTTGCTTGGAACTGCACCAGCTTACCGCTCCCCCGTTAAGAATAAATATGTATCCGGTTTGCGACTTAGAGTCGTCCGGATCAGTGTCAAAGCTTGCATCGACGTAACCCTTTACGAAGAGCTCTTTATCACCTCCATAAACGAGAAACATTTCCTTAGTCCTTTTCAGGTACTTAAGGATATTCTTGACCGCTTGCCAGTGCTCCATTCCAGGATCACTTTGAAACCTTCCGGCCATACTTATGGCAAGGCTGACATCGGGTCTTGTGCATAACATCACATACATGATAGAGCCTATGGCTGAAGCATAGGGGATGACACTCATCTTTTCTCTATCTTCTGCAGTTACTGGGCACTGAGTCTTACCCAACTTTACACCTTGTAATACAGGCAAGAACCCCTTCTTGGACTGTTCCATTTTGAACTTCTTCAAAACTTTATCAAGGTATGTGCTCTGTGAAAGTGCTATTAAGCATCTCGATCTATCTCTATAGATCTTAATGCCTAATATGAAAGCAGCTTCTCCTAGGTCCTTCATTGAAAAACTCTTGTTCAAATATTCCTTCACGCTTTCCAGCATTTCTATATTGTTTCCAATCAGCAATATGCCATCCACATATAATACTAGAAACGCTATGGAGCTCCCACTCACTTTCTTGTAAATACAAGCTTCTCCGTAAACTTGTATAAACTCAAACGCTTTGATCACCTCATCAAAGCGCTTATTCCAACTCCGAGATGCTTGCACTAGTCCATAAATGGAACGCTGGAGTTTGCAAACTTTGTCAGCATTCTCTGGATCGAAAAAACCTTCGGGTTGCATCATATACAACTCTTCCTTAAGGAAACCGTTGACGAACGCTGTTTTTACATCCATCTGCCAAATTTCATAGTCGAAATAGGCAGCTATTGCTAACATGATTCTGACAGACTTAAGCATCGGTACGGGTGAGAAAGTCTCATCGTAGTCAACTCCTTGAACTTGTGAAAAACCCTATGCCACAAGTCGAGCTTTATAGACGGTGACATTACCATCCGCGTCTGTTTTCTTCTTAAAGATCCATTTGTTCTGAATGGCCCTTTGCCCTTCAGGTAATACTTCCAAAGTCCATACTTCGTTTTCATACATGGATCCCATCTCGGATTTCATGGCCTCTAACCATTTCTCGAAATCCGGGCCCATCACCGCTCCTCCATAGCTCGTAGGTTCATTGTTGTCCAACAACATGACTGCCAAGACAGGGTTGTCATAACACTTAGGGTTAGTACGCGGCCTTGTCGACCTACGAGGTTCAATAGCTACTTGATCCGAAGCTTCATGATCATCATCATTAACTTCCTCTTCTACCGTCGTAGGTTCCACAAAAACATCTTTCTGCGCTGCGCTACTTTCTGGTTGAAGTAAAGCTTCAATAACCTCATCAAGCTCTATTTTCCTCCCACTCAATTCTTTCGAGAGAAACTCTTTCTTAAGAAATGTTCCATTTTTAGCGACAAACACTTTGCCTTCGGATCTAAGATAGAAGGTATACCTGACTGTCTCTTTTGGGTATCCTATGAAGATGCATTTCTCCACTTTGGGTTCTAGCTTTTTAGGCTAAAGCTTTTTGACATAAGCATCACATCCCCAAACATTAAGAAATGACAACTTTGGCTTCTTGCCAAACCACAGTTCATATGGCGTCGTCTCAACGGATTTTGATGGTGCCCTATTTAAAGTGAATGCAGCTGTCTCTAGTGCATAACACCAAAACGATAGTGGAAAATCAGCAAGAGACATCATATAACGCACCATATCTAATAAGGTTCAATTACGATGTTCGGACACACCATTACGCTGTGGTGTTCCGGGCGGTGTCAACTGTGAAATAATTCCACCTTGTCTTAAGTGACTGCCAAACTCATAACTCAGATATTCACCTCCTTGATCAGATCGCAGGAACTTAATCTTCTTGTTACGATGATTCTCAACTTCACTCTGAAATTGCTTGAACTTTTCAAACATTTCAGACTTGTGTTTCATTAAGTAAATATACCCATATCTACTTAAGTCATCAGTGAAGGTGAGAAAATAACGATATCCACCACGCGCTGCAACATTCATTGGACCGCACACATCAGTGTGTATGATTTCCAATAAGTCACTCGCCAGTTCCATTGTTCCAGAGAACGGCGTTTTAGTCATCTTGCCCATGAGGCATGGTTCACATGTGTCAAGTGATTCAAAATCAAGTGACTCCAAAAGTCCATCAGCATGGAGCTTCCTCATGCGTTTTACACCAATATGACGTAAATGGCAGTGCCACAAGAAAGTGGTACTATCATTATCAATTCTACATCTTTTGGCATCAATGTTATGAACATGTGTGTCATCACTATCAAGATTCAATTTGAATAAACCCCTAACATTGGGTTCATGACCATAAACGATATTACTCATATAAATAGAACAACCTTTATTCTCTGATTTAAATGAGTAACCATCTCGCAATAAACAAGATCCAGAGATAATGTTCATGCTTAACGCAGGCACTAAATAACAATTATTCAGGTTCATCACTAATCCCGATGGTAATCGAAGAGAGAGCGTGCCGACGGCGATCACATCAACCTTGGAACCATTTCCCACGCGCATCGTCACCTCGTCCTTTGCCAGCCTTCGTTTATTCCGTAGTTCCTGCTTTGAGTTGCAAATGTGAGAAACCGAACCGGTATCAAATACCCAGGCACTACTACGAGTGCTAGTAAGGTACACATAAATAACATGTATATCATATATACCTTGTTTTTCATTGGCTGCCTTCTTGTCAGCCAGGTACTTGGGGCAGTTCCGCTTCTAGTGACCAGTTCCTTTGCAATGAAAGCACTCAGTTTTTGACTTGGGTCCATGCTTGGGCTTCTTTGCATGAGTAGCAACTGCTTTGCCATCCTTCTTGGTTTTACCCTTCTTGCCCTTGCCCTTGACTTTGCCATTTTTCTTGAAACTAGTGGTTTTATTGACCGTCAACACTTGATGTTCTTTCTGGATTTCAGACTCAGTGACTTTTAGCATCGCAAACAGCTCGGCGACTGACTTGTTCATCCCATGCATGTTATAGTTCATCACAAAGCTCTTGTAACTAGCTGGCAGTGATTGAAGAACTCTGTCAGTGATCGCCTCTGGCGGAAGGGCAATTCCCAACTCTGCTAGATGAGTTGAATACCCAGACACTCTGAGTATATGTTCACTGATAGACCCGTTCTCCTCCATCTTGCAAGCATATAACTTATCGGAGGTTTCATACCTCTCGATCCGGGCATTCTTCTGAAAGATAAACTTTAACTCCTGGAACATTTCATATGCTCCATGACGTTCAAAACGTCTTTGAAGTCTCGGTTCTAAGCCATACAATATTGCACACCGAACTATTGAGTAATCTCTAGTACGTGCCTCCCAAGCGTTCTTAACGTCTTCGGAGGTCATGTCTTCTGGTTGGTCACCAAGCGGTGCATCCTGGACATATGATTTTTGGGAAGCCGTGAGGATAATCCTCAAATTACGGGCCCAGTCAACAAAGTTACTTCCATCATCTTTCAGTTTAGCTTTCTCTAGGAACGCATTAAAATTCATGGGTGCTACTGCGCGAGCCATTGATCTACAACATAAATATGCAAAGTTCACTTAGATTATTGTTCAAGATAATGAGTTTAGTTAATGAAATTACTAAAGCTCCCACTCAAATTGACATCCCTCGGGTCATCTGAGTGTCACATGATCCAAATCCACCAACTCAAGTCCAATCATCACGTGAGTTGAGGTGGCTTCAATGGTGAACATCATGATGTTGATCATATCTACTATATGACTCATGTTCGACCTTTCGGTCTCTTGTGTTCCGACGACATGTCTGTACATGCTAGGCTCGTCAAGTTTAACCCTAGTGTTCTACGCATGCAACACAGGCTTGCACCCGTTGTATGTGAACGTAGAGTCTATCACACCCGATCATCACGTGGTGTCTCAACACGACGAATTTTCGCAACGGTGCACACTCAGGGAGAACACAATTTTATCTTGAAATTAAGTGAGGGATCACCTTATAATGCTACCGTCGTACTAAGCATAACAAGGTGCATAAAAGGATTAACATCACATGCAATTCATAAGTGACATGATATGGCCATGAACTTGTGCTTTAGATCTCCATCTTGAAAGCACCGGCATGATCTTCATCGTCACCGGCACGACGCCATGATCTCCATCATCTTGATCTCCATCAATGTGTCGCCATCGAGGTTGTCACGCCCTGCATGCTTCTACTACTATTTCTACCGTTTAGCGATAAAGTAAAGCATTACATAGCGCTTAATGATTGACACGCAGGTCATACAATAATTAAAGACAACCCTATGGCTCCTGCCGGTTGCCGTACTCATCGACATGCAAGTCATGAAAATCTATACATCACATGATCATCTCATACATCATATATATGACATCATGTAATTGGCCATATCACATCACAACATACCCTGCAAAAACAAGTTAGACGTCCTCTAATTGTTGTTGCATGTTTTACGTGGCTGCTACGGGTTTCTAGCAAGCACAATTCTCACCTACGCATAAACCACAACGGTGATACATAATTTTCTTTTCAACCTTCTCAAGGACCGGCTTTGTCGAATCCGATCCAACTAAAGTGAGAGAAACTGCCACCCGCCAGCCATCTAGGCAACAAGTTGCGTCGAGGGAACCGGTCTCTTGTAAGCGTACGAGTAATGTTGGTCCGGGCCGCTTCATCTCACAATACGGCTGAACCAAAATCCGACCAAGGGAGGAAGCAATCTAAGCATCAACGCCCACAAACCTTTTGTGTTCTACTCGAGATCTCATCTACACATAGACCTAGCCCATGATGCCACTATTGGGGAACGTTGCATGGGAAGCAAAAAAAATCCTACGCACACGAAGATCTATCCATGGTGATGAGCATCTACGAGAGGGAGAGTGGATCTACATACTCTTGTAGATCGCTAAGCGTGAAGCATTAAGAAACGCGGTTGGTGTCGTCGAACATCTTCGCGATCCAAATCGCCGTGTGTCCCGCGATCCAATCACGATCCATCCCGCGATCCAATCACGATCCGTCCCGCGATCCGATCACGATCCGTCCCACGAATCTTGATCACGATCCGTCTCACGAACTTGATCACGATCCTTCCGATCTAGCACCGAACGGACGGCACCTCCGCGTTTAGCACACGTACAGCTTGATGACGATCTCCACCGTCTTGATCCAGCAAGAAGGAGTGGAGACGAAGAAGAGTTCTCCGGCAGCCTGACGGCACTCCGGCGATGGTGGTGGAGTAATTCTGGCAGGGCTTCGCCTAAGCACTACAAAAAACCGATCTAGAGGAGAAACTATGCACTGGAGGAACGGATAGCACGTGGCTAAAAATCTTGTTCAAAACCCTTCTATTCCACCAGTATATATAGGAGGAGAGGAGGAGGAGGGCTGGCGCAGGGATGATCCCCTCTTGGAGTCGGCCAAAGCCAAGGGGGAGGAGTCCTACTCCTCCTCCACTCCTAGTAGGAGTAGGACTCTCCCTTTTTGCCTTTTTCCCACTCTTTTTCCTTTGGGATTCTTCCCCCAGCCACATGGGCCTGTTGTGGCTATTCCACCAGCCCACTAAGGGCTGGTTAATACTCTCCCACAGCCCATGAAGCCTCTTGGGTCGAAATACCCCTCCCGGAGGTCTCCCGGTACACTATCGGCACTGCCGGTACACTACCGATAAGCCCGGAACTTTTCCGGCGACCAAAACAGGACTTCCTATATATGAATATTTACTTCCGGACCATTCCGGAGCTCCTCGTGATGTCCAGGATCTCATCCGGGACTCCGAACAAACTTCGGTCACCACCATACATAACTCTATACTACCAAAACGTCACCAAACCTTAAGTGTGCAGACCCTGCGGGTTCGAGAACTATATAGACATGACCGAGACACCTCTACGGTCAATAACCAATGGCGGGACCTGGATGTCCACATTGGTTCCTACATATTCTACGAAGATCTTTATCGGTCGAACCTCTATGTCAAGGATTCAGTTAATCCCGTATGATGTTCCCTTTGTTCTTCGGTATGTTACTTGTCCGAGATTCGATCGTCGGTATCTCCATACCTAGTTCAACCTCGTTACTGACAAGTCTCTTTACTCGTTCCGTAATACAAGATCCCATGACCAACACTTAGTCACATTGCTTGCAAGGCTTATTGTGATGGTGTATTACCGAGAGGGCCCTGAGATACCTCTCCATTACACGGAGTAACAAATCCCAGTCTTGCTCCATGCCAACTCAACAGACATCCTCGAAGATACCTGTAGAGCACCTTTATAGTCACCCAGTTACGTTGCGACGTTTGATACACACAAGGTACTCCTTCGATATTTGTGAGTTACATGATCTCATGGTCATAGGAACATATACTTGACATGCAGAAAACAGTAGCAATAAACTGACACGATCATAAGCTACATTTGTAGTTTGGGTCTTGTCCATCACATCATTCTCCTAATGATGTGATCCCGTTATCAAATGACATCTCATGTCCATGGCTAGGAAACCTTAACCATCTTTCAATCAACGAGCTAGTTCACTAGAGGCATACTAGGGACATTGTGTTTGTCTATGTATCCACACATGTATCCATGTTTCCAATTAATACAATTATAGCATGGATAATAAATGATTATCATGAACAAGGAAATACAATAATAAACACTTTATTTATTGCCTCTAGGGCATATTTTCAACACCCTAGTCTTCAATGTCAATGTTTTCTATAATTAACTCACAGAAGTTAAGTTTTGTAATGGAAACATTTCCAGTGTCAATGAAACACTTCTTCACAATGGTGGAAACACATCCCACGTCGTTAGTGCTTCATACAAAATTAATAAAGCTTCATTGTTTTGCATCCGCTGCCTTGGATGGATGTGTCAAATAGTTGCTTCATACTACATAAATTACTAAAGGTTCATTTCTTATCGTGCGAACGGCGGCAGAAACTAGAGGGGCTCGTCGGCTGGGTAGAGGGTCGAGAGAGATGGAGCATGGTGGCGGCGGAGCAGGGGCATGAACACCTGTAAGTTCGACATCCTCCGGCGTGGGGATCTTCGCTCCAGCTGCTACCTGGAGAGCACCTTCTCCATACCACCATAGGGTGAATGTACGAGACAATCTCGTCCTCGGCGAGGTGTTTCGCAGAACTAGATCGGATCGGCGTTTGGGGAGTTTCCTGTGGAAACACCGACGCCGGCGAAGAGATCTGATGGAGAGATGCGGCTGGTGGGAAGGATATATATAGGGAAGCACATGCTGTTTGATGGGAGTGGTAGATCAACGGCCCTGCAGGTGTAGAAAATCCTTATATCGGTATACCAATGTAAAGCTTTTCCCTAAAACTTAATTTTATTTTGAAAAGCTGCATTGAACTCTATCAATTGTATTAAACAAAATGCAAATAGACTATTAAATAGCACATCATAAGGAAAATGCACAGACATAATTTCGGTTGCAGCATCATTACAATTTTGTTGCATTGTCACATCGTGACATGCTATGAATCTTGTATTGTCTTGCATGGTTTTAGCTCGGTGAATTCGGAACCATTGACATATTTACTACTCTATGATGAATGCGCTTTACGTACTACTATATACGATTTATGCGCGCATAAATTGTAACTGAAATAACTATCCAATGACAATATCACTTACACACACAGCAATACATTGTTTTGTATTATCATCATGCATGTTACGCTCAAGAATCTCAAGATATACTCCCAGCAAAATCTTAACTGCAATACATATTGGATGACAAGATTGTGTACACATCATATATAGTAGTAGAGTACTATCGTTTGTCATCATGCATGTCATTATTTTAAGTCGTTTTGTTACTCACCCATCCAGCTAGCTAGCAGCCACACGTATGCATGTGCACAAACGCATGGTCGCATGGGTAGAAGTCTCGTGGCTGCTGCGTGTATGTTTTGACCTAACCTATCCGGCCCATACACACACACACCCTTATGAATGAATGAAATACTTCATGAAGGATCCCTGTGTGACTTGATCTACTTCTAGACCTTTTTAACCTCAGTAGAATTACACATCAAGATCATTACCTTACCTCCAAGCTCCACCAGTCATCCCGTGGATTCAACTGCCCTTTGCCTGCCGCCCCGGAGGCTGGTGGCAAGGAGGGGAATCCCGATATCTCAATTCCGGGTAGTAGTTTAGGCTAGGATTTTCTAGTCCTCACAGGGGCGGCACTCGGATGGATGGCGATGTTTTATTTTTGATTGGTTTTTCGGGCTTCAATTCTCCTCTAATTTGTCTGTTAGCACGGAGTCATAGGAGCTTTGACGTAGAATCTTACCGTCTCCTTGGGACGTTGAGGTTAGGGTTTCTTGACATATGTGCGCGATGGCTTGATCTGATGTTAGGCAATTCTGATTGGTTCAAAGGTTTAATAATGACGATTGTGACTCAAGGGCACTGGTCCTTAGGGACACGTGCATGAAAATTTTCCAGCTATCATCGACAAGGTCAACCTGACTCCTATATGAGAGCGGAGACAACAATGCATCGGCGGCTCATTCTGACTGTGTTCGTGGCCGTTCGGTGGTAGAGGGACGTTCATGTATATTTTATTATGCTTTAGATGCTTTGTTCTTTAAGTGAACTGTTATAATATATTTGTGTCCTTTTGAAAGGAAAAAGAGAACAGTATTTACCATACGGCATTCCTTTCCATTTAGACCGTAATAAATTTCACACATGTGACACGAAGCAATTTCGTCATGGTATTTTTTTTATGGCACCTTTAGTTAATCGAGGATGACAACTTTAGTTGTGAAGCATGACAACTTTCTGTTTGGATGACAATATTCAGTTTTTGGATTGTTTTTGTCGGATAGCAATTATAATTGTAAGAAAGTCAGGACGGTGTTACTTTTTGTCATCACACGTGAGGTACTTATCATTTGGTTTTTTTTTTGGCCTACAAGCATCTAGAAGCATATGCGGTAATGTAAACAGCCATATCGAACATCTTTTGATTCTTTTCTTGATGGGTAGCTCGTCAATAATTAGCTTAGCATGGCACGCGTATATGGAAATGTCATCAATCTACATCTATGCTTCACTCTTATAAACAAAGAATCTCCTGCAGTCTCTAGCATCTTCTATGCGCGTGCTCTTGTTTATGTCACCTCAGCTAGTTAATCATACTTGCAACTTGCATATTGTTTGACCTAGGTATGAATGGTGGCACATTCCACAACATACAGTAGCATAAATCAACGTATACTAAAAGAGAACAGTCCACACATATGTGTGAATCATTTGCTCGATCTCATACGGCGAGAAGAAGCAAGCACACCCCATACATGGGGTACGTGGCTACATCCCCCATGTATTCATGTGTGGACACACTTTAGTTTAGGCTTGGCGGCCCTAGACAACCACCGAAGAGACGTCCTACCGTATTAAACTAACTCCCAAGGACCAAAATCAGAAGCATATAGTCACAATGCATGGCAACCTTGCAAATCATGAACCTACCATTGTTTTTGGTTAATTTGGTATAGCTAGTTCTTTTGTGGACAATACACAATGCTAGATCGGCACATGTCCATATGCATGCATGATAGCTTCGTCGCAAAATATATATTTCTACTTGTTGCTTAGTGTGAGTTGCGGTGTTTGGGGATCAAATATTCCACACACCGTTTGCATGCACTCGGCAAAGAAAAGGCAACTTCATTTTCTTTATTGTTTGGAGTGGATTATATCCACTTCCTTTATATGAAATATTAAGTGTCAAAGGTTGCCCAGAGTATTTTACGTCTTTAATGTCTTGTTTGACGTATACAATTTAGAAAATTGTTTTTTTCCTACAATTTATGTCCAAATATAATGCTAGTCATGTGTTAATTGAAACTAATATGTGTTCTTGCATCCGTATATATCCATGGATGTTTTTCTTCTTCTGGTTATTATGATATCCTTTCGGTACATTGTATCTGTTACATAGCTCGGGGCAGGTTCATAGCATATGCATGCATATGATATGTGCCAGTATATCTTGATTGAGTGAGGATTGTCCCTGTCCTTTTTGAGCCTTTCAGGCGTTGTATTTTGACCCATACATCTACATGTGCCCATGCTTGCAACTTGTGTGAACATATCATAGAATAAAAATGTTGATCTTGACAACCAACTAGATGTAGAGCAAGAAAATAAATCAAATATTTTGTCAGTTTTTTTAGCAAATCATACAATCTATCATATATTATCCTCCTTGCAGTGTTCCAAACTTATGTTGGTAACAAGTTGCATGTGCATGGTTCCAAATTAACTTATATCTCAACTACTGGTCCATCGAATTGTTCTAGTTATAAAAAATGATATGGTTTTTGGTAAGATTACTATTTTATTTCACCATGGGTTCTATTTTTATGCACACATTGTCTATATACTTGGCCTTTGCGTTAGCTGGTGAGGGAGGTGTGTGTATATAGACCCTAATGCTAGCCCCACTACTATTTCTCCACCTTGGCCCCTCCTTAGCTGCTGACCTCATCGGCCACCATTGTCGATACCCTCTTCCATCTCCCTCCTACCCGCTCCTTAGCTCCTGGTCCCATCTTCTATAGTCAATGATATATGTGGTGGTAACGACAACCCAGTCCTTGCAGTGGGTCAAGACGATGGCATGACACCGTGGGGTGGCATGGTAGTACATGGGAGGGGGCAAGAGCATCACAATGGTGAGGGGAAGACCGTCTCGAGTGGCTTTGATTGTGTATGGCGTGGGTGTGCACTACAACAGTGACCACCGACTCATTGGAGACATAATCACGGGGGACTCCGAGTAGGATGAGGACGTCCATTGTGGCCTTTAGCTCCTCCTCCTTCCAAACCTAGTCGCCTATGCAAGGATTGAGGAGCAAAATCTTTGACAGTCCAATGGAGCATGTGCCCCGGCTTACTCACACATGACCAGCTCCATGAATTTATTTTCTTTCGGAGGTCACTACAACTCACATTGTGGGAGGCCTTTGAGTTGTTTTTTTACCAATAACTTTTAATCTCGACGGGTGTAAAACCCGTTTGTGGGGTCGTTAGGTGGCCCTTGGTGATTAATGATTTTTGTAGTAGTGTTAGATCTTCTCCAACCTAATACCATGGGATCATGGAAGCTCCTTTTTGCTTAAATATCTTTTGTCAAGAAACCTTTGTGCAAATACTAGTTAGCCCTTATGCCCCCTACAAGTATACATGACACAATCATAGAACATACATGTGTCATGCAACTATTTAATCCCATTTAGAAATAATATCTCATGATGGAATTATTTTTGACTAGGAATGACTACCTAATGGAATTATAACTTGAGGAATTTATACATACTCGATGTGTACTTGGGTAAATATGTAAGGAAGATTGGCATTCCAATACATTAGCACTTAATATACAGGAAATATTTTCCATGTAGTAATTGAAAAAAAAGTGGTTTATTGTCAGATTGCAGCCCTGATAGAAAATAAGCTATATAACAAAACCATATATTTAATTATGGTACGTAACTCACACATGTATGTTATGGAGTGGAAGGAAATAAATATTATCCAATTACATACAAGTTAAAACAACTTACCCCGGGCGTTGCGGCGGGACTGGTTTCATGTATTCTAATGAGGTTGGTTGGGTCTCTAAGAGAGGAGTGATGACGATGACGCTTGTGTGTTATCTTGGCAAGACCCGCTTTAGAATGGTGTGCGTGAGGTTTGTTATGTGTGCCGCCCAGCCGTTGTGATGGCTTTCGCCTGGTTCTCCATAATGAACTGGGCAACCTGGTTTTCGCTCGATTTTCCTTAATTAAATGAGCAACTCTTTTCTTCTTAATGAATGCAGGATAACTGTCATTTCGAAAAAAATGAGGTCGGTTGTATGAAACATAAACATGTGAATTGCTAATACCATGTGATTATTATATACAATAAATATATTTTTCATGCATGGATTTATATGGAGGTGGACATTTTTTTCATGCATGCATGGTTGCATGTGCATTAAGTATGCTAGTTGGGTGGAGCATGCAATTAAGAAAAAGGTAATAATGATTGATGAGGTAGCATGTGTGCATGTTAAGATAAATAGGATAACGGGGATCAACTTCTTATGTATATAGGATATAGGATAAGAGGATAATAGAGTTCTACAAAATGCCCACAAAGCACGGCACGACAATTACTCGCACAAAATAATAGACCCTAGTTTTTGGCACCCGCTATAGCCCAAAGTCTAGCTTCCTTAAGGATGATGTTAAGGAGTATAGTTGCTGGAGCACTGTTGTGGCGGAACATACGAGCATTTTTCTCGTTTCATATTGTTCACAAGACAAGAATTGTGAGAGACGTATAGCTAGTCGATGGGGATTGCTTTTGTCGGTCCGCCAATCCCACCAAGCATATAGGGACTCCTCGAGATGCCACGCGGATGTGTCGCTGTGCATGAGGGCCAACCTGCCATCTTCGGCTTCAACAGCAAGGGAAAAAATCATGCACGCGCATTGAAGAATTCACAAACGTGACCACCGGTGACGACGGTGTGGATGTTGATTTTGAAAATCCATGCATTGTCTTTGAGGGCGTCCCGCACTTTTCAGTTATTTCGGTGGTACCGTTTACAACGTATACCGAGGTTAGATATTGCGACTTATTTTGTAAACAGTACCACCCTTAAGGCTGGGTGATATAAGATAGGTTAAAAACGTAATTTTTGTATGACAAATACTATTTGACGTTAGTTGGTTGAGATGCTCGTGCTCTCCCTATTTGTTTTTCTCTGGACCGTTGTTTCCGTGACATTTCCAGTCGGGCGATGAATCGATCGATATGACCGTTCTCCTTGAATACGTACCTTCCCGTACATGTTGTCAACATATCATTATATAGTACACCACACTGGTAGAAAAAGATCCATTTGTCCCGGTTCCGAAACCGGGACTAAAGGGTCGGTACTAAAGCCCAATACCTTTAGTCCCGGTTCGTCTACGAACCGGGACAAATGGGGCTCCACGTGGGCTGCTGTGGTGCGCTAGGGCGGAGGACATTTAGTCCCGGTTGGTAACACGAACCGGGACCAAAAGACATCCACGCGTCAGTAGTCCAGGGCCTGTGGTTTTGTTTTTTTTTTGAAAGGGGGGTGGGGGGGTTTAGGGGGTTTTGCAGGGTTAATTTAGGGGTTTCATATATTATTTTAGCTAGCTAATAGAGAGAAGTGTCCTCTCTTATCTCCGTGCTTGGTCGACGCTACGTACTATACGTATAGAGAGGACTCGACACGCTAGCTAGTAAGAAAATGAAGGAAATCATTAAGTACAGAAGATCGTCAAGAACGTATACAGAGAGGAGTGGTCGACCTCTCCTTCTCCGAGAGATTGGTCGAACAACAAGTTTTCGGATATCTATCCGACGCTACTGGCTACATATATACAATATAAGATCTCTTACAATCCCCTCACATCTGAACTCAACTTTCACATGGTATTCTCCGTGTTTATCGATGACGTGGTCAAGAAAGAATCCCGCCAATTCCTCTTGAATTGCTTTTATGCGATCTTGTGGTAGGAGTTGATCCTGCAGCTCCGAAAGCTAATTTGAAGAAGGGGGTCAATACATATATATGAATGAAACTCAACACAAATGATGGTAATAAAATAAAATTGTGAATATTATTGCTTACGCACTTCAAAATCTTCTTTAGAGTAGCCGGCATGCTTAGAGGTCGTCGCGTCGTAGATGTACTCGCAAACGTAGTATCCACAAAGATTAGTCCCTTCTTCCTGTCACAACCACTTACTAGAAATAGAGGTCAATCAAACTGATAATCAAGCATTATAAATGGTATTGATGAAAAGTAGCTAGAATCAATAGGAGATGCGCGGAACTAGCTAGTAGTACTTACTTTCGGGTATGTAAATTGCAGCTTCCCCGGCAGTCCCGGAGCTATTGCAGTGAACTGTTTCCAAACTCTGCCAGACAAAGGAAATAATTATTACCTGATATCAGGAAATGGATAAAGTTGCCGATATTGTGCGATAATGATCGATTGAACTTACTTCACGAGCATTTCAATGATCACCTCATACTGCTTGCGATCTTTTCGTCTTGAGTCTAAGACGGTTACTAGTCCCTCCACAAGCTTAATCTCTAGGAGAATAAAGTGGAAGCTGCGCACGCATGCATAACTCATCAATTACATTACTATAACCTCGAGTAATAAGGAAAACCGAATATGCACAAGACAGTAACACTCACTCGAACTTGTAAGGAAATATTATTTTATCTTTGTTTTGATGTTTAAGCAACGAATTTAGCAAGTTGGCCTCGTCTCGTTTGGCATCATGTTTAATTTCCCATTCATTAAAGAGATTTAGGTTAATGAACCCAATATTATAGATTTATTTTTTCTTGCATTCGACGATCTTCAATCTGCATGATATAGTGAGGATAATTATATGTACGTGCAATGAAAGAGCTGAGCTATATATAGAGACTTAATTAAAAAAGTAGTACTTACGGACAGTAGCAAGTGACGATTACTTTATCGATGGCCATTTGATTGAAAAGCTGGAATAACTCCTCAAATGGAACACACAACAGTTCAATTCCAACGAGGTCATGCTCCTCTTTAACTGTCAGCATCAAAGTATCCGTCCCAGACTTGCAGGTGTCCATGTACCACTCATGGAATCTTCACATCATCG
The DNA here is from genome assembly GCA_022496015.1 of Hordeum marinum. Lineage (NCBI taxonomy): Eukaryota > Viridiplantae > Streptophyta > Magnoliopsida > Poales > Poaceae > Hordeum > Hordeum marinum. The sequence continues at coordinate 32,109,255 of CM039676.1, forward strand.
TTGTTAGAGGAGAATGACCAGGTCTGACGAGAGGCTTCCCGTGCCGGTATTTGTGATCGTCCTCCTTCATTATATCAAAATGTACATCGTCGGGCAGGTAATCACCAGGATTGGTACCGGGCACCATTACCGGCAGATTTGGGACGATATCGCTAGACACCTTCAGCGGGGGGCACGATTGGTTCGCCTGTTCGCCAAGTTGGGGAATTTTTTCCCCTTTTGTAATTTTTTCTTGTCTCCTTTTGTCAGTTCTAGTGGTTCTAGACCGGTGCGCTTCTAGCGCTGTCTTTTTAATAGTGCGGACATAGTTGTCATCCGGCGGAGGCGGTGGTGGTCGCTTCAGGGCATCCAAAGTGCGCTTCACTTTCACCGGATCTATCTTCTCCTCCGGGGGTGGATTTTTCTTTGCAAAAAACTCCTTCACTTGGACTTTAGAGATCTTCGTGTTTTCCTCGTCGCTCTTCTCGTAAGGTAACTGCTCAAGAGACTTGAGAGATGATGGACCGTATTGGTATCGCCTCCCGCCACTGGTTGTACTGCTAGACGCCGAAGCAGCCGGAGCGGCGACGGCTGTCTTCCTTAATTGCTTACGAGGCGGAGAAGGAGTGTTACGAGAAGGCGGAGCAGCCGAAGCGGCAGCGGCTCTCTTCCGCCCTTGCTGAGGAGGCGGAGGAGGAGGCAGGCTGCTCGGACGCGCCGGCGCAGGCGGAGAAGGAGGCGGAGTGCCACCACGCACCAGAGCAGGCAGAGTGCCCTGATCACTTGCCGGAGGAGGAGGCAGAGTAGGAGGCGGAGTGCCCTGACTCGCCGGACGAGGAGGAGGCGGAGGCGTCCAGTTCGGAAGCTTGATGAGCTCCTTCCGCCATAGACATGTAGTCTTCAGAGCACATTCCAGCAGAGTCTTCCCTTCACCGGTAGGGCGGTCAAGCTCGAGGTCCTCAAATCCCTCCTCTATCTCATCGACCATCACAATAGCATAGCCTTGTGGAATCGGAAGGCAGTGAAAAGTTGTGCCGGGTTTGGAAGGTGCAACAGAGCCGACACCTGCCTTGACTTTGCGGTGATGCCATTGCATCATAAGGTTGCAAGGTTGAGCCTCCTTGATAGCATCCACGGGGTAGCTGGGAGCCGTGAAGTCAGGCTGGTCAAGCTCGGTGGAAGCCACGCTGCTTCTCCGCTGAGATGGCGGGGTAGCTTCTTGGATAGCTTCGTCCCGCTGAGATCGCTGGTTCTCTAGCGCTAGTACTCTTTCATTCAGCTTCTGCAGATTGCTTTGCTCCTGTTTCCGCTTCCTCTCCCGGGATTTGTAACCGTCTGCGTCAGGAAACCCAACCTTCCACGGAATGGAGCCTGCCGTGCCTCGTGTTCGTCCTGGGTGCTCAGGATTCCCGAGGGCCTGTGTGAGCTCGTCATTCTCTCTGTCGGGAACGCACGTCCCTTCCTGCGCTACGGCCATATACTGTCGAAGATTCTTGACCAGTATTGTCGGTTGCTCGTTCGTCCAAATGCAGTTCCCTGTTTCAGGGTCCAAGGTTCCCCTAGCCTCGAAGAACCAAGTCCTTGTACGGTCTGGCCAGTACAATGTCTCTGGTTGGACCCCTTTAGCAAGCAGGTCCTTCTCAGCCTTGTCCCACAACGTCCGGGCTTTGATGTAGCCACCTGACCCCGTGCGATGGTGAAGCTTCTTCTTTGCAGCATTTATCTTGTTTGTCGCTGACATCTTCCTACTCTTCTCTGATGTCTTGTGGGCCACAAATGTGGGCCAGTGATCTCTTATCTTCTCAAATCGGCCGGTAAATGTTGGAGTCTTCCCTTTGTCGACAAACGTTGATTTCAACTCATTCTTTCACCTCCTGAATAGATCTGCCATCTTCTTAAGAGCATGAGCCATGACCAATGGCTCTATAACTAGCTTATCCGGATCCTCCTCTGCCGGTAGGGTGAAATTTGCTTTCAGCGCGGTCCAAAGATCATCTTTCTGTCTATCGTTGACAAAAGACACTTTAGGGTCTCCGCTCTTCGGCTTATTCCATTGGTGGATGGTGATCGGGATCATGTCCCTAACAAGAACCCCGCACTGAGCAGAAAATGCTTCCTTGGTCCGGCTGGGTTCAATCGGTTGGCCATCTCTATTGATGCTGGTGATCGTGAACCTTTCATCCTGGCGCAACTTTTTCTTCGGGCCTCGTCTCGTTACCGAAGTTTGGCTCGATACGGATCTAGAGGGCTAGAAAAGAAGAAAGAAAAGAGTTAATATGTGTACATACCAAAACAATTAATGCATTAATTAGCCAGTCAGTACAGGCTTAATTAATATATATACCTCGCCGGACTTTGCAACTGCTCCTTCCTCCTTCCTCCGGAGCCATCGTAATCATGTTCTTCCACCTCCATTGTCCGATCATCGGAGCCTTCTTCACCCTCTTCTTCCAGACCATCGGTGTTGTTTAGAAACGATAAGACAACATCACCTCCTTCCCGGGTGATGTCCCCCAACAACGCTTCTTCTTGTAAGTTTCTTTGCGGAAGATTCGGATCGTCCATAGTTTCTGCAAATATTATAACATGACAATTAATATATTAGTGGCAAACATAGACCTAGCTAGCTCGACGCTTCTACGGTTTGGGGATGGATACACAAGGCAACCTCTCGACCCCTCGGCGATCCACGACCCTCTACCCTAGTTCCCGACCCTCGACCCCCTCATGTCACGTTTCTCTAGTGTCAAAGGATTCAACAAATAAAACCATGTCTTCATCATTAGGCGAAAGTAACAGGCGAAAGTACGTATGAAGCTCTCCAAAGTTATTTTGGAATGGAGTCTCAGATAGGATAATTTGCTTTTTGGTACAAAGTTCAGCAAGAGCCTTCCGAATATCGCTATTTGGAAGGCCTTTGCTGAAATTCGTACCAAAAAGCGTATTATCCTATCCGGGACTCCGTTCCAAAATAACTTTGGAGAGAACTTCGAACCATCATGCCTCGGTTACTTTCGGCTAATGATGAAGCCATGGGGATTTCTTCAATAGTTTGACACAAGGCAACCTCTCGACCCATCGGCGATCCACACCCTATAGTTGCCGACCCTCGACCCCCTCACGTCAAGTTTGTCTAGTGTCAAAGGATTCAACAAATAAAACCATGTCTTCATCATTAGGCGAAAGTGGCTCTTTTTTCCTCTATTCCTTCTTCTTCTCCTCTTTTTTTTCTATTCCTTCTTCCTCTCCCCTTCTTCTTCTCCTTCTTCTCCTCCTTCTAAAGTGGCTCGACGACAACGCTCCTTCCCCGCCACCGCGCTCCCCATCGCCTTGCCGGTGTCGATCTCGGGCGGCGGCCGGAGCACAGCCACGGCGGAGACGGCGATGGGGAGCGCGGGGAGGAGCGCGGAGAGGCGGGGAAGAAAAGGAGGGAATGGGGGGAGGGGCTCACAGCGAGGCAGAGGGCGGCGACGGCAAGGTCGGGGCAGAGGGCGGTGACGGCAAGGTTGGGGCAGAGGGCGGCGACGGCGAGGTCGAGGCAGAGGGTGGCGACGGCGAGGTCGGGGCAGAGGGCGTCGACGGGGCAAAGGGCGGCGACGGCGTGGCGGTCGGGCAGCCTGACGGCGTCGGTGTCGTCTCCGGCGTCGTCGGGGGCTAATGGCGAGATGACTGAAAATTCCTAAGTGCCACTTATATACCCAGAGCATTGGTCTCGTTTCGTAGCACCAACCGGAACCAATTCCCACCTTTCGTTCCGGTTGGTGCCACCAACCGGGACCAAAGGTCTCTTTTCAGCAGCCCAAACGGCGGGAAACAGAGACCTTTGGTTCCGGTTGGTGCCACCAACCAGAACTAAAGGGGGCATTGGTCCCGTTTGGTGCTACGAACCGGTACCAATGCCACCCTTTCGTTCCGGTTGGTGCTACCAACCGGAACCAAAGGCCTTGCGCCGCGGTGCGGTGGGATGTTTAGTCCCACCTCGCTAGTCGAGGGAGCGCGAGAGCGGTTTATAAGCGCTGCTGCGCCAACCCTCTCGAGCTCCTCTCAACTGTAGGCTTCCGAGCCTATTGTGTCACTCTTTGCCCGTGGGCCTACTCGGCCTTCTGCGGGCCTGAATCCTGGCCCATTGTTGGGTTTCTAGTCGTATTCAGGCCGTGATGGCCCTGTAGGTGGCATTTTTTTGCTTTATTTTATTTTGTTTCCACTTTTTTAATTTTAACGTTTTGAACAGAAAATACTTTTTTCTATTTTTTTGTTTTCTTTTTTGCTTTATTTAATTTATTTTGTTTCCACTTTTTTGCTTTTAATGTTTTGAACAGAAAATACTATGATAAGTTTAGTTGCATAAACTTTATATAATTTTAGTTTTAATAATACTATAGGGAAACACGCGAAGATAAATAATACTATGAGGAGTAGTTTTATGCTTTAAAATAAAATGTTCTAGGTTTGAGATGTTACTTTGTTGAATGTTTTAAGTTTCCCGCGCCGCCGCCACCATGCCACCATATGTTCTAGGTTTCCCGCGCAGAAGCAGAAGGAATAAAGATATGCCAAATGTTCTAGCACTACAAATGAACTCCGAAAATGTTGAAACTTGGCATGGTATTATCATTTCACCCACATAGAATGTGTATAAAATTTTACAGGGTTACGGCAAAAACTGGATGCACTTCGTGTACAAACTCGACCATCTCCTTCGAAGTATCAAGGTTTCGGACGAAAACTCATATGTTACAAAGGCATTTCATTTTTCTAAACTTATTTCAATTCAAGACTTTTTGTGCATTCAATATGCACCATTCAAGGTCACATACTAAAATTTCAAACATTTCTAACTTTATTTGCTATTTTTCATGCATTTAATGATTTATTTTGAGCTAAATGACCCTGAAATTGGAAAGCAGTACAAATGAACTTAGAAAAGGTTGAAACTTGGCATGGTATCATCATTTGACCAATATAGCATGTGCTAAAAAGTTGAGAGGGTTATGGCAAAAACTGGATGCACTTCGTGTACAAAATGGACAATCTGTTTCGAAGTATCAGGGTTTCGGACAAAAACTCATCTGTTACAAAGGTTTTTGAACTTATTTTAACTCCAGACTTTTTGTTTGTTCAAAATGAACCATTCAAAGCCACATCATCAATTTTCAACCCTTTCTGACTTCATCTGTCTTCACTTTTTCTTCGCTTGTGTCCTTTGCTTATTGCGCCGTAACCATGGATATTCTTCATCGCTTAACAGGGTGCTTGGATCAGCCTTGACTTTGAAGAGAGGAATTTCATGAAACTTTTCATAATCTTCAGACATGTCTGTCTTGCCCCCCAATCCCATGATGTCTCTTTTTCCTGAAAGAACTATGTGGCGCTTTGGCTCATCGTCTGATGTATTCGCTTCCTTATCTTTTTTTTTCTCGGTTTGGTAGACATGTCCTTCACATAGAAAACCTGCGCCACATCATTGGCTAGGACGAATGGTTCGTGTGTGTACCCAAGATTGTTCAGATCCACTGTTGTCATTCCGTACTGTGGGTCTACCTGTACCCCGCCTCCTGACAGATTGACGCATTTGCACTAAAAAAAAGGGACCTTAAAATCATGTCCGTAGTCAAGTTCCCATATGTCCACTATGTAACCATAATATGTGTCCTTTCCCCTCTTGGTTGCTGCATCAAAGCGGACACCGCTGTTTTGGTTGGTGCTCTTTTGATCTTGGGCGATCGTGTAAAATGTATTCCCATTTATCTCGTATCCTTTCCAAGTCAATACAGTATAAGATGGTCCCCTGGACAACGAGTACAGCTCATCAGAAACAATGTTGTCAGCTATGAGACGTGTTTCCACCCAACTGCCGAAAGTCCTGATGTGTTCACGTGTAATCCAGTCATCACACTGCTCCGGGTGTTTGGAGCGCAGACTGTTCTTGTGTTCATCGAGGTACGGTTTCACCAAGGTAGAGTTCTGTAGAACTGTGTAGTGCGCTTGAGACCAAGAATGCCCGTCCCTACATATTATTGAGTCCCCTCCAAGCGTGCCTTTTCCAGTCAGTCTCCCCTCATACCGTGATTGAGGGAGACCAATCTTCTTAAGGCCAGGAATGAAGTCAACACAGAACCCAATGACATCTTCTGTTTGATGGCCCATGGAGATGCTTCCTTCTGGCCTAGCGCGGTTACGGACATATTTCTTTAGGACTCCCATGAACCTCTCAAAGGGGAACATATTGTGTAGAAATACGGGGCCCAGAATGACAATCTCGTCGACTAGATGAACTAGGACGTGCATCATGATATTGAAGAAGGATGGTGGGAACACCAGCTCGAAACTGACAAGACATTGCGCCACATCACTCCTTAGCCTTGGTAGGATTTCTGGATCGATCACCTTCTGAGAGATTGCATTGAGGAATGCACATAGCTTCACAATGGCTAATCGAATGTTTTCTGGTAGAAGCCCCCTCAATGCAACTGGAAGCAGTTGCGTCATAATCATGTGGCAGTCATGAGACTTTAGGTTCTGAAACTTTTTCTCAGCCATATTTATTATTCCCTTTATATTTGACGAGAAGCCAGACGGGACCTTCATACTGAGCAGGCATTCAAAGAAGATTTCCTTCTCTTCTTTGGTAAGAGCGTAGCTGGCAGGACCTTCATACTACTTTGGAGGCATGTCGTCTTTTTCGTGCAAACATTTCAGGTCCTCCCGTGCCTCCGGTGTATCTTTTGTCTTCCCATACACGCCCAAGAAGCCTAGCAGGTTCACGCAAAGGTTCTTTGTCACGTGCATCACGTCGATTGAAGAGTGGACCTCTAGGTGTTTCCAGTAGGGTAGGTCCCAAAATATAGATTTTTTCTTCCACATGGGTGCGCGTCCCTCAGCATCATTCGGAACAGATAGTCCGCCGGGACCCTTTCCAAATATTACGTGTAAATCATTGACCATAGAAAGTATGTGATCACCAGTACGCATGGCGGGCTTCTTCCGGTGATGTGCCTCGCCATTGAAATGCTTGCCTTTCTTTCGACATTGATGGTTGGTCGGAAGAAATCGACGATGCCCTAGGTACACATTCTTCCTGCAATTGTCCAGGTATATACTTTCGGTGTCAGCTAAACAGTGCGCGCATGCGTGGTATCCCTTGTTTGTCTGTCCTGAAAGGTTACTGGGAGCAGGCCAATCATTGATGGTTACAAACAGCAACGCATGCAGGTCAAATTCCTCCTGTTTGTGCTCATCCCACACACGTACACCGTTTCCATTCCATAGATGAAAAAGTTCTTCAACTAATGGCCTTAGATACACATTAATGTCGTTTCCGGGTTGCTTAGGGCCTTGGATTAGAACTGGCATCATAATGAACTTCCGCTTCATGCACATCCAAGGAGGAAGGTTATACATACATAGAGTCACGGGCCAGGTGTTGTGATTGCTCCTCTGCTCTCCTAAAGGATTAATGCCATCCGCGCTTAAACCAAACCATACGTTCCTTGAGTCAGCTCCAAACTCAGCCCAGTCGTACTTTCTCAGGATTTTTCTCCATTGTGACCCGTCAGCGGGGTGTCTCAAATTCCCGTCTTTCTTACGGTCTTCATTGTGCCATCGCAACAACTTGGCATGCTCTTTGTTTCTGAATAGACGTTTCAACCGTGGTATTATAGGAGCATACCACATCACCTTGGCAGGAACCCTCTTCCTGGGGGGCTCGCCGTCAACATCACCAGGATCATCTCGTCTGATCTTATACCGCAATGCACCGCATACCGGGCATGCGTTCAAATCCTCGTACACACTGCGGTAGAGGATGCAGTCATTAGGGCATGCATGTACCTTCTCCACCTCCAATCCTAGAGGGCATATGACCTTCTTTGCTGCGTACGTACTGTCGGGCAATTCGTTATCCTTTGGAAGCCTCTTCTTAAATATTTTCAATACCTTCCCAAATCCCTTGTCAGGTATACCATACTCTGCCTTCCATTGCAACAATTCCAGTGCGGCACCGAGCTTTGTGTTGCCCTCTTCACAACTGGGGTACAACCCTTTTCTGTGATCCTCTAACATGCGATCGAACTTCAGCTTCTCCTTTTCTCTTTCGCACTGTCTCCTTGCATCAACAATGACCGGCGGAGATAATCATCGGGCACATCATCGTCTAGTTCCTCTTGATCTTCAGCTTCCCCCGTTGCAGCATCACCGTATTCAGGGGGCACATAGTTGTCATCGTCCTCTTCTTCTTTGATGTCTTCCATCATAACCCCTATTTCTCCGTGCTTGGTCCAAACATTATAGTGTGGCATGAAACCCTTATAAAGTAGATGGGTGTGAAGGATTTTCCAGTCAGAGTAATACTTCTTATTCCCACATAGAGGGCATGGACAACACATAAAACCATTCTGCTTGTTTGCCTCAGCCACTTCGAGAAAATTATGCACGCCCTTAATGTACTCGGAGGTGCGTCTGTCATCGTACATCCATTGCCGATTCATCTGCGTGCATTATATATAATTAAGTGTGTCCAAAACCATTACAGAACATCATGAATAGATAAGTGACCAAATTAATATAATTTTTATTTCTTTTAGAAAGAAGATAAGAACAAGAGCCTCACCACGGTGGTGTCGGCGACGAGATCGGCGCGGGCGATCGATGGCGGTGAAGACGGGGACGGGACGTGACGGACCGCTAAACCTTATTATATAACGCATGCAGATGGTTTTTAATACACTTTATTATATAACGCATGCAGATGAACCAGCAATGGATGTACGGTGACCGACGCACCTCCGAGTATATTAAGGGCCTGCATAATTTTCTCGAAACGGTTGAGGCAAACAAGCAGAATGGTTTTATGCCTTGTCCATGTACTGTCTGTGAGAATACGAAGTCTTTCTCCAACTCTAAAATCCTTCACTTCCACCTGCTTCAGAAGGGTTTTATGCCACACTATAATGTTTGGACCAAGCATGGAGAAAGAGGGGTTATGATGGAAGACAACGAAGAAGAAGAGGATGACGACAACTACCCTCCCCCTGAATACGGTGATGCTGCAATGGGGGAAGCTGAAGATCAAGAGGAACCAGACGATGTGCCTGGTGATGATCTTCGCCGGGGCATTGTTGATCCATAGAGTGAATGCGAAAGTGAAAGGGAGAAGTTGAAGTTCGATTGCATGTTAGAGGATCACAAAAAAGGGTTGTACCCAAATTGAGAAGATGACAACAAAAAGCTCGGTACCACACTGGAATTGCTGCAATGGAAGGCAGACAATGGTGTATCTAACAAGGGATTTAGTTCGCTACTAAAAATAATGAAGAAGAAGCTTCCAAAGGATAACGAATTGCCCGACAGTACGTACGCAGCAAAGAAGGTTGTATGCCCTCAAGGATTGGAGGTGCAGAAGATACATGCATGCCCTAATGATTGTATCCTCTACCGGAGTGAGTACGAGGAACGGAACGCATGCCCGGTATGCGGTGCATTGCGGTATAAGATCAGAAGAGATGACCCTGGTGATGTTGAGGGCCAGCGCACCGGGAAGAGGGTCCCTGCCAATGTGATGTGGTATGCTCCTATAATACCATGGTTGAAACGTCTATTTAGAAAAAAAAAGCATGCCGAGTTGATGCAATGGCACAAAAAAGACCATAAGAAAGACGAGAAGTTGGGAGCACCCGCTGGCGGGTCGCAGTGGAGAAAGATTGAGAGAAACTGGAGCGACTTTACAGGTGACCTGAGGAACGTATGGTTTGGTTTAAGTGCAGATGGCGTTAATCCTTTTGGGGAGCAGAGCAGCCAACATAGCACATGGCCTGTGACTCTATGTATGTATAACCTTCCTCCTTGGTTGTGCATGAAGCGGAAGTTCATTATGATGTCAGTGCTCATCCAAGGCTCTAAGCAACCCGGCAATGACATTGATGTGTACCTAAGACTATTAGTTGATGGACTTTTACACCTATGGAATGGGAAGAGGTGTACGTGTGTGGGATGAGAACAAACATGAGGAATTTGACCTACATGCGTTGCTGTTTGTAACCATCAACGATTGGCCTACTCTCAGTAACCTTTCAGGACAGACAAACAAGGAATACCACACATGCACACACTTTTTATATGACACCGATAGCATATATTTGGAAAAAATGCAGGAAGAATGTGTACCTGGGGCATCGTCTATTTCTTCCGACCAACCATCAATGTCGAAAGAAAGGAAAGCATTTCAAAGGTGAGGCAGATCACCGGAAGAAGCCCGTCCTCCGTACTGGTGATCACATACTTGATATGGTCAATGATTTACAAGTAATATTTGGAAAGGGTCCTGGCGGACTATCTGTTCTGAATGACGCTGACAAATGCGCACCCATGTGGAAGAAGAAATCTATATTTTGGGACCTACCCTATTGGAAAGACCTAGAGGTCCGCTCTGCAATCGACGTGATGCACGTGATGAAGAATCTTTGCGTGAACCTGCTAGGCTTCTTGGGAGTGTATGGGAAGACAAAAGATACACCGGAGGCACATGAGGAACAACAACATGTGCATGAAAAAGACGGCATGCATCCAAAGCAGTATGAAGGTCCTGCCAGCTACGCTCTTACAAAAGAAGAGAAGGAAATCTTCTTTGAATGTCTGCTCAGCATGAAGGTCCCGTATGGCTTCTCATCAAATATAAAGGGAATAATAAATATGGCAGAGAAAAAGTTCCAGAACCTAAAGTCTCATGACTGCCACATGATTATGATGCAACTGCTGCCGGTTGCATTGAGGGGGCTTCTACCGAAAAATGTTCGATTAGCCATTGTGAAGCTATGTGCATTCCTCAATGCGATCTCTCAAAAGGTGATCGATCCAGAAATCCTGCCAAGGTTAAGGAGTGATTTGGTGCAATGTATTGTTAGTTTCGAGCTGGTTTTCCCACCATCCTTCTTCAATATCATGATGCACGTCCTAGTTCATCTAGTCGACGAGATTATCGTTTTGGGCCCTATATTTCTATACAATATGTTCCCCTTTGAGAGGTTCATGAGAGTCTTAAAGAAATATGTTCGTAACCGCGCTAGGCCAGAAGTAAGCATCTCCATGGGCCATTAAATAGAGGATGTCATTGGGTTTTGTGTTGACTTCATTCCTGACCTTAAGAAGATTGGTCTCCCTCAATCGTGGTATGAGGCAAGACTGACTTGAAAAGGCATGCTAGGAGCGGACTCAATAATATGTAGGGACGGGCATTCTTGGTCTCAAGCACACTACATAGTTCTAAAGAATTCCACCTTGGTGACCCCGTATGTCGATGAACACAAGAATATTCTGCGCTCCAAACACCCGGAGCAGTGTGATGACTGGATTACATATGAACACATCAGGACTTTCGGCAGTTGGTTGCAAACACGTCTCATGGGTGACAACACTATTTCTGATGAGCTGTACTCGTTGGCCAGGGGACCATCTTCGACTGTATTGACTTACAAAGGGTACGAGATAAATGGGAATACATTTTACACGATCTCCCAAGATGAAAAGAGCACCAACCAAAACAGCGGTGTCGGCTTTGATGCAGCAACCAAGAGGGGAAAGGACACATATTATGGTTACATAGTGGACATATGGGAACTTGACTATGGACATGATTTCAAGGTCCCTTTGTTTCAGTGCAAATGGGTCAATCTGTCAAGAGGCGGGGTACAGGAAGACCCATACTACGGAATGACAGCAGTGGATCTGAACAATCTTGGGTACACAGATGAACCATTCGTCCTAGCCAATGATGTGGCGCAGATTTTCTATGTGAAGGACATGTCTACCATACCGAGAAAAAGAAAAGATATGGAAGCGAATACATCATACGATGAGCCAAAGCGCCACATAGTTCTTTCAAGAAAATGAGACATCATGGGATTGGAGGTCAAGACAGACATGTCTGAAGATTATGAAAAGTTTCATGGAATTCCTCCCTTCAAAGTCAAGGCTGACCCAAGCACCCTTTTAAACGATGAAGATTATCCATGATTACGGCGCAATAAGCAAAGGACACAAATGAAGAAAAAATGAAGACTTTCTCTCCACAACTATATCATTGCAATGACATGTGAAGAAATGAAATGCCTTTTGTAACCCATGAGTTTTCATCCAAAACCCTAATACTTCGAAAGAGATTTTCCGTTTTGTACACGAAGTGCATCCAGTTTTTGCCGTAACCCTCTCAACTTTTTATGACATGCTATGTGGATGAAATGATGATACCATGCCAACTTTCAACCTATTCAGAGTTCATTTGAAGTGCTTTTCAATTTGAGGGTCATTTAGCTCAAAAAAATTAGTAAGTGCATGAAAAATACGAAATGAAGTCAGAAATGGTTGAAAGTTGATGATGTGGCTTTGAATGGTGCATTTTGAACACACAAAAAGTCTGGAGTTCAATAAGTTCAAAAAATGAAATCCCTTTGTAACAGATGAGTTTTCGTCCGAAACTGTGATAATTCGAAAGAGATTGTCTATTTTGTACATGAAGTGCATCCAGTTTTTGCCGTAACCCACTCAACTTTTTAGCACATGTTATGTGGGTGAAATGATGATACCATGCCAACTTTCAACCTTTTCAAAGTTCGTTTGAAGTGCTTGTTAATTTCTTTCAAAACATCGTCGGAGTGGAGTTCAAAAAAGAATCAGCTAAAAAGCTTTTATAAACCTCTACTATTTTTGAAACAATAATTATATAAAAATTATGCAACTAAAATTATCAAAGTATATTTTGTTCAAAACATTAATAGCAAAAAGAATATAATGATAAAACACACTGAAAATAAATAAAGTAAGAAATAAATAAAGCAAGAAACAAAACAAAATAATGGAAATTATGCAACTAAAATTATCAAGTATTTATTTGTAAAAAGAATGAACTAAAATAACAGAAGAAAAATACTGGAAAAAAATTTAAAAAATAATTAAAGCAAAAAACAAAACAAAAATACTGGAAACAAAACTAAACTAAACTCCCACCGGACCAATGCCCATCTTTAGTCCCGGTTGGTGCCACCAACCGGGACGAAAGGTCTCTGCTTCCCACCCTTTGGTCCCGGTTGGTGGCACCAGCCGGGACTAAAGATGGGCATTGGTCCCGGTTGGTGCCACCAACTGGGACCAATGCTTCTTGTATATAAGAAAACCCTTGGAAAAATTCAGTTTTCATCTACCAGTTGCCCCGAGCCGCCGTCCTTGTCCCCGTCGCCTCCCCGAGCCGCCGTCCTCGTCGCTGGCCCCGTCGCCTACCCGAGCCCCCGTCCTCATCGCCTCCCGTCGCCGGCCCCGTCCTCGTCGCCTCCCTGTCGCGTCCCAGAGCCGCCGGCCCCGTCGCCGCCGTCCTCGTCGCCTCCCCATCGCCGCCGTCCTCGTCCCCGTCGCTTCCCCGTCGCGCCGCCGTCCTCGTCGCCTCCCCATCGCCGCCCTCCCCGTTGCCTCCCCAATGCTGCCATCCCTGTCGCCTCCCTGTCGCCGCCCTCCCCGTCGCCTCCCCGTCGCCTTGTCCCTGCCGCCACCATCCCCGTCGCCTCCCCCCCCCCCCGTGAGCCGCATGTATATGTTTTTTTCATGTATATGTTCGTATATGTTCATGTATATGTATATATGTTCATGTATATGGGTCATGTGTGTATATGTTCATGTATATGTTTTTTTTCATGTATATGTATATAGTTTCATGTATATGTGTGTATATGTTCATGTAAAAAGTCTTCGTTGTTTTTCATATGTACTAAAATGTAGAGTGAAAACGAAAACAAACATATAAGAAAAAACAAAGTAAAAAATGAAGAAGGAAAAGAAAACCGCCCGGCCCGGCCACCACCGCATTTTCATAAAGTTTTTTCACCGAGTCCACGTCGCACTAAGCACCCGGGGCGAAGAAGGCTTTTTTTGAAGGTAGTTTTTCTTGTTGAATGAAAATGTTGGTAACGGATCTATCATCACGTTGGCATCGGCTCTATCTATCAACAAGGCCACGGGAGTACCTCGGCCCCCTATCATCACGTTGGCCTTGGCTCCTCGAGAGCTTTCCAACAGATCCGGAATGTATGTCGTTGTTGATATACCCCCTCCCCAATAACTTCGACATGAGAGGGGACGTCGGACATGCATGAGAGAGAGGCGGTCCGCTCACCCGACCAACTATCGAGGCCACCCAAACCCTAGAAGAAAGAGCGTCGTTGTTGATCTACCCCCTCCCCGATAACTTCGACATGAGGAGGGACGTCGGACATGCATAAGTGAGAGAGGTGGTCCGCTCGCCCGACCAACTATCGAGGCCATCCAAACCCTAGAATAAAGAGCGTCGTTGTCGATCTACCCCCTCCCCGATAACTTCGACATGAGAGGGGACGTTGGACATGCATGAGAGAGAGGCGGTCTGCTCACCCGACCAACTATTGAGGCCACCCAAACCCTAGAAGAAAGAGTGTCGTTGTCGATCTACCCCATCCCTATCCGATAAACTCTCGAGGCCACCCAAACCGGGACTGAAAAAGCGTTGCCGAGGCCACCCCAAACCCTAGAAGTGTTGTTGAGGCCACCCCAAACCCTAGAAGCATTGTTGAGGCCACCCAAATTTACCAAGTTAAATGAAGAAAACTCCGGTAACATAGATTTATCAAGAATGCCCCCATTATGGATGTGCACAAGTTGATCCAATTTTTTCTTATCTCATCTATATATATATTCTTCTATATGTCACGTTGTCTGTCAAAGTATTGAAGAAATCCATGGCTTCATCATTAGCCGGAAGTAACATGTGTATGATGCTACGAAGCTCTTTAAAGTTGTTTTAAAACGGAGTCCTGGATAGAATAATTCTCTTTATGGTACGAATTTCAGCAAAGGCCTTCCAAATAGCGATATTCAGAAGGCTCTTGCTGAACTTCGTACCAAAAAGCTAATTAATTATCCTATCCGGGACTCCGTTACAAAATAATTTTGGAGAGCTTCGTACCATTATGCGCCTGTTACTTCCAGCTAATGATGAGGCCTTGGTTTTCTTGAATCCTTTGACACTAGACAACGTGACATATAGAAGGGTAGATGAGATTAGGAAAAATCTGGACCATTTCCTACACATTCAGAATGGCGCCATTTTGTTAATTAAATCCCTTAAAGGTTAATAGAATCCCTTGTTTGACATTCATGAGAGAGGCGGTCCGGACATCGGACATTCATGAGAGAGGCAGTCCGGACGTCGGACATTCATGTTTGTATATTAATTGCCATGTTGTAATATTTGCAGAAACTATGGATCCAAGAGACGAAGAACAAGAACAGTTGTTGGGGGACATAATCCACGGCGGACGTGATATCTTGTCGTTTCTCAACGACACCGATGGTCTGGAAGGAGAGGATTATGACGGCTCCGGTGATCGAACAATGGAGGAGGAAGGACATGATCATGATGGCTCTGGTGACCGAATGCCGGAGGAAGAAGGAGACCATGATAACGGCTCCGGTGACCGATCAGAGGAGGGAGCTGTTGCAAAGTTCGGCGAGGTATATATATTAATTAAGCCTGTGCTGACTCGCTAATTGATGCATTAATTGTTTTGGGATGTACATATATTAATTAACTCTTCTTTCTTCTTTTATATCCCTTCGGATAGAGCCAAACTTCGGTAACGAGATGAGGCCCGAAGAAGAGGTTGCGCAAGGATGAAAAGTTCACGATCACAACACTCGCGATTGATGGCCATCCGATTGAACCCAAGCAGACCAAGAACGCATTTTCTGCTCAGTGCGGAGCTATTGCTAGGGACAACATCCCGATCAGCATCAAGCAATGGCATAAGCCTAAGGGCGGCGCCCCTGAAGGTGATTATGTCACCGATAGACAGAAAGATGATCTTTGGACTGCGCTGAAGGCAAATTTCACCCTACCGCCAGAGGAGGATCCGAATAAGCCAGTTATAGAGCCACTGGTCAAGGCGTGTGCTCTTAAGAAGATGGCAGATCTATTCAGGAGGTGGAAGAATGAGTTGAAATCAAAGTTTGTCGACAAAGGGAAGACTCCAGAATTCACCGGCCGATTTGAGAAGATAAGAGATTACTGGCCCGCATTTGTGGACTACAAGACATCGGACAAGAGTAAGAAAATGTCAGAGACAAACAAGGTCAATGCTGCAAAGAAGCAGTATCACCATCACACGGGGTCAGGTGGCTACCTCAAAGCCCAGCCGTTGTGGGACAAAGCTGGGAATGACCTGATTGCTAAACACATCGTACCACAAGCTAAGAATGACCTGACTGGCCAGATCGGTCAAGGACTTGGTTCTTCCGGGTTGGGGGAACTTTGGACCCTGAAATAGGGAAGTGCCGTTGGACGGACAAGCAACTTGCAATACCCATGAACAAGCTTCAGAAGTATATCACCGCAGTGCAGCAAGGGATGTTCATTCCCGACAGGGAGAAGGACGAGCTGACTGAGGCCCTAGGGAATGCTGAGCACCCTGAAAGAACACGAGGCACAACAGGCTTCGTTCTGTGGAAGGTTGGGTTTCCCGACGCAGGCGGTTACAGAAGACGAGAGAGAAAAAGAAAGCGGAGCTGAGCGATATTCAGAAGCTCAATGCAAGACTACAAAAGTAGAGGAAGCTGAGAGCCAGCGAGCTGCCGGTCAACCATCTCAGTGGCACGAAGCTACCATAGAAGCTACCCCGCCATCTCAACGGAGAAGCAGCATCGCTTCCACGGAGCCCGTTCAGCCTGACTTCACGTCTCCTAGCTACCCTGTGGATACTATCACGGAGGCTCAACATTGCGAGCTTATGAAGAAATGCCGGAACCTCACAGTCAAGGCGGCTATCGGCTCTGTTGCACCTCCTCAACCCAATGGAACTTTTCACTCTTGTCCGATTCCACATGGCTATGCTGTTGTGATGGTGGATGAAGTAATGAAGGAATTTGAGGAGCTCGAGCTTGACCACTGTATACGTGAAGGAGAGAATAAGCTGGTTTGTGCCCTGAGGAGTACATGTCTATGGCAGAAGGTGTACATCAAGCTTCCAAAATGGACGCCTCCGCCTCCTCCTCCTCAGGCGAATCAGGGCACTCCGGCTCCTCCTCCTCCTCCTCCTTCTCCTCCGGCGAGTGATCAGGGCACACCACCTCCTTCTCTGGCTCCTCCAATGCGTGGGGGCACTCCGCCTCCTCCTTCGCCTACTCCGGCACGTCAGAGCAGTACGCCTCCTCCTTAGCCTTGTCGGCAACGGCGGAAGACAGACGCCGCCGCTCCGGCTCCTCCGACGCCTAGTAAGCAACGACGGAAGGGAGCCGCCGCCGCTCCGGTGGCTTGCAGTACAAGCATAGGCAGGAGGGGATACAGATACGGTACATCTCTCAAGCCTATGGAAAAGTTACTATATGAGAGGACCGAGTCTGAAAACGAGGAGATATGTCAGGCCGAATTGAGGGCCCATTTTGCAAAGAAAACTACACCTCCGAAGGAGAAGATAGATCCGGTGAAAGCGATGCGCACTATCGATGCCCTGAAGTGACCACCACCGCATCCGCCGGATTCCAACTCTGTCCTTTGTATTAAAAATACATATCAAGATGCGCGGCGGTCAGGAAGTGCTTCTAGTGATGCAAGGTTAGCAAAACGAAGAAGTGGGAAAAAATCCCCAGCTCGGCGAACAGGCGAATCAATCGTGCCCCCTGCTCAAGGTGTCTAGCGATATCGTCGCTAATCATCCGGGGATGGTGCCCGGTACCAAACCTGGTGATTACCTGAGCGATGATGTACAGTTTAAGCCGTTGGAGGTGGACGAATTCCGTTACCGGCACGGGCGGCCTCTCGTCAAACCTGATCATCCTCCTCTAACAACGATGATGCAAAAATTCCATGAATGGTACATGAAAACCTGTCGCGAGTCTGGGAAGGATTGATACTGTCAGTTAAAGAGGAGCACGACCTCGTTGGAATGGAACTGTTGAATATTGAATTTGAGGAGATATTCCAGTTGTACAATCAAAAGGCCCTCGACAAAACAATCGTGACTTGCTACTGTCTGTAAGTACTACTTCTGTAATTAAGTCTCTCTATGTTTATAGCTTAGCTCTTTCATTGCATGTATATATAATTATCCTCACTACTATATTATGCAGACTGAAGATCGTCGAATGCAGAAAAGCACAAATCTATGACATTGGGTTCATTAACCCAAATGTCATACATGAGTATAATTTTCAAAAGTATCCCACACAAACCAAGGAGAACTTGCTACAATCGTTACTTAAAAATCAAAACAAAGGGACAATACTCTTTCCTTACAACTTCAAGTGAGTGTTACTGTCTTGTGCATATTCGGTTTCCCTTTTACTCGAGGTTTATAGTAATGTAATTGATGAGTTATGCATGCGTGCGCAGTTTCTACTTTATTCTGCTAGAGATTCAGCTTGAGCGGGGAGTAGTAACCGTCTTAGACTCGAAACGAAAAGATCCCCAGGAATATGCGGACATGACTGAAATTCTCCAGAAGTAAGTTTAATCGATCATTATCGTATCATATCGGCAACTTTTTTCATTTCCTGATATCAAGTAATTATTTTGTTTGTCTGGCAGGGTTTGGAAAGACTTCGCAACAATTGTTCCGGCACTGCCGGTGGAGCTGCGATTTACACACCCGAAAGTAAGTAATACTAGCTAGTTCCGCGCATCTCCCATTGATTCTAGTTTCATCAATACCATTTATCATGCTTGATTATCAGTTTGATTGAACTCTATTTCTAGTAAATTGTTTGTGGTAGGAAACCGGGAATAATTTATGTGGATACTACGTTTGCGAGTTCATCTACAACGCGACGACCCCTAAGCGGGGCTACTCTGAAAAACAATTTCAAGTGTGTAAGCGATAATATTCACAATTTTATTTTATTACCATATATATGTATTGACCCCCTTCTTCAAATTAGATGTGGCAGATACGGGATGAACTCCTACCACATGATCGCATACGAGCAATTCAAGAACAATTGACGGGATTTTTTCTTGACCACGTCATAAATAAAGCCAGAGAATACCATCTGAAAGTTGACATTAGATGTTAGGGATTGTAAGAGATCTTAGTATATATGTAGCTAGTAGCATCGGATATATATATATGAAAACTTGTTATACGACCAATCTCTCGGAGAAAGAGAGGTCGATCACTTCTATGTCTATATGTTCATGACGATCTTCTGTACTTAATGGTTCCTTCATTTGCTTACTAGCTAGCGTGTTGAGTTCTCTCTATAGTAGCTAGCGTCGACCAAGCACGGAGAAAGAGAGGACACTTCTCTCTATCAATTAGCTAGCTAAAACAATATAAAACCCTTAAATTAACCGTCCAAAACCGCCTAACCCCCTCCCTTTCAAAAAAAAACCTAGCGACTGCTAGATGCTGACGCGTGGATGCCTTTTAATCCCAGTTGGTGTTACCAACCGGGACTAAAGGTCCTCCTGCCTGGGCTCCCAGCACCGGCCACGTGGAGTCCCTTCTGTCCCGGTTGGTAAGCGAACCGGACTAAAGGTTTTGGGCTTTAGTCCCGACCCTTTAGTCCCGGTTCTAGAACTGGAACAAATGGACCTTACGAATCAAGACAAATAGACTTTTTTTTACTAATGCTTGTACGTACTTCCAATATAGTAGGAGTAATTATTGTTTGATACCAACACGTTTGTAAATTCTGGTGCACACATGTATGTACGGTGTTTGCTTCTGGTCAGCAACTGATACCAGATTAATCTAACCCCTCCATTTATTTATATAAGGCCACGAAGTTGATGTACATGTGTCAAAGTAAAAAATTAATGTCTCATTTGCAAGTCAGCTTATCTTCTCGTTTACCGGGTTAATTAATAGGACACATGTAAATTACAGAAAATTGAGTAGACATGAGGAAGAAAGTAGTTGAGGCCCTTCCCAATGCTTCATCGTGGATAGATGCTAAGCATGCCACATAAACAAAAAACAAGACATGGCACAACAATTAAAGAGGAAAAAAAGCACTTTGATGATCACAGAAAAAAACAATGCTAAGCATGTGAACCTAAGCAAACCACTTAAATGAGAGAAGTTGGTCAATGCATGAAAGAGTTAAGATGCTAAATCATCAAATAAAATGAGTTTAGCAACAAAAGCTAAGCACATCTGCATTAGGGAGTTGAATTGCTAAGTTATTTAATACACTTAACACATCACCTAAGAGCATGTTTAATAGTATAGTCAACCGTTGACTATAAGCCATTGACATGTCATCTATAGCCCATCTTATAGCCAACATGTATAATACTTCCTCCGTTTCTAAATATATGTCTTTTTAAAGATTTCATCATTGGACTACATACGGATGTATAAAGACATATTTTAAAGTGTAGATTCACTCATTTTGCTCTGTATGTAGTCCACTATTAGAATGTCTAAAAAGACTTATATTTAGAAACGGAGAAAATAGTTGATTAAAAGAGTATGCTACTTTTTAATTATGTGGCTCACCTTTCACTCTCACAAAGTGCCTAGGAGCACGTGATAGAGCCGGCTCTTCACAAAGAGCCCGCTTACCTTCTCTCTTCTTTTCTTTTTCCTCTAACTAAGGAAAAATATAGTAGTTTATTTCTTATAGCACGTTGACTCAGCTCTATTATACTTGCTCTAAGCACCTTTGCATTGGAAGATGTCTGAGAGTGTCATTATCATCCATTGTATGCATGCGGGTAGTGAACCATGGGTTACTAATATGAGATAGTGTCATCAATTTACGCCTCAGTTAGTGTTGGTGGCCTTGTATAACTGCAAAATATATTTTACGTAGTGGCCTTATGTATAAAAATGAAGGAAGTATTACTCTATATATTCGCTAAAAAAATCTATTACTTTTTTTTGAGAGGTAAAAAATCTATTACTCGATATGCTAGCTTGCACGTATACATCGTTGCTCCCTATGCGCAGGAGGGCAAATATGGTGCCCACTATCCTTTGCCCAGCCGGAAGCGTTATTGCTATGCTGCGGCGTCAAGGCGCCATGGCCAAATGACATGCATCTTTGAATAGAATTATAATGAAGATAAGAGGTAGGTTCGTAATGACGCATGCATAAATAGTGAAAGAGACATCGGTGACTTTTGTCTCCCAAAGTAACTCGAGCCAACCTACCGAAAAGAAATTTAAAATGATTTTTGTGACACATTTGTTTCATCAGTTTGCTGAAACATAACCTCTTATTATTAGTCGATTTTGAGCGATGCATCAAGGCCGATATAGGGCGCCATGGCGAGCATGAGGGAGGTGTGTGTGTCCGCGAGCAGCCGGCCGGGGGGAGGGGACGAGGCGAAGTCATGAGCGACTTGACATGACACCGGCGTTGTTAGGGAGAGGGTGGTGTGAATATTAACTGGTTGGGGAAGGGGCTCTATGGAGGTTGTCGACGATCGAGTCGTGATGGGTTCAAAGGGAGTCCAGGGACGTCCTAGCACAGTGGCGATTGCGGCTCGGACATGGTGGATTGACGTCCATGTTTCTCAGGAAGATGTCGCATTGCTAACATTTTTTATGAAATGTGATATTACTAGTATAATCTATTATTATCTTACTCCTACCATTTTTTCACAGCATGGCAGCCCAAGCTATAGAAAAAGGGCTAGAAGAGCCTAAACTTGTATATCCAATAGCAGTCTTGTTGCAATATTTACGCTGTGTGCGCGCTATATCTCACTTCGGGCGAAACAGACGACCACTTCACCTACGAGAGGTTGTAGTGCCCGGCCAGGTAGTTTTCATTCGTTACGGAGTTACGTACAACTTGTCATTTTTCTACAAGTTTTAATTATATTTTTAAATGAAAAATATCTTATGAAATTCAAAAAAATTCACAGCATGTTAGAAAAATGTTGCAATGGTGTCAAAAATATATTTGCCAACTCTTATAAAATGTTGATAAATTAAAAAAAACATTGCTCGTACATGTTTTTAGAAAATGAGCTCATCTTTCAAGAAATGTTTGTCCTAATTAAAAAAACTCTTTTAGAACAGAAACAAATGTTCTCCAAATTTCAAAAAATGTTCACATGTTTCAAAATAATATCATCTTGATATTTCGAAAAATTAGAAGGTTAAAATATTTCTAAAAATTCAGGAAAACTGTTTCTCATCAATCAAAATCATGTATATGACATTAAAAACCTTTTTTGTGACATCTAATGTTTTATAAAAAAGTAAAAAAGCCTTTGCATAGAATGAAAAATAGTTTTGTGTCATAAAAAGAAATTCAACATTTATTTGAAAAATGTTCAAGAACAAATATTTGGAAAATGAATGTACATAAAGTATTTGAAAAATGTTCAACGTGTATCAATTTTTTTGCATGAGTATATGAAAAACGTATAATTTGTATTGAAAAAATAGGCATGTATTTTTTAGAAATAAAACAAAGTAAGAAACAAAAATTGAGAAAAAAAACAAATCGAAAACGACGTAGAAGAAAAGGGACGAAAAAGACTTGCACATAAGATTCTAAAACCGGACTGAATCTCTCATGGAGGATTCTCAAAACTGCTCTACCAGGCAGGCCCACGAAGGCGAAGAAATAGTTATCGTGGCTATACGCACGGGCAAACCACACCGGGGGCGCACTGGGTCTGGGTATATGCCACTTTATTTCAGTTCTGGCTGGTTTTTGCCATTTTATTGATGTTTTATTTTCAACATTATTTTTATTTTCTCAGGGACCGAATTATGTTTATTTATATTTCTTCTCATAGTTTTTATTTTTTTGCCTTTTTTATCATTATTTGTTTTTTTCTGAATTTTTCATAGTCCCTTTTGTAAAAGTATACTGACTCCAATCCAAATTAATCGATGCAATTTTAGTACGATTTTAGTAGAAAGTAACACTAAAGATGTGTCAATTAATTGCGACCAGAGGTAGTAACATAATGCTTGGATTAAAAAGATATATGTTTTTTAACATGTGAACAATTTTAAAAAGTTATATGAACAAATTCTAGAATGGGTGAACACTTTTTGAAATTGCATGCATATTTTTTAAATATGTGAAAGATTTTGGAAATTAAATGGATACTTGGTATAAGGGCATGAAAAGCTTTTAATTTACATGAATGTTTTATTTATTATTGTAATTTTTAAATGATATGGTTATTTAAGAAAATGTTAGCACTTCCTAAAATTATGTGGGTATTTTTTACAGGTGCAAAGGCCTTACAAAATAACATGATTGTTTCTTTTAAAATGCATTAATAATGTTATTTTTAGAAAATGTAGATTAATAATAGGAAAGTATATACTATTTTATGAGATTGAAAAAGAAAATAAAAGAAAGCCATTATAGAAATTATGCACTTTATCAGGACTCCCTTCATGCGGAGCTTGCGGTCCGCGCCACTACAAGTGGCATATAACGCTTCACCTAAAATAACTGGCATATAACCCAGGCTTCTTGTTGGTTGTCAAACTGTAGAGCGAACAAACATGGTCCATGTCATTCGCAAAAAAAAAAAAAAAAAAAACATGGTCCATGTGTCCCGAGCCGGCCAAATTCAGGGCTAGTTTGTTTTCTGTTATCGAGTGCTCCTCTTTGTAGTTTTCGACGTTTTAACTGTTTAAATTGGTTTCTTTCCTTCTACTGTTTTTTGTAGATTTATTTTTATTTCTTTCTTTGCATCGTTATCTTTTTCTTTCCTTTGTCTTATTTTATTTTATTTCTCCTTTTTGTTTCAAGATGAGCACTCTCATAGTAGGCTCTGTATAAGGTGGGGCATCACTATGCTTGCTCGGGCCGTCAGTATTCTTGCTCGGGCCTGCTGTTATAGTAATATAAAAGTAGATTTCCTTTGTGTCACACACCATATCTGATATAATTTGATTTTTAATGTTAATATTGAAGTTTTGATATTTATAAATTTGTGTTATATCCCTTTGTGTGATCGTTGTGCCTAGTGATCCTCTCACATCTAATTCTGATATTTGTGGCTTAGAGCAACTCTAGCAGACCCCGCAAAATCTCGACCCGCAAAACGCGTTTGCAGTTCGACGAAGATCTCGTTTGCGGGTTGAGAACGAGCGCGGTCGAACAGAAACCGTAGATGAAACTATATAATTTTAAAAAACAGTTTCGCGGGAGAAATCGCGAAAAAACAGTTCATCACGTACTACATCTATTTTACATGATCAAACACTACAAAGACTAGGTCATACTACATACTACATCAGTACTAGTACTAGAGAGGTGGGGATCTCACGGCGGTGAGCTCGCGGCTATGGATAACGCCGTGGAGGAGCTCAATCCTCCTCGCTAGAGCTGCCGAGGTCGATGTACTTCGCCCTTTGCTCCTCGCAGATGCCCCGCCACTCATCGTCCTTCTCCTTGGTGGCGAGGTTGGCCGCGATTGCCTGCCGGAACTCGAGGTCTTCGACATCCTTGTGGTGGCACCGGCTCTCCGCCTCCTCGCGCACGCCCCACTCGGCAATGGCAACCGCAACAGCGTCGGCATCGGCGAAGAAGTCCTCCGGCCCGACGACTCCGCGGCGGCCGAGCCCCTTGGGATCCTCGGGCTCCTCCTTGACGGGGACGAACTCGACGTCCTCCGACTCCTCGCGCTCCTTCGACCACTCCCTCTTCACGGGGAATAGCCCGCACCGGAAGAGGAGGAGCTCCTGGCGTAGGAACATCTCGCCGTGGAGGAGAAGGACGCGACAGAGGATGGGGTACGGCTGTGCTGACGGTCGTACTCATCTGTCTCGCGCACGCGGAAGCTCGGCGACGGTGAGAGGCCGCGGTTGGTCCACTTTCTCGCCCCGCGCTTCCTCGGGCCATCCGACCGGACGCGCCGCTCGCGCTCGGGGTCGCTGCTGCCACCGGATCTGTTGTCGGAGTCGCGTCCGGAGCTCCACATGCGGCCCCACATGGTGGTTGGAGGCGGAAGGGGGTCGCCGGCGGCGAGAAATGTGGAGAGAGGGTCGGGAATTGCGTAGCGCGGTGGCGACAGGGGATAGGGTTTCGACTGGCAAACGCGCCGCGAACCCACAGATGTAGTGGTCGGGGCATGCGGTTTGCGGGTCGTGGCCAAAAAATTTACGAGCCGGGAGAGTATGCGGGCTCTTTTCTGGCCGGAAAATTGGGCCGAGCCCGCACACTCGCCGGAATTTTGCGGGTTCGCGGCTTTTGCGGGGTTTGCTAGAGTTGCTCTTGCGATGATCGTTGGGATCCACACATGGATTGCATGAGTCCCAACTGGATACAATTATTTCATTTTGCTAAATAAAATCATTAAATAGTGCATCAATTTCATAAATTGCATATAGCAATAAGTAAAACAGTAAAGTTCTCGTTAACTAGATAGAATAAACATTTCTTCTGCCAATGGAGTATGTAAAATAAAATAATTTATAGTTTTATTGAAATCCAATTTGGTTCGACAAAATAACCCAAATTACAGTAGATGAATAATTGTAATTTGTGTGTGTGTGCGCGTGCGAGATTAGAATAACTTCAAGATAACTGACATAAGATTTTTTTTTATTAACAAGAAAAATACAATAAATAGGAAGGCGGTATAATTTTGGGGGGATTTATGGTTAAAGAACAACACAGTGGATCCACAACTTCGTGTGTGGCCTCCATCCCAGAATACCGCTCGCATCGCCTCAGGGGGGTGACTCGGGCGCCCTAGTCGCTGCCTCCCTCGACCTCCCTCCTCCCTTGTTTCCCCGTCACCGCCGGAGGAGGCCGGCGAGAGAAGATTGCCCGATGGATGGCGGATGGCGGGCCTCCCTTCCTTCTTTATGAGGGGATCCTCTAGCTGAGATGCGACGGCGCCCCTGGGCGTACGACATGGAGGCGGAATTGGCCTGCTCGGGCGGCGGCCCGATGGGATTCCGGCGGCGCTGGGAGGGTTGGCGGCGGCGGATCTAGGGTTTCCCACCCCAGATCGGTTCTCCTTTGGGTGGTCGGGCTCGGGCACCATCCGGCGGCCCTAAGCTGTGGTTGGCGCGCGCGTTAACTGTCCTCCTTCATTGATGTGATTGGAGGCAGCAAGAGGCGTTGACGTGCTGCTGGATATGAACAAGGTGGTGGCGCCATCTCTTTCGTTAGGGATATGATCGTGTCAGTTTATTGCTACAATTTTCTACATGTCAAGTATCCGGTCCGATGACCATGAGATCATGCAAATCACTGACACTGGAGGAGTACCTTGTGTGTATCAAACGTCGCAATGTAACTGGGTCACTATAAAGGTGCTCTACAGGTATCTCCGAGGGTGTCTGTTGAGTTGGCATGGATCAAGACTGGGATTTGTTACTCTGTGTGATGGAGAGATATCTCAGGGCCCACTCGGTAATACAACATCACAATAAGCCTTGCAAGCAATGTGACTAAGTGTTAGACACGGGATCTTATATTACAGAACGAGTAAAGAGACTTACCGGTAATGAGGTTGAACTACGTATAGAGATACCGACGATTGAATCTCGGGCAAGTAGCATACTGAAGAACAAAGAGAACAACATACGAGATTAACTGAATCCTTGACATAGAGGTTCAACCGATAAAGATCGTCATAGAATATGTAGGAACCAACATGGGCATCCAGGTCCCGCTATTGGTTATTTACCGTAGAGGTGTCTCGGTCATGTCTACATAGTTCTCAAACCCGCAGGGTCTGCACACTTAAGGTTCGGTGACGTTTCGGTAGTATTGAGTTATGTATGTTGGTGATCAAAGGTTGTTAGGAGTCCCGGATGAGATCCTGGACGTCACAAGGAGCTCCGGAATGATTCGTAGGTAAATATTGATATATAGGAAGTCCTATTTTGGTCACCGAAAAAGTTTCGGGCTCATTGGTAGTGTACCGGGAGTGCCGGGAGGGTACCGGGGGACCATTAGGAGGGGTGTCTTGACCCAAAGGGCCTCATGGGCTGTGGGAGGAGTCAAATCAGCCCGTAGTGGGCTGGCCGAATCCCTCACTGAGGCCCATGCGGCTGGGGTGGAGAAACCCAAAGGTGGAAGAGGTGGAAAAAAGTTTCCAAGGTCGGGAAGGAATCCTACACCTAGTAGGATTGGAGTAGGACTCCTCCCTCCTCCACTTCGGCCGACCCCTCCTTGTGGAGGATTTGAGGCTTCCTCCTCCCCTCCCTCCTCCTATATATACAAGAGATTTTGAGGGGTTTTCACAGCAGAAATCAGACACGTGCTACGCTCTTCTCTAGATCGTAGTTTTTCCTCTAGATTGTTTCAGTGGTGCTTAGGATAAGCCCTGCTGGAATAGTTCTACCACCATCGCCACCACACCGTCACGCTGCCATAGAACTCATCTACCTCTTCGCTTCCTCTTGCTGGTTCAAGAAGGCGGAGATCGTCATTGATCTGTACGTGTGCTGAACGCGGAGGTGTCGTCCGTTCGGCGCCGGAAGGCCCGTGATCAGGATCGCGAGACGATTCGTGATTTGATCATGGGACGGGTCATGATAGGATCGCGGGACGGATCATGATTGGGTCATGAAGGGACCGCGGGACGCTCGGCAATTTGGATCGCGAAGACGTTCGACTACATCAACCGTGTTTCTTAACGCTTCCCGCTAAGCGATCTACAAGGGTATGTAGATTCACTCACCCCCTTCGTAGATGCTTATCATCCTGGATAGATCTTGCGTGTGCGTAGGAAATTTTTTTTGTTTCTCATGCAAAGTTCCCTAACACGTCATTCATGGAGGTACACACGGGCTCGAGGGACCATTGGCCGGCACCTACATTGGAGCGGCGTTCCCTGTGACACATCGACGTCGTGGAGTCTCGACGGCGAGGCGCAGCAAAGTCTCGGTGACGAATGCGTGATGATGAGCACGCATAGGGAGGAAGCGCTGTCTGGCGCCATGGGGGCGTCGATGGCAGGCCTTGCAAGGTCGATGTGTCAGTAACTGTTCT
This sequence comes from Hordeum marinum, assembly GCA_022496015.1. NCBI lineage: Eukaryota > Viridiplantae > Streptophyta > Magnoliopsida > Poales > Poaceae > Hordeum > Hordeum marinum. The sequence continues at coordinate 32,137,182 of CM039676.1, forward strand.
GAAGATGGATTGATGGAAGGCGGCAGCGATGACCTATGAGGGTGCGTTGGACCGGTTTATTCCCCTGACCCGGTACGTGGCTCGATCGGGGCCTCCGGCTTTTGATCTTAGGCTAGGTGAGAGTTCTCGGCATGTGACTCACACTTTCTGCACCCCTTCATCATTGGATAGGAATAGCGACAGATATTGCCAAGAGGGCGGCTTCAGACATATTGATATATCTCTTAGTAAGATCTCTGTCAATAATTAATAAAGTGGTTGCATGCATCTTCGAGATGCAGAGGCCGGGGGTCATCCTCGAACACAGTGGTTCCTGTGAATTTTCAGTATCCATTTTGTGTGTAGGAGGATAAGCACTTCTGTAGCGGTGTCCACGAATTTAATGCACTGTTGATCTCTTGATCTGATCTCATGGTCGCACCGTTGATCATTGTCTCCACGTACGTACACATGCACCATTGATATTTTGGTCTATCTATACCCACCTACCAATCATCTGCATATGAATGCCTGCTTTGGCACGTAGGACCAATGTCACATGACTAACTCCTAGCCTGCTCCACATGCATGAGGTCAGGTCGATCAGTTCTTACATTGTGTGTACCAATAATAGGTGCAAGTCAAGTCACACAAGATGTGGAATTTACATTGGCTGGCCACACGCAACAAATAGCCAGCCGGCACTTATGGGTAAACATCAATATTGTTCTTGTATAGCTACATAAGCTTTCCATGCTGCAAATTATTTGGAGCACTAGCCATATACATGCATGCTTTAGAAGCATATTATGCATGTGCTGGTGTAGTCGTCGTGGTTCTTGTCAGTCGTGCTTATAGTCAGTCCCAGGACCAAGAAGGCCATGATGTACTCAGGAGACTCGCCATGCATCTCGATTGGCTATTTGTGCTCGTGTACACACGATCTTTATCGCAAATTAGGGTCTCCACACGATCTTTATCGAAAATTAGGGTCTCCAAGCTTCAAGACTGATGAAGTGATGCTGTTAATGAAGAAAGAAGGCTTTGGGATATTATTTGAAAGGTGAATGTCCCACAAAAGATAAGAATTTTTGCTTGGCGAGCGGCTTCAAACAGTTTGACAGTTCAGGTTAATAGGGTCTCCCATCACCAAACTAAACATGATATGTGCTCTATTTGTGGCGTTGAAGACAAGAATATTTATCATGCACTTGTGACGTGTCCAATGGCTCGTGCTCTTCGATTTGCTATGAGGGATGTGTGGAATATTCCGGAAGAAAACATTTTTAAATACTCAGGTCTAGATTGGCTACTTGTTCTTTTGGATCAGCTAAATACTCCTGTTTGTGGGTAGGTTTTATTCATTTTCTAGAGAGCTTGTCACTTGAGAAATAATCTAATTTTTCAGAACGGGAAGGAATCTGTCTCTTCTACTATTTTATTCTTGGAAAGCTATTGGGCATCTTTTACATCCTATCACCCAGTTGAATATGAGCAAGAAAGGTAAAAAGGTTGTGGATGTCGAGGAGGCCGTCGATATTTCAGCAAAGATTCTAGGGACTTGGCAGCTTCCTTCGGCCAAGGTCATTAAAATTAATGTTGACGTCAGTTTTGTAGAGAGCTTGAATGCTACCAGCGTGGGGGTTATGGCTAGAGATCATATGGGCCAAGTCATCCTTTCTTCTTGGGATTTTATTGGGTCGTGCACGTATGCTAATGGAGCGGAGATTCGTGCGTGCCTTGCCAGCCTCTATATCGGTATCACTCTCAATAAATCCTTTATCATAAAATCTGGTAGCTCCTTTCTTGTCTCTTTTCTGGCAAATGGTTTTCTTGACAGTTCTATTTTTGTTGACCTTAAGAGGGAAGCTCGTAGCATTATGAAGCTTAAAAACAATTTTCAGATCTTCAAGATCAATCGGAGGGCAAACATGGCGGCTCATTAGATTGCCAAGTTTAGTTTTGACAGTAGGTCGAACGGTTTTCTTTGTAATAGTGTTTCGCCTTGTGTGACGTACTTTGCATTGAACGATTGTAAGCACCTTTTAAATTGATTAACATATGTGGGTGTTTTTCAAAAAAAAAAAGACTGATGAAGTCAGGCCAGAAATCCCCTTACAATTATAACTTATAATTTACCTTCAACAAGACACAAAGGATGTCAAAACACTGAAAACCTAGAGTTGATCTCTAATGGGCTGAGAATAGAACAATCCCAGTAACCATTAGCAGAGGCGGAGCTTGGTATATGTTAGGAGGGGAGGGGCCGCCCCGACCTCCGGGTTTGGCACATTTGGGAAGACTGTTTTTAGAGAGCTTAGATTAGAAAGAAAAATAATAATGTGTTCATATTCCATATACGTATACCAACAAGCGAGAACTACTGCTTACCTTCCTTTATGTCCGATCTCGGTAAAAAATGGGACATGTAAGTATGCTGAAATTATTATGTAGAATTATTCTATATCTTATAATTCAGAGAAAAATGGCCTAGTAGCCGGAAATCCAATTTTGGTCCCCAGGAGCACGTGCTCCGACATTTTTTTATATATTCATAGTCACATCCAAATACAACCTTCAAAGTTTTTGACAAAAAGTCTAAACTTTTTCCTGTGCAAAAATAAATAAATCAAATTGAACATCAAATTTACCTGAAAATGTCACCCCAAGTCATTTTTTCCGTTGGCAAAACAATACTGCTCTGTTTTGCATGGAAATTGTCAAGCATGCCGACACTAACATAAACATTCACAAAAAAAATCAGATTTTTTTAAAACTAGTCACTAGTTTTATTGAGTTACTGTTCATCCGGAAGCAAATGCTTCGGGAGCCAAAAGCCAAAAAACTTCCATATAGTAACTTTTTTCGATAAAGGACCCAGTAGATATTCCTTGTGGTTCAAAATAAGTGTCGCTGTTTTAAATTAAAGTTACTTCAATCTCAGTCTCAACCTGTGACACTTATTATGGATCAAAGTGAGTACGTACTAATTAAGTAATAACCAGCTGATTGTAAGGCAATTTCTGATCATGAGCCATGGTAAGGTTCTATTCCAACAGTTTTCATATTTAATTAAGTCACCGCTTAATCGGTCAATCACATGACCAGGCAGCGTGTGAAAGGAAGTGAAGCTCATGTATGGCAGATCACAAGGAAAACTATAATTAAAGCAACTGACAAAACGGTTTGACGTACTAACAGCTTGTTGTTACTACTCGACAGTAGTAATAATATTATAATATCTGGAGTTAATAAAAAAAAAGACTACATGCGTGTTTAGTCTAGTGTTGGCTCTCAGTCTCAGACATTAGTCGTCAGACATTTATACGTACTAAAATGAAGTTACAAAGTCGTGTTACACTTTCGCCTCTCTAGCTGAAATGATACTACTCTGACTTCTATATAGCTTGTATGTCAAAGGCATTATATATGTCAGGTTTAGCCTGTTCTTCTTAGATCGAAGGTGGTGCGACAGTAGTGGGAGGCAGGTGGTATGGGACGTCTTTGTTAGAGATATCCAGCTATTGAGTCGGTAGATGGATAAAGGCGGATGGTACAGACAGCTTCAACGACGAGCTTATGCACTCTGGTGAAAACACAAGATCACTGATCCACTGTTAGAAACACCCCCTTTTGTCCCGGTTTTTAAGGGGCCTTTTGTCCCGGTTGCCCAACCGGGATGGGGCAGCCGGGACGAATGCCACCCCCTTCGTCCCGGTTGTACCAGGACCCGGGATGGATGGGGCGTCTACGTGGGGGGCGTGGGCTGGTCCCTGGTCAGGACTATTCGTCCCGGTTCATAATACGAACCGAGATGAATGCCCCCTCTGCCGCGGCAGAGATTTTTGCCAATTCTCTGCCAGGGCAGAATTTTTCTTCTTCTTTTTCTTGTTTTCCTTTTAGGGTTTGGTTTGTTGTATTTTTTCCTATTTGTTTCCCATAAGTATTCTGCATCTAATACATCACCATGTTTTTTTTATTGTATTCCATTTTATTAGAATACACAAGTTTGCTGATCGCATTAGAATATACAACTATATGGTGATCGCATTAGAATAGAGTTGAAGAATATACAAGTAAGTACGCACCATGAATCGAATATACAAGTAAGGAGTGAAGAATATACAAGTTTGTACTCTTTCCCATAATTACTCTAATACACCACCATGCACCATGACTCGAATATACAGGTAAGTACTATGCATCTAAGAATTCGAACATCAAGTTCGTCGAGCATAGTTGGCGCTGACATAGTATTCCCCTCCTGGTGTTAGGACCTCTGCGTCTAAGAATCCGCAAATTTCCTCTTGAATTGCTCGTAGGCGATCCCTTGGTAGAAGACCGTCCCGCAGCCGCTCGATCTAATATAAAGAGTGGTCAATATCTAATTAAAGACAATAGATGGTAATAAGATAAAAGTGATGGTTGACGTACACGAAGTTTTTGTAAATCTCTGCCCAGCTTGGCGCATGTCGTCTGATGAATGAACTCGCAGACATAGTATCCACATAAGTTATTCCCATCTCCCTCGTTCAAGCACTTTACAAGAACATGGTTTCAATCAAAATTATAATATAACATTATAATGGTATCGAAACTATAATCAAGGAGATGCGTGGATATAGCTAGTACCACTTACTTTCAGATGTTGAAATTTAAGCTTCTCCTTCCATTCACCCCTAGCCTTTGCTGCGAACCGTTTCCAAGCGCTGCCCGGCAAAGAAAATGAATTAAGTGAGTTATCAGAAAATAAACGAAACTTGTCGATATAGTGTCATAAAGATTGAAATTACCGTTGGATCAGTTCCTGCATGTCCTCCCAGTCCTTAAGGGGTTTATGTTTCGAATCCATTACCAGTACTTTTCCTTTGTCAGTTTCAAATATTAGAAGAATATAGTGGAAGCTGCGCAAACATAACTCATCAGTTATACACTTATCATCGAGTAAGCAAAAAAAATGTTTACCGGACAAATAACACTCACTCGAAGTTGTAAGGAAAAAATATTTCCCTCTTGGTTTCGTGAAACCTTAACGCCTTCACAATTGAATCTTATGTTTTCCTGGGTTTTGTGAGAAGAGTTGCTTGATTAACCCATATGGGTCAATGAACCCAATGTCATAGATGTGTCCTCTTTTGCATTCGAGAATCTTCATTCTGCAATTATAATATAGTGAGTATTATTATAAAAATGTAATGAACGAGGTGAGCTAGCTAGAGACTTAACTACAGCGAAATAAATACTTACAGACAATACGCACTGACGATAGATTTGTCGAGGGCCTTTACCTGGAATAACTGATATAGTTCTATAAACTCAATCAGAATTATGCTTTCTCCATAACCGTGATGCTCGTTTCTAACTTCCATCGTTATCCATCCCTCAGAGTGCTCCGAGGCTTCCATGTACCAATTATGCACTCTTCGCATTTTTGTTGATAGATCATTTTCCTCCCCAGGTTTGACGAGAGGATGCCCGTGCCGATATGGGTGCGCGAAATCAGAAGAGGGGAAGACATCTAAGGTTTGGAGATACTGCGCAATGGACATACCCGCAGCAGCGGCCGCTTGTCCGTACAGTGCAATAAACTCCGGGTCAAGTTCCTCGCCTGTGCCTGTGCTCGGCCCCACCTCGGGATTGGAATGCACTATGAGCGGGGGGATGGATTGATTTTTCTGTTGTCCGAGCTGGCCAACTGTTTTCCCGCATTTCCCGCTTCCGGTACTACTCTTCTTCGACCGCTTCTTTTCATCGTGTGCCTTAAGAATAGAGCGGTCATAGTCAGGAATGAGACTCGGCTCGGGCTGATGAAGGGTCTTCACCATTTTCAATGCTCGGGCTTTGTCTTCTTCGGTGTTGGGGAAATCTGGCTCTTTCGGCGACTTCTCCTTAGATTTCCACGCCTCATATTCGGCCTTTGCGATCTTCTGGTTTTCCTCTGGAGTACAGTGGTAAGGTAACTTGGGTAGATTCGGATGTGGTACTCTTGGGAGGGGCGACAATCGACGCTTCGGTGATGCGGTGGTTCTCCTCCGCTTTGAGCTGCGCTGATCAGACTTCGTGGGTGGAGACGGCTGCCGCCGCGCGTAGACGCATGCGCTAGAGACGGCTGACGCAGCGGCGTAGACGCACGCGCTGGAGACGCCGAGCGCGGCGGAGAGTACGAAGACGACCGTTCCGCTGGAGACTGGTCTTGAGGCGGCGGCGACGGAGGATGGCTACTCCGATCAGTCGTTGGCCTTGGCGTCCAATTAGGAAACACGATGTGTTCCTTTAGCCATAGAATGCTCAAGTTCTTGGTGTCTGCAAGTTCAATCACCTCCCCGTCTTCACCTTCAGGATAGTCAAGCTGCACCCGCTCGAATCCGGTCATAACTTCATCCACCCCGGCAACAGCGTAGCCCGGTTGAACTGGCCGACAATGGTGTGTTGGTTCAGGGCCAGCTGGTTTCACATAGCCGACCGCCGTCTTAATGGTTATATTATTGACGACTTTCACATGCAGCTCACACGGTGTCATCTCCATTATATGATCCACGGGGTGCATCATCGGCGGTGCATCTTAACCATCATCACCCTGGAGCTGCGTGGAAGCAACACTACTCTTCCGATTAGATGGTGCGGCTTCCATTTCCTGCTGAGATTGGGTGTTACCTTGCTGCTGGCTAAGTCTGTCAATTTGCTCCTGCTGCCGCTCTGATTGCTCCCGCTGCCGCTTTAATTCTGCTTCAATGCTAGTCCACCGGTCTACCCGATTATGTGCTTCAGCTGCCTCCAAATCCTTTCTCCTCTGACGGCTTCTATCCGGATATTTCTTCTTCTCCTGGGGAAACCCATGTTTCCACGGAACAGAGCCTTTTGTGGCTCGTGTCCGTCCATAGTGTTCCTTATTCCCAAGGGCGCGGGTGAGCTCATCGTTCTCTCTATCTGGATGGAACTTCCCCTCTTTAGCAGCCTTTATTGCTTCTCTGAGAGCATCGATGGGTAGAGGATCTTCTTCATGTCTTACATTATAGATGCATTTCCCTTCTGAGTCCAACGTTCCCCCATGGCCGAAAAACCAAGACCTTGTCCATTGGTCCCAGTAGAACGTCTCTGGAACGATGTCCTTAGCAAGCAAGTCGTCCTCAAGTTTATTCCACTTAGGCATGTTACCCTTGTAGCCAACTTGCCCCATAATATGGTGATAGATCTTTTTAGCAGCGTTTATCTTAATTTTTTTAGACTTTTCCAGAGCTTCCTCCGACTTCTTGTACTCAACAAATTCTCCCCAGTACGGTTTTATCTTCTCATATGTTCCGGTGAAATCCGGAGTCTTGTTTTTCTGGATAAAGTCAAGGTTCAATCTTTTCTTCCAGCTCTTGAATTGCTCGGCCATCTTCCTAAAAGTGAACGCCTTGACCAGTTTCTCTAAGGCTTTGGTCTTTCGCTCTAAGATCAATTCAGGATCCTCCTCATTCTCATCCAACTCATCTTGAGTAACCTTCGACGTCGGTAGGGTGAAATTAGCCAACATCTTTTCAAAAAGTTTTTCTTTGGCTTTGTCGTCGACATATGAAATTCCGAGAGCCTCCTTTGGCTTATGCCACTCCCGAACGGTGATCGGGATGTGGTCCCTAACAAGCACTCCGCATTGCTTCACATATTTTTGGGCAACAACTTCGGGAAGCTCTGGCGCGCCGTTTGCAGCGATCTGTTCGATCCTGTACCTTTCATGCTCTTTCAACTTCTAGGCTCCACCTCGTTTAGTCTTATTTCCGGTGGATTTGCTAGATCCGGATGGCTAAAATATATAAGAAAGAGTGTTAATACATGTATATAGAAAACAAGTGCTTCATTTAATTAACATATATATATGCACCTCACCGGAGTTTCTATTTGTAAGGTTCGACCGGAACCGTCGGCTTCTCTCTCATGGGAGCCCTCGGCTTCTCCCCCGACGATGTCGTGGGCTTCTCCCTCACCGGAGCCTTCTCTTTGGGCGAGCTCCAGATCTACCTCACCAGAGCCGTCTCTTCGGACGAGCTCCAGATCTACCTCACCAGAGCCGTCTCTTCGGGCGAGCTCCGGATCTCCCTCACCGGAGTTGTTCATCCACTCGGAGACATATGGGTCTCCCCCAGGCCCGCGGATAACATCCGCGACCATTTCTTCCGCATCTTCGTCTCTGAAGTTTGGGTCCGTAATTTCTGCAAATTAAAAATTGCAAGTTAGTGTCAACGCACAAAACTTAAAACAAAATGACTTAGCAGTTTCATCATCCATTCAACCCACATGTTTTGAATGCCTAAATAATTTGTTTTCAAAATATTGCTAAGTAACTGCAACTTCGTTCTTTTTTCCGGAAACTAAACAAATGGCCCATGGGACCGCCACCAAACTAGATCCGGGTCGACGATGTCACCCGGAATCCTCACCAAGCTGCGCGTCCCGGAAGGTAGCACCTACCAACGCCAGCCCGGCGGGACCCACTCCCGAACATCACCCCTCGGGTCCAACAGGGACATCGTCGGCGAGAACAATGAACTAAAAAACATATTTTGGTTGTTATTTGAACTTAGCAAAATTTCTAATATGAATGACACAAATAACATTCCGGATCTAAATATAAGACCTAATATAACCGAGCATCTTTTAGAAGTTTAAATTTTTTAGTCAATTTTTTATTTTTTAGACCTAATATAAGACCTAACATTCCGGATCTAAATATAAGACCTAATATGAAGACCGCATTCCAGATCCGGATGACACAAACAACATCGATTTCAATTTTTTATTCAATTTAGAAGTTTAAATTTCAATTTTTTGTCAATTTTTTTAGCTTTTTTTCTCCACACTCTCTTCTCTGTCTCTTCACTCTGTTTCTTCTCCACGATCGAGCAGGCCGGAGCGAGGCCGGGGGCAGGAAGAGGGGGAGGGAGGGGGAGAGCTTTACCTGCGGGAGAAGGCGACGCGGGCGAGGTGGCGCCGGGCGATGCGGGCGAGGTGGCGCTGGCCGAGCGAGCTCGGTGGCGCGCGGTGCCGCGACGACGTAGGCGGGCGACGCGGGGGCAGAGGCGCTGCAGGCGGGCGATGGCGAGAAAGGGGGGCGGCCGCAGAGCGCGCGAGGGTGGCGGCGACGACGGCGATGACGAGGAAGAGGCGGTGCGGGAGTTGGGCAGCCTGTCGGCGTCGAGTGTCGTCCTCCTCAAGCGACAGAAGGGGAGGGGGAGAGGGAACGGCTTAAGTACGTGGGGAGGGGCATCCGTCCCGGTTGTTGCAAATAACCGGGATGAATGACCCATTCGTCCCGGTTATTGCCAACAACCGGGACGGATGCCCCACCCATTCATCCCGATTGTTGCCAACAACCGGGACGAATGACCTAGATCTGGAACGGCGCGAAGAGGGGCATTCGTCCCGGTTGTTAGCAATAACTGGGATGAATGCCCTGTTTTTTCAAAAAAGTTTCATATTTTCAAAAATTCCCGCCAGATTATCTGCTAGTTCAATAATCAGAAAAATATGAAAAAACTACCAAAACATTTAGAAAATTATAAACTAACTAAATATGTTACTTTCAAACATATTTGGTGAAATTCAAAATTCAAAATTATTTGAATTTGAATTAATTCATTTAAGAAATGGAGAAAATATCAAATAATTCAATAAATTCTGAAAATTGCAAGTTATATATCAAAATGATCAGAAAGATAAAGTAAACTCACTTATGATGTTTTGGTACTTCCTAGGGCTTCACCGGAGAGGGGTTGTTCTCTCTGGCGGGGCTAGGGTTTCACCGGAGAGGGGCTGCGGAGCGTCGGGATGGCACCAGAAGCAAGGATTTGGCATATCATGTGTTTACAAGTGTTCTTAGGGTTGTACATGCCAAATATTCACTCACTCTTGTTGTTGGGTCTTCACCGGCATCGATTTCTCTCTCCGAGTCTAAGTACTTATAGGCTGAAGGTCCCTGAACCGATGAACGGGAGGGGATCTTGTGTACAGGTGGTTCATGCCATTGTTTTGGGACTTCCTAGGGCCCACCCTAACACAACCAAGCAAAGTGTTGCACATTGCTACCCACTCCGGGCTCCGGTGAAAGCTGTAGACCGATAAGCTGGGTTGTTCTCTCCAGCGGGGCTAGGGTTTCACCGGAGAGGGGCTCCGGAGCGTCGGGATGGCACCAGAAGCAAGGATTTGGCATATCATGTGTTTACAAGTGTTCTTAGGGCTGTACATGCCAAATATTCACTCAAAGGTTCAATACCCTAACACAACCAATAACATTACATAGATTTACATCAGAGGTTCAATACATTATTATACATCACTCCGTTAAGTCCATGAACCCTTGCTTATGATCGCTTCGGACGTAACCATGGAGCATCTTCTTTATTTAATGGGATGGTTGGGTCAGCTTTCACTGTGAAGGGCGGAATTTCAGCAAACTTATCATAATCTTCAGACATGTCTGTCTTGTCCTCGACTCCCACGATGGTTCTTTTCCCTGAAAGAACTATGTGACGCTTCGGCTGATCATATGATTTATCTGGTTGCTTATTTTTTCTTTTCTTCGGTCTGGAGGACATGTCCTTCACATAGAAGATCTGAGCCACATCATTGGCTAGGACAAATGGTTCGTCATTGTAACCAATTTTGTTGATATCCACTGTTGTCATTCCGTACAACGGGTCTACCTTTACCCCTTCTCCATTCAGGTTGATCCATTTGCACTTAAATAAAGGGATCTTAAAAGAAGGTCCATAGTCAAGTTCCCATATCTCCTCTATGTAACCATAGTATGTTTCCTTTTTCCCATTCTCGTTTGTTGCATCAAAGGGGACACCACTATTTTGGTTGGTGCTCTTCTTATCTTGGGTGACCGTGTAAAATGTATTCCCATTTATCTCGTACCCTTGAAAAGTCCCAATAGTCGAAGATGGTGACCCGACCAACATGTAGAGCTGATCTTCAATAGTGATGTCATTTATAAGATGTGCTTGCAACCAACTTCCGAAAGTCTCCATGTGTTTGACTTTAATCCATGTGTCATCCTTCCCCGGGTTTGTGGAGCGTACAATATTCTTGTGTTCCTTGATATACGGAGCCACGAAGGTGGAATTTTGTAGAACCGTGTAGTGTGCTTTAGTGAAAGAATGCTCGTCCCTGGGTATCATTGTTTTCTTTCCTAGCGTTCCTTTTCCCCTCAGTCTCCCCTCATGCCGCGACTCAGGAACACCAATCGTCTTAAGGTCAGGAATAAAGTCAACACAGAACCCAATGACCTCCTCTGTTCCATAGCCCTTGGAGATGCTTCCTTCTGGCCTAGCATGGTTATGAACATATTTCTTCAAGACTCCCATGAACCTCTCAAAGGGGAACATATTGTGTAGAAATACCGGACCGAGAATATGAATCTCTTCTACTAGGTGAACCAGGAGATGCGTCATAATGTTGAAGAAGGATGGTGGGAACACCAACTCAAAACTAACAAGACATTGGACCACATCCCTCTGTAACCTTGCCAGACTATCTGGATCGATTACCTTCTGAGATATTGCATTGAGGAATGCACATAGCTTCACAATGGGTACTCGAACATTTTCCGGTAGAAGCCCCCCAGTGCAATCGAAAGCAACTGCGTCATAATCACGTTGCAGTCATGAGACTTCACGTTTTGGAATTTTTTCTCTGCCATATTTATTATCCCCTTAATATTCGACGAGAAGCCAGACGGCACCTTGATACTATAAAGGACTTCAAAAAAGATTTCCTTCTCTGCTTTGGTAAGAGCGTAGCTGCTTAAGAAATGACGCCATGTATCCATGTGCTTGTTTTTTGGGTCTTTCATACGTTGCTGGTCCTCTCGTGCTTCTGGTGTATCTTTTGACTTCCCATACACGCCCAGGAAGCATAGCAGGTTGATGCAGAGATTCTTCGTCACGTGCATCGCGTCGATTGAAGAGCGGACATGTAGGACTTTCCAATATGGTAGCTCCCAAAAGATAGATTTCTTCTTCCACATGGGTGCGCGCTTATCAGGGCCGTTCGGAACAGGTTGGCTGCCATCACCCTTCCCAAAGATTACTTCTAGGTCCTTGACCATACCGAATACATCATTACCACTACAGAGGTCAGGCTTCTTCCGGGTATCTGCCTCACCTCTGAAATGTTTGCCTCCTTTCTTTCTTACGGGATGATTCATCGGAAGAAATCTACGATGTGCCCCAGGTATACAACCTTCTTACATTTATCCAAATATACACTATCAGTCTTATCTAAACAGTGTGTGCATGCATTGTATCCCCTGTTTGTATGTCCAGAAATGTTACTAAGAGCAGGCCAATCATTGATGGTTACGAAAATCAACGCCCGTAGGTCAAATGGCTTTTGTTCGTTCTCATCCCACACACGTACACCTGGTTTGCCCCACAACTGTAATAGTTCTTCCACTAATGGTCTTAGATACACATCAATGTCGTTGTCGGGTTGCCTTGGGCCTTGGATGAGCACTGGCATCATAATGAACTTGCGCTTCATGCACAACCAAGGAGGAAGGTTGTAGATACATAGAGTCACGGGCCAGGTGCTGTGACTAGAGCTCTGCTCTCCGAAAGGATTAAAGCCATCTGTACTTAGACCAAACCATAAGTTTCTTGCCTCGCGTGCAAAGTCTGGGAAGTCTCTCTCGATTTTTCTCCACTGCGACCCATCAGCGGTGTGTCTCAACTTTCCGTCTTTCTTACGGTCTTCTTTATGCCATCGCAACAACCTGGCATGCTCTTTATTTCTAAACAGACGTTTCAACCGTGGTATTATAGGAGCATACCACATCACCTTGGCAGGAACCCTCTTACGGGGGGCTCGCCGTCAACATCGCCAGGGTCATCTGCTCTGATCTTATACCGTAGTGCAGTGCATACTGGACATTTATCCAAATTCTCGTACTTCTCACCGTGGTAGAGGATGCAGTCATTAATGCATGCATGTATCTTCTCCACATCTAGTCCTCGAGGGCAGAGAGCCTTCTTTGCTTCATACGTGATGTCAGGCAATTCGTTATCCTTTGGAAGCTTCGGCTTCATTATTTTAAGTAAACTCTCAAATGATTTGTCAGTCACACTGTTCTGTGCCTTCCATTTCAGCAACTCTAGTGTGGTACCGAGCTTTGTGCTGTCATCTTTGCAATTTGGGTACAACAACTTTTTGTGATCCTGTAACATGCCGTCCAACTTCAACCTCTCCAATTCACTTTCACAGTCTTCCCTTGCATTAGCAATAACTCGACCAAGATCATCATCGGGCTCATCTGATGCCCGTTCTTGATCATCATCGGGCTTATCTGATGCCCGTTCTTGATCACCTCCTTCTTCTGCATTGTCTTCCATTGCAGTATCACCGTATTCGGGGAACATGGGATCCTCTTCTTCTTCATTGTCTTCCATCACAACCCCTCTCTCTCCATGCTTGGTCCAACAATTATAGCTGCGCATGAAACCTCTCCGAAGCAGGTGGTTGTGAAGGACTCTTGAGGAAGAGTGCTCCCTGACGTTCCCACAGTCAACACATGGGCAACACATAAATCCATTCTCTTTGTGAGCCTGAGCTACAACGATAAATTCATCCAGGCCGGCCCTGTACTCGGAAGTGCGTCGGTCACCGTATATCCATCGCTGCCGTGCATCCATCTACATCGTATAATTAAGTTTATCAAAAACCATTACAGCAATAACATCTTCAATAGCGAAATGACCACAGTACATCGACAAATATAACATTTTTGTATCAATTATAGATGAAATGGATAAGTTTTCTAACCTCGGTCGAAGATACCATTTTCTGTGAAGTTAAGTGTCGCTCGGGTATTTCGTCGAACACCTCGTGTGCATAGCAAAAAGAACACAGTACACTAGCACCCACCTCTCTCACACCTCCTAGAAAAAAAACCAGAGGAGGGAAGGGGTCTGGATGCAGTATTTATAGGCAAGGGGCATTCATCCTGGTTCCTGGCATGAACCGGGACCATTGCCCTTGCACACACCACGTGGCATACATCGAGGCATTGGTCCCGGTTCATTCCACGAACCGGGACGAATGCCGACTAAAAAACCGGGACGAATGCCCCAGGGGGGCTAGACACTGCCCTGGCCTAAAGAACGGGGACGAATGCATTCGTCCCCGTTCTTTAGGCAGCCGGGACGAATGCGAATTCCCCCCTGGACGAAAGGGGGGTGTTTCTACTAGTGATCGGGCTATGTCGTCATGCGCCTGTGTTGTGTCCTTGCTGAAGGTGGTGCATTGAAGCTTTGCTTTGGGGATGAGAATCCGAAGTTCATCCTTGTGGTGGACTCGGCATCATCGGCGCACGTACGGCGATTCCTTCTTAAAGGCGTAACTTAGGAGTTGTGTATTTTTCGTTTTTGTTGTGTCTTGTATCATAGGGTTACTGATTATCTAGGAGAGTTACTATCGCGAGGTATATGGTCTCAAGGTTTGTTTTCTGTTTTATTTTCGGGTCCAAGGTGTTCGGCTGCTGGATGTTGCTTTATTAATAATATATAGCTACATGCATCGTGCTGATACAGAAACCGAGGATCATCCTTCTTTTCGAAAAAAAGTATTCGATAGGACAGTGTGCAAGGTTTTAACACACGTAAGTCAAAATTGACCAAGCAGTATGAGACTATGTACCTGCTCAAGTTGGCCTTGTTATCCAGGAGGAATATATTGTGGACACCTTGAGATTGGCGTGCAAGCTACCATGCCCAGGAAATGTTGGCTTGTGGTACGGCCGTGGACCGTGCTGGTTCAATTCTAGCTTGGCTTCGTTGGAACTACTCCTCACAAAAGAACGCACTGAAGTTGGATTTGACCGTAGAAAATGTAGAGAAAAAACGAGCATATATGCATGCATGAACTGTGGATCGTACGCATGCACACACGCACGTCGGTCGCCGACGACGACGTGGGCCGCCGGCCGGAGAGGTACGTTCGTCAGCGGCCGACCGCGCGCCGTCCTCGGACCAGCCGCGCGTACGTAGGCTTACTAATCACGTGCACCGACACCGAGCCATCCGACACGCATGACCGGCGTTTTCCCACCTGCCAGGGGCCAGGGTTGGCGATCTACGTGGACGTACAAGTACGTACTACATGCATGCATGTATGCCTCCACGGGTACGTACGTTGTATACCCCGCGCATTTGCACGTAAAGCTAGCGGCCGGCCGGTGGCTGGTCCGGCGTCGCCGTCCGTCGTGTGGGCCCCGCCTAACCGACCGTGTCTGTGATCAAGCACATGCATTGACCGACGCATGCGTGTCCATGATAACTATGCTTGGATTAGCTAGATCTCCAAATATTCACCGACGACTAAATTACACAATATATGCATGCATGCGCTTGAGTGAGTGAGTGACGCATACGCTTACGAGGGAGACCACGTACCGACGGACCAACCCCTTTTCAACTAGGAGAAACACGCTTGACACCCGGCACCATCTCTCTCTCTCTCACCCATTATAGACGGTGAAAAGCATAAACTCCACTAGTGGAGGCGTAGGAGCAGTAGCTAAAGGTACCCTCGATCCTGTCGTTGACTGTGCATACTTGACTTGATCATCTCTATCGATCTTACCGGTCGAAACGTGTCAAACAAATCAATTATATCATGCAACCATCTTACCGGTCGAAACGTGTCAAACAAATCAATTATATTATGCACTAGTACGTAACCAAACCTTTTTAAACACAGTACATATATACGCTCATGCAGGGGCGAAGCTACACCCAGGCCTCATGACATCAAATTCCTTTCTTGACTGTAGCATTTTTTTTGTACTAATTGACATTGTAGGTCACTGTAGCATTAAGCCTGACTCGGGACGTAGTGTTTCCTGGCTCTGCCCCTGCGCTCATGTATATGTGCACACACATTCATCTTTATGAACGTATATATGTACATTCTATCTTTATGAAAATCTTCGAGAAACTGAGTCGATTCATCATCTTGAAATTAACGAAGTCAGCACATAAGCCTTCGTGGTCGACGTGGATGTCTTCTCCACTTATGACGCATCTCCGAAAAGTCCTAAATACAACTAGAAAAATTCGATCATCAATACTAAGTCTAAGACTTAAACGGGTGAGTTGGTTCCCTGGTGCCTGGTCTGTTGGTTCCACCATAAGAAATCTTACCATCCATCCAAACACTCAATTTGCGTAACCAATATATATGGCCGCGGCGACTGAGAGTAACCGACATGTTGAACATTTAGTGTTTCCTATTTGAGTGAATTCCACTTCTTACCCTGCAGTTATACATTGGTAACACTAATTACCCCCATCGAGTGGAAATTCATCTAGAATACCTTTTTGGAAGCTTTGAATCCTCGTTTTCTGATGCGTGTCCATCATGCAAGTGTGAGATGACGCTCGGGGTCCAAATATATGTGGACGATGACGAGAAATGGAACAAATGGATAAGAGAAGTCTAGACATGATCGTCAACGATACCCTCTGATCTTTACAGATTTTTTGACGAATCATTGACGCAACATGGCCATCCTATGTAACATAAACAAGGAAAATGCAAAACGACAGGAAAACCATGCTAATAGTCTCCAAAATCTAATATTTCGATGAAAGTTCCACTAAACGGGGTAATATGTGTCAAAAATGTACATAAAAAGTGGAACTCACTCTTCTTTTTTTACATTAGGCCAGATATTTAGCTTGTAGTACTACTGCAATAACCATTGATCTCTTTTTGGTGATGTGTGTCCGTAATGTTCGATTTACTGCCGTAGGACTGCTTGAATGCATGTCTATCCGAACAGGCATGTACAATGTACAAGTAAAAACTTCTACCGCGATGGAGATCGATAGGATTTGCATGCATGCACGCATCACCATAAGAAATATCCAGAGGGGAACATGCATCATCAGATGGCTTGGACCCGCACCTCATGGGCCGGCTTCGCTCGGTCTATATCTGTTCAGCGTACGTGTGGGCCGGTGGATGCAGACTACATTGAAGTGTATATCCACCCCAATTATTTCTTTAGACTGAAAAAAAACTCTGAATCATTTCTTAATCTAACCAGATGGTATTAGAAAAGGAAAAATATTGCAACTTGCAATGGTAGCTAGTTACTCCATCCTGCAAGTTGTGAGGTATATCTACTGTGTATAGTACCACAGACATGCAAGTGTACGCATGTGTGCATGTTCTTGTCCTTGTCCTTCTCCAGCAGTTGGTGATGAGTCAACTTTGATTTGTCCAGTGTCAGTGTACTCCCTCATCCATGTGTGCATACATACCACTATATATATTTCCATGTATTATGTATATCCTACTTGGCATTTGAAAAAGGACGGCCGCAACATATACCTGGTATTTCTCCAATCAGCCAATGGGTTCTAGCTATATAATTAGTACTAGTGGCGTTCCTCTGATAATTTGTTCTCTGACACGCTCTTCATGATCGATTCGATCGATCTCACATGTAAACATCAGAGACAACAGTTTCCACAATGATAGTACCGGTCAGTGCATGATACTGCAATTAAAGAAGAGGCAGGCTGCAGGTGAGATCGGACCGGTAGGTACTCTCTACTCGTTGTGGCAGTTGGTAGTTTTTTCTGGTACCAGGGACCAAAGGTAGGTAATCCATCTGATGATGGGAGAAAGATTCCAAAAACCTTGATTTCGGTAGGCCCATATGCCCAATTTGCGATGTACGTATGCGTGAGAGAGATTGAACTATAAGCAGGACCAGACTGAGGTAGCTCCGTGGGCCACTTGCCACATGCATGATCTGCTGCAAATGATGCATGTACTTCCAATGTTATTAGTAAATGAATAAACATAAGAAAATATCAGCATAGTAAGGTTAGCGTTTGGTTCCGATTGGAATGTATGATTAAAAATTGTGGTGTGCATTTACATAGAGGAATCTTCTGGTGGGCAATGATGGTGCCCATGATATAAGAGTACATGAGTTAATTATACAAGTAATCATATGATTAGACGATCATTAGCGCGCGGCGATTTGCCGGTCGATGATGGAGGCACGAGCGTCGTGGGTAATGAAACAGCTGAGTAGTCAGTTAGTCGATGTCGATCCATAATGTGGACTCGTCATGCAGGTACATGTGCGTGAGATGTGCAAGGTTGCCACGATCTTCCATCTTCATCCATGCATGACATGGACATGGAGGTCGATGGTCGAGGTCGACTGGTCGACGTACAGGTGGTTGCAGATAGCGTCCATGTGCCTCCATGTGCGCGCGCGCGTGCCGGCGTACGTCTGATCGGCCGGACGGACAGACGGCGGACGGTCCGTCGTTGGTTGGCGCGCGGGACCGGCCGGCCGGCCGGCCGTCCGCCGCAGGGTCCCCGCCCTAGCTCGATCGCAACAAAATGCATGCATGCATGCATGCTTTGTTCGACACACACATCGCCGTGTCTCTGTCGATCGCCTCTCGGCCGTCGCTTGTACGTGGCTCTGTAGATAATCGTCATAGTACATTTCTTACTTTTCGAAGAGAGCTGGATAGCTGAACAAACCTAGATTGTTAAACACCATTGAACTAACATCTTAAGAGTATGGCTACGGATCTCTGAATATCCCAACCCTAAACCCTAAAACAAGTGCTAGTTAGTTGTTCGACCGGTTCCATGCATCGACAATCAAAGAGACAAGAACGTACTACAGGACGAACTTACGGTTGTATTGTAGCCCTGAGTTTCTTAATTTGGAGCCCAGATGAAACTATTTTGTTTACTATAACCATCTGCTGCATATTAATTTAGCGAGCTAATTAATATTCTATCTCCTAACCACTGATTAAACATACTACTCCATTTGGTATTACCAGCGGCTAGTGATTTATTCCGACCAAAAGCGAAGGGGTCCAATTAACTAAGAATCAGATGTACTAGTACGTACGTGTGCACAAGGGATGGGATAGTTAATAACACGACTAATCAATCACATAACAAAAATCTTAAATCTCAATTATATATCAGCAAATGGGTCTCGGAGCATCTTGACCGGCCGCCCAATTAAGCTAGCAACCGGTCTATGATCTCTAACAACCAAAGTAAGGAGAGAGAACGTAGTACATATTTTTCTATTAAGATTAAAAATACAACATATAGAGTACTCCTTGTTGGAATTTGATTTAAACTTGGGCCAGCCCAATAATTTTTTCAGAATTTCTAATAGAATCCTAGAGGCCATGAAGCCCATTTGTGCAAGGCAAGATGTGGATACAAGTTTAGTCCCACATTGCTAGTTTGGTACGAGTTGGACATCCTTATAAGGGTGGATGTTATCCCACATGTATGAGCATAAGAACAAGAGAGACATACACATGCGCTCCTCTGCCGTGCGCCGCGGGAATGAGCCGAGCCAATATCTAAATTTTTGACACGCACGACTGGTATACGAAAGGTCACTTGGGAGCTGGAAAGTTTTGCCATAGCGGAGATTAATTATGAATGCTGCACCCTTCGGCTGTCGTCTGTTCGTTTTGTCTCCCTCTTTTGATTTGCCTCCCGACGCTGCCTATTCGTCTCCTTCTCCTATGCCTATAAAAGGGAGGTCACTCCTCTTCAGAGAGACACATCAGAACATCCTCGTCCTCCTCACGCCATCGAGTTCCAATCTCTGAGCTACTGCAAGGTTCTTCCCCAACCTGGCTTGCGCCGTGCACCGCAAATCAGGACAGTAGGCCTTCGAAACCCCGCCAATTCGAGTCCTGCACGGGAGAACGGTGATAAGTTTTTTGGGGAGTGCTTTGCGCGACTACTGACTTCTTCACCACGGACGCCACGGACAACGACGACCACTTCCCAGACGACGATAACATCCCCGACGTCAATAATCTCTTCGACGACATGGCCGTGACAACGCCAATGCTACTCCCATTGCTCAATACGTGTTTGTTTGTTTTCTATTCGATGTCTTGCTAGAGTTTCTTGGTCTAGTCTCTGCTCTACATATGTTTCGATTAAGTTCACATGTTCACATAATGTTTCCCTACTATCCTTTAGTCTTCCTGATGAGTCTAGTTCCTATTATTGTGACCTCCTCTTATCTAGTTTGCATGACTAGGGTTGTTTGTTTTACTATGATCATGATTTATCTACTTCTTATTGCCTTTAAATCAATCGGTAAATTGCTCATATATCCAACAATCCAAAACCCTTATTATAGGCAATTTACCCCGAATTGTTTTGTTGCTTGCATGAGGCCTCCTATGCTTGAGGGTGTGCACTATAAGAGGTGGCGTGTGAGGGCTGTTCTATGGTTTCAGACCATGAGCTGCTATGACGCCACTCTTGGCAAACCTGAAGGAGATCTTGATCCTCAACAACAACAAGTTTTTCAGAAAATGGATACTTTGTTTAAGGCTACTCTTTTCAGTGTTCTTGGTGAGAAAATAGTTGATGCTTATGCTTCAATTGACAATGGAAAATATATGTGCGATGCACTCGAGGCCAAGTTTGGGGTCTCGGATGCCGGCATTGAGCTGTATATCATGGAACAAATGTATGACTACAGGATGAGTGATGAGCGTTCCGTGGTTGAGAAAGCTCACGAGATACATTCATTTGCTAGAGACAGGAGGTATCATCACTAAGCTTCCTCCCTTCTGGAGGAACTTTCCTACCTCTCTGAAGCATAAGAGACAGGAGTTTTCCGTTCCGGATCTCATTGGTACTCTTCATGTGGAAGAAAAGGCGAGAGCAAAATACATACGTGCTTGAGGAATTGAAGGAGGTTCTAGTGCCAATCTGGTATAGAAGAAAAACTTCTAGCCCCATAAGTTCAAGAACAAGGGCAAGCTTGATGGGAAGAACAAGGCTTCACAGCAAACCAACTTCAAGAAGAAGATTGACAAGAAGAAAGGTGTTTGTCATGTTTGCGGAGATCCTGATAATTGGGCCCCTAGCTTACCTAATCGTTATGAAAAGGGTCAACATGGGAAAGGCAACAAGATCGCCCATGTTGTCATTGGTGACACTGTGATGAAGGAAGTTGGGTATGGTATACTTCCCACTATTCTTTCAGTATGTCTTTCCCCTTATTGGTTGATTGACACGGGTGCTAATGTGCATGTATGCGGTCATATTTCCATGTTCTCTTCTTGTCAGTCCGCAGGGACTACCTCCATGTTGATGGGCAACAATTCATGTTCTTCTGTTCATGGTATTGGCACAGTCGATCTAAAGTTTACTTCGGGGAAGATCGTGCGGCTGAAAAACGTGCATTATGTCCTCTCCGTTAATAAAAATCTTGTTAGCGGATCTCTCCTGTGTAGAGACGGCGACATGCTTGTCTTTGAGTCCAATAAATTTGTGATATCCAAGTATGGAACTTTTGTTGGTAAAGGTTATGAGTCGGGAGGCATGTTCAAACTATCATTGTCAGACGTTTGTAATAAAGTTGTTAATCATGTTTGCAACAAAAGTAAATCAAATGTCTGGCATTCACGTCTCTGTCATGTTAATTTTGGTTGTATGATGCAGCTAGCCAAGTTGAACTTAATCCCCAACTTCACCGTTGTCAAGGGATCTAAGTGTCAAGTTTGTGTGCAAGCTAAGCGTCCTTGTAAGTCTCATACAACCGCGGAAACAAGAAATCTTGCGCCACTAGAATTCGCTTTCAGATCTTTCTGAAATGAATGGTGTTTTGATAAAAGGTGGAAAGAAATATTTTATGACGTTAATCAATGACTCCACCAGATACTGCCATGTGTATCTTTTAAAATCAAAATATGAGGCTTTAAATTTCTTCGAGATCTATAAAGCTGAAGTGGAAAACCAACTTGATCAGAAAATCAAGAGGCTTAGGTCCGATCGTGGTGGAGAGTATTTTTCCAATGAATTTGATTCTTTTTGTGTGGAACATGGTATAATCGATGAGAGGACGCCTCCCTATTCACCTCAGTCAAGTGGGGTAGCCGAAAGAAAGAACCTTACTCTAACTGATTTGGTCAATGCCATGTTAGACACATCGGGTCTCTCCAAGGCATGGTGGGGGGAGGATATATTGACTGCATGTCATGTCCTAAACCGAATTCCCACGAAGAACAAAGAGATAAATCCATTCGAGGAATGGGAAAATAAAAGGTTAAAACTCTCTTACCTACGAACTTGGGGATGCTTGGCAAAAGTCAACGTACCAATTCCAAAGAAGCGAAAGCTTGGACAAAAAACCATGGATTGTGTTTTCCTGGATTATACTTTTCATAGCATTGGTTATAGATTCTTGATTGTAAAATCTGAGTTATCTTTCATGCATGTCGGTACAATCATGAGTCAAATGATGCGACTTTCTTCGAAGATATCTTTCCCATCAAGGATATGGGTAGCTCATCAAACCAAGAGTTTTCTAGTTCATCGAGTCAAGATGTAGCTACAATTTCGGAACCTACCATTGCAAGGCAACATTTTGAAGATCATTTGGAGTATAATAACGAGTCTCCTAAAAGGAGAAGATACAGAGGGATGCACAGCCATTTGGTGATGATTTTCTTGTATATCTCATAGATGACACTCCTAGTTCTGTTTTGGAGGCTTATGCATCTGAAGATGCTGACTACTGGAAGGAAGCGGCCCGTAGTGAGATGGATTCCATCTTGGCAAATGAAACTTGGGACATAACTAATCATCCTTATGGGTGCAAACCTATAGGGTGCAAATGGGTATTCAAGAAGAAGCTTAGGCCTAATGGTATTATTGAAAATTACAAGGCACGGCTCGTAGTCAAGGGTTATACCCAAAAGGAAGGCGAAGACTTCTTTGATACTTACTCAGGTGTGGCATGATGGACCACTATTCAAGTACTACTTTCACTAGCTGCCTCGCATGGTCTTATCGTTTATCAAATGGATGTTAATATTGCTTTCCTAAATGAAGAGTTGGGCGAGGAAATTTATAAGGAACAACCAGATGGATTTGTAGTGGACGGTCGGGAAGGGAAAGTGTGCAAATTGTTGAAGTCTTGGGACTTAAGCAAGCACCTAAGTGTTGGAAATATTCCCTAGAGGCTATAATAAATTAGTTATTATCATATTTCCTTGTTCATGATAATCGTTTATTATCCATGCTATAATTGTATTGAATGGAAACACATTACATGTGTGGGTAAATAGACAACACTCTGTCCCTAGTATACCTCTAGTGAACTAGCTCATTGATCAAAGATGGTCAAGGTTTCCTATCCATTGACATGTGATGTTATTTGATAACGGGATCACATAATTAGGAGAATGATGTGATGGACAAGACCCAAATTACAAACATAGCTTATGATCATGTCAGTTTATTGCTACTGTTTTCTGCATGTCAAGTATATGTTCCTATGACCATGAGATCATGCAACTCACTGACATCGGAGGAGTACCTTGTGTGTATCAAACGTCGCAACGTAACTGGGTGACTATAAAGGTGCTCTACAGGTATCTCCGAGGGTGTCTGTTGAGTTGGCATGGATCAAGACTGGGATTTGTTACTCCGTGTGACGGAGAGGTATCTTAGGGCCCACTCGGTAATACAACATCACAATAAGCCTTGCAAGCAATGTGACTAAGTGTTAGTCACGGGATCTTCTATTATGGAATGAGTAAAGAGACTTGCCGGTAACGAGGTTGAACTAGGTATGGAGATACCGACGATCGAATCTCGGGCAAGTAACATACCGAAGAAGAAAGGGAACATCGTACGGGATTAACTGAATCCTTGACATAGAGGTGTTGGAAATATGCCCTAGAGGCAATAATAAATTAGTTATTATCATATTTCCTTGTTCATGATAATCGTTTATTATCCATGCTATAATTGTATTGAATGGAAACACATTACATGTGTGGGTAAATAGACAACACTCTGTCCCTAGTATGCCTCTAGCGAACTAGCTCGTTGATCAAAGATGGTCAAGGTTTCCTAGCCATTGACATGTGATATCATTTGATAACAGCATCACATCATTAGGAGAATGATGTGATGGACAAGACCCAAACTACAAACATAGCATATGATCGTGTCAGTTTATTGCTACTGTTTTCACCATGTCAAGTATATGTTCCTATGACCATGAGATCATGCAACTCACAGACATCGGAGGAGTTCCTTGTGTGTATCAAACGTCGCAACGTAAATGGGTGACTATAAAGGTGCTCTACAGGTATCTCCGAGGGTGTCTGTTGGGTTGGCATGGACCGAGACTGAGATTTGTTACTCCGTGTGACGGAGAGGTATCTCACGGCCCCTCGGTAATGTAACATCACAACAAAGCCTTGCAAGCAATGTGACTAAGTGTTAGCCATGGGATCTTGTATTACGGAACGAGTAAAGAGACTTGCCGGTAACGAAGTTGAACTAGGTATGGAGATACCGACGAACGAGTCTCGGGCAAGTAACATACCGAAGAACAAAGGGAACATCATACAGGATTAACTGAATCCTTGGCATAGAGGTTCGAACGATAAAGATCTTCATAGAATATGTAGGAACCAATGTGGACATCCAGGTCCCGCCATTGGTTATTGACCGTAGAGGTGTCTCGGTCATGTCTACATAGTTCTCGAACCCGCAGAGTCTGCACACTTAAGGTTTGGTGACGTTTTGGTAGTATAGAGTTATGTATGGTGGTGATCGAAGGTTGTTCGGAGTCCCGGATGAGATCCCAGACGTCACGAGGAGCTCCGGAATGGTCCGGAGGTAAATATTGATATATAGGAAGGTGGTGTTTGGACTCTGGAAAGTTTCAGGCATTTTCGGTAGTGTACCGGGAGTGACGAATGGGTCCCGGGGGCCCACCAGTGGGGCCAACCCACCCCATGGGCCTATGTGGCAACCCACCAGCCCATAGTGGGCCAGTTGGGTCGGCCAAGGAGGCCTATGTGCAGTAGGAAAGAGAGGCAAACCGAATTGGGGTGGAAACCTCCCCAAACTCCACCTCTCTTGTGAGAGGAGTAGTCCTACTAGGAGGAGGACTCCTCCCCACTAGGTTCGGCCGAACCAAAGGAGAGCCCTCCTTTTGGGCACAGCCTCCGCTCCCCTCCTCCTATATCTATGAGTGGTTTTAGGGTTTTTTGGACAAGGATTTTCAGCCACGTCTAAACCCTACTTCTAGATCAAGTTCCTCTAGACTAGACAAGTTCCGCAGTGCTTAGGCGAAGCCCTGTCGGAATTGCTCCACCACCATCACCGGAGCGCCGTCACGCTGCCGGTGAACTCTTCTCCCTCTCCACTTCCTCTTGCTGGATCAAGATGGTGGAGATCGTCATCAAGTTACACGTGTGCTGAACGCGGAGGTGCCGTCCGTTCGGCGCTAGATCGGAAGGACCGTGAACAAGATCGCGAGACCGTTCATGATGAGGTCACGGGACAGATCGTGATGAGATCGCGGGACGGATCGTGATGAGATCGCGGGACGGATCGTGATGAGTTCGCGGGACGGATCGTGATTGGATTGTTGTACGGATCGTGATGTGATCGTGGGATGCTCGGCGATTTGGATCGCGAAGATGTTCGACTACACCAACCGCGTTTCTTAACGCTTCCCGCTTAGCGATCTACAAGGGTATGTAGATCCACTCTCCCTCTCGTAGATGCTCATCAACATGGATAGATCTTGCGTGTGCGTAGGAAATTTTTTGTTTCCCATGTGACGTTCCCCAACAGTGGCATCATGAGCTAGGTCTATGTGTAGATGATATCTCAAGTAGAACACAAAGAGTTTGTGGGCGTTGATGCTTAGATTGCTTCCCCCTTGGTCGGATTTTGGTTCAGCGGTATTGTGAGATGAAGCAGCCCGGACCAACATTACTCGTACGCTTACGAGAGACCGGTTCCCTCGACCGCAACTTGTTGCATAGATGGCTTGCGGGTGCCAGTTTCTCTCACTTTAGTTGGATCGGATTCGACAAAGGCGGTCCTTGAGAAGGTTGAAAAGCAAGTAGTGTATCACCGTTGTGGTTTTTCCGTAGATGAGAATTGTTCTTGCTAGATACCCGTAGCAGCCACGTAAAACATACAACAACAATTAGAGGACGTCTAACTTGTTTTTGCAGGGTATGTTGTGATGTGATATGGCCAATTACATGATGTCATATATGTGATGTATGAGATGATCATGTGATGTATAGAATTTCACGACTTGCATGTCGATGAGTACGACAACCGGTAGGAGCCATAGGGTTGCCTTAATTATTGTATGACCTGCGTGTCAATCATTAAGCACTATGTAATGCTTTACTTTATCGCTAAACGGTAGCAATAGTAGTAGAAGCGTGCAGGGAGTGACAACCCCGATGGCGACACGTTGATGGAGATCATGGTGTCGTGCCGGTGACGATGGAGATCATGCCGGTGCTTTCAAGATGGAGATCTAAAGCACAAGTTCATGGACATATCATGTCACTTATGAATTGCATGTGATGTTAATCCTTTTATGCACCTTGTTTTGCTTAGTACGACGGTAGCATTATAAGGTGATCCCTCACTTAAATTTCAAGAGAAAATTGTATTCTCCCCGAGTGTGCACCGTTGCGAAAGTTCGTCATGTTGAGACACCACGTGATGATCGGGTGTGATAGACTCTACGTGCACATACAACGGGTGCAAGCCAGTGTTGCACATGCAGAACACTCGGGTTAAACTTGACGAGCCTAGCATGTACAGACATGGCCTCAGAACACAAGAGACCGAAAGGTCGAACATGAGTCATATAGTAGATATGATCAACATGATGATGTTCACCATTGTAAGCCACCTCAACTCACGTGATGATCGGACTTGAGTTGGTGAATTTGGATAACGTATCACTCGGATGACAGGAGGGATGTCAATTTGAGTGGGAGTTCTTAAGTAATATGATTAATTGAACTCATTATCATGAACATAGTCAGTAGTGTCTTTGCAAAATTATGTTGTAGATTACTAGCTCACGCTGTAGCTCCCTTGAATTTTATATGTTCCTAGAGAAATAGAGTTGAAAGATGATGGTAGCAATATTGTGGACTGGCTCCGTGATCTGAGGATTGTCCTCATTGCTGCACAGAAGGCTTATGTCCTTAATGCACCGCTCGGTGCACCAACCCCTCTAGCATTGTTTGTAGATGTTGTGAACATCAGACAGGCACATTTTGATAACTACTTGATAGTTTAGTGCGTCATGCATTACAGCTTAGAATTGAGGCTCCGAAATGTTTTGAACGTCATGGAACATATGAGATGTTCTAAGAGCTGAAATTAGGATCTCAGGCTCGTGCCCGTGTTGTGAGATATGAGATCTCCAACAAGATTCTTTGCCTGTAAGATGAAAGAGAATAGCTCAATCGTTGAGCATGTGCTCAGATTGTCTGGGTGCTACAACCGCTTGAATCGAGTGGGAGTTGATCTTCCAAATAAGATAGTGATTGATATAGTTCTCCAAGTCAGTTGCACTAAAGCTACTAGAACTTGGTGATGAACTATAAAACATCAGGGATAGAAATAATGATCCCTGAGCTATTCATGATGTTTGACACCGCAAAGGTAGAAATCGAGAAGGAGCATCAAAGTGTTGATGGTTAGTTAAAACCACTAGTTTCGACAAGAGCAAGGAGGGAAACTTCATGGATAGCAAGTCAGTTGCTGCTCCAGTGAAGCAACCCAAAGTTGAACTCAAACCCGAGACTAAGTGCTTCGATTATGAGGAGAGCGGTCGCTGAAGCGGAACAACCCTAGATACTTGGTAGATAAGAAGGCTGGCAACGTCAACAGAAGTATATTTGATATACGTGTTATTGATGTGTACCTTGCTAGTACTCCTAGTAGCACTTGGGTATTGGATACCGGTTCGGTTGCTAAATGTTAGTAACTCGAAATAAAAGCTACAAAATAAACGGAGAACTAGCTAAGTGTGAGGTGACGATGTGTGTTGGAAATGTTTCCGAGGTTGATGTGATCAACATCGCACGCTCTCTCTACCTTCGAGATTAGCGACGAACCTAAAATAAATGTTATTTGGTGTTTTTTGCGTTGAGCATGAACATGATTAGATCATGTTCATTGCAACACGGTTATTTCATTTAAGTTAGAGAATAATGGTTATTTTATTTACATGAATAATACCTTCAATGGGCATGCACCCAGTAAGAATGGTTTGTTGAAACTTGATCATAGTAATACACATGTTCATAACATTGATGCCAAAAAGATACAAAGTTAATAATGATAGTACCACATACTTGTGGCACTGCCGCTAAATGTCATATTGGTATAAAACGCATGAAGAAACTCCATGCTGATGGTTCTTTGGACTCATTCGATTTCAAATTGGTTTAGACATGCGAACCATGCCTCTTGGTCAAAGATGACTAAGGACCCCGTTTTCTGTTTTGATGAAGCGGGCAAGTGATTTATTGGAAATGATACATGTTGATGTATGCAATCCAATGAGTCTTGTAGCGTGCGGTGGATATCGTTATTTTCTTACCTTCACTGATGATTTGAGTAGATATAGTGTATATTTACTTAATGAAACACAAGTCTGAATCGTTTGAAAGGTTCAAGCAAATTCAGAGTGAAGTTTAAGATCATCGTGACAAGAAGATAAATATGTTTGCGATATGATCGTGGAGGTGAATATCTAAGTTACGAGTTTGGCATACAACTTTAGACAATGTGAAAGTTGGTTCACAACTCACGCCACCGGGAACACCATAGTGTGATGGTGTGTCCGAACGTCATAGTCGTGCTCTATTGGATATGGTGCGTGCTTTGATGTCTATTATCGTTTTGTTACTATAATTTTGGGGTTATGCATTAGAGACAACAACATTCACTTTAAATAGGGCACCATCTAAATCCGTTGAGATGACACCGTGTGAACTATGGTTTGATAGAAACCTAAGCTGTCATTTCTTAATGTTTGGGGCTGCGACGCTTGTGTGGAAAATGTTTTTGCCTAATGAGCTTGAACCCAAAGCGGACAATTGCATCTTCATAGAATACCCTAAGAACAGTTGGGTGAACCTTCTATTTCAGATCCAAGCATAAAATGTTTGTTGCTAAAATTGGGTCCTTTCTCGAGAAAGGGTTTCTCTTGAAAGAATTGAGTGGGAGGAGGATAGAACTTGATGAGGTTGTTTGAACCTCTGCTTCAACCAGAAAGTAGCGCAGCGCAGAAAGATGTTTCTGTGAAGCCTATGTCAGTTGAAGAGGAAGTTAATGATGATGATCATGAAGCTTCGAATCAAGTTACTATCGACCTACAAGGAAAATAGAACTTGATGAGGTTATTGAACCTTTACTTCAACCAGAAAGTGGCGCAGCGCAGAAAGATGTTTCTATGAAGCCTACGTCAGTTGAAGAGGAAGTTAATGATGATGATCATGAAGCTTCGGATCAAGTTACTATCGAACTTCATAGGTCGACAAGGACGTGTACTACTACTGAGCGGTACGACAACCCTGTCTTGGAGGTCATGTTGTTGGACAACGATGAACCTACGAACTATGGAGAATCAATGATGGGCCCGAAAGCCAACAAATGGTTAGAGGCCATGAAATCCGAGAAAGGATCCATGTATGAAAACCAAGTATAGACTTTGGTGTACTTGCTCGTTGGACGGCAGGTCGTCAAGTACAAATGGTTCTTTAAGATGAAGACAGACGCTGATGGTGAATGTCACCATTTATAAAGCTCGACTTCTCGCAAAGAAGTTTCCGCCAAGTTCAAGGAGTTGACTGCGATGAGAATTTCTCACTCGTAGCGATGCTAAAGTCTATTGGAATTATGTTAGCAGTTGCTGCATTTTTCAATTATGAAATCTTACAGATGGATATGAAAACATCGTTTCCTTCCTTAAGGAAAGGTTGTATGAGATACAACCAGAAGGTTTTGTCAGTCCTAAGGATGCTAAAAGGTGTGCAAGCTTCAGTGAACCTTCTATGAACTGAAGCAAGCATCTCGGAGTTGGAATATACACTTTGATGAGGTGATCAAAGTTTTTTGAGTCTATACAAAGTTTATGAGAAACTTGTATTTACAATAAAGTGAGTGGGAGCACTATAGAGTTTCTGGTAAGCATATGTGGTTGACATATTGTTGATCGGATATGATGTAGAATTTCTAGAAAGCATAAAAGGTTGTTTGAAAAGAGTTTTTCAAAGGAAGACCTGGATAAAGCTACCTAATTGTTGAGCATCAAAATCTATAAAGATAGATCAAGATGTTTGATAAGACTTTCAATGAGTACATACCTTGACAAGATTTTGAAAGAGGTCAAAATGGATCAGTCAGAGAAAGAGTTCTCGCCTGATTTGTAAGATATAAAGTTGAGTAAGACTCAATTCCCAGTGACTGCAGAAGATAGAGAAAAGATGAGTGTCATCCCCCATGCTTCACCCATAGGCTCTATCATGTATGCAATGCTATGCACAAAGACCCAATGTCAACCTTGCTATAAGTATGGCTGGAAGGTTTCAAAGTGATCCTGGAATGGAGCACTGGACAGCGGGCAAGATTATCCTTAGTAACTAAAAGACTGAGGAGTTGTTTCTCGATTATGGAGGTGATAAAGAGTTCGTCGTAAAGAGTCACGTCGATGCAAGCTTTAACACCAATCCGGATGACTCATAGTAGCAATCTGGATACGTATAGTGGAGCAGCCATTTGGAATAGTACCAAGTGGAGTGTGGTAGCAGGGTTTACGGTTTGACATAGAAATTTGCAAAGTACACACGGATCTGAATGTCGTAGACCCGTTAACTATAAGACCTCTCTCACATGCAAAGCATGATCGATTCCCAGAACTCACTGGGTGTTAGATTCATAACAATGCGAATCACATGGTGATGTGAACTAGATTATTGACTCTAGTGCAAGTGGGAGACTGTTGGAAATATGCCCTAGAGGCAATAATAAATTAGTTATTATCATATTTCCTTGTTCATGATAATTGTTTATTATCCATGCTATAATTGTATTGAATGGAAACACATTACATGTGTGGGTAAATAGACAACACTTTGTCCCTAGTATGCCTCTAGTGAACTAGCTCGTTGATCAAAGATGGTCAAGGTTTCCTAGCCATTGACATGTGATGTCATTTGATAATGGGATCACATCATTAGGAGAATGATGTGATGGACAAGACCCAAACTACAAACGTAGCTTATGATCGTGTCAGTTTATTGCTACTGTTTTCTGCATGTCAAGTATATGTTCCTATGACCATGAGATCATGCAACTCATTGACATAGGAGGAGTACCTTGTGTGTATCAAACGTCGCAACATACCTGGGTGACTATAAAGGTGCTGTACAGGTATCTCCGAGGGTGTCTGTTGAGTTGGCATGGATCAAGACTGGGATTTGTTACTCCGTGTGACGGAGAGGTATCTCAGGGCCCACTCGGTAATATAACATCACAATAAGCCTTGCAAGCAATGTGACTAAGTGTTAGTCATGGGATGTTCTATTACGGAACGAGTAAAGAGACTTGCCGGTAACGAGGTTGAACTAGGTATGGAGATACCGACGATCGAATCTCGGGCAAGTAACATACCGAAGAACAAAGGGAACATCATATGGGATTAACTGAATCCTTGACATAGAGGTTCGACCGATAAAGATCTTCGTAGAATATGTAGGAACCAATGTGGACATCCAAGTCCCGCCATTGGTTATTGACCGTAGAGGTGTCTCGGTCATGTCTACATAGTTCTCGAACCCGCAGGGTCTGCACACTTAAGGTTTGGTGACGTTTCAGTAGTATAGAGTTATGTATGGTGGTGACCGAAGGTTGTTCAGAGTCCCAGATGAGATCCCGGACGTCACGAGGAGCTCCGGAATGGTCCGGAGGTAAAGATTGATATATAGGAAGGTGGTGCTTGGACTCTGGAAAGTTTCGGGCATTTTCGATAGTGTACCGGGAGTGACGAATGGGTCCCAGGGGCCCACCAGTGGGGCCAACCCACCCCATGGGCCTATGTGGCAACCCACCAGCCCATAGTGGGCCAGTTGGGTCGGCCAAGGAGGCCTATGTGCAGGAGGAAAGAGAGGCAAACCGAATTGGGGTGGAAACCTCCCCAAACTCCACCTCTCTTGTGAGAGGAGGAGTCCTACTAGGAAGAGGGCTCCTCCCCACTAGGTTCGGCCGAACCAAAGGAGAGCCCTCCTTTTGGGCGCAGCCTCCTCTCCCCTCCTCCTATATATATGAGTGGTTTTAGGGTTTTTTGGACAAGGATTTTCAGCCACGTCTAAACCCTACTTCTAGATCAAGTTCCTCTAGACTAGACTAGTTCCCTAGTGCTTAGGCGAAGACCTGCCGGAATTGCTCCACCACCATCACCGGAGCGCCGTCATGCTGCCGGTGAACTCTTCTCCCTCTCCACTTCCTCTTGCTGGATCAAGATGGTGGAGATCGTCATCAAGCTGCACGTGTGCTGAACGCGGAGGTGCCGTCCGTTCGGCGCTAGATCGAAAGGACCGTGAACAAGATCGCAAGACCGTTCATGATGAGTTCACGGGACGGATCGTGATGAGATCGCGGGACAGATCGTGATGAGTTCGCGGGACAGATCATGATTGGATCGCGGGACGGATCGTGATGTGATCGCGGGACGCTCGGCGATTTGGATCGCGAAGATGTTCGACTACACCAACCGCGTTTCTTAACGCTTCCCGCTTAGCGATCTACAAGGGTATGTAGATCCACTCTCCCTCTCGTAGATGCTCATCACCATGGATAGATCTTGCGTGTGCATATGAATTTTTTTGTTTCCCATGCGATGTTCCCCAACACTAAGCAGTGGCATGAGAAGTTTGAAAGACCTTTAACAACTGCATGCTTTGTTGTAAACGAAGCTGAAAAATGTGTGTACTATCAACATGGTGGGGGCGAAGGAGTTATCCTTTTCTTGTATGTTGATGACATACTAATTTTTGGAATAAATCTGAATTTTATTAAGGAGGTCAAGGATTTCCTATCTCGTTGTTTCAAGATGAAGAATTTAGGAGTACTTGATGTTATTATTATTATCCAGCTGTTGAGAGATGATGATGGTGGGACTACATTTGCTTCAATCTCACTATGTGGAAAAGATCTTGAGTCACTTTCGTGATAGTTACTGCAAGCCGTTTCCAACATCTTATGATGCTAGCATGTTGCTTCGAAAGAATCGAAGAATTGCTAGAGATCAATCAAAATACTCTTAGATAACTGTCCCGCTTATGTACTTAGCCAGTGCCCCGGGACCTGACATCTTTTTTTCTATTAGTAAATTGAGCCGGGTTGTCTCAAAACCAGGAGATGATCACTGGAAAGCTCTTGAAAGAGTCATGCGTTATTTGAATGGCACTACGAGTTATGGAATCACTACACTGGGTACCCAAAGGTACTTGAAGGGTATAGTGACTCAAACTGGATCTCTGATGTTGATGAGATAAAGGCCACGAGAGAATATGTATTCACTCATGGTGGTGGCGCTATTTCTTGGAAGTCTTGCAAGCAGACCATCTTAGTGAGGTGAACAATGGAAGCAAAACTCATAGCACTAGATACAGCTATGATCAAAGCAGACTGGCTTCGTTGACTCTTGAATGACTTGCCGGTTGTTGAGAAACTTGTACCGGGTGTTCTTATGAACTGCCACAATCAAACTATGATCGCCAAAGTGAGTAGTTCAAAGGATAACATGAAGTCATCAAGACATGTCCAGAGAAGGTTAAAGTGTGCCAGGAAAATGAGAAACTCCGGAGTTGTTACATTGGATTATATCCAAACGTCTAAAAATCTGGCAGATCCTTTTACTAAGGGTCTATCATGTAATGTGATAGATAATGCATCGAAGGAGATGGGTATGAGACCCACGATATGAGTTGTTCGCAGTGGTAACTTATTCTATGTGATCGGAGATCCCATGATTTGGATGCGGAAGACAAGCTGTTGGTCAACTGAGAGGAGAGTACCCTTACTAGTAATAGTACCACTCCATGAAGATGTAATACTTTCCTAATCTGCATGGCAGGTTGATATATATCTTAATGTGTTCTAAGTGGCTTATTTAAGCAGAGATTTTTTCCTACAGAACATCTTTCGAATAACGCACCTATATGAGTCTTATTGTTAACATCACAATATATGAAAGTAGGTTGCTCTCTAGTAAACTCATGAAAGGTCTTGGAGGATGACGCATAAGCTCCACCCGCGGGGAAGTCCCA
Organism: Hordeum marinum; assembly: GCA_022496015.1. Taxonomy (NCBI): domain Eukaryota; kingdom Viridiplantae; phylum Streptophyta; class Magnoliopsida; order Poales; family Poaceae; genus Hordeum; species Hordeum marinum. The sequence goes on from CM039676.1 coordinate 32,171,372, forward strand.
CAGCAGCCTAGTATCGGTCAAGGATTTGTGTGAAGCTAGATTCACAAAAAACTTGCAGTTCAAGGCATAGTCCACTGTTCAAATTGCTTACTAGTGTAGCATAGAGTTCTAGGTGGAAGTTCAACTTAACAGTCTCCACTACAGTACCGGTATATAAACAATGTTTGGAACCAAAGGCAAAATTTGTGCGCCTCTCGGATCTGGTGGGGGATTGCTGGAACTTGATCTAAACTTGGGCCAGCCCAATAACATTTTTCCGAATTCCTAATAAAATCCTAGAGGCCCACTAAGCCCATTCGTGCATGGCAAGAGGTGGACAAAAGTTTAGTCCCACATTGCTAGTCTGGTAGGAGTTGGACCTCCTTATAAGGGACGATGCTTCCCCACATGTATGAGCATGAGAACAAGAAAGACATACATGCGCGCTCCACCTCTGCCACTCGCCTCGCCATGCCACGCCTCGTCATGACGCATCGTGGGTTGCGGGAATGAGCCGATCCAATATCTAAATTCTTGCCACACACGACTAGTATACGAAAGGTCACTCAGGAGCTGGAAAGTTTTGCTGTAGTGGAGATTAATTACGAACGCTGCATCCTTCGGCTGCTGCCTGTTTGTTTCATCTCCCTCTTTTGGTTCTCCTACCGACGCTGCCTATTCACCTCCTTCTCCTATGCCTATAAAAGGGAGGTCGCTCCTCTCCAAAGACACATATTAGAACATCCTCCTCCTCATCACGTCATTGAGTTCCAATCTCTGAGTTGCTGCAAGGATTTTCCCCATCTCGGCTTGTGGCGTGCACCGCAAGTTGGGATAGTAGGCCTCCGAAACCCCACCGCTTCAAGTCCTGCATGGGAGAACGGTGATAAGGTTTTGGGGAGTGCTTTGCATGACTACTGACTTCTTCACCATGGACGCCATGGACAGCGTTGACCACTTCCCAGACGACGACTACTTCCCCGAATGTTAATAATCTCTTCTATGACATGTCCGGTGACAACGCCAATGCTACTCCCACTGATCAGTACGTGTTTGTTTCTGTTCTATTCGATGTCCTCCTAGAGTTTCTTGGTCTAGTCTCTACTCTACATATGTTTCGATTAAGTTCACATGTTCACATAATATTTCCCTACTATCCTTTAGTCTTCCTGATGAGTCTAACCCCGACCCCCGATGCCTCTGACCCCCGACCCCTGACACCACTGACTCCCGACGTCATGGACTCCTGACCCCCGACACCTCTTCGGCCTTCCAGAGGCCGACAAGGTCATAGTTTTGTAAATTATGAGTTAGGTCATATATATATTCCGATTCTAGCATTTATGAAAAACATCGTATTTGTGTTGATTGGGTGGATTTCAATTTGAATTTATTTCATCGCTTCGAGGGTCTGCTGTTTGACGACCTCCCTGTGCGTTTGACGACGTCCCCTGCGTTCGTGGGTGAGCACAAATGACATCTTCTCCCTCTCTTAATTTTCTCTATTCCGGCCTCCGTGACAATGAAACTTGGTAGCTATAGGTGTATTCAATCGTCCGTATGCGTGACTAGAATGCATCTCCGGTTGGAAAGAGTGCCATCTATAAATATGCATATCTTTGCATATTGATAACCACCATCCTTTCAAATGGTCCAACGTTATCCATGGACAGTGCGAGTATGTCTAGATTGGGTTCGCTTTCCCTTATGCTCTGCTCCGGATCCGATGCGGAATTTCGTCAGTGCCTCCCTCTTGTTCTCCGAGTACACATCCTCACTTCTTATTGTCGAGACGTCTATCAAGAGAACAACGGGGAGGTGCTGCTAAAATTCTGCGTCGGATCTGGAGCAGAGCATGGAAAACGAACCCAATCAACACATACTCCGGTGGGATTAGGACCTATCTTTACCTATGAGCGTGTAGGTTGCACCGACGTAATAAAACTGACAAACTTGATTAATTGATGAATATAGATGATGAATTATATATGTTTATTTCTTGACTGTTTAGTTGGTAGGTAAGATGAGTCATCGTGCGTGGATGTACACTGGGCACCCTAGTCACAAAGACATGACCATTGAATGGTTAACAAAAACCAAGGGGTTTCTTAGAGCCACATCTGCAAGTGGCCAGGAAATAACCACGTGCCCCTGTGTCTGGTGTGACAACCATAATAGGTGGACATGGGATGAAATGGGTAAACACTTGCAGAAGTGGCGTTTTATGCCTGACTATACGATGTGGAGATTTCATGGTGAGTCTGCCCAACGTGCGAGAGCTAAGGTGGTCATCGTCACACCGACGAGCATGGTACCAGGATCGAAGACATGGTGCAAGATTTTGATGATGCTTGGGATTCGGATGATGGGATGGAGAAATCTGCAAAGGCCTTCTATGAAATGTTGGAGTCTTCAAAACGTCCTCTCCACAACCACACTGAGCTTTGTCAGCTAGATGCCATCACGCAAGTAATGGCTCTAAAGGCTCAGTTCAACCTGGGCAAGGAATGCTATGATGCGATGATGACAATATTTGGACGTTTTCTACCCAAAGGCCATGTATTGCCTGTAGACATGTACCAGTCAGACAAAATCCTACATGCGCTTAAGATGCCCTATGAGAAGATAGATGCCTGTGAGAATGGATGTGCCTTATTTAGGCTTGAGTATGAGGGCCTGAATTATTGTCCCATTTGCAAGTCTTCCAGGTATGTTGTGGTAGACAACAGTATGGGTGAGAAGAGTCAGACCAAAATCCCAGTTAATGTTCTTCGGTATATGCCAATCATAGCAAGACTTCAACGTCTTTTCATGGTCAAAGAGACGGCCAGACAGATGACGTAGCACAAATTGGGCAAAAGAACCAAACTAGATGCAAATGGGAATCCGATGTTGGGACACACTTCAGACGCTTTTGCGTGGAAGCACATCGATGCATTACATAAGGATAAAGTGGCAGATCCAAGGCATCGTCGAGTCTCCATCAACATTGGTTGGTTCAATGTGATTGGTATGACGGCAACCCAATATAGTTGTTGGCATGTATTTGTCATTCCACTCAATCTCCCCCTGGAGAGATTATGAAAAGAAAGAACATTTTCTTGGCGTTGATAATTCCAGGGCCCAACTATCCAGGGAAGAATATGAATGTTTACATGCAACCGCTTAAGGATGAATTGCAAGAAGCTTGGGATAGTGGGATCAAGACATATGACGTTGCTACAAAACAAAACTTCAAAATGCATGTGTGGTACATGTACTCCACACATGACTTGTCAGCGTATGCGCTATTCGTTGGCTCGTGTGTGCATGGAGGGTTCCCATGCCCCACATGCAAGGCAGCTCTTTATATCCGTTAGTTGTAGGCGGGTCGCAAGTATTCTTGCTTCGACTTGCATAGACAGTTCCTGGATCCTCGCCATAAGTTCTGAAAAGACAATAAGAATTTCATCAAAGGTAGAGTTGTCAAAAACTCTGCACCACCTGCATTGACAGGCCAAAATACCCTGGATCAGTTAAACTCTCTCGAGCCCGATCCAGCCTGTCCATGGTATTTCAGAGCGTATAATTCAAAACATGCCTGGACTCACAAGATATGCTTGTGGGATCTTCCTTATTTTAAAGATCTCCTTTGCCCACACAACATTGACATGATGCACACTAAAAAGAATATTGCCGAGGCCATTTTTGCTACATTGGTCGGCATACAGGGGAAGTCAAAGGATAATCCTAAGGCTAGAGTCGATCAGGAGGCTCTATGTGATAGACCGTTACAAAACATGCGACAACCAAAAGGAAAGAAGAACTGGAGGAAGCCAAAGTCATGGTTCAATCTTACAAGGCCAGCTATGAGGGAAATGATCTTGTGGGTAAAAATGCAGTTGATGTTCCCTAATGGGTATGCAGAAAATCTAAAGAGGGGAGCAAGTCTTGAAAAATTGAAAATATTTGGTCTGAAGAGTCATGATTGGCACACATGGCTTGAGCGGGTAATGTCGGTCATGTTCCGTGGCTTTATCCCTGAGGATGAATGGCTAGTACTGTGTAGCGACCCGAGTCAAAACGAGTCAAGCCTCTGTGTGTTCTGTGCCATCCCAGGATCAGTATGCTGGCACACACAGTACATCAATGTATATATCAAAGTGCAATCACATGTAAATAACGTAAAACTGATATATACCTTAAAATAGCAGCGGATACAGTCAACGGGAGTGGAGTCCCAATAGCACCAACGGCAAGTTGAGTGCGGACCGTAACCCTGAATCGTACTCTTACCCGTCGTAGAAGAGTATCTGCAACATAAGACGTTGCAGCCATGTAGGTCAGCATTTTGAATATGCTGGCAAGATCACCATAGAAGAACAGAAGAATAAACCATACTATATGCAATAAGGCTTTATGGCTCTATGGCTAAGTTTTTGCATAAAAGCTGATTTTGTTTTCCTACAACAAAGGAATATCAGGAATTTCACTATGGAGTTACCTATCATGACATGGTTCCACCAACAAATGTCTCAATGCCCATAAGTATCATTAAGTTGCCCACAATTAGTTATTAGTCCAGTGTTGAGAGTTCAGAGATAGATCCAAGTCTAGAAGCTCAAATTGTCCGTAACCGGGGACACGGCTAATCGATTAGGTTTAACTCTGCAGAGTGTTGTGTACTTTACCCACAAGATTCTTTCCCTCCTGGTAAGTCCTCGCACTGCCTGGTGTTAGAGAACAGGATGAAAGAAACATGGTCTTTCAGAGTGCTTCCCTGACTGTCCGACAGTGCCCATCCAATCCTAACGTCGACTACATCTCGTAGCACTGCCCAGTAGAGTCACAACAAAGATCAACCAAGCCAGAGCCCATAATGACTTGTGGCTACACAGGTAAGCTTCCGGGCATGAAGTATTCATCCTTCTCTTTGAGTCTGGGTAAGCTTTCCGCAAGATGTCATGGCGCTTCTCCATGCATCCCGGCCACTCACTGGTTTCTCCAGGGTGCCCAATCAACCATCCTTCACCCAGTAGTGTGTATTGAAAACTTGTCTTCTCGAGTCTTGAAGTCTTGAGGTCTTGAAGATGCAGGACTTGAAGATGTCTTCATGAATTCATCGTTTTGACGTGGAGTCCTTCTTCACACCACTCACGAACACTCATACCAAACCCCGTCTACTTTAGCACAGCATAAAATTAACTAACGTTCCCGGGGCTTTAGTAACCAGTGATGGGTTCCTACCTCATGCATTCTACTCAACTACAAGAATTTCAATAACACTACGGGAGGGATATGTTGAGTGATGTCACTACATGCAATAAAACATAGGTATGAAATAGATGGTCAAGGTGAACTTGCCTGTACTGTTGATGAAGATAAAGATCGCTCTCAGAAATAACTTGACAGACTATTCGTCACTCTCCGATGAAAATCTATATAGCAAACATTGCATTCATATAAGCAATCATACTAACAATCAGTTCTAACAATCAAAAGTAACACAAAACAAAAGCAACAAGGTTGATGGAAGAAATACTTAAGACAAAGTTGAAACACAAAACTCCAACAATTTCAAAAGTAACACAAAACAAAAGCAACAAGGTTGATGGAAGAAATACTTAAGACAAAGTTGAAACACAAAACTCCAACAATTTCAAAAGTAACACAAAACCCAAAACAAAGTAAAATATAATAAAAGATTTTTGTAAATATTTTTCTAGAAAAAATGAATCACTTTTGAAAGACAACTAGAACTATAAAAACAACCTTCTAAACAATATAAGTGTTTGCCTAATGAACTTAACAACAAGCAAACATAAACTAAGAGAAAACATATTGTAAAACAACTAAGTTAACAGAAAATAATTAAATAAAACCTTTATTACAAAACAGAATTAAATCATATGAAACTTTGTGAAAATAATTTCTATGAAAAACTAAATTGTTTTATAACACATTACCTAATGCAAAATAATCTAGTTTCCTATCCTAATAGAGCAAAACTAAATTATTTTTATTAACTAAGCAATTCTTAACATAAAGTAATTAGTACAAATTTTTATTTGAAAATAGAATCTATTTATATAAAACTTTGTTGGAATAAACTATTACTAACTAGTTTGTTTATCACAAATTAAACCTATTTGAAAATGTATAGTGTTCCTATAACAACATGGTAGTAAACTAAGCAAATTATTATTATTGTTTTAACAGTAAGTATAAATCCTAAATTTAGAACAACAGAACTAAATGAAATCTAAAACATAACATAAATCATATTCAGATTTTCAAAATAAAACAAAGTAAATCAATATAAATAAACTAATATGAAACTAAACAGATTCTGTTTGGTTTGAAAATACTATTTAAAACTATTATAAAAACTCTCAAACTCTACCAAATGATATCTATGGTCACTAGTGACAAGTAGGAAAAAGAATCATTCAAAAATTCATTTTAGAACTCAAGATATTCAGAAAACAAAATTTAAATCAAATCTGTTCAAATTCAAATTTAAATGTTCAAACATAGCCAAATTTGATATCTACAGAAACTATATGAAATTTGTGACACTATACATAAAGGAAATAAAATCAGAACTTATTCTGGAAACAGAAATTAAAACAGAAAAGAAAATGCGTTTCTATCGGTCAGGGGGTACACGTGTCGCTTCCTGATTGGATAAAGGGGTGCGCGTGCGGGGCAAATACGAGCGGGTGACCGACGCCTAGAAGAAAACGCTTCGCAGTTTTATAGGTTCTAATCTGGATCGTCAGATCCAGATCGGACGGGGAGAGGGGTGGTGGAGCTCACCGCGGTGGTGGGTCGCCGGCGAGGGCTTCTCTGGCGAGGCCGAGGCGTAGTGGTCGATGTGGGCGGCGCTCCGGTGGTCCTCCGGCAACGGCGAGGGCAGTAGTCGACGGCGGCGAGTACGGCGAGCACGTTGGTGGCGTCAGTGAGGCTCGGGGGTGATGGATGCGACGGGCACGAGCTCGGGAGTGGTTCGGTGGAAGTTGAGCTCCGGCGAGGGTGGGGTTACGGCGTTCCAGAGGCGGTTGAGCACGGGTAAAGGATGGAGTGGTGCGCACAGGCGAGAGGAGATCGGTGGTGCGCTCGGGAGAGGACGGGGAGGTCGGAGACGGGCGCTAGGTTGAAAAAGGTGCGGCGGCAACCGAAAGCTCCGGCGAGCTATTTCGGCAAGATGGGGGCTCGGAGAGAGGGGGAAGCAAGGGGAATGAGTGCGGGAGAGGGGTGGGTACTTATAGGGGCAGTGCGGGGTAGGGGGAGTAAAGGAGGGAGGGGGTCCGCGGCGAGGGGATCCGGCGACGGCGTCGGGCGCGTGGGAGGAGGAAGGCGACCGCGCGGGAGAAGGGAGCGGGCAGCGGGTCCCACACGTCAGCGAGAGCGGGCGAGCTGTTAACGCGTCGGTTGACCGGCGCGTATTGAATTCGCGAAATAAAGCCTGTGGGCCGGCCCGTTTTAATTCTAAAACCATTACCGTTTTCTGTTTAATGTTTTTCCAGAGCGTTTCAAAAACCTTTAAAGCATTCAAATCGTCTCTAAATATAAGAGTATTATATATCAAAATTAACAGAATAATAAATGCAATTTAATGAACATTTTTATTCTGGCATTTGAATACATTAAAAAAATCATTTTTCAGAAAATGCCTTAATTGGCTTTATTTAATTTTGCAAATATTTTTCAAATAACTTTTTGGGTTTGATGATTCAAAAAACTTCACAAATTACCCCCTGTCTTGGAGTGTCATGTTACTCCTTTCAATTTTTTGTCAGGGGTTTGAATACTTTGAAAATTTTGAAGAGGAACCAAATATGAAATGGATTTTCAAAATAATCCAGAGGTTTTCAAAAGCTTTTTTTTCAATTCCTTCTTTTAAACTTCCAACTCATATTTCTTAAAGTTTGAGGAAGTCATATTATCCTCTCTCATGAAAATCATTGAGTTGCATAAAGTTTTCTGAATTTGAAATATTTTTCAAATGAAATTCAAATTCTTTTCAAATCCCTTTTCATTTCTTTAAATGGCAGAAGTCATGTCATCTTCACTCTAGGGTTTTGTGATGAAATGAATTTGAATTCCTGGTGATCAAAGAGCAGATTGAAAGTTTTGGGAAGGTCATTTCATTCCCTCTCATCAAACTTTCAAATTTTTTCAAATTTCACTCACTTTCAATCACTCAAGCAAACAACAATTCATTCTAATAATTATTATAACATTCCAAAATTTGGGATGTTACAAACCTACCACACTTAAAATGAATCTCGTCCTCGAGATTCGAAAAGGCTAGAAAGAAAAGGTTAGGGTTTGGGGGTCTTCTAACAAATCCACAGACCAAGAAGGTGTGGGGTCTTCCAACAAAACTCCATTGACCTAGAAGGGTGGGTCTACCACACTTAAAATGAGAGTTACTCGTCCATCAAATCTTGGCAATCCTCTGGGTGCATCTGTCTGTTCACCTTCTTCATGATAACTTCTTCGGTGATGCTCTTCCGTTATATCAAAATCTTGTGTTCTCATAACAACATGTATTTCCTCCGATACTGGGTCTTCTTAACTCGCAGGTCTCGCGTTCATTCTAAGTAACGTATCGACGATCTCAGGGTGGTCTACCATTTGTGGTTATCCTGCAGTGAAATGGGTCTTGGCTTCATTCCTCACCGTAAAAATTCCTACGTGTGACAGCAACTGTCATGTACTCGGGGTTTCATCCTACCATTCTAAGGCTTAAACAAAAGCTTCAAAGAACGTCGTCTCTTTACTATGGGTAAGTCACTCAGATTTACCATTCCGAATAGCAAGAGAATGATAAGAGTAAGTCGTCATGGTGGCCAAACCATGTCGCACTGAAATCATTACCTTGTATAAGGTTTAGTGAATCTCGTATTCTAACACTTGGACTTCCTCACAAGCGTTGCAGAAATTTTCTTGTCATCGAACGAGGTTCGGATAATCCATTGATTTCTGCAAGCTGAACAAAACATCTATCGTTTTTTCACATCTCTCAGGTTATCGTATGTTCCTAAGAAAAACGTTTGCTGAGCAGTCGTAGCTTCTTCCAAGTTTCCTCCTTCACAAGGGTGGGGCTTGATCCTTATCAATCCTGAGGTCAGTGACTTGTGGATTCACTTGAATTCTTGAACAACTTCATCTCACCCGTGGGGTGACTATCGATCCATATTCCAACATTACCTTCTGTTCACTACACCATACCCTTGAGGTAACAAATCTCAGACTTATTCTTGTCTAGATTCCACTCTGCAGAATCCATTTTCCTTTCCATTGGTTTGTTTAACTCTCAAAAGTACTTTGTCACAAGGTTACCCTTCTCATAGTTTTGAGGAGGTTCCACATTCTCTTCAACTGCATTCACTTATCCAAACTCCTTAATTCGGGGAAGGTACCTGTGGTTTCTACCACACTTAAAATGAAATGCAATCATGTTTGCATAAACCATATTTTCTCATATCCTCGAAAATGGTAGGAGACCTTGGGTCATATAGTAACAACTCATGAAATGCAACATAAGGTAAATCATGACACCATAAATTCCATTGACTCATGAATTTATTACAAACTCTGAGACTTCCGTTACAAGATAAGCTCATGAAATCAAAAGTGCTTCATGATACAGGTATTTCCATCTTCGAAACTATCCCATTCTTCTCATATTCAATCCTTGGTTACATTCTCAATCACTTCTTAAAACTCCTAGAAAATACTTTATTACAAATGCTGACATCCACATAGTTTGGTATGGTCTAGCATCCACTCTCAACTTTATTCATTCATCTCCCCTTGGATATATTTTTAGTACCACTAAAAATTTCCGATGTGCTCCTTGAAATCCTCCATCTTTTCCTTGATTAGGGTGGACATGAGCTTCATCTCCATCATCTCCGTATGCACCTCTTGCAGGAATTCCTGAGTATGCCGGAGTCTTGCTTCAAGTATTTCTCCAATATGGCGTATGGCTTCCATGGCAGCTTCACGAACAGCGTCAAAGAAAATAGCTTGTGGTACACGAGATATGTAAAAGTATCGTCCAGTAGTCTTTGGGCAAACTCCCTTTGCACGGTGAAGGTGTACCTCCACATACCAAAGTTTCACTCCATTATCCATGAATGGGTAGCCTTTGTAGACTGCATCTCCTTCAAGATGGATGTGCTTCATCATATCCTTCAGGATCCTTGGGTAGTCATGATCACTGGTCAGGGTCATGATTGTTTCCGGGCCTTTGAGGAAAGACTCATAAAGGGTGATCATCTGCGTGTGTCAGAAAAGGTACTCAGAATTGACATATGTCTCGACTTGGGTAAACATCCATGTTATTCAAAATCAAACTTCAAATTCACTTTCCAACATCTTTAGAGAGTATTTTCATCCTTAAAACAAATGGATTATCCATTACATAACCTCAAAGGATAAGAGTGCTACCTATTACATTTATTACTTCCGAACTCAAACTACACATGCTTAGCATTCTTCTCTGGGCAGGTATAGGAGTAGGGTCATGTCTTCTTGCACCGAAAACAGATGATTTTTGACAAATCTCGGGGCTTCTTTATGTTGGTGCTTGCTCCTTGGGTTCTTGATTCCTTTCTTGGGCACTTATCGGCATAGTGGCCCATATCCTTACACTTGTAACATCTAATATGACTCAGGTTCTTCTGTTCAGGGGCTCGTCTCTTCCTAAGGTTCTTTGTTCCGATCAAAGCTTCAATTTCCTGTGGATCAAACTCCACTTCTTCTATCGGGAAGTTTCCCAGATACTCTTTTCTTTCCTTCGTACAGTCCTGTGAGAAATGTCCTTCTTCTCCACATGTATAGCAGGCATTGGAGTAAAATCTAGTTAGGCCTTCTCCACCAGGGTCTTCAATATCTTTCTTCATCACAAATTCTCCTAACTTTCCTCTGAAGGCTTCCTTCATGGCTTCCTTCTGCTGTTTGATGACTTCTTGTACCTTGGAGTACACTTGGCATTGAGCAGGGTAATGTGTAGTTCCTTCACACAAGAAACATGTCACTTGCCCAGTTGGGCATTCCTCAGCAGGGTGTTTCTCTTCATATTAAGGGCATCCATCCTTGTGTTCTTCTTGGGTGTGTCCTATTTCTCCACAGATTTTACATGCTCGGGTCTTCTTCATCGGGATAACACAATGCTTCTGAATGAGACGGGATCTTAACAGAGTCTTCTTGAGTTCTTCCCAATTCTTTGCTCCATTAAATCCTTGTATGGCATGATGCATTTTCCACCGAGTTGCAGCACTTTGGGTAAAGTGCTAGAGAGCATATTGAACCTCATACTTCTGTGCTATTGAGTTGCTCCTGAAGTGATTCTCCATGTTGTGTATCCATACTTCTGCCTCTAGCTGGGTCATTGGTCCAGAAAGTACAAGTCCAGCTTCATATGCCATCTATTGGGTTCAAGGTTTTGGGATGAGATGGTAGAGAGAAAGGAGGAGATACACACAATACAAACAATGGTTTTAAAAATAGATTTTTTTGTTGTGGCTATCAAAAATTAAAACTTACACTCAAATGACAGCTCACAAATCATCGTATCTAACGTAAGTATACAACAGGGGTTTGGTCTTCTAGGGGCATAATATCTTGGAAAATTCTTCATGGTCTTCAATTTCTTCGGGTCTTCACAGTCTTCAACACGTGTAGCTTCAACTCTTCTAATGCATGGTGAAATCTGCAAGTTTGAAAATATCTTTCCACTATGCTTCTTTAATCCAATGCAGCATTTGAGTTTGCATCTCCCTACCGATGCAAGATTGGGGGGGGCATGCAAAATCGTTGGTGCTTCGCAACAGAGAGGATGCAGAAGAAGCTTTGAGCAAAAGGTAAAAATAAACATAGAAATGAAGCATCGATGGCCGAGGCATTCATTACTGAGGAGGCAGCAAACTTCATGACATCACACTCCAAAGCTAGGAATCATCATTTGCATAATCCGAAGCCTCGATAGAATGATGGCGACCGTGAAAAAGGCCAATCCAACCTCAGCCTATTCAAATGGAAGCTCGCACCAGCTGGTGCTTTGAAAGCAATAGCGTTGGATGTCGAAGAATGGCAAACCATTTTGTTGTATATCTTCAAAAAACTAACAAAAGTGCGGCCATACATTGAGTAAGTTCTCGGTACATTGTTTCGCAACTTCTAATTCCTCTGAACTGCTCTTATTCCCGGATATGTGATACAGTCGATACGTCGCCAAATTCTCGGATGGAGTGGTGATCTAAAAGGATTCCATCGAAGAGTATGAGCTTCTGGCAAAGCGTGGAGGCGGCTATCCCGGTTTCATCCCTTGGTTCAAACAAACGGTAATTTCCATTACACCATTTCATTTCTTCGTCTAGTTTGCGGTTATACAACAATCCTTTCATATTAAACTTGCAGGCTAATTTAGAGTCTATGGACGCTGAATTGAGACAATTCTCTAATGGTTTTGACTATAAGGTCCATTCATTTGACAAATACGACATCAACGGGTATCACTTTCGTACTTTTGGCAAAGAGCTATCTATGGCTGACCAAAAGTCTACAAATTGTTGTGTCTCTGCTATCTTCGAAGGAGGTGTCGAGTATTATGGAAGATTTTAAGCAATTTATGAACTTATATTCGTTGGTGAAAACACACCAAACATCATAATCTTCAGATGTTGTTGGTTCCAACCGAAGGAGACTAGAAGGACTCATGAACATATAGGGCTAGTCGAAATCAAACAGAGCACCCATCTAGATGTTCTCGATGTCTATATTACGACTCAACAAGAGATCCAAGTTTTCTATCTACCGTGGGCCCAACAAACAGATTCAAATCTGAATGGTTGGGATGTCGTTTATCATGTGCCGCCCCGTTTTTAGACCACCACCCCTCAACAAAGATGATTATGAACCTCACATTAACCCAGACACATATGAACGAGAATTCTTCCAAGAAACACGTCTTTCCAAAAAAGTTTCAAGAACCACTCTACTTCACCCCGAAACATTGAAGTAGATAGCGATAGTGAATCCGACTTCACCCTTGAGCCAGAACAAGAAGAGACGGAAGAAGAAGAGGTTACTGTTGCAGATGACCTCTTGATGCTTGACCGATTACATAAAGGAGGCGTTCCACATGTTGTTCCCGATAGTGATGATGATGATGCATTTATTGATGATAGTGATGATGATGATGCATTTATTGATCCCGGAGCATATATAGACGATGAAGATTATTATTAGTTCATGTCAGGTATTATTCAATTTTTATTTTATACATGATGGTGATACACTCAAATTATAAATATGCATATTATTATTCATGTATGTGTTCAATTTTTTTATGTTGTACTAATTTGGTTTACTCTTTGTCATGGCAGGTGTTGAAAGATGGTGGGCGCAGGTCGAGAGCGATCTGAGGCTCCTTCGTTCGCACGTGGTGGTAGTGGTGGTTGGTACTTCCAGTCCACCAAACTCTCTAGAGATCATTGTATGATAGTATTGGGACACCCAAGGGCACTTCTTCGTTTGCGAAGGTGCCCACCAGGAGAGGAGGTCGGGGGAAGAAGAGAGCTCCTAAAGGTACACGTGGTGGCCGCGGGAGAGGTACGAAGGCTGCTATGCCTTCGTCGCCGCCACCTCCAACTGATTTTCCCGAGCACAGGACTACTACGGTGGACCCGTCTGAGGTGGAGGCTACAAGGACTTGTGTCCACGAGCCTCGGGTCGACGATCCTTCTGTCCCAAACGGTTCGACCTGCAAGACTCATGTGCCAGACGCTTCGTCTTACGAGACTCCACACACTTTGACCAGATGGGATACCTGGCCAGATCTGCATCAGCCGGAGCCGAGTGGTCATGCTAATGGTGCCGGGGATCAGTTTTGTGATAGCGGGGACGAGGTGGTTAAGGGGGCCATAGTCTACCATCGTGGGTGTACGCGGCTCCCACCTATTAGGCCTGGGTCGCACAAGTAAGTGCATTTACCCTTTTAAACCTTTTTCCTTCATGTTTCTTCACATATCTAATGCATTGGCTTGTCATACTGCATCGGTTGGATTCACGCCAAGGATGTCCGTAGGCCCAACTCCATCCTTTGTGTGATTTTACAACATAACTTCCAGTGGTTTGACACATTGCCCGGCGAGGGCCATCTTCCAGAGTTAGGATTGAAATGGGAGCACTACTTGGCTGCCCCGACCCCGCCGAAGGAGATGACAGACGGTGTGTTGTGCCACACGAGGGCCGATATGGTGATCCGAAAGTTCTAGGTAATTTCTCCTTTACACAATTAAAAATCAATAATAGCTAGTTATTGTACTAATCAGTGTTGTCTCTTTTGATTGCAGACCTTGTACAGGTGTGAGGACGGATACGAGGAGGCCGCGACAAGGCTTATCGATTATGAGTGCAAGCGCCTACTACATAACTTAAACACGAGGCTTGGGTATAGGCTATTCGAGACTACTACACCCACGGAATATTAAGAAGGACAAGTCGTCATCACGCCGAAAGTTTCTGGACAAGGAGCAGTACATGAAGGTAATTACGTATTCTTAAGGCCTTGTAATTAGTTTCCTTGCTTTGATTCGTAGACGTAGAACTCAAATTTCTCTTTACTATCTTAGGTGCCCCCGAGATGGTGTGCGGATAAGACGGATTGTTGGGAGGCGTTGTTGAATGAGTGGCGCTCTGACTAATGGCGAGTCGTCCACGATGACGCCAAGGAACGGCTGATACGTCCATTTTGCGCCATGCTTTGATATTGATATTTATTGCATTATGGGTTGTCATTACACATTACGATACAATACTTATGGCTTTCTCTCTTATTTTACAAGGTTTACATGAAGAGGGAGAATGCCGGCAGCTGTAATTCTGGACTGGAAAAGGAGCAAATATGAGAGACCTATTATGCACAACTCCAAAAGTCCTGAAAAGTTACGAAGAATTGTTTGGAATATATAAAAAATATTTGGCAAAATAAATACTAGAGTGGACCCACCAAGAGGCCACAAGCCGAGTAGATCGCTAAGCGGGAAGCATTAAGAAACGCGGTTGATGTAGTCGAACGTCTTCGCGATCCAAATCGCCGAGCGTCCCGCGATCCCATCACGATTCATCCCGCGATATCATCACAATCTTTCTCGTGATCTCATCGCGATCCGTCCCACGATCCAATAACGAATCATCTCACGATCTTGATCACGGTCCTTCCAATCTAGTATCGAATGGACGACACCTCCGCGTTCAGCACATGTATAGCTCGATGACGATCTCCACCTTCTTGATCTAGCAGGAGGGAGCGTAGAGGTAGATGAGTTCTTCAGCAGCGCGACGGTGTTGCGGCGATGGTGGTGGAGGAATTCTAGCAGGGCTTCGCCTAAGCACCGCTAAAAACCAATCTAGAGGAGAAAATGATCTAGAGGAAGAAGAGGGCAGCACGTGGCAATTAGGGTTAGGGCTGCCCTCAAAACCACTAATATATATAGAACGAGAGGAGGAGGAGGCTTGGCGCAAGGGCCAGCCCCTCTTTGGTTCGGCCAAAGTGGAAAGGAGGAGTCCTCCTCCTCCACTCCTAGTAGGATGAGGACTCCTTCCTTATTTCCACCTTTTTGCCTTTTTCCACCTTTTCCACTTTGGAATTTCTTCCCGGCCACTAAGGGCTGGTATTCCTTCTCCCACAACCCATGTTGCCTCTTGGGTCGAAATACTCTCCCGATGGTCCCTCGGTACACTACCGGCACTCCCGGTACACTACCGATGAGCCCGAAACTTTTCCTGTGACCAAAATAGGACTTCCTATATATCAATCTTTACCTCCGGACCATTCCGTCACCACCATACATAACTCTATACTACTGAAACGTCACCGAACCTTAAGTGTGCAGACCCTGTGGGTTCAAGAACTATGTATACATGACCGAGATACCTCTACGGTCAAAAACCAATAGCGGGACCTGTATGCCCATATTAGTTGCTACATATCATACGAAGATCTTTATGGGTCGAACCTCTATGTCAATGATTCAGTTAATCCCGTATGATGTTCCCTTTGTTCTTCGGTATGTTACTTGCCTGATATTCGATCGTCGGTATCTCCATATCTAGTTCAACCTCGTTACCGGCAGGTCTCTTTACATGTTCCGTAATACAAGATCCCGTGACTAACACTTAGTAACATTGCTTGCAAGGCTTATTGTGATGTTGTATTACCGAGTGGGCCCTGAGATACCTCTCCGTCACATGGAGTAACAAATCCCAGTCGTGATCCATGCCAACCCAACAGAAACCCTCAGAGATACATTTAGAGCACCTTTATAGTCACCCAGTTATGTTGTGACGTTTGATACACACAAGGTACTCCTACGGTGTTAGTGAGTTGCATGATCTCATGGTCATAAGAACATATACTTGACATGCATAAACAGTAGCAATAAACTGACACGATCATATGCTACGTTTGTAGTTTGGGTCTTGTCCATCACATCATTATCCTAATGATGTGATCCCATTACCAAATGACATCTCATGTCCATGACTAGGAAACCATAGCCATCTTTGATCTATGAGCTAGTCTATTAGAGGCGTACTAGGGACATGGTGTTGTCTATGTATCCACACATGTATCTGAGTTTCCGATCAACACAATTATAGCACGGATTATAAACGATTATCATGAACAAGGAGATATGATAATGACCAATTTGTTATTTCCTCTAGGGCATATTTACAACACAAGATTGGATCTCTCTCTCTGTGTGTTTCCTTCTGCTTCTACGCTCCCAGATTCTTGTCATTTCCCCGTTTCTGAAATATCCGGAGATCCGTAACTCCGATCGGGCTGAAATTTTGAGGGGACTTTTACAATAAAAATATCTTCCTTGCGGCCAAAGGACAGCTCCACCTGACCTAAATGGTGGCGACAAGCCTGCCAGTCTCGACCAGGAGGTGGGCTGCTCCTAGCAGGCTTGTCACCTCCTCGGGCATCGTCTCACGTTTATTCTTCTTCCAAAAAATCACATATATTCCAAAAAAATCTTCATAAGTTTTTATCGTGTTTGGACTTCATTTGGTATGGATATTCTGCGAAACAAAAACCATGCAACAAACAGGAATTGACACCAGGCGCTGGATCAATATGTTAGTCCCAAAAATAGTATAAAAAGTTGAGAAAAGTATATGAAAGTTTTAGAATATTGGCATGAAACAATCGAAAATTATAGATACGACGGAGTCGTATCACCTAGCAGCCCTCCGATGCCCATCTTCTGCTATATGAAGGGTTTTGACCTAGAAAAAAATAAGGAGCGAGCTTCCGGGACGAAGCACCGTCGTCTCGAGGCGGAACTTGGGATAACAAATCTAGGGCTCCGTCGGATCTGTTATGCCGGGGAAACTTCCCTCCAGGAAGGGGAAATCAAAGCCATCGTCATCACAAACGATCTTCTCATCGAGAGGGGGTCAATATCCTTCAACATCTTCATCACCACCATGTCCTCTCCAAACCCTAGTTCATCTCTTGTATCCGATCTTTGTCACAAAACCTCAGATTGCTACCTGTGGGTTCCTAGTAGTGTTGATTACTCCTTATAGTTGATGATAGTTTGTTTACTTGGTGGAAAATCATATGTTGAGATCCTTAATGATAATTAATACTCCTGTGATTATGAACATGAATATGCTTTGTGAGGAGTTACGTTTGTTCATGAGGACATGGGATAAGTCTTGTTATAAGTAATCATGTGAATTTGGTATTCGTTTGATATTTTGATGAGGTGGATGTTGTCTGTCCTCTAGTGGTGTTATGTGAACATTGTCTACATGACACTTCACCATTATTTGGGCCTAGGGGAAGGCATTGAGAAGTAATAAGTAGATGATGGGTTGCTAGAGTGACAAAAGCTTAAACCCTAGTTTATGCGTTGCTTCGTAAGGGGCTAATTTGGATCCATATGTTTCATGCTATGGTTAGATTTATCTTAATTCTTCTTTCAGATTTGCGGCTGCTTGCGAGAGATGTTAAGAATGAGTGGGAGGTTTGTCCAAGTAAGGGCAGCACCCAAGCACTGGTCCACCGACATATCAAATTATCAAAGTAACGAACGTGAATCAAATGAGCATGATGAAAACTAGCTTGAGATTTGATAATTTGAATTTCATTTAATTCTTGGTTGATCATATCCATATGGCAGGGATATTATTTCTATGAAATATATATATATATACATATCATATATTTTCCTATGAAAATTGTTGAATATATAAAAACAGGCAAAAAGAGGCAATACAACCTCTTTGTCGTTTGCCCCGAATGGTAAAGGCCTCTTTGCCGACGGCAACCATTGGAAAAGTGGGCACGTGACAGGCACGTGATAAACCTGGTTACATCGGTCCTGGGGCCATTTAGCCTCTTTGCCATCTGGGGCATACGGCAAAAGGTTGGGTGGGGGGTCATCAGGGGTAGATGGCAAAGCGCTGGGCCGGGCTGTCGGGGGGCAAACGGCAAAGGGCTAGGTGGGGGGCAATGCGCTGGGTGGGGGCCGTCAGGGGCATACGACAAAGGGCTGGGCGGGGGGCAATGTGCTGGGTGGGGGCCATCAGGGGCAGACGACAAAGGACTGTCTCTGGGCAGTCTGGGGTCGGACGACAAAGCGCTTGCTGGGGGCCGTTAGCCACCTAACGATGCTACCGAGATTACTACGCGGTCCAGCCACATTGCCGTTTGCAGGCCGACGGCAGAAAAACTTTGTCGTCCGCTGTGCCAAGGCAGACGATGAAGAACCCCTTTGCCGGTGTTTATTCGGCCCAAACTTTTGCGATCCACTGGCTAACGGTAAAGGACTTTGCCGTCCGTGGTTGTGCCCTTCACCGTCTGCCATGGCAGACCACAAAGAGCTTGATTCCTGTAGTGTGGGCTTTCGCCATCTCAACTCTGGTTTCCATTCATCGGTGACCTCTTTGATGAAACGTTTCCAAACCCTACCCGACCAACAAAATGAATGAAGGAGTTATTGATTACTTGATATCAGGAAATAAATTAATAAAGAAGCTGGCATAGTGCGTCAATGATTGAAATTACCTGATATCAATAGTTCCATCGTCAACTCTAATGATTAGAAGGATCCAGTGGTAGCTGCGCACATGATTTGTATAAGTGGGCATGCATAACTCATCAACTACACCTAACATCGAGTATATATATAAGGAAAAATAGAACTTGTAGTACAAGACAGTTACACTCACTAGAAGTTCCAAGGTAAAAGTATTTCTGTTTGTACTTTAGGGCCTTCAAAAACCTTAGCGGTATTTTTTCTGTATATTTAAGGTTCCTTCTCAACACCTCTTCATTAACAGTATTTGGTTCAATGAACCCAATGCCATAGACTCCATCTCTTTTCGATTAAAAAATCTTCATTCTGCATATTACCATACAAAAGAATACAGTGAGTATAATAACAGGCAATGAACGAGCTGAGATAGATACTTAAATTACAGAAAGAAATCACTTACAGACAATAGCAACTGATGATAGATTTGTCAAGTGCTTTTTGAAAAAAAATCTTCATTTTGAATCCACAAAGCTTTTTCATGGATGTAATGCTCTTTCTCGACTTTCACCATGAGGCTCTGTCGTCCGTCCTTTACTTCTCTCATCTACCAGACATGCAATTTGTACATTTTCGTTGTTAGAAGCTTCTCGTCATCAGGATTTCCTGTTCTTCGAGCTGGGGAATAGTTTTTCCGCATTTACTGCTACCGCTCGACTTTTATCTTTTCTGGGATTCAAAGGACTTGGTAATACAGCGTTCCTAGTGTGATACCGGCCTTTTCTCTACCGGTTTAGCTACATCAATAATGCGTTGTACGACCTTGTCGGGTACTTTCTCCTTTGGCGATGGGGACAGTTTCGGTCCAAAAATGGCCCAATTCGCTGCCACTTGTATATCGAGTCCCTCTTTAGTCATATCGTCACCTAACTTCTTTTTGGTAGGAGTCTTGGGTTTATTATTTTGTGTTCTCTTCCGCTTTGGAGATGGCGGATATTGATATCGCGTACGATTTGCGCTAGGCTCAATCTTGGGGTGGGATGGACTATGATGACGTGGCGGAGCTTGATATCGCGGAGTCGCCATGCGCTTCGTCTCGGGGTGGGATGGATTCGGCTGGCACGGTGGATATGGATATGGTGGACTCACCCTGCACTCCGTCTCGGGGAGGGTGGGAGTCTGCTGACACGACAGACTTGGAGGAGGAGTCGGTGGCCTTCGCACCAAGTTAGCAATGACGATGCATTCCTTTTTCCACATAATCATACCACATATGGCTTCCCCTAGTTTCAGCTCCCCTTGACCTCTAGTGTGATTAGGCTCTAGTGTATCATATCCCCAAAGAACTTGATCCACCCTGACATGAGCATAGCCAGGTGGAATCAGATTGTCGTGGAGGAGTGCTACAGGTGCATTGGGTAAAGCAAAGACGTGCGCCAACTTCATGGATATGTTCTTGAGTTTCATGTGTAGCTCACAAGGTGTCGACTCTAGGATATCATCCACGGGGTACCGAGCCAGCAATACATCATCGGCCGGGACCCCCGTGGAATGCATGATGCTTTTCGGCATCTATGATGGAATGGTACCATCCAGTGCTGGATCTGGTTGCTGCTGCTGAGACGTGCCTTGCTAGCTAAGTTTGTTGATTTTCTCCTGCTGCATGTTATATCTACATTCCAAGTCCTGGATCCGATCTACTTCATGCTTCTTCTTTCTGTCACGAGTTCTATAGTTGTCATTCCAATCCGCAAACCCCAGAAGCCACGAAACCATGTCTTTGCCTCATGTTCGTCCCAGGTGTTTCAGATTCTTGAGGGCGCATGAAAGCTCGTCGTTCTCTCTCTCGCTCTCTCACTTCGGCTGGTACACACATGCTCGAGCTTCTGCTATTGCTTTAAGTAACTCGACCGTGGCTTCTTTAAGACTTGAATGTTCAAGATCCTCCCCTGTATTTGGGTCAAACGTTCCCCCATGTGCATAAAATTAAGTCCCGCACCTCTCGGGCGAAGTCTCTATTACTAGAGTGACCCCGGGAGTATTCATGTTTCTCTCAGATTCATCCCACTTAGGCAACCTAGACTTGTAGCCGCCTGGTCCCAGACAATGGTGCCATGTTTTTTTGTCGTCATTTTTCTTGTTTATTCTCGACCATTTCTTAGATTCTTCTGATTCCTTGAACTTCACAAATTCGTCCGAGTCATCTCCTAACTTCACATATTCTCCTTTGAATCCTAGAGTCTTCTTTCCTCCTTCCAAGTAATTGTTCCATAATCTTTTCTTCCAAGACTGGAATTATGTCGCCATCTTCTTAAGAGCACACTTCTTGACTTTCCCCCGTTGGAAGTCTGTGAGACCCTCTGGTAGGGTGAAATGTTTCATGAGCTCCTCCCAAAGCAGATCTTTTGCTCCTTGGCTGACAAAAGGAACTCCGCGATCTTTTGGCTGATTCCATTATTAAGCGGTGATCGGGATTTGGTCCCTAACAATAACTCCACATTGACATATAAATTTCTTTGCATTCTCTTTAGGAGTAATCGGTTCGCCATCTGCTCTAATCTGATCGATGTTAAACTTTACGCCTAGTTTGAACTTTTTTGTCGGGCCACGTTTAACCCTTGTAGAAGATTTGCTCGATCCCGAGGGCTAAAAGGAAGAAATAATCATTAATATATACAAATTAATCAATACATCTGATGATCACTAGAGGGAAATTAATACCTCGCCGGACTCTATTAAATGCACAAAAATTTCTTCGCCATCATCATTGTCAGCTGGTTCGCCTTCGTCTCTTGGTTGTTCTTCCTTAATTCCCTCACCGGATGGGTTAAGGTATTGTGAGCCATCATCTACTTCATTACGTTCGTTACCGGAGCATATCAGGTCGTACATTGCATCCTCTTGATCATGGTCTTTGTCTCTACCATCCATAGGTTAACTAATCCAGAACAAATATAAAACAATTAGAATGGGTTCAGTAACTGGAACCGGAGATATGCAAATCAATACAAGGCAATGCAATAATACAATCAATTAATATCACTAATAGATCATCGAATAGTATCACTAATACATCATCGAATATAATATCACTAATACAGATCTAGTTGACATCTTACAGAGCAGGTGGTGGACACCCAAAGATAAGGAACTGTGACAGGATCATGGCTCACGTGTGATCCCTAAAGAACCTACTAGGTATTGGAGAGCCTGGCGTCCAATGCAGCCATGTTGCATCGGAAGTGCTCGTCCTCCTCCCTGACACGGTGACGTACCACCTCCACGGGCCCCGGCTCCCTCTGCACTAACAGTGGTCCACGGGGCCGCCACCAAATAATCTCCAGGTCGACTCTGGGACCCTGATTCCTCACCAAGCTCCGAGCCCTGGAAGATAACACCTCCAGTGCCAGCCCGACGGAGCCTAGCCCCGTACATGATGTCACCTCTCAAGCAGGTGGTCGAAGGTGCCGAGTCGACAATGAGGATGCGGGCCACGCATCATTGACGTCAAGAACACTACAACTATTTAAATTCCTAATATTTAATGAACTTTAATAAAGATGAGTGCATTTAACAACTATGACAAATATAACGAGAACCACGAATCCCCGACGATCGTTGGGACTCGTCGTTCGATGACTCGGGCACGAGACTAAAAAAATCTAAACTAAAACAACTAAACTAAATTAAACTAAAACAACTAAACTAAAAAAACTAAAACAACTAAACTAAAACAACTAAAACAACTCAACTAAATTAAAATAAAACAACTATCTAAAAAAACTAAGACAACTAAATTAACAAAACTAAAACGACTAAACTGAAAAAACTTAAACAACTAACCAAAAAATCTGAAACAACTAGCAGCTGGTCCGCGCACGTGGCCGTGGTAGAGGGGGATCGAAGCAGGCGGCAGGAGCTCACCGGCGGGACGGGGCTCGAGGGAGGAGGTGCGGGCGGCGATGATGGGGCTCGAGGAGGAGGCGCGGGCAACGTCCATCGTCGGGGTTGGCGACGATGTAGACGAGGACGATGAGGCACAGGCGGCAGCGATGGCGGACTCGGGGAGGCGGCGAGGACGGGCTTGGGCGGCATCAACGACGGCGGTGCCGAGGAAAACAATGGGAGGACGGGTGCGGCGGCGAGGACGGGATCGTGGGCGGGGGCGACGATGAAGACGGGCTCGGGGGTGGCAGTGAGCTCCGGCAGCCTCGTGGCGTCGGGGCAGGGCGGCGTCGTCGGGGGAGAATGGGGGAGGTTAGAGAGATTTCAACAAGTCCCGTGTTAAATACCCTAGGACCTTCAATCCCGGTTGGTGGCTCCAACCGGGACTAAAGGGTCTTTAGTCCCGGTTGCGATCACCAACCGGGACTAAAGGTCCAAATTCGCGTGGGAAGGTAGCATGACCATGGTGGGAGTTTAGTGTCACCTCGCTAGTTGAGGAGGACGACGACCAGCTTATAAGCCCAACTGTGCGAGAGGCAACGCAAGCCTCTCTTAACTGGGCGGCTTAGGCCACGAAACAACCAGTCAAGAACTAGGTCAAGCAAATTCGCTCCCTTGTAATCCACACACAATAAATACAACACAAAGCAGGACATAGGCTTTTACCTCTTTCCGAGAGGACGAACTTGGGTAAACCCTTGTCTCTCGATTCCGATCAACCCCTTCGAGTTTACCACCTTAGCAATGGCCTCGAACCTAAGTCTGTTGACCCGGACATTTGTTGTGACAAATCCACGATAGAGTCGGTTCAAGCGGTGGTTTAGGGAGAGTCCAATCATCATAATTCTAAAATATATTACTCAATTGTTCCTAATCTTGTTCAATAGTTCGTTCCCTGAAAACAAAACCAGGACAACTATCTAGGAAGTCCGTAGAAGAATCAATTATTCCATTATAGAAGATTTCAACTATCTAGGACGTAGGCTTTTCTTAAGAGGGTGATCAGGGAAACCGTTAACCAGTTGGAGAAGCCTTCCTCGAGCTTGTTGGAGACTCTCTTCTTCAATTTTCACAAATTTAAATATTTCCAATAAGGCAGCTTGTTTTTTATGAGTAGGAATATTTTTATTAGAGAAGTAGTAAACCATATCTTGGGGACCACGCACACGACCAGGAGCAAGAGTATTGTACCATATGTCAGCATCAACCTTTAATGAGAATAGAAAATAATCTGAGAATATCGCAGTAGCAAATGTTCTTATTATGAGCAAAAACGGTGGTGGCTATATCATTCAACTTAGTAAGATGTGCCACTACATTTTTAGTTTCTAGCCATGAAAAGGATCAGATTCAACCAAAGAAATTACCTCTGGGTCGACAAACAATTCGTAATCCTTATCGGTAACAAAGATAGGTTAAGTAGCAAACTTAGGATCACATTTCACTCTAGCATTCAAAGTCTTTTCTTTATACTTGCATAGTAATTTCTTAAGAATGTCTCTAGCTACTTCACCATCCATAACATAACCCTCATGTATCTTAGGCATCTGAAATCTAGGAGAGATGGGTCTAATAGGTGTTTCATAATTATGAGTTTCAATAACTTCATGAGTTTCGATAATTTCATTATATTTATCTCTAGCAATTTGTTCATCAAGAAATTCACCTAGTGGCACAGTATCATCATAAGAATCATTCATAGCAGAAGTAGCTTCATCAATAACTTGTCACATATAAGATTAATAGCATGTGGTGGTGTTGCAAGTCTACAATAACAGAAGATGAATCAAGTGCAGAGTGTGATGGAAAATCCGTACCTCCCCTCATCTTCGAGGAAAAAATCTTGGTTCTTGTATCCTTGAGATTCTTCATAGTGATAAATTGATATAAATCCAAACTGACTCAGCTAATATACCTATGCTCCCTGACAACGGTGCCAGAAAAAGGTCTTCATAACCCACAAGTATAGGGTATCGCAACAATTTTTGAGGGTAGAGTATTCAACCCAAATTTATAGATTCGAAGCAAGGGGAGCCAAAGAATATTTGGGAGTATTAGCAGTTGACTTGTTGATGACCCACAAGTATAGGGGATCTATCATAGTCCTTTCAATAAGTAAGAGTGTCGAACCCAACGAGGAGCAGAGGGAAATGACAAGCGGTTTTCAGTAAGGTAATTTCTGCAAGCACTGAAATTATCAGTAACAGGTAGTTTTGTGATAAGGTAATTCGTAATGCGTAGCAAGTAATAAATGGAGCAATGGCGCAGCAAGGTGGCCCAATCCTTTTTGTAGAAAAGGACAAGCCTGGACAAACACTTATATAAAGCAAAGCGCTCCCGAGGACACATGGGAATTTCTGTCAAGCTAGTTTTCATCATGCTCATTTGATTCGCGTTCGTTACTTTGATAATTTGATATGTGAGTGAAACCGTGCTTGGGTGCTGCCATAACATGGACAAACCTCTCATTTATGATTAACCTCTGTCACAAGCATCCGTAACTACGAAAGAAGAATTAAGATAAATCTAACCATGGCATGAAACATATGGATCCAAATCAGCCCCTTGTGAAGCAACGCATAAAGAAGGGTTTAAGCTTCTGTCACTCTAGCAACCCATCATCTAATTATTAATTACTTACCAATGCCTTCCCCTAGGCCCAAATAATGGTTAAGTGTCATGTATTCAACTTTCACATAGCACCACTAGAGGAGATACAACATACATCTCATCAAAATATGGAACGAATACCATATTCACATGATTACTTATAACAAGACTTATCCCATGTCCTTAGGAACAAACGTAACTACTCACAATGCATATTCATGTTCATAATAAGAGGAGTATTAATTATAATTAATGATCTAAACATATGATCTTCCACCAAGTAAACCAACTAGCATCAACTACAAAGAGTAATCAACACTACTAGCAACCCATAGGGACCAATCTGAGGTTTTGAGGCAAAGACCGGGTACAAGAGATGAACTAGGGTTTGTAGAGAAGATGGTGCTGATGAATATGATGATGGATGTACCCTCCCTCTCGATGAGAGGATCGTTGGTGATCACGATGGCTTCAATATTCCCCTTCGGGAGGGAAGTTTCCCCAGCAGAACAGCTCCGCAGGAGCCCTAGATTGGTTCTGCCCAAGCTCTGCCTCGAGATGGTGGAGCTTCGTCCCGAAATCTCTCTCTTTATTCTAGGTCAAAACCCTTCATATAGCAGATGATGGGCACCGGAGGGCTGCCAGGGGGCCTAGAAGCCACACCGGCGCGGCTAGGGGGGTAGGCTGCGCCCAGCAGGCTTGTGGCCTCCTGGTGGGGCCCCTCTGGTATTTATTTTGCCCAATATTTTTTATATATTCCAAAACAATTATCCGTAACTTTTTAGGGCTTTCAGAGTTGTGTAGAATAGGTCTCTCATATTTGCTCCTTTTCTAGTCGAGAATTCCATTTGTCGGCACTCTCCCTCTTCATGTAAACCTTGTAAAATAAGAGAGAAAAGGCATAAGTATTATACCGTAATGTGTAATAACAGCCCATAATGCAATAAATATCAATATAAAAGCATGATGCAAAATGGACGTACAAGTTGTCAATTGAACCACACCTGGAGATTAAATATCTACAGCAAAGTGATTAATAGCACAATAATATGATAGTTTGATAGCAGTGGTAACAACAATAGTAACGGTAAGAGTGATAGCAATGGTTTTGTAACAAGTGCAACAATAACATCAGCAATAGTAACTTAGCAAGAACAATATGTGGAAAACTCGTAGACACTAGATCAGTGTATTTATTGGACGATATTCATCATATAATGGTCATAACCTAGGGCGACACAGAACTAGCTCCAGTTCATAAGTGTAATGTAGGCATGTATTCCATAAATAGTCATACATGCTTATGCAAAAGAACTTGCACCACATCTTTTGTCGTACCCTCCCGTGGCAGTGGGGTCCATAAGGAAACTAAAGGATATTAAGGCCTCATTTTAGTAGATAACCAGAAGAAAGCATTAACACATAGTGAATACATGAACTCCTCAAACTACGGTCATCACCAGAAAGTATACCAACAATTGTCACTTTGGGGTTTACGGATCATAACACGTAATAGGTGCCTATAACTAAGCAAGATCGGACCAATAACATAGATATAATGGTGATAACATAAACGGTTAAGATGAGAAAACATGACACTCGGGCCCTAGTGAAAAGCATTCATGGCAAAGTCATAGCAACATCAATCTCAGAACATAGTTGATACTAGGGATCAAGTCCTAACAAAACTAACTCGATTACATGATGAATCTCATCGAACTCCTCACCTACCAGCAAGACAATGAAGGAATTACTCACTCTTGGTGGGGAGCATCATGGAATTGGCGATGAGGGAGGGTTGATGATGATGAAGACCGAAGATTCCCCTCTCCGGATCCCCAAACGGGCTCCAGATCTAGCCTCCCGATGAAGAACATGAGGTGGCAGTGGCTTCGTCTCGTGAAATGCGATAAAACTTTCTCCTTGATTTTTTCTATGAAAATAGGAAATTTATAGTGCTAGAATTAGGGTTAGCGCGGCCACGAGGTGGGCACAACCCACCATGGCGCGCTTGGGGGTGCTGGCGCGCCCTGGTGTCTTGTGCCCAGCCAGGCCCCCCCTCTGGTGGTTTTTGGCTCCATTATTTTTTATTTATTATGAAATAAATCTCCAAAAAGTTCCGTTCGATTCCGTGAAGTTTTATTTCTGTACGAAAACAACACCATGGTAGTTCTGCTAAAAAAGCGTCAATCCGGGTTAGTTTCATTCAAATAATGCAAATTAGAGTCCAAAACAAGAGCAAAAGCGTTACAAAAAGTAGATAAGATGGAGACGTATCGTCGCCCAACGTTTAGCGCAACTACAATACCCTACTATGGGATAGGGCTTTAGTGAGTACCTAGTTCGATACTAGTAGATTGACCATGTTACTAGTGATGGGGGTGGACGTACGCACTACCGGTATGGAGTTGCGCTTGACGTAGTGAGGCATCTTGCATGGTTCTTACTGGCACCAGGAACACCATTGGTACCCTTGTACATGTGTGATACATTCAGAATGGAGGTAGCACCACTACTACAGGAAGGTCCAAAGACGACACATCAATTTGAGACCCTTCGACCAACTGTGTGTGATGCTT
The DNA here is from genome assembly GCA_022496015.1 of Hordeum marinum. NCBI lineage: Eukaryota > Viridiplantae > Streptophyta > Magnoliopsida > Poales > Poaceae > Hordeum > Hordeum marinum. The sequence goes on from CM039676.1 coordinate 32,199,537, forward strand.
GAATCACAAACGATATAGTTCTAACTTGAAAGCACATATGATCCCTTGATGGTTTTGATAATTCATGACCACATACATTGTCTCTTGGACTAATACCTCTACCTAGTTTATTTCAGGTTTAGTCCGCAGATTGGGTTGGCTCTGGATTGTGAGGAGCATTCACATGAAGAAGAAGAGGAAAGGAAGGAATAGGATTGGCCATGCTTCAAGATTGAGGACTCTACATTTTACATTTTGTGAGAAATCACTTTTGAGTCCATAGGAAAGCCAATACTATTAAAAGGGGATGAGGTATTTATGATGATCGGGTTGCTCAAGTGCTTAGAGATTAGCCACCAAAAATACTCACCCACTTTCCCACCAAAACCATCTGTCCAAAGCCAAAAGACAAAATTCGGTCACACCAACAATTCCCATTAGGATCCACCGAGTTTTACTCTAGACAGAAACCGAGCCAAACCCTAGCATCTCGGTACTACCAACTTTCCATTCGGTGCAACCGAGAATCAGTGACCAACTTTCTATTAACCAATTTTTACACTAGGTCCTACCGAGTTTGAGGAATCGGTGACACAAAGATTTGGAAACTGCCTAGGTCACCCATATCAGTGTCATTGACATTTATATATCAGTCTCACCGAAAAGACCAAAGCTGCCACATTTTGCACTTGTCGATGCAACAGAGTTTTCACTTTGGTTTCACCGAGTTGGGCAATAATGTTGTAACGGTTGGATTTTGGGAGATGCCTATATATTACCCTCCACCACATCCCACTCGCAAGAGAAGCACTCGGAAAACGTGCCCACTTTCCATATCCAAAGTTCTGAGAGAGAACCCCCTACCCTTGTGTTGAGGTCAAGATCATCCACTCCAACCATTATGATCTCGATTTCTAGCCCCCCCCCCCAAGTTGCTTTCCATCCAATCAATATCTTCTAACCATGCAAAAAATGTGAGAGAGTGACTAAGTGTTGAGGAGACTATCTTTTGAAGCACAAGAGCAAGGATTTCATTATACTACCACATATAATACCTTTTGTAGGGTGGTGCCTACTAGATTGGTTAGGTGTTGCTTGGGAGCCTCCTTCTTCGTGATTGTGGAGTTGAACCAAGAAGTTTGTAAGGGCAAGGAGATCGTCTGCTTCGTGAAGATCTACCTCGAGTAAGGCTAGTCCTCCATGGACGTAGGCCATCATGGAATAGACAAGGTTGCTACTTTGTAGACCCTTCGTGGGTGGAGCTCTCCATGGGCTCTCGCGGTCGTTACCCTCCGTGGGTTGAAGTCTCCATGCATTGGAGCACAACTATAGGAACCACGGAAAGGTCTTCGTGTCTCGAATTGCGTTTGATCTTCCCACCTCTTATCCTTCTTACATATGCTTGTCTTTACTTTCTTACGCCATACTTTTTGACTAGCATGTGTAGGGTGCATTAGACTTGTTATAATTTCTAAAATCTTTCAACCAATTAACTTGGGAAAAGGTTATGTTTTATTTTGTCAAGTAGTCTATTCATCCCGCCTCTAGACCCCCTTATAGCGAGCCCACAATTGGTATAAGAGCTTTGGTATCCATAGCTTCAGTTTCATCACCATTAGAGGAAGATGGATGTGTCTAGCTTGGAGAGTATTAGTTGTAGAGTGCCCATTCTCGATGGGGAGTACTATAGTCAATGGAAATATGAGATGCTTGAGCTTTTCAATGAATTACATTTGAGAAAGTATGTTAAAAGTACCTATGTACACTAGTAGAGAAATGGATAGCCACAACTCTTGTTGGTGAAGCTCCATTTTCCGCGAACACCAGCACTAATATTTCCAAATAGCGATGGTGTTGGCCGAAATGGTACGACATTGTTGTGTAGTTAGTGCTGGCGTGGACATAAAGTGCAACACCACCAGAAAGAGGGCTCTGCTGAGCTGACCAGTCGGGATGCATTGCTGGCATCGTTCGTTGCGACACGCCATAGATATATTATGTAGTTCTAGCATCCCCTTCCCGTCAACGCTAGCATTATGTTTCGCCTATATAAACTATTGTTGGAAGCCCCTTTGCTTCTAGTAACTAGTTAGCTCCTCTTGCCCCTAGTAACTAGTTAGCTCCTCTGAGTTATGGACGCACGTCGATAGAGCATGTCGAAAGTTTGGGACTCCGCCACCCTGGCCGAGCTCTCGTCTGGTCCTGTCGGGTACACCATGAGCTCACGACGACCAATGCAGTCCGGCGAATCATCCCGCCGCAGTAGCGCCACTTCTATTCAATCTGACAGCTACGCTAGCAGCGTCGAATATACTGGCGTTGTGCTACTTTGCGGCTGTCTCCGCCCTCTTGATAAGTATATGTTGCACACGGAAACAGAATCCAGAGAGAGTTCTACATGTGCGCCAACCGTGGAACGGTACGTATGTACATACTAATTGGCTTTCAGCTAATTTGCACAATTCAACTCTTTCAGCGTCGCTCACATCAATATACATGTGTGTGTGTGTCTATATATATATATATATATATATTGTGATCCACGGAAAATAGGGGTAAAATGTTCCTTCACATGGATATGGGTAAGCGTAGTTCTCGACTACTCCATTGGACCATTGAGACTACAGATAGATGAGATGCAACTCCAGAACGATGTGATGCGAGGCCAAATAAAAAAATGCAAAATGCTTTGATATGCTCCTTTAGCTGGTTATCTTATTGATTGGTATTCAGCTAATATGCTATTTTTCCCAGCTGGATCGATGACACCATTTCTTGTCATGGTCGTCATCACATTGATGATGTTCTTAGTCTAGATCTAGTAGTAGTTAACTATATTTGTTATTTTGTATTATCCTTCTATAATGTATGTAGGCAAGCCAGATTAATTAATAAAATCTATGTTGTTCATCTATGTCAATAATATTTTGAACTAATCTTTTAATTCCGTATATATATCTATTCACCAAAGATGAAACTAAAATAATAAAGAACTAAAATGGCGTTGGGCACATGGGCCAACACTATTAAACACACCACATAGACCGTCAAACCCAACCACTCATATATACACACTCGGATCTAATCCCCACGCAAAATCCCCCAAATGAATCCCAACCCGCCGCCGCCGGCGCCAACGACCAATCCCCCGTTGTCTCCTACTCTACAACGCCGTTGTCTCCCTCCCCTTCTCCATCTCTGTCATCGTCGTCGCCATCTCCGCACCTCCACCACCGTTGACTGCTCCTCGCCTCCTCCACCGTTGTTGTCTCTGCATTTCCACCACCGGCGCCGTCTCCGCACCTCCTCCGCCATTGCCGTCTCGTCGCCACCACTTCCGTCGTCATCTCTGCACCTCCACCGCCGTCCCGTCACTTCCATCGTGGATGAGTAATTGTAGTGTAGCATGTTTAGTTGCAGATTTTTAATGTAGTATGTTTAGTTTCATATTTTAGTGTAGTTTTGTAGTTTCGGATTGTAGTGTAGTTTTGTAGTTTCAAATTTCAGTGTAGTATGTTTACTTTCAGATTTTTAGTGTAATATGTTTAGTTTCAGATTTTTAGTGTAGTATGTTTAGTTTTCGATTTTTAGTGTAGTATTTATAGTTTCATATTTTAGTGTAGTTTTATAGTTTCAGATTTTAGTCTACTTTTGTAGTTTCAGGTTTTAATGTAGTAAGTTTAGTTTCAGATTTTTAGTGTAGTATGTTTAGTTTCAAATTTTCAGTGTAGTATACTTAGTTTTAGATTTTTAGTGTAGTATTTGTAGTTTCAGATTTTAGTGTAATTTTGTATATTCAGATTTTAGTGTGATATGTTTAGTTTCAGATTTTTAGTGTACTATGTTCAGTTTCGGATTTTTAGTGCACTATATTTAGTTTAAGATTTTTAGTGTAGTATTTGTAGTTTCAGATTTCAGTGTAGTTTTGTAGTTTCAGATTTTAGTATAGTTTTGTAGTTTCGGATTTTAATTTATTATGTTTAGTTTCGTATATTTCGTATAGTTTTGTAGTTTCAGATTTTAGTTTATTATGTTTAGTGTCAAATATTTAGTTTAGTGTGTTTAATTTTAGATTTTAGTGTAGTATGTTTAGTTTTAGATTTTTAGTGTAGTTTTCTAGTTTAATTACATTGTCTATAGATTGTATATATATGGGTGTTGCAGGTTTTAGCATATGGCTTCGAAGTTTCGTGGTGTGCGATAGAACGGTTATAAGTATTATGCAACCATCACGAAGGACAATGTCGTCCATCATGTTGGCCACTGGGACACCCCAGAGTTAGTGTCGCACGTCTACGATGCAAAGGCGGTTGAGTGTCACAAGGAAAGAGTGATTCTAAACTTTCCTGATTGTAGTGAGTACCCATAGTTTCTCACACCGGAGAACATAAGGATATGCACTAGGGTTATGGAGAAGGAGAACCTCTAGGCCGAGCAACAATTGTTCGACCCATTACTGACGGAACTTGCGAGAGATGACAAACTCTTAGAGACAAATAAGATGATGCTCCTTCATTATCCAGTGAAGAAGAGCATAGAGGAGGATCACATATATTGGGATAAGCTCGAGGAGGAGGAGGATCATGAGGAGGAGGAGGAGGTTTAGTCGCTACTGCATCGTCATAGGTCCACTAGGGATGACCACATGGCTGGCCCCTCTGGCCGTTAGCTTGCTAGAGATGGACATATATAGTAGCATTAGCTATTTCATATATGAATGACTGATTAACTTTATGCATGTTATTATATGTTTGAACCATGCTTCATTATGCTAGAGATGGACGTAGCATTAGCTATTTAGTATATGCTTAACTAGTAGTGCATCTATGTTTTATTTTGATGTGTTTGTTGTTTAGTTTAATTATCTTTGCTTAGTTTGATCAACGGTATTGACAACAAAAAATGGATGCCCCGTGTAAGACTTGTGGTGCTTTGAGATGCCAAAAGGATAGGAACTTATTCATTGATCTTCTGAAGGACTTCATTGCTAAGATGATATACATATATATATATGATTTAGTTTGACATGTTTTGATTTAGTTTCATATGGTACGTTTGTGGGCGAAATTGTCTAACTAGTTATTTTTTCCAATTTTGCTCAAGTCATCCCTTGTTGGGCAAGGTGTGAATTCTTAGAGAAGTTTCAATTTCCGCTTGATGCAACCATCACGTTACAATGCACCCTAATGAATATGCTGATGGCCGAACACTTCGATTACCTTGTCACCAACAAGTCAGACCGCACCTATTTCGGTTGCTCTGGTTGGACAGATCTTGCAACTTCTTACCAGATGGAAGCTGGGGAGAGATCCATGTTCTACCTTGACTACGATTGTGACGAGATCATGGTCTACTACAGGCCTGCTGGCAGCAATGATGATGGTCCACTTACTCCAGACTATGATCCTAACTCCGCCTCGCGTATTGTCTAAGTTGGCTAGCTAGTAGGGCATGCATGCCATATCACCTCTTGTTAATTTATCTGAACTTGGGCGAACTTGTGTTAGATGTCTTCTTTTGATACTTTTCTGAATAATGTCAATAAATAATGACTCTTGAACTTAGATTTTGGTATTTGCAATGTATTGTTTAATTACTGTCAAAACCTTAAATTATATTGTCATTTTTGTTGTATCGAGTTGTTGTACAAATTTAGTTTAAATCTTAAAATAACATTGATGGTGTAGCACTAACATCCAATGGCACTAATGACATACATTACTTTGGAGTTTGACAAGAGGCACGCCATAAATGCATGGAATAGTGCTGGCGTCGAATCGAACACGAGTGGTATTATTTAACTATGGTGCCTTATTGCTGGCATTGGGGCTCCACGCCAGCATATCCATTTTCGCCACGCCATAGCTAGGCTTTTCTACACTAGTGGTACCTCCCATTGATCCCTTACATCCCACATACCAAGAGAAAATTGACATGCTTCGCAATCTTAGAAGTGTTAATCTCACTATCAAAGGATTGCCTAGAATTGTGTTTGATCAAATGAAGAATCTTCAATGTGCTTATACCTTGCCGTATGATTTGGAGAAACTATATCCAAATTATTCATTAAGTAATCTTGATGAAATTCTTCATAAAGCTATTTCCTTTCATAAGATGAAGCCTAGTGATCCATATTTTGATAAATGTTTGTTTGAGCTTCATGCCTCACACGTGTTGAAGGATATGTCACTACCATCAACAACATTAATTTTTAAGCCATTCGCATTAATAAACCTGAACAATGTCATGATCACAACCCTAATGAATCTCTTATCTCTCATGATGTGGATATCCAAATTGATCATGATGATGTCAAATATGGCTACTATGACGAAGATGAGTTGTTCGACATCGAGTGTGAGAAAATTATGAAGAGTCTAAGTCTCATGGAAAACTTCAAAGACTACATGTTTCGGGGAAAGGAATGGATTCTCGAAAGTGGATGCACCGAAGATAGAAACATATTTCAAGAGATCACACCAAACCATGGACCGCAAAGGTGTGTGACTTTTGGACACAACTCCAAGGGTAAGGTACTCGGTCGCAGTAAGGTGGCCATATCCCATGATAGCTCTATACAAATTTTCATGCTTCTTGAATCCCTTGGCTACAATCTTTTTTCTGCATCTAGACTTGCTGACTTCGGTTTTAATGTGCTATTTACCAAAGTAGATTGCCAAGTGTTTCGTCAAGACAATCATAGCATGGTCTTTAGCGGTTTCCGTAGAGGTTATTTATACATTGTTGATTTCACTAAGAGATCCAAACCTGGTACTTGTCTCATTGCAAAATCTTCTAAAGGTTGGCTTTGCCATAGAAGACTAGGACATGTTGGTGTGTAATCTAGAAAAGCTCATGAATGGTGATCATATACTTGGTGTTAAAGATGTTATCTTTGACAAAGATAGACTTCGTAGTTTTTGTCAAGCCAGAAAACAAGTAGGTGGAAGTCAGCCCGTAAAGAATATCATGACTACTAGGAGACCACTCGAGTTGCTTCATATGAATCTTCTTGGTCCCAAATTTTTACAAGATCCTCGGTGGAAATTACTTTGGTCTGGTTATATTTGATGATTTTTCCCGATTTACGTGGGTATTTTTCTTGATGATAAGTCTGAGGTGCAAAAGATCTTCAAGAAATTCGCTCGGAAAGCTCAAAATCAATTTGAGGTGAATATCAAGAAAGCTCGGGGCGACAACAGATCGGAGTTCACGAACATATATGTGGATACATTTATTGACGGAGAAGGGATTCTACATGATTTCTTGGCTACATACACGCCTCAACAAAATGGAGTTGTTAAGAGCAAGAACCGAACTCCTATTGAGATGGCTAGAATGATGCTCAACGAATAAAAGATGCCAAGATACTTCTGGGCAGAAGCCAGGGAAACAACTTATCATGCCACGAACCGACTCTATCTTCACAAGCTTCTCCACAAAACGGCATATGAGCTACTCATCAGTAACAAGCCCATACATGGATACTTTCGGGTATTCGCCTCCAAGTGTTACATTCTCGATAAGCATCATCGTTCTAAATTTGCTCGTACATCTCATGAATGTTTCCTACCTGGTTACTCTCACATTATTTCTCGGCTACGTACACACCTCAACAAAATGGAGTTGTTGAGAGGAAGAACCGAACCCTCATAGAGATGGCTAGAACGATGCTCGACGAATACAAGACACCAAGACACTTTTGGGCAGAAGCCGTGGAAACAACTTGTTATTCTATAAACCGACTCTACATACACAAGCTTCTCGATAAAGCGGCATACGAGATACTCACCAGTAAGAAAAACAAGTTGGATATTTTTGGGTATTCGGCTCAAAGTGCTACATTCTTGATTAAGCATCATCATTCTAAATTTGGTCCTAAATCTCATGAAGGTTTCATACTTGGTTACGGATCAAACTCTCACACATACCGTGTCTACAACAACTTCACACGAAAAGTTGAAGAGATGGTAGATGTGAAGTTTGATGAATCTAATGGTTCGAAATTCCAACAATTTCCAAATGTTGTAGGAGATAAGGAACCTTTGGAAGCCAAATGATGTAGGAGGCTTGTAAATCGGTAGAATTCCTCACATGGAGGTGAAGGAAATTACCTCACTGGCCCAATGGAAGCTCCTACTTGGCGTCAAGGCGAACCCCAACATGACATGGAAGCATCCACAAGTGGTATAAAACAAGATGAAGAGGAGGAAGAAGTACATCATGGTCCACCTCAAACCTCTTCACCACCACCTCAAGGAGACGACACCTTCAACAACAATGAAGAACAAGATGAGGAGGAGGAAGCTCCACCGTCCAACAAGCAAAAGCTACCTCGAGTTTGATAAAGAGTGAACAAGAATCATCCCTTAGAGAAAATCTTCTTTTACATTCAAACCGGGATAATCACTCACTCTAAAACCTGCTTAGCTATTTTTTTGAGTACTACTCATTCATCTCTAGTGCTGAGCCTATGAACATGGAAGATGCGCTCAAAGACCCGGATTTGGTGAATGATATGCATGAAGAGATACACAACTTCGAGAGGAACGAAGTGAGGACACTTGTGGATAATCCCAAAGACGAGCAAAACATCATCGGAGCCAAATGGGTGTTTCAGAACAAGCAAGACGAAGACGGTCAAGTCCTTCACAACAAGGCACGTGTCGTGGCTCAAGGCTACACGCAAGTCAATGGTATGGACTACGGTGAGACCTATGCCCCCGTTGCTAGACTAGAAGCTATTCATATATTACTTGATTATGCCAATCAGCATGAAATCACACTTTACCAAATGAACATTAAAAGTGCATTTCTAAATGGAGACGATTGAGGAAGAAGTCCATGTTAAGAAACCCCATGGTTTTGTGAACACTAAGAAACCCAACCATGTTTACAAGCTTGGTAAAGCTCTTTATGGACTCAAGCAAACCCCTCGTGTTTGGTACAAATGTCTAAAAAAGTTTCTACTTGAAAAGGGTTTTTAGATTGATAAAATTAACGCAACCTTATTCACAAGGGGAGATAATGGTGAAATATTTGTGTGCCAAATCTATTTGGATGATATTATCTTTGGATCTACTAACCCACAACTCAGTGAGAAATTTGGATGGTTGATGTCGAGAAGTATGAGATGCCCATGATGTGTGAAGTGAAATTTTTCCTTGGCTTGCAAATCAAGAAAACGAGATAAGGAACTTTCATATATCAAGCCAAGTACACCAAGGGCTTGATCAAGAAGTTCAAAATAGGAGAATGGAAAGGTATGGAAACTCGTATGCCTACTATTGGACATGTTGACCTCACCAAGGAGGACAAACCGGTTGATCAAAAGGTCTATCGATCAATGATCTGTTCTTTTCTATATCTATGTGCCTCCCGTCCTTCTATGATGCTTAGTGTGTGCATGTGTGCTAGATACCAAGCTGCTCCTAAAGAGTGTCATCTCAAGGTCGTGAAAAGAATTGTGAGATACTTGATACATACACCAAACTTTGGCATTTGGTATTGATACATCTCCAACGTATCTATAATTTTTTATGATGGCATGCTATTATATTATCTTTTTGGATGTTTTATATGCATTAATATGCTATTTTATATTATTTTTGGGACTAACGTATTAATCTCGAGCCTAGTGCCAGTTTTTGTTTTTTCCTTGTTTTTGAGTTTTACAGATGTGGAATATTAAAGAGAGTCCAAACAGAATAAAACCTTTGGAAGGAATTTTTTTGGAAGGAAACAAATCAACCAAGGTTGGAGAGCATGGTAGGAGAGCTGGTAATGAGCCACAAGCCTGCTAGGCGCGGGCCACCCCTAGCCGCGCCTAGAAGGCTTGTCGTCTCTCGACAGGTCTCCTAACCCAAATATTTGGCCTATAAATTCCCAAATATTCCCCCAACATTAGAAAAATCCACACAAATAATTTTCCGCCACAAGAAGCCTCTGTTCTCGACAGATCCAATCTTGGAGCCCTTTCCGGTAATCTGCCGGAGGGGGTTTCGATCACGGAGGGCATCCACATCAACTCCGTGGCCCCTCTGATGATGCCTAAGTAGTCCACCATAGACCTACGGGTGCATAGCTAGTAGCTAGATGGCTTCTTCTCTCACTTTGATAATACCAAGTTGAGTAATTTTTCCAATACTCATAATAATGATTTTATTAGTACGCCAATTGCTCCCGCCACTAGTGCGGAATCTTATGAGACTAATGCTGGCTTGTTTAATCTTGTTATGAAAGAACAATTTTCTGGCCTTCCTAGTGAAGATGTCGCATCCCATCTGAATACTTTCATTGAGTTGTGTGATATGCAAAAGAAGAAAGATGTGGATAATGATATTGTTAAATCGAAGCTATTTCCATTCTCACTACGAGATTGTGCTAAAACTTGGTTTTCATCTTTGCCTAAAAATAGTATTGATTTATGGAATAAGTGTAAAGATGCTTTTATCTCCAAGTACTTTCCACCCACTAATATCATCTCACTTAGAAACGATATAATGAATTTTAAGCAACATGATCATGAGCATGTTGCACAATCTTGGCAGAGGATGAAATTAATGATTAGAAATTGTCCCGCACATGGTTTGAGTTTATGGATGATTATACAATTTTTTTATGCGGGATTGAAATTTGTTTCTAGGAATCTTTTAGATTCATGCGCAGGTGGTACTTTTATGGAAATCACGTTAGGGGAAGCTACTAAACTCCTAGATAATATTATGATAAAGTACTCTCAATGGCATACCGAAAGATCTCCTACTAGTAAAAAGGAGCATGCTATTGCATAAATAAATACTTTGAGTGAAAAGATGGATGAATTGATGAAATTGTTTGCTAGTAAGATTGACACTATTGATCCCAATGTTATGTCGTTGTCTTGTTTGATTGGGAATAATAATGAATCTATGGATGTGAATTTTGTCGGTAGGAATAATTTTGGTAATAACATGCATGAAGGTAATTTCAACCCTAGGCCGTTTCCTAGTAATTCCTCTAATAATTATGGTAATCCCTACAACAATTCTTATGGAAATTATAATAAGATGCCCTCTGATCTTGAGAATATTCTTAAACAATTTATTGGTTCACAAAAGGTATTTAATGCTACTATTGCAAAAAAAGTGCTCAAGATTGATGACTTGGCTAGGAGCGTTCATAAAATTTTGCTTGAGATTGATTCTTTGAAAGTTAGATCTACTCCACCTAAGCATCATATTAAGGAATATTTAAACAACATGATAATTTCTATTGATGAAAGTAAGGAAAGAACTGCTACAATTCGTGCTAAGCGTGAATGGCTTGAAAAAGTGTTTTCTTGTGATAATAATGATGAAGATCTCAAAGTGATCTATGTGATTCCTATTGAATCTTAGTGTTATAATGTGAATCTTGATAAATATGGGACTGGAGAGAAGTCAACCTTAGTTAAAGAGTGTCCCAATGATTTGGAGTTTATAGATCTTAATGCTAAGATTGATAAAAGTGGGATTGGAGAGGTCAAAACTTTGAATAGCAATGAACCCACTCTTTTGGATTTCAAGGGATTTAGTTATGATAGTTGCTCTTTGATTTATTGTATTTCCTTGTTACAATCCATGATGAATTCTCCACATGCTTAGAGTCAAAATAAGGCTTTTACTAAACATCTAGTTGATGCTATGATGAAATGAAGAAAAACTTGAGTTGGAACTTTCTATTCCTAGAAAGCTTATTGATGAGTGGGAACCTAATAACAATATTAAAATCAAAGATTATGAGTGCCATGCTTTGTGTGATTTGGGTGCTGGTGTTTCCATGATTTTGAAAACTGTATGTGATGTGCTACGTTACCATGATCTTGATGATTGCTCTCTAAATTTGGATCTTGCGGATTCCACGATTAAGAAACTTATGGGTAGGATTAATGATGTTCATGTTGTTGCAAATAGGAATTATGTGCACATAGATTTCATTGTTCTTGATATAGATTGCAATCGTACATGTCCTATTAATCTTGGTAGATCTTTCCTTGGAACGATTGGTGCAATTATTGACATGAAAGAAGGAAAGATTAGATTCCAATTTCCATTAAGGAAATGTATGGAGAAATTTCCTAGAACTAAAATAAGATTTCCTTATGAATCTATTATGAGAGCTACTTTTGGATTGCATACTAAAGATGAGAATACCTAGATTTTATGCGTTTTACCTAACTAGGGGCGTTAAACAATAGCGCTTGTTGGGAGGCAACCCAATTTTATTTGTGTGTTCTGTTTTTGCTTCTGTTTTTGAGTGTTCCCCAAATTATTACTTCTGTAGTAATTCTGTTTTGGTGTTTTAATTAGTGTTTGATCCAAGTAAAACCTTTGGGGTGAACTATGGTAGTTGTTGATTTGATCTTGCTGAAACCAGAAATTTTGCTCTCAGTCCAGGAATTTTCCAGATTTTTTGGAGAGTTTAATGAATCTGAAATTTTTAAAGAAGACTGGTATATAAATTTCCCAGGTTGTCCTAATTTTATGAATTTTTTCAGTTACAGAAGTATACAAAGTTTTCAGATTGCTACAAACTATTCTGTTTTTTGACAGATTCTGTTTTCTTTGAGTTGTTTGCCTATTTTGATGAATCTTTGGGTTGTATCATGGCGTATGAACCATCGAGAAGTTAGAATAAATTATTTATAACACCAATATAAATAAATAATGAGTTCACAACTGTACCTAAAGTGGTGATTTATTTTTTTATACTAACGGATGTCACGAGTTTTTTGTTAAGTTTTGTGTTGTGAAGTTTTCAAGTTTTGGGTAAAGATTGGATGGACTATGGAATAAGGATTGGAAAGATCCTAATATTGGGGATTACCAAGGCACACCAAGTCATATTCAAGGATTCCAAAGAGCCTAAGCTTGGGGATGCCCCGGAAGGCATCCCCTCTTTCGTCTTCAATCCATCGTTAAATTTACTTGAGGCTCTATTTTTATTTACCACATGATATGTGTTTTGCTTGGAGCGTCTCGTATGACATGAGTATTTGCTTGTTAGTTTGCCACAATAATACTTTTTGCACACACATTTGTAGAGAGACACGTTGAATCGTGAATTTGTTAGAATGCTCTATGTGCTTCAGTTATATCTTTTGAGTTCTGCAATTTTGCTCTATGCGCTTCACTTATATTTTTTAGAGCACGGAGGTGTTTGCATTTTATAGAAATAATTGAACTCTCGTACCTCACTTACATTATTTTGAGATTCTCTAGACAGCATGGTAATTGTTCTAGATTATGAATTTAGTCCTAATATGATAGGCATCCGAGAGGGTTATAATAGAAACTTCCATATTAAGTGCATTGAGTATTTATGAGAAGTTTGATTCCTTGCATAAACTTTTGAGATATAAAGATGGTAATGTTAAGAGTCATGTTAGGAAGTAATTGTGATTTGGTAAAAAATACTTGTGTAAAGGGTTGTGATTCCCGTAGCATGCACGTATGGCGAACCGTTATGTAAGGAAGTCGGAGCATGACTTGTTTATAGATTGTCGACCTTTGTGTGAGGGTTGGGAGCGCGCGATGGTTAACTCTTACCAACCTCTCCCCTAGGAGCGTGCGTTTAATACTTTGCTTAAATGACTAATAGACTTTTGCAATTAGTATGTGAGTTCTTTATGACTAGTGATGAGTCCCTACATTCTATGAAGTCTCACCCTTCCACCTTTGCTAGTCTCTCTAGTATCGCGCAACTTTCACCGGTACAACAAACACCTTCCTCAAAACAGCCACCATATACCTTCCTCAAAACAGCCACCATATATCTTTCCTCAAAACAGCCACCATACCTACCTATTATGGAATTTCCATAGCCATTCCGAGATATATTTCCATGCAACTTCCACTTTTTCCTTTTATGACATGCACCATCACTTCCATATTGCATATAGAGTCATATCTTGTCATAGGTATCAATTTGTAATTTTTTTTTGAGTTGTAAGTAAATAAAAGTGTGATGATTATCATTATTAGAGCATGTCCCATGTGAGGAAAGGATGAAGGAAGCTATGATTCCCTCACAAGTTGGGATGAGATTCTGGACGTTAAGAAAAAAAGAGGCCAGCGAAGCCCAAACAAAAAAAGAGGCTTTAGATGCCCACCAATAAAAAAATGAGAGAAAATAGAGAAGGGACATTTCTACTACCTTTTTCCACACTTGTGCTTCAAAGTAGCACCATGATAGAGAGTCTCCTATTTTCTCACTTTCATGATGCATGTCCACTTAGTTTCTTTTTGAGCTTTCATACACTTATAGCTCTAGTGCATCTGTTGCATGGCAATCCCTACTCACTCACATTGATATATATTGATGGGCATCTCCATACACCGTTGATACGCCTAGTTGATGTGTGACTATCTTCTCCTTTTCCTTGACAACCTCCACCATATTCTATTCCACCTATAGTGCTATATCCATGACTCACGCTCATGTATTGCGTGAGAGTTGAAAAAGTTTGACAAAATAAAGTTGTGAAAACAATTGCTTGACTTTTCATCGGGGTTGTGCACGATATAAATACTTTGTATGGGGAAGATGGAGCATAACAAGACCATATGATATTGTAGGGATAACTTTCTTTTGCCATTATATTTTGAAGAAATACAATTGCTTTACTAGTATGCTTGAAATGTTATAGTTTATATATCAATATTAAGCTTTTGTTTTGAGTCTTAAAGATCTGAATATTCATGCCACAATGAAGAATATTACATGGATAAATATGTTAGGTAGCACTCCACATCAAAAATTCTGTTTTTATCATTTACCTACTCGCGGACGAGATGGAATTAAGCTTGGGGATGTTGATACATATCCAATGTATCTATAAGTTTTTATGATGGCATTCTATTATATTATCTGTTTTGGATGTTTTATATGCATTAATTTTGTATTTTATATTATTTTTGGCACTAACCTATTAATCTACAGCCTAGTGTCAGTTTCTATTTTTTCCTTGTTTTTGAGTTTTGTAGATATGGAATATTAAACGGAGTCCAAATGGAACAAAGCCTTCGGAAGAAATTTTTCTGGAAGGAAACAAATCAAGTAGGCTTGGAGTGCACGGCAGGAGAGCTGCTAGGGAGCCAGAAGCCTACTAGGCGTGGGGCCCTGGCCGCGCATAGTAGGCTTGTCGTCTCCCAGCAGGTCTCCTAACCCTAATCATTGGCCTATAAATTCCCAAATATTCCCCCAACATCAGAAAAAGCCACACAAATACTTTTTCACCGCCAGAAGCCTCCGTTCCCGAGAGAACCAATCTTGGAGCATTTTTCGATAATCTGTCGGAGGAGGTTTCGATCACGGAGGGCAGCTACATCAACTCCATTACCATTCGATGATGCGTGAGTAGTCCACCACAGACCTATGGGTCCATCGCTAGTAGAGAGATGGCTTCTTCTCTCTCTCTTTGATCTTCAATAACATATTCTTCATGATCTTCATGGAGATCTATCCAATCTAATCCTGTTTTCTGGTGTGTTTCTCAAGATCCGATGAATTGCGGGTTTATGTTCAGATTATCCATGAATCTTATTTGAATCTTCTCTGAATTCTTATATGCTTGATTTCATATCCTTGCAAGTCTCTTCGAGTTATTGGTTTGGTTTGGCCAACTAGATTGGTAATTCTTGCGATGGGACAAGTTCTTGGTTTTGGGTTCAATCTTGTAGTGTCCTCACCCAGTGCATAGTAGGGGTAGCAAGGCATGTATTGTATTGTTGCCATCAAGGGTAACAGGATGGTTTTTCATCATATTGCTTGATTTTAACCCTCTACATCATGTCATGTTTCTTAAGGCGTTACTCTGTTCTTCCTGAACTTAATACTCTAGATGTAGGAAGAAGTCGGTCGATGTGTGGAGTAATAGTAGTAGATGTAGAATCGTTTCGGTCTACTTGATATGGACATGATGCCTATATGCATGATCATTGCCTTGTATAACTACATGATTATTCGCTTTTCTATCACTTGCTTGACAGTAATTTGTTTACCCACCATGATATTTGCCTTCAAGAGAGAAGCCTCTAGTGAAATCTATGGCCTCGGGGTCTACTTTCCATAATATAATTTCAGATCTATAAACCAAAAATACCAAAAATACTTTGCTGCAATTTATTTACCTTTTACTTTCTGTTCTCGTTTACATCTATCTCAATCAGATCTAATCCTTCCAAATAACCATGAAGGGATTGACAACCCCTATATAGCGTTGGGTGCAAGAGTTTGATTATTTGTGTAGGTCCATCCATTGGTGACCTGCTTGTTCCTCCTACTGGATTGATACATTGGTTCTCAACAACTGAGGGAAATACTTATCTACTTTGCTGCATCACCCTTTCCTCTTCAAGGGAAAACCAACGTAAGCGCAAGAGCTAGTAGGTATCCCAAGGGATCTTCTTTGAACCTTGTTGCCTATTCCGATTCGGACTACAACGGAGACAAGGTTGATAGAAAATCCACATCAAGTACATGTCAATTTCTTGGTAGATCTCTTGTGTCTTGGTCATCCAAGAAACAAAATTTGGTATCTCTATCTACCTCCTAAGCGAAATACATTGCCTATGGACCATGTTGTGCATAATTTTTATGGATGACTAAAACTATTAAGGATTATGGCATACACTTGAAACATGTACCCTTACTGTGTTACAATGGGAGTGCAATCAAAATTGCTCATAATCCCATGCAACACTCTCAAACTATGCACATTCAAGTTCGACTTCATTTCATTCGCGATCTTGTTGCCATATAAGATATCAATCTCAAGCATGTTCGTACTAACAAACAATTGGCCGATATCTTTACTAAGCCACTTGATGAGAAAGTGTTTTGTTAGTTGAGGAGTGAGTTAAACATCATTGATGCTTTAAACTAGAGCTAGACTCACTCGGTTGCATGCAAGGGCATGAGCTTACATGACTATTCCATGATACACTTGATATGCCATTATCATATACCTTGGAAATATATGCTCCCTTGCATGGCATCTAACCATTTGTAGGTACTTGGAATAAATACACTCCACAAGATTGCCATCAACTCATATCACAAGCAATCTTTTCATGACCAAGTATCCACAATCCTTCTTTGTTGATAGAACGAAGAAGACAACACAAATCATATACATGACAAACATTTGATTTTAAAAATTCACTCTTGTCATTTGGGTATATTTATTGCTCTTCCTTGCATGACTAACCCATGTAGGAGAAAAGAGAACCAATACGATCAAGGATAGCTCCCAACTCAAGATGATCTTCATGAACCTTGAGCATCCACAACAAGTTCTCCTACATGCTACGTCATCAACATCACTCAAAGGTATGTTCTCATATCCTTGAAAAAGCTTCACTCCAAGTCATGAGATAAAGCAATGATATGAAAAAATTAAAATGATTAATTGAAATTTTTTAACCCCATTTTCAGCTTAACGACGAGTATGACCAATGATCAAGTATTCTTGCCTGGCTCCTAAGTCAATATACTATAATATAGGTGACCTAGTCACCGATCTTCTTCTAGATGAAGTTTCTTGTTTGGTTCATATTAGATTTGCATGCTTTCTTGGAACCACTCAATCCTCATCTAGTTGAAAATTCCTTGCAAATATTTTTGAATTTTTTTTGCAAATCTATCTGAAAATTGAGTGCAAATTTTCTCGAATCTTTTGAGACTTTTTGAAAAGTTGGTTTTGAAAAACGTTGCCAAGTTTCTGTCTTGTACCTTGGAGCCATCGACTCAAGATTCTAGGTGTCGCCGATATTGCAGATAGCCTGCAGGACCACACTTCGGTATCACCAACCCATCTCACCTCGGAGCTACCGATTTTGCTCTTTTCTGTGAACTATGTCAAAATCTGAAATATCCCAAATTATTCAAGGATCCCTATGGCTAAGGGTGAGAAATCTTAAATAGCTTTCAGATAAAAGGAAAGGGGAGAAATTATACTCAATGATCCCTTCGTATCATATGCTCTATATGATCCTTATCTTCTATGAACCCTACTTTCAATGACCCTTGTTTCCTAGGATCCCTTCTCAATCAATGATCCCTTTATCTAACCCTGTGTATGAACATTTTTGGAAATTAATGTCAAAGGAGGAGAAATACCAAAGCTTCAAAGCTCTTACTTCTACCACTTGGGGAGATCTCAAAGGGGGAGATAAAAACTTAAGGGGGAGAATATCAAATCTTATGCTTGTATATCCGGGGAGAATACCAATAAAGGGGGATAGATATCATAATTACCCAAAGCGGCAAAACACTACTTATGGGGGAGAGCCCATACCATGCTTATCCTATCATTTCATGTTTTATTCTATTTTTCCTACTTATGTTAGACTTGTCTCACCACACCTACTTCTAATATCTACATGTTGAGATTCAAGGGGAGACGAAGAAGTGCAATTTCATACTTAGGTGACAAGGTTCTAAATGTCTTTGGAAACATATCAATCTTATGAAACATTATCTTTATATGTCTTCCATATCTTGACACTTTTGAACTATTTTGCATTTGGATAAGTAGAATAATCTTGTCTTTCCTAACTTTGTTTTCTGAAGTATGTTTCTACTATTAGAATGCCCAAGAACTTCAAGGTAAGTATATGCATCATATCCTTGGTCAAGATGATCTGTTGCTTCTTGCTGATACTCAGGATCTGCGTTGGGTTTTCCGTGAAGAGGAACGGGTAATCGCAGCACAAAGTGGGTAAGTATTTACCTAAGTTATGAAACCAAGGTTTATTGAACCAATATGGATACCAATCATCAACCGTCTTCAACAGCTGCACACGAAAGCACAAACAACTTGCACCCAACGCCGACAAGAGGGTTGTCAAACCTCTTGATCTCGTTATTTGCAAGCAAGTGAGTTGCGTAGATAATTGTGGAAAATATTAAAGTGCAAAATAAAAAAAGCTAATAAATAACAGCAAGGTAATGATAGCGTTTGTGAATATATAAGTAAATAGACCCCGAGGCCGTAGATTTCTCTAGTGGCATCTCTCACAAGCAAAGCATAAGGAGGGTATACTAATTAATGTTGGGCAATTGATAGAAAAGTGAATAGTTATGCGATTATCAAGGAAATGATCATGTGTATATCGGCATCACATCCATAAGAAAATAGTCTGACTTCTTCCTACACCTATTACTATTACTCCCCCATCGACCGATATCGAGCATGCATCTAGAGTATTAAGTAAAACAAAGTAATGCTTGGAGAACAATGACATGATGTAGACAAAGTAAACTCAATCAATATGAGTAAACCCCATCATTTTAACCTTAGTAGTAGCAATACAAAGACGTAACTTTTCCCCCTTCTATAATTAGGATATAGAAACTCGCTAGGTTGAACCTACTACAAGGCACCACTCCCACTGAATAAATATCAGTCTAGTTGGCCAAACTACCTGAATAGATCAGAGAGCATTACAAAGCTATGATGATCATGCAAATAAGAATCATAGTAATCAAATTTGACACAATTACTTTTCATGAATAATCTGAACATAAAATCATAATTCATCAGATCCCAACAGACACGCCATACAAAGGGATTACATTGGATAGATCAAGGCAAAGATGCGATGAACATTGTATTGAAGATCGAGAGAGAGAGAGAGATTACCATATAGGTACTACCTATTGGAAATATGCTCTAGAGGCAATAAATAAAGTGTTTATTAGTATATTTCCTTGTTCATGATAATCGTTTATTATCCATGCTATAATTGTATTGATTGGAAACACATTTCATGTGTGGGTAAATAGTCAACAGTATGTCCCTAGTATGCCTCTATTGAACTAGCTCGTTGATCAAAGATGGTCATGGTTTCGTAGCCATTGACATGTGATGTCATTTTATAACGGGATCACATCATTAGTAGAATGATGTGATGGACAAGACCCAAACAAAAAACGTAGCATATGATCGTGTCAGTTTATTGCTATTGTTTTCTGCATGTCAAGTATATGTTCCTATGACCATGAGATCATGCAACTCATGGACATCAGAGGAGTGCCTTGTGTGTATCAAACATCGCAACATAACTGGGTGAATATAAAGGTGCTCTACAGGTATCTCCGAGGGTGTCTGTTGAGTTGGCATGGATCAAGACTAGGATTTATTACTCCGTGTGATGGAGAGGTATCTTAGGGCCCACTATATAATACAACATCACAATAAGCCTTGCAAGCAATGTGACTAAGTGTTAGTCCTGGGATTTTGTATTATAGAACGAGTAAAGAGACTTGCCAGTAACGAGGTTGAACTAGGTATGGAGATACCGACGATCGAATCTCGGGCAAGTAACATACCGAAGAACAGAGGGAACATCATACGCGATTAACTAAATCCTTGACATAGAGGTTCGACCGATAAAGATCTTCGAAGAATATGTAGGAACCAATCTGGGCGTCTAGGTCCCGCTATTGGTTATTGACCGTAGAGGTGTCTCGGTCATGTCTACATAGTTCTCGAACCCGCAAGGTCTGCACACTTAAGGTTTGGTGACGTTTCAATAGTATAGAGTTATGTATGGTGGTGACCGAAGGTTGTTCAGAGTCCCGGATGAGATCCCGGACGTCAAGAGGAGCTCCGGAATGGTCCAGAGGTAAAGATTCATATATAGGAAGTCCTGTTTTGGTCGCCGGAAAAGTTTCGGGCTAATCAGTAGTGTACGGGGAGTGCCGGTAGTGTACCGGGAGACCATCGGGAGGGGTATTTCGACCCAATAGGCTTCATGGGCTGCGGGAGAATAAATACCAGCCTTTTGTGGGCTTGTGGAAGTCCCACACAAGACCCATGCGGCTAGGGAAGAAAAGCCCAAAGGGAAAAGGTGGAAAAAAGGCAAAAAAAGGGAGGAATCCTAGTCCTACTAGGATTGGAGGAGGTGTCCTCCTCTCCTCCCCACTTCGGCCGAACCAAGGAGCCTTGGCCCTTGCGCCAAGTCCTCTCCTCCCTCCGTCTTATATATACTGGAGGTTATAGAGTTTTTTCATAAAATTTTCAGCCACGTGCTACCCGTTCCTCTAGTGCATAGTTTCTCCTCTAGATCGGATGTCTGCAGTGCTTAGGCAAAGCCCCGCCGGAATAGCTCGACCACCATCGCCAGTGCGCCATCATGCTGCTGGAGAACTCTTCTTCTCTCTACTCAGTCTTGCTAGATCAAGACGGCGGAGATCGTCATCAAGCCGTACATGTGCTGAACGCGGAGGTGTCGTCCATTCGGCGCTAGATCGGAAGGACCGTGACCGAGTTCGCAGGATGGATCGTGATCACGTTCGCTGGACGGATCGTGATTGGATCGTGATTGGATCCCAGGATGCTCGGCGATTTGGATCGCAAAGAAGTTCGACTACACCAACTGTGTTTCTTAACGCTTCCCGCGTAGCGATCTACAAGGGTACGTAGATCCACTCTCCCTCTCGTAGATGCTCATCACCATGGATAGGTCTTGCGTGAACGTAGGAATTTTTTTGATTCCCATGAAACGTTCCCCTACACAACCTACGGGCCCATAGATCTATGGTGAACTACTCACACATCATGGTGAGGGCAGCAAGGTTGATGAAGAGGCCCTCCATGATCGATCTCCCCTCTGGCAGGGTGCCGAAACGGAGGTGTAGATGGCGTCCCATTGGAACAGAGACTTGTGGCAACGGAAAAAGAGTTTCGGGAGCGCTTTTGGTGTTTTTAGGGTAGATGTGAATTTATAGTCCAGAGAACAATGACGGGAGAGCCACCAGGGGGCACCACATATCTAGCCCCCCCCCCTCGTTGTGGCGCGTGATACGTCTCCATCATATCTATAATTTTTATTGTTTCGTACCTATATTATACAACTTTCATATATTTTTGGCAACATTTCATATGATTTATTGAACTAACATATTGATCCAGTGTCAGTTCCTATTTGTTGCATGTTTTTTGTTTCGCATAAATTCCATATGAAACAAAGTCCAAACACGATAATAATTTATGGAGAATTATTTTGGAATATATGTGATTTTTGGGAGTTGGAATCAATGCAAACAGATGCCCACAACCAACACGAGACACCAGGGCATGCTAGAGGCCCCAAGCGCATGGTGATAAGTTGTGATCACCTCGTAAGTCACTTGGAGATCTCCTTCGGGCGCAAGGAAGCTTATATCCGGAAAAAAATCGTGTTAGAATATCAGCCCAATCGGAGTTACGGTTCTCTAGGAATATAAGAAACAGTTTTTGGCCAGAAAACAGGGGAGAGAAATAGAAGAGAACAGAGAGGGAGATCCAATCTCGGAGGGGCTCCTACCCCTTTGCCTCCATGGAGGCCATGGACCAGAGGGTTAACTCCGCTCCCATCTAGGGGGAGGCCAAGGAAAAAGAAGAAGGAGGGGGGCTCTCTCCCCTATCTCCTATCATGGCAGCGATATACACCATATCTCCCCCTCTATGCAACGGTGTAACACCTCTCTTCCCCGCTGTAATTTCTACTTAAACATGGTTCTCAGCTCCATATATTGTTTCCCATTGATATTTGGCTATCCTATGCTGTTTGAGTAGATCTCTTTTGTACTATGGGTTAATTGTGGTATGATTTTATTAATATGATTTATATGTCGATATAGTCATGTCATATGGTCCCCTCTGTGTCGCGCAAATAGGAGGGATCCCCGTTGTAGGGTGTTGCAATATGTTCCTATGATTTGCCTATGGTGGGTTACATGAGTGAAAGAAGCAGAAACCCGAGTAGGTGGGTTGTTCAGTATGGGAGTAAAGAGGACTTGATACTTAATGCTATGGTTAAATTTTACTTAATGAAATTTGGTAGTTGTACACGCTTGCTAGAGTTCCAATCATAAGTGCATATGATCCAAGTACGGAAAGTGTGTAAGCGTATGCCTCTCCCTCATTGCATATAACAAGAATCTATCATATTATATTCAATTGCCTAGGGACAATTAACCTTCTTGTTTGACAAAAGCTTTGTACTAAATGACTAACTTTTATTATCTCACACTTTACTAGTAGTTATATTCCTTCAAAGTACTTCTAGTTTTATTCATGCGAACTGTCCTATCACCTACAAAATAGTTTCATACTTGTTCTAGGTAAAGCAAATGTTAAAGTGTGCATAGAGTTGTTTCGATGGTCGATAGAACTTGAGGGAATATTTATTCTACCTTTAGCTCCTCGTTGAGTTCGGCACTCTTATCTATAGCAAAAAGGCTACAAACGATCCCCTACACTTGTGGATTATCAAGACATTTTTGGCGCTGTTGTCGGGGAGAGATAGCGTGGGGTGAATATTCTCATGTGTGTTTGTTTGCTTTATCACCAAGTAGTTTTTATTTTGTGCTCTGGTTTTCTATCTTTATTTATGGGTAGGAAACGTAACATACCAAAAGTAATAATTGTCCTTGTTGCTCTAGAAGTTGAGGAACCACTCGTGTTCCGTTCTATCAAAGAATATTATTGGATCATCTTCGATCCATTTGGGCTCGTGCTAAAAACCCAACTAGCTTAGTAGCGGGAAAATAATTAAATGAGCATACTCATTATGTGCGACCCACCCTATCTCGAAAAGGGAAACTCTTGTGGCATCAAATTAATAGTTTGTGTTGCTATGCTTGGAATTTATGCGAAATACATGACTTTACTTGTTGTTCTGAAGAAACTAAAAAACACATTCCCTACCAATGTGTGTTTAATGATAATGAAATACTATCTTCTTATGGCAAGGAAGCCTATTTGTATTATGATGTTGAACAAATTGAATATTTTTTACTTTTAACGGTGCTTATGAAATTGCTTCTTTGATTGAAAAGTATGATCCTACTCTTTACAAATCTGAATATTTTTCCATATTTAAATATTCCTATGAAAACTATGATTTGAATGCTTATGTTAAAGAATTTATTGAAAGAATGAGCATTGCCTTGGAAAAGATTAATCTTTTGCATGAATCTATGGAAGAAGAAATTGCTGAAACGGTGACCTCATTAGATGAAAAAGATGAGGAGGAGAGCAAAGAACAAAAGGAGGAGGAGCGGATTAGCTACTTGTGCCCACCTTCTAATGAGAGTAACTCTTCAACTCATGCATTGTTTAATTACTGTTCGCACATACCAAAGGATGAATGCTATGATGATTGCTATGATCCCTTGGATTCATTTTAAATATCCCTTTTTGATGAAATTGTTGCTTTCTAGGCATGTGGCCATGATGCCAATATGAGTTATGCTTATGGAGATGAACTTGCTATAGTTTCATATGTTAAGCATGAAATTGTTGCTATTGCACCCACACATGATAGTCCTATTATCTTTTTTAAATCTCCCAACTACACTATATCGAAGAAGTTTGCTCATATTAAGGATTATATTGATGGGTTGCATTTTACCACTACATATGATGATTTTGATGAATATAATATGCATGTGCTTGCTCCTCCTACTTGGAATTATTATGAGAGAGGAACCAAATCTTCACCTCTCTATGTTTCCAACACTATAAAATTGCAAGAAACTACTTATGCTATTTATTGGTCCATAGTTAATGTGCATGAACTATTTTTGTATGACATGTCAATGCATAGGAAGAGAGTTAGACTTTGTTGTCACATGATATATATCACCTTTGCTCACTAAGAAATTACAAATCATTGTTAATTAAAATTGGCTTTGATATACCTTGAGATCTCGGTGGATACATTACTTGCACTTTATAACTAGCTTAATGGCTTTAAACAAAGAGCTGACAGGGAGACAACTCAGAAGTTTTAGAGAGTCATTTTATTTTGTTGTGTGACTTTGATAAAGTTTATAAACAAAAAAATATAGAGGGGAGCCTAAAACTTCACAAAAAGAAAGTTGAAAGTGAGAGGGATGATGAGCATTGTTGAAATGGAAGCTAGCCTTGAATTTTGTTCATGCCCACGAAAACTTTCTGAATATTGAATCACAAAAACTTCAAAAAAAATTATCACCTTTTACAAATCCATTGTATTATGAAATAATGTGCAAGATTTGCCTTTAGGATGAATAGATTGCTTTGTATGTGCGGTGTAAAAACAGAAACTTTTTTTATGGTGCTTGAATTTCCATTTTTTACTGGAACGTCAAAAATTTATGAAAATTGTACAGATTATTGCTACACAAAATTTGTATTTCTTGCTAATGTTTTAGGCAAATTATGTTTTGCTTCATTATACTAATGGATCTCACCAGTTTTCTACTAAGTTTTGTGTGGATGAAGTGTTCAAAGATCGATGAGGTCTTGATATGAGGAGAAGGAGGAGAGGCAAGAGTTCAAGCTTGGGGATTCCCACGGCACCCCAAGTAAATATACAATGAGAATTAAGTGTCTAAACTTGGGTATGCCCCATAAGGTATCCCATCTTTGTTTGAGAAGTATTTTTATGTTTTCGTTTTCGTTTTCGTTTCATTCATGTGATATGTGTAAATCTTGGAGCATCTTTTTTGTTTAGTTTTCACTTTTTGTTATGCACCATGCTGATATGAGATAGTATATGGTTGATTTATAGAATTCTCATTTCACTTCACGTATATCTTTTTAGTATGGCTTTATAGAATGCTTCATGTGCTTCACTTATATCATTTCAAGTTTGGATTGCATGTTTCTCTTCACATAGAAAACTATTATTTGTAGAATGCTCTTTTTCTTAACTTATATTGATTAGAGCATGCTATTTTGTAGAAAGAATTAAAATCTCTTTTTTCACTTATATCTACTTAGAGAGTCAACGGGAATTGGCCATTCACATGGTTAGTCATAAGATCCTACATAAAACTTACGGATCACCGAATATGATATGTTTGATTCCTTGCAATAGTTTTGCAATATTGGGATGATAATATGTGGGAGGTACTAGTGGATTATCATGTTTATTAGGATATTTTTGTAAAGGTTTTTGATTCCCGAAGCATGCATGTATAGTCTCATGTTATACCAGGAAATTAGAGCATAATTTATCCTTCATTGTCTATCTTTGTGTAAAGGTCGATGGCCCGCGATGGTTAACTCCTACCAACCTCCCCCCTAGGGGCATGCGTAGTAATACTTTGCTTCAAGGGCTAATAAACTTTTGTAATAAGTATGTGAGTTCTTTATGACTAATGTGAGTCCATGGATTATACGCATTGTTACCTTTCGGCAATTTGCTAGCCTCTACGGTACCGTGCATTGCCCTTTATCACCCCAAGAGTCGATGCAAACTTCGTCGGTGGATCCAAACCCCATGATATGATACGCTCTATCACACATAAACCTTATTATATCTTCCTCAAAACAGCCACCATACATACCTATTATGGCATTTGCATAACCATTCCGAGATATATTGCCATGCAACTTCCACCGCTTCCATTTTGATGACTTGAGCATTCATTGTCATATTGCTTTACATGATCGTAAGATAGCTAGCATGATGTTTCCATGTCTTATACATTTTTTGATATCTTTTCAATGCTAGATCATTGCACATCCAGGTACACTACGAGAGGCATTCATATAGAGTCATACGTTGTTGTACTATCGATTTGTAATATTGAGTTGTAAATAAATAGAAGTGTGATGATGGAAACAATGATTGCCCATCAAATCGGTATGAGGCTCTGTACAAAGAAAAAAAATAGAAAGAAAAATACAATAGAAAAAAAGAAAAAATGAGAGACAAAGAGAGAAGGGGCATGCTAATTCCACACTTGTGCTTCAAAGTAGTACTATGGTTTTTATATAGAGACTCTCCTAGGTTGTCATTTTCATATACTAGTGGGTATTTTTCATTATAGAGTTAGATGCACACCCACCTAGTTTTCATATTGAGCTCTCATATACTTATAGCTCTTAGTGCACCCACTGCATGGGAATCCCTACTCCTCACATTGATATCAATTGATGGGCATCTCCATAGCCCATTGGTTTTCCGCATCGATGTGAGACTTTTTATCTTTTTGTCGTCTCTATATTTACCCGTATCATCATACTCTATTCCACCCATAGTGTTATATCCAAGGCTGATGACCCAAAAGTTTAGGATGTGAATCATACTCCTTTTGATAAGTAAGAGTGTCGAACCCAAAGAGGAGTAGAAGGAAATGACAAGCGGTTTCAGCAAGGTAATTTATTCAAGCACTTAAATTGTAGGTAATAGGTAGTTTGATAGCAAGATAATTGGTAATGAGCAAGTAATAGTAACAATAGGTAAAGTGCAGCAAGGTAGCCCAATCCTTTTGTGGCATAGGACATGCCAAAACTATCCCTTATAATAAGCAAAGTATTCTTGAGGGTACACAAGAATTTCATCTAGTCACTTTCATCATCTTGGTTTGATTCGTGTTTGCTGCTTTGATAATTTGATATGTTGGTGGTCCGGTGCTTGGGTGCTGCTCTTACTTGAACAACCTCGAACTTATGATTAACCCCCTTGCAAGCATCCGCAACTACGACAAAAGTAATAAGATAACATCTAACCATAGTATTAAACATGTGGTAACTAGGGTTTAAGCTTCTGTCACTCTAGCAACCCATCATGTAATAACTACTCCACAATGCATTCCCTTAGGCCCAAGTATGGTGAAGTGTCATGTAGTCGACGTTCACATGACACCACTATGGGAATCACAACATACATATCATCAAAATATGGAACACATATAAAATTCACATGATTACTTGCAACACGACTTCTCTCATGACCTCAAGAACAAAGGTAACTACTCACAAATAATATGCATTCTCAAGATCGGAGAGGTATTGAATATCATAATGGATCTGAAAATATAATCTTCCACCAAATAAACCATATACTAATCAACTACACAAGGTAATCAACACTACTAGTCACCCACAGGTACCAATCTGAGGTTCTGATGAACCACATGTATAGGGAATCAATCGTAGTCCTTCCAATAAGTAAGCGTGTCGAACCCAACAAGGAGCAGAAGGATATGATATGCGGGTTTCAACAAGGTAATTTCTGCAAGCACTGAAATTGTAAGTAGAAAGTGTTTTGATAGCATGGTAATTTGTAACGAGCAAGTAATGGTAATAATAGGTAAGGTGCAACAACGTAGCTCAATCCTTTTATGTCAAAGGAGAGGCCAAAACTATCTCTTATGATGAGCAAAGTATTCTTGAGGGTACATGGAATTTCATCTAGTCACTTTCGTCATGTTGGTTTTATTCGTGTTCGCTACTTTGATAATTTGATATGTGGCTCGACCGGTGCTAAGGTGATGTTCTTACTTGAACTAACAACCTACTTATGATTAACTCCCTCGCAAGCATACGCGACTATGAGAAAAGTATTAATACAAAGTCTAACCATAGCATTAAATATATGGACCCCAATCAGCCCCTTACAAAGTAGCGCATAAAGTAGGGTTTAAGCTTGTGTCACTCTAGCAACCCACCATATAATAGCTACTCCACAATGCATTACCTCATCCCCAAGGATTGTGAAGTGTCATGTAGTCAACATTCACATGAAACCACTAACGGAATCACAACATACATATCATCAAAATATCGAACACATATCAAATTCACATGAGTACTTGCAACATGACTCCTCTTGTGATCTCGAGAACAAAAGTAACTACTCACAAATAATAAGATTGCTTAAGATCAGAGGTGTACTGAATATCATAATGGATCTGAAGATACAATCTTCCACCAAACAAACCATATAGTATTCAACTATACAAGGTAATTAACACTACTAGTCACCCACAGGTACCAATCTGAGGTTCCAGTACAAAGATTGAACACAAGAGATGAGATAGGCTTTGAGAGGAGATGGTGTTGTTGAAGATGTTGATGAAGATTGGCCTCGCCAAGATGAGAGGGTTGTTGGTGATGATGATGGCTTCGATTTCCCCCTTCGGATGGAAGTTCCCCCAACAGAATCGCTTCACCGGGGGCCAAAAGTGATCTTCCCAAAGTTCCGCCTCGAGGCTGCGGCGCTTCATCCTGAAAGTCCTCCTTTGATTTTTCTTTCCTAGGTTTTTGGGACTATATACAAAAATATGGGCTCCGGAGGTGGGCCTGGCTGCCCACCCTCCACCAGAGCCTGGGTAGGGGCATGCGCGCCCTGGGGAGGGTGGCCACCTGGTGGCCCCCCTCCGGAAGTTCATTGCTCCAAAAATTAATATTTAATATATAAAAATTCTCCATGAATTTTCATCTTCATTGGAGTTGTGCACAATAGGTATCTCTGACGTGCTTTTTCAGGGTGCTGAATTCCAATTGTCAGCATTCTCCCTCTTGATGTAAACATTGCAAATTGTGCGAGAAAAGGAATTAGAATTACTGCACAAAGCATTATTATGCATAAAAATATTATAAATAATAGTAATAAAACATGATGCAAACTGGACGTCTCAACTCCCCCAAGCTTAGACCTCGCTTGTCCTCAAGCGAAAGCCGATATCGAAGAACATGTCCACATGGTTTGAGAGAGAGGTGTCTATAAAAACAAAATACGTACATAGTAGCATCATGCTTAAAATTATATTAGTAACAAAACTAACATAAAACTTTTATTTCATAGGAGCATCATATAACTTCTTATGAGCAAGTACCAATTCATCACAACGT
Source organism: Hordeum marinum (assembly GCA_022496015.1). Taxonomy (NCBI): domain Eukaryota; kingdom Viridiplantae; phylum Streptophyta; class Magnoliopsida; order Poales; family Poaceae; genus Hordeum; species Hordeum marinum. Next base: position 32,229,160 of record CM039676.1, read on the forward strand.
CGAACTATAAAGCATAGACCTTATTGGAAACCAACAAACTATGTTCTCTGTCAACTTTGCAACGACAACTCATCATATTTTTTGGAAGGGTCTCATGTAGGAGCCTTTTGTCAAGTCGACATACTCAACCATCATTTATTCTTCTATGATTGCTAACGCTCACAGCATACCCATGGACAAAAAGTTTCAACCGGATACATAGAAAGATAGGGGCTTATAATTTGCCTCCCAACATATTCACCTCAAGGGTGATGCCAAAAATAATAACTAATGCTCACTCATATCAAAGGAGAAATATAAAAAGGAATAGAGAGGAATACTTTGACTCTTGCATAAAAGTAAGTACATAAAAGTAAAAGATAGGCTCTTCATAGAGGGAAGCAGAGGTTGTCATGCACTTTTAGTTTATATGCCAAATCCCTTAGCGCAAAAGAACACCGTGTTGCATTTCTATTTGTGATAGCAACGTTTATTATGAAGTCTGTCGCTTTTATTACTTTGCTATCACAAGTTCGTGCAATGCTCAATTTTCTCTTACACTAATTGATCCAACACTTTTTAGAAGCAATTTTTATTGCCTTGATGCACCGATGAGATCTTACTTGAAGGATCTTATTCAATCCATAGGTAGGTATGGTGGACTAACAAACATGAGTTTGGGTTTGGGTTTTTTGAATGCACAAGTAGTACCTCTACTTAGTGTAGAATTTTTTGGCTAGCAAAGATATTGGGCAAGCACCACATGTTAAAGGGTCTATGACAATATAACTTCTATGTTAATATGAATAAGCATAAATCATTACGTTGTCTTCCTTGTCCAACGTCAACAATTTTGGCATATAATATTTAATGGCGGCTCACAATCACAAAAGATGTCCATCATAGTATATTTGCATGTGAATCTTCTCTTTCCTAATTAATTATTTCATGAATTGCATCATTGACTAATGCTATGTTTGCTAATATCCAATAAATTTAACCACTTATACTTTTCTTTATTTTGATGTCATTACTCACCATAAGATTAGCATATGATATTTTCTCATTTATTCTATTTTATCAAGATTGCACCAAGAAAGTAAAAGGGGCAAAAGCTCAAACTAAACTTTATTATATAACTGTCACTTGATTACATAAATGGATAGATCACGAAACTGGCACTCGAAAATAGATCATACTAAAATTTTATTGAACTAAATCATGAAAAGGCTAGAGATTGAAAAGAGAAAGCAAAAGGTAAGATTGATGGTGATACGATACCGGGGCACCTCTTCCAAGCTTGGCTCAAGCCAAGGGGAGTTCCCATACCCATGTACTCAGATCTCCTTTGGTGGTGGTCATGATGAAAGTGGTGGTGAGGCATTATTCTTCTTTGCCAATTTACGCTTGAGGATGAAGTTTTCTTCCCTCAGATTGTCATTCTCTTTCTCAAGTTTCAATATCCTTTTGCATAGATCTGCCTTGCTCTCCTGCAGAAAACAAGAAGGGATAAAAGGAGTATTGGGTATACTCCTACCATTAAAAAGTCTTGAATTCTTGAACTCCACCTGCATATCTCCAAGTTGAGGTACTAGAGGTCCATCTTCATCTGAGCCACCTCCTGGCCCTGCATCTTCTATTTCCTCTAGACCAGTGTCTTCTTCTTCCTCCGAAGTCAACAAGTAGGGGTAAATTTCCCCAAAGATCTTTGGACCAGAAACATAATTGGACACATAGCCCCCCCTCATAATCTTGGGATGACATATTTTCAGATCTCGCAGAAAAACAGCACACAAAAAAACTGAAGAAAATCTCACGATGCGGTGGTCAAAACAGTCGAGGGTATATATAGAGAATTTTTATTCTTAGAAACCAAGCAAACGAGAGGAAAACAGAGTCGAGAAGGTTCGCGAGGTGGGCACGCTCCACTAGGGCGTGACAGGGATGGCAACCGTGCCCTGGTGCTCTGTGCCCTCCTTAGTTACCATCCGGTTTATTTTTTATCTCCTAAAATTCATAAATATTTCAAAACTTATAAAAAATATTTTTCCTGATTTTTCGGAGATTGTTTACTCACTGTATCACATACATCTTTATTTTCATGATTCTATAGCATTGTGGAAGGTTTCTTTTATGTGTTCCTCCAGTGTCATCGTTTGGATAACATTGCTTTCAACATTAATAGGCGTACCTGAGGTATAGTGTTTAATTCTTTCTTCATTGACAACCTTTGGGTTGGTACCTTCGGCGTTATTAATCTTAATATCTCGAGAGCTATAAACCTCTTCGATAACATAGGGTCCTTCCCATTTGGAGAGGAGTTTTCCTGCAAATCTGAAACGACACAAAAGAATGTATTCTCCAACTTTGACTTCTCGCTTTTGGATTCTTTTGTCATGCCATCTTTTTACTTTTTCTTTAAGTAACCTGGCATTTTCATAAGCTTGGGTTCTCCATTCATCTAACGAGCTAATATCAAATAACCTCTTTTCACCAGCAAGTTTGAAATCATAGTTTAGTTCTTTGATAGCCCAAAATGCTTTATGTTCTAATTCTAGAGGCAAATGACAAGCTTGCCCATATACCATCTTGTATGGAGACATACACATAGGATTTTTATATGTTGTTCTATAGGCCCAAAGTGCATCATCTAATTTCTTAGACAAATTCTTTCGGGATCTATTAACAGTTTTTGTAATATCAATTTTATTTCTCTATTGCTAAATTCAACTTGACCACTAGATTGAGGATGGTAGGGTGATGCAATTCTATGGTTAATATCATATTTAGCAAGCATCTTACGGAAAGCACCATGAATAAAGTGTGAACCACCATCAGTCATTAGATATCTAGGGACTCGAAACCTTGGGAAAATAACTTCTTTAAGCATTTTAATGGAAGTATGATGATAAACACTACTAGTTGGAATAGCTTCTACCCAGTTAGTGACATAATCAACAGCAACCAAAATATGAGTGTACACATTAGAGGAAGGAAAAGGTCCCATATAATCAAAATCCCAAACATCAAAGGGTTCAATAAAAAGTGAATATTTCATAGGCATTGCTTGACGTTTAACGATATTACCAATTCTTTTTCATTCATCACAAGACGAGACAAACTTACAAGCAGCCTTGAAGAGAGTAGGCCAATACAAAACAGATTGTAATACCTTATGATGTCCTCCATAAGCTTCGGAATAACATTTTTGTTAGATTTGTTCCTGTTCATGCTCAGGTACACAATGTATAATAATACCATGTACTCCTTCTTTATAAAGATGTGGGTCATCCAAAAGTAATGTCTAAGTCACAGAAGAATGTTTTTTCTTTTTTTGATATGTGAAACTAGGTGGAATATATTTAGCAATAATGTAATTAGCACAATCAGCATACCATGGAGTATTTTGAGAGACATTTATTGTGGCTAATTGTTCATCAGGAAAACTATCATCAATAGGTAGTGGGTCATCAACAATATTTTCTAACCTAGACAAGTTATCAGCTACGGGGTTCTCAGACCCTTCCTATCAACGATATGTAAATCAATTCCTGAAGTAAGAGAACCCACCTAATGAATCTAGGTTTAGCATCTTTCTTTTCCATAAGATATTTAATAGCAGCATGATCAGTGTTAACAATAACTTTGGAATCAAGAATGTAAGGTCTGAATTTATCACAAGCAAACACGACTACTAAAAATTGTTTTTCAGTAGTGGCATAATTTCTTTGGGAACTGCCTAGAGGTATGCTAGCATAATGGATAACATTTAATTCCTTATTAACTCGTTTTCCTAGAACAGCACCAACAGCATAATCACTAGCATCACACATAATTTCGAAAGGCAAGTTCCAATCAGGTGGTTAAACAATATGTGCACTGGTTAAGGCTTTCTGTAGTGTTTGAAAGGCTTCCATGCAATCATCATAAAAAACAAAGGGAATATCCTTTTGCAAAAGATTAAGAGGCCTAGAAATTTTTGAGAAGTCTTTAATAAACCTCATATAGAAACCAGTGTGACCAAGGAAACTTCGAATACCTTTGATATCTTTAGGACATGGCATTTTCTCAACTGCATAAACTTTAGCTTGATCCACCTCAATACCTCGTTCCGAGATCTTATGCCCCAAGACAATACTTTCATTAATCATAAAGTGGCACTTCTTCCAATTGAATACGAGATTAGTTTGTCCACATCTATGCAAAACTCGATCAAGTTTGCTTAAGCAATCATCAAAATAAGTTTCATAAATGGAAAAATCATCCATGAATACCTCCACAATCTTTTCACAAAAATCAGAGAATATAGCAGTTGTACATCTTTGAAAGGTAGCAGGTGCATTGCATAAACCAAATGGCATGCGTCTACAAGCATAGGTTCCAAAAGGACAAGTAAAGTTGGTTTTCTCTTGATCAGATTGTGACATGGGTATTTGGGAGAAACCCGAATATCCATCTAGGAAACAAAAGTGTGTGTGCTTAGATAATGTTTCAAGCATTTGATCACTAAAAGTCAAGGGGTAATGTTCTTTTCTAGTAGCTTTGTTAAATTTTCTAAAATCAATTACCATCCTATAGCCAGCAATAGTTCTATGTGGAATAAGCTCATTTTTATCATTGGGGACAATAGTAATAACTCCTTTCTTAGGGACTTAATGAACAGGACTCACCCATCTACTATCAGCTATAGGGTATATTATACCCCTTCCAGAAGCTTTAATATTTTAGTTCTTATCACTTATTTCATCTTGGAATTCAATCATCGTTGGTGATCAACAACGGGTTTAGCATCAGGTTCCATATTAATCTTGTGCTGACATAGAGTGGGACTAATGCCGCCTTAAGATCATCAAGATTATATCCAATAGCATCCCGGTTCTTCCTTGGAATTTTTGATAATCTTTCTTCTTCATGTTCTGAAAGGTTAGCACTAATAATAACAAGATATATCTTTTTGTCATCAAGATAAGCATATTTCAGAGTGTTAGGCAGTCGTTTTAGTTCAAACACAGGATCACCTTTAGGTGTAGGAGGACCTCCAAGAGTTTCAATAGGCAAATTCTGTTTTAGTAGAGGTTTTCATTCAAAGAAAATTTTATCTATTTCATTTCTTCCATGAAAGTGTAAATCATTTTCCAGGTCTAGCAAATATCGTTGTAGTGGATCAGTAGGAGGAACGGCAATAGAAGCAAGACCAATTATTTCATCCTTATTAGGTAATTATCTATCACGAGGTTGTCTACTAAAATTGGAGAAATGAAACTCATGAGACACATCACCAAACTCAACACTGACAGTTTCTTCTTTGCAATTTATCTTAGCATTAAGAGTGTTCAAGAAAGGTCTACCAAAGATAATGGGACAAAAGTCATCTTGTGGGGAACCAAGAACTAGAAAATCAGTAGGATATTTTATTTTCCCACACAAGACTTCAACATCTCTAAAAATACCAAGTGGTGTGATGGTGTCTCTATTAGCAAGTTTAATAGTAACATCAATATCTTCTATTTCAGCAGGCGGTATGTCATTCATAATTTCTTGATATAATGTAAAAGGAATAGCACTCACACTAGCACCCAAATCACATAAGCCATGATAACAATGATCTCCTATTTTGACTGAGACAATAGGCGAGCCAACCATGGTTCTATGTTTGTCTTTTTCGTCAGGTTTTGCAATTCGAGCAGCTTCATCATAGAAGTAGATGACATGCCCATCAACATTTTCTACCAAGAGATCTTTAAACATAGCAAAAGTAGGTTCTAATTCAATTCGTTCTGAGGGCTTAGGTGCTCTAATATTACTTTTGTGAACCAGAGTTGGTACCTTAGCATGTTCCTTTATCCTAACAGGGAAAGGTGGTTTCTCGATATAAGCAGTATGCACAACTAGATCAACATTGTAAATGATAGTTTCTTCTTTAGCTATGTCTAGTTCTTAAATTCCTGATTTAATAAGGGGGTGATATTTAAACCACTTCTCTTTAGGGAGATCAACATGAGCAGCAAATGATTCACAAAAGGAGGCTACTATCTTAGAGTCAAGTCCATATTTAGTGCTAAACTTGTGAAAAGCATCGGTATTCATAAAATATTTAACACAATCAAATTCAAGGTTTATACCTGACTCATTACCTTCACTGAGTTCGCAATATTTAGAGTTGTGTTTAATTCTTGCCAAGATATCCTGCTTGAATTCAATAGTATTCTTCATAAAAGAACCAGTACAAGAGCTATCAAGCATGGTTTGACCATTATGAGAAAGTCGAGCATAAAAATTCTGAATAATAACCTCTCTCGGGATGTCATGATTGGGGCATGAATATAAAATTTATTAAGCCTCCCTGAGCTACAGAAATACTTTCTCCTTCACGGGGCCAAAAACTATATATATAATTCCGATCACGATGAACTAGATGCATAGGATAAAACTTTTGGTGGAATTCCAATTTCAAACAATTCCAGTTCCATGATCCGATATCATCAAATAGCCAATACAATGTCAATGCTTCTACCTTCAAAGATAAAGGGAAAACCTTCTTCTTAACTTCATCTCCGGATAAACCTGCAAGCTTAAATAGTCCACAAATTTATTCCACATGTATTAGGTGCATGTCAGGATGTTCAGTTCCATCTCCTTCATAAGGACTAGCTAGTAGTTTTTCTAACATACCCGAAGGAATTGCATAAGCAATATTTTAAGTAGGCATTGTAGGTTGGGGGCAACTAATTGTGGTTCCAATCGAGGTGAAGATACCCTGAACAAACCCCTCAAAGGATTACTTTCCATAGTAACAAGTGACAGTAAATTTCAGCACGTAGTATAAGTTTTTCCTTATCAGTTTCCACTTACCAAGAGCGCTTCACTCCCTAGAAACGGTGCTCCAAAAGAGTCTTGAAGACCCACAAGTATAGGCGATCAATCGTAGTCCTTTTGATAAGTAAGAGTGTCGAACCTAACAAGGAGCAGAAGGATATGATAAGAGGTTTTCAGCAAGGTAATTTCTGCAAGCACTGAAATTGTAAGTAGCGAGTGTTTTGTAGCACGGTAATTTGTAACGAGCAAGTAACGATAACAATAGGTAAGGTGTAGAAAGGTAGCCCAATCCTTTTGTGGCAAAGGCATGGCCAAAACTATCTCTTATGATGAGCAAAGTGTTCTTGAGGGTACACGGGAAATTCATCTAGTCACTTTCGTCAACTTGGTTTAATTCGTGTTCGCTACTTTGATAATTTGATATGTGGGTGGATCAGCGGTCAGGTGGTGTTCTTAATTGAACTAAAAACCTACTTAGGATTAACCCCCTCGCATGCATCTACAATTATGAGAAAAGTATTAAGACAAAGTCTAGCCAAAGCATTAAACATATGGAACCAAATCAGCCCCTTATGAAGTAGCACATAAAATAGGGTTTAAGCTTCTCTCACTCTAGCAACCCGTCATCTAATAACTACTCTGCAATGCATTCCCTTAGGCCCAAGGATTGTGAAGTTTCATGTAGTCGACGTTCACATGACACCACTAAGGGAATCACAACATACATATCATCAAAATATTGAACACATATCAAATTCACATGAGTACTTGCAACATGACTTCTCCCTTAACCTCAAGAACAAAAGTAACTACTCAAAAATAATATGCATTCTCAAGATCAGAGGTGTATTGAATATCATAATGAATCTTAACATATAATCTTCCACCAAATAAACCATAAGTAATCAACCAAAAAAGGTAATCAACACTACTAGTCACCCACAACTACCAATTGAGGTTCCGTTACAAAGATTGAACACAAGATATGAACTATTGTTTGAGAGAAGATGGTGTTGTTGAAGATGTTTGTTAAGAATGGCCTCCCAAAGGTGAGAGGGTTGTTGGTGATGACGAGGCTTCGATTTCGACCTCCGGGAGGGAAGTTCCCTGGTTGAATCACTCCGCCAGAGGGAAAAAGTTCTCCTACCCAAGCTTTGCCTCTAGACGAGGGCGTTCCATTCCGAAAGTCATCTCCTGATTCTTTCTAGGTCAAAACCACTTATATACCAGAAGATGGGCTCCAGAGGTGGGTCGTGCTAAGCACAACCCTCCAGGGCGCACCTTGGGGGTCTGGCGCTCCCTGGTGTATTGTACTCACCAGGGTGGCCCCCTCCGGTACTTGTTTGCTCCACTATTTCCTATATTTTCCATAAAAAATCCCCGTGAAGATTCAGCTCATTTGAAGATGTGAAGAATAGGTATCTCTGACATGCTTTTTTAGATCCAAATTTCTAGCTGGCAGTATTCTCCCTCTTTGTGCAAACCTCGCAAATTATGAGAGAAAAGGCATTAGAAGTACTCCATGAAGCATTATTATTCATAAAAACATGGTAAATAATAGTAAAAAAACATGATGCAAAATGGACGTATCAATGGCTTGTGCTCATGTACTGGGTGACAGTTAAAAATGTTGAAGCGCGCTAAAACGTATGACCAATTGCTTGGCTGACATCAGGTTAGTACAATATTTATACTTTGTGTTAAGAAGATAGAGCATGACAAGGCTATATGATTTTGTAGGAATAGCGTTATTTAGCCTTGATTTGGAAGAAATTATTGTTTGTTGGGATGCCTGAGTATTAATGACTTTATGTCAATATAGACTACTGCTTTGAATCACTTGTGTCTTAATATTCATGACATGATTATATATATGATCAAGATTAAGCTAGGTAGCATTTGACATCGAAAATTATCTTTTTTATCGTTTACCTACTAGAGGACGAGCAGGAATTACGGTTGGGGATGTTGATATGTCTTCGTCGTATCTATAATTTTTGATTGTTTCATGCCAATATTATAAAGCTTTCACATATTTTTGGCAACATTTTATATGATTTATTGGACTAGCATATTGATCCAGTGCCTAGTGTCAGTTCCTGTTTCTTGCATGTTTTTGTTTCATAGAAATTTCATATCAAACGAAGTCCAAACTCGCCAAAAATTTACGGAGAATTGTTTTGAAATATATGTTATTTTTTGTAGTTGGAATCAACGTAGACGGAGGCACACAGCCACCAAGAGACACCAGGTCGCGCTAGAGGACCCAAGCGCGTGGTGATGTATTGTGCTCACCTCGCAAGTCGATTGGAGCTCTCTTTCGGGCGGAAGGAATCTTATATCCGGAAAAATCATCTTAAAATCTCGGCGTAATCAGAGTTACGGATCTCCGGGGATATAAGAAGCGGTTTTCAGCGAGAAAACGGGAGCAAGAGGCGGAAGAGAATAGAGAGGGAGATCCAATCTCGTAGGGGCTCCTTCCCCTTCGCCGCCATGGAGGCCATGGACTAGAGGGGGAACTCTCCTACCATCTAGGGGGAGGCCAAGGAAGAATAAGGAGGGAGCTCTCCCCCCTTTCTCCTAGTGGCACCGGAAAACCGTCGGGGCAATCATCGTGACAGCAATCTACACCAATAACTTAGCCGCCCTCAACACTAACTCTCTCCCATGCAGCAGTGTAACACCTCTCTTCCCCGTTGTAATCTCTACTTAAACATGGTTCTCAACTGCATATATTATGTCCCAATGGTGTTTGGGTATCCTATGATGTTTAAGTATATCTCTTTTTTCCTATGGATTAATTGTGGTATGATGTTACTGATATGAGTTGTATGTTGATATAGTGTTGTCCTATGGTTCCCTCTGTGTCACACAAACGTGAGGGATCCCCCCTATAGGGTGTTGCAATATGTTCATGATTTTCCTATGGTGGGTTGCATGAGTGACAGAAGCACAAACCTAAGTAGGTGGCTTGTTGCGTATTTGAGTAAAGAGGACTTGATACTTAATGCTATGGTTGGGTTTTACCTTAATGAACTTTGGTAGTTGCGGATGCTTGCTAGAGTTCCAATCATAAGTGCATACGATAGTACGGAAAGTGTTTTAGCGTATGCCTCTCCCTCATTGCATATAAAAAGTATCTATCATATTATATTCAATTGCCTAGGGACGAATAACCTTCTTGTTTGACCAAAGCTTTCAAGTAAACAACTAACTTTTATTATCTGGCAATTTACTCGTAGTTGTATTCCCGCAAAGTACTTCTAGTTTTATTCATGCAAACTATCATATCACCTACTAAATAGTTTCATACTTGTTCTAGGTAAAACAAATGTTAAAGTTTGCATAGAGTTGTACTGGTGGTTGATAGAACTTGATGGAATATTTGTTCTATCATTATCTCCTCGTTGGGTTCAACACTCTTATTAATCGAAAAAGGCTACAAACAATCACCTACATTTGAGGGTTCTCAACGCAGCGGGATATGTGGTGGGGCCCTGGTGCCTCTTCTAGCCTTCCTCCGAAGCTTCTAGGTCTTGAATTGGTCCAAAAAAAATCGTCAAACGGTTTCATGGCAATTGGACTTTGCTTGGTACTGTAACTCTAAAAAGGCAAAAACACGCAGAAAACAGGAACTGACACTAGCACTCGGCCAATAGTTTAGTTCTAAAAAAAATATAAAATATTAAATAAATACCCAACAATTATCCTAGAAAGATAATATATTAGCATGGAACAATAAAAAATTATAGATACGTTGGAAACGTATCAACATCCCCCAAGCTTAATTCCTGTTCGACCTCGAGTAGGTAAGTGATAAAAAAAGAATTTTTGATTTGACATGCTACCCATTATGTAATCTTTGGTATGTATGCTCATTCAGAAATGATGAATTAACAAACAGCAAGATAGTATTATTGATACGTATAGAAAAGAAAATTAGTAATTTTTCAAAGCATGCGGTCCTAAAAGAATGTTTTACCCCTATTCATCTTATTATATTAGCAAGGCATGACTCCAAATAGATAGAAATTTTAATCACCACGGTTTCCAAGTCAGGCAATTGAATCGTACTTTTTCAATATGCATCAACTTTTTATTCTTCACGCAGTAGATGAGCATGAACTACTGGACATAGCATATAGAGTGTATAGAATATGATGGTAGGTATCAAAGGGGTAAAAGGTGGAGAAGATAGTGTCACATCAACTAGGCGTACCAACGAGCTATTGAGATGCTCATCGATAGATGTCAATGCAAGTAGTGGGGATTGCCATGCAAATGATGCACTCGAGTTGTAAGTGTATGAAAGCTCAACTGAAGCTAAGTGGCGTGTCCATAAAAGTTGCTTGCTCATGAAGACCTTGGGCATTTGAGGAAGCCCGTCATCGGAATATACAATACAAGTTTATTATATGAAAAGGTAATTCCCACTAGCATATGGAAGTGTCAGCATAGGAGACTCTCTACATGAAGAACATGGTGCCACTCTGAGGCACAAGTGTGGTAAACGATAGTAGAAAAGTCCCTTCTCTCATTTTTCTCATTTTTATGGTGGGCTTTGTATGAAATATGCCCTAGATGCAATAATAAATTAGTTATTATCATATTTTCTTGTTCATGATAATCGTTTATTATCCATGCTATAATTGTGTTGATCGGAAACTGAGATACATGTGTGGATACATAGACAACAGCATGTCCCTAGTATGCCTCTAATAGACTAGCTTGTTGATCAAAGATGGCTATGTTTTCCTAGTCATGGACATGAGATATGATTTGGTAACGGGATCACATCATTAGGAGAATTATGTGATGGACAAGACCCAAACTTCAAACGTAGCATATGATCGTGTCAGTTTATTGCTACTGTTGTCCACGTGTCAAGTATATGTTCCTATGACCATGAGATCATGCAACTCACGGACACCGGAGGAGTGCCTTGTGTGTATCAAACGTCGCAACGTAACTGGGTGACTATAAAGGTGCTCTACAGGTATCTCCAAGGGTGTCTGTTGGGTTGGCATGGATCAAGATTGGGATTTGTTACTCGGTGTGACGGAGAGGTATCTCAGGGCCCACTCGGTAATGCAACATCACAATAAGCCTTGCAAGAAATGTGACTAAGTGTTATTCATGGGATCTTTTATTACGGAACGAGTAAAGAGACTTGCCAGAAACGAGGTTGAACTATCTATGGAGATACCGACGATCGAATCTCGGGTAAGTAACATACCGAAGAACAAAGGCAACATCATACGGGATTAACTGAATCCTTGACATAGAGGTTGGACCGATAAAGATCTTTGTATAATATGTAGGAACCAATATGGGCATCCATGTCCCGCTATTGGTTATTAACCGTAGAGGTGTCTCGGTCATGTCTACATAGTTCTCAAACCCACAGGGTCTGCACACTTAAGGTCTGGTGATGTTTCGGTAGTATAGAGTTATGTATGGTGGTGACCAAAGGTTGTTCAGGGTCCCATATGAGATCTCGGACGTCATGAAAAGCTCCAGAATGGTCCAGAGGTAAAGATTCATATAAAGGAAGTTTCGGGTTCATCGGTAGTGTACCGGCAGTGTCGGTACTGTATCGGGAGACCATCGGGAGGGGTATTTCGACCCAAGAGGCTACAAGGGCTGTGGGAGAGTGAATACCAGCCCTTAGTGGGCTGGTGGAAGTCCCACACAAAGCCCATGCGGCTAGGGAGAAAAAGCCCAAAGAGAAAAGGTGGAAAAAGGCAAAAATAGTGTGAATCCTAGTCCTACTAGGATTGGAGGTGGATTCCACATCCTCCCCTTGGTTCGGCCGACTCCTAGAGGCTTGGCCCTTGGGCCAAGCCTCCTCCTCTCTTCCTCTTATATATAATGGAGGTTTTAGGGTTTTTGGACAGAATTTTCTGCCACGTGTTGCCCGTTCCTCCAATGCAAAGTTTCTCCTCTAGATCGGTTTTCTACAGCACTTAGGCGAAGCCCTGCCGGAATTACTCCACCACCATCGCCGCAGCGCCGTCACTATTCTAGAGAACTCGTCTACCTCTACGCTCCCTCTTGCTGGATGAGGAATGCGGAGATCGTCATCGAGCTGTACGTGTGTTGAACGCGGAGGTGCCGTCCGTTCGGCGCTAGATCGGAAAGACCGTGATCAAGATCGCGAGACGGATCGTGATGAGTTCACGGGACGGATCGTGATTGGATCGCGGGACGGATCGTGATGAGTTTGCGGGACGGATCGTGATGAGTTTAGGGAACGGATCGTGATTGGATTGCGGAACGGATGTGATGAGATCGCGGGACGCTCGGCAGTTTGGATCGCGAAGACGTTCGACTACATCAACCGCGTTTCTTAACGCTTCCCGCTTAGCAATCTACAAGGGTATGTAGATCCACTCTCCCTCTCGTAGATGCTCATCACCATGGATAGATCTTGTGTGTGCATAGGAAATTTTTTGTTTCCCATGAAACGTTACCCAACAGTGGCATGATGAGCTAGGTCTATGTGTAGATGAGATCTCGAGTAGAACACAAAGAGTTTGTGGGCGTTGATGGTTAGATTGCTTCCTCCCTTGGTCGTGTTTTGGTTCAGCGGTATTGTGAGATGAAGCGGCCCGGACCAACATTACTCGTACACTTACGAGAGACCGGTTCCCTCAACCGCAACTTGTTGCATAGATGGCTTGCAGGTGCCAGTTTCTCTCACTTTAGTTAGATCGGATTCGACAAAGGCGGTCCTTGAGAAGGTTGAAAAGCAACTAGTGTATCACCGTTGTTGTTTTTGTGTAGATGAGAATTGTTCTTGCTAGATACCCGTAGCAGCCACGTAAAACATGCAACAACAATTAGAGGACGTCTAACTTGTTTTTGCAGGGTATGTTGTGATGTGATATGGCCAATTACATGATGTGATATATGTGATGTATGAGATGATCATGTGATGTATAGATTATCACGACTTGCATGTCGATGAGTACGGCAACCGGCAGGAGCCACAGGGTTGTCTTTAAATATTGTATAACATATGTGTCAATCATTAAGCGCTATGTAATGCTTTACTTTATCGCTAAACGATAGCAATAGTAGTAGAAGCATGTTGGGCGCAACAACCCCGATGGCGACACGTTGATGGAGATCAATATGATGGAGATCATGGTGTCGTGCCAGTGGCAATGCAGATCATGCCGATGCTTTCATGATGGATATCAAAAGCACAAGTTCATGGCCATATCATGTCACTTATGATTTGCAAGTGATGTTAATCCTTTTATGCACCTTGTTTTGATTAGGACGACGGTAGAATTATAAGGTGATCCCTCACTTAATTTCAAGATAAATCGTTTTCTCCCCGAGTGAGCATTATAAACCGTTGCGAAAGTTCGTCGTGTCGAGGCACCACGTGATGATCGGGTGTGATAGACTCTACGTTCACATACAACAGGTGCAAGCCAGTGAACACTCGGGTTAAACTTGACGAGCCTAGCATGTAGAGACATGGCCTCAGAACACAAGTGACCGAAAGGTCGAACATGAGTCATATAGTAGATTTGAAAGATGATGGTAGAAATATGGCGGACTGGGTCCGTGATTTGAGGATTGTCCTCATTGCTGCACAGAAGGCTTATGTCCTTAATGCACCGCTCGGTGCGCCAACCCCTCTAGCGTCGTTTGTAGATGTTGTGAACATCTGACAGGCACGTTCTGATGACTACTTGATAGTTTAGTGCATCATGCATTACAACTTAGAATTGAGGCTCCGAAACATTTTGAACGTCATGGAACATATGAGATGTTCTAAGAGCTGAAATTAGGATCTCAGGCTCATGCCCGTGTTGCGAGATATGAGATCTCCATTAAGATTCTTTGCATGTAAGATGAAGGAGAATAGCTCAATCGTTGAGCATGTGCTCAGATTGTTTGGGTGCTACAATCGCTTGAATCGAGTGGGAGTAGATCTTCCAGATCAGATAGTGATTGATATAATTCTCCAAGTCACTGTTACTAAGCTACTTGAACTTGGTGATGAACTATAAAACGCTAGGGATAGAAATAATGATCCCTGAGTTGTTCGCGATGTTTGACATCGCGAAGGTAGAAATCAAAAGGAAGTGTCAAGTGTTGATGGTTAGTCAAACCACTAGTTTCGAGAAGGGCAAGAGCAAGGAGGGAAACTTCATGGATAGCAAGTCAGTTGCTGCTCCAGTGAAGCAACCCAAAGTTGAACACAAACCCGAGACTAAGTGCTTCGATTATGAGGAGAGCGGTTGCTGAAGCGAAACAACCCTAGATACTTGATAGATAAAAAGGCTGGCAATGTCAATGGAAGTATATTTGATATACGTGTTATTGATGTGTACCTTGCGAGTACTCCTAGTAGCACCTAGGTATTGGATACCGATTCGGTTGCTAAATGTTAGTAACTCGAAGTAAAAGCTACGGAATAAACGGAGACTAGCTAAGGGTGAGGTGATGATGTGTGTTGGAAATGTTTCCAAGGTTGATGTGATCAACATCGCACACTCTCTCTACCTTCAGGATTAGTAACGAACCTAAATAAATGTTATTTGGTGTTTTGCGTTGAGCATGAACGTGATTAGATCGTGTTCATTGCAACACGGTTATTCATTTAAGTTACAGAATAATGGTTATTATGTTTACATGAATAATACCTTCAATGGTCATGCACCCAGTGAGAATGGTTTGTTGAATCTTGATCGTAGTAATACACATGTTCATAATGTTGATGCCAAAAGATACAAAGTTAATAATAATAATAGTACCACATACTTGTGGCACTGCCGCTAAATGTCATATTGGTATAAAACGCATGAAGAAAGTCCATGCTGATGGATCTTTGGACTCATTCGATTTCGAATTGGCTGAGACATGCGGACCATGCCTCTTGGTCAAGATGACTAAGGACCCCGTTTTCTGTTTTGATGAAGCGGGCAAGTGATTTATTGGAAATGATACATGTTGATGTATGTAATCCAATGAGTCTTGTAGCGTGCAGTGGATATCGTTATTTTCTTACCTTCATTGATGATTCGAGTAGATATAGTGTAATTTATTTAATGAAACACAAGTCTGAATCGTTTGAAAGGTTCAAGCAAATTCAGAGTGAAGTTTAAGATCATCGTGACAAGAAGATAAAAATGTCTGTGATATGATCGTGGAGGTGAATATTTGAGTTGCAAGTTTGGCATACAACTTTAGAAAATGTGAAAGTTGTTTCACAAATCACGCCACCTGGAACACCATAGTGTGATGGTGTGTCCGAATGTCATAGTCGTACTCTATTGGATATCGTGCGTGCTATGATGTCTCTTATCGTTTTGCTACTATAATTTTGGGGTTATACATTAGAGACAACTACATTCACTTTAGATAGGGAACCATCTAAATCCATTGAGATGACACCGTGTGAATTATGGTTTGATAGAAACCTAAGCTATCATTTCTTAATGTTTGGGGCTGCGACGCTTGTGTGGAAAATGTTTTCACATAATGAGCTCGAACCCAAGGAGGACAAATGCATCTTCATAGAATACCCTAAGAACAGTTACGAAAACATTCTATCTCAGATCCAAGCATAAAGTGTTAGTTGCTAAAACTGGGTCCTTTCTCGAGAAAAAGTTTCTCTCGAGAGAATTGAGTGGGAGGAAGATAGAATTTGATGAGGTTGTTGAACATTTGTTTCAACCCAAGAGTAGTGCAGCGTAGGAAGATGTTTCTGTGAGGCCTACGTTAGTTGAAGAGGAAGTTAATGATGATGATCATGAAGCTTCGGATTAAGTTACTATCGAACCTCGTAGGTCGACAAGGACGTGTACTGCTCCTAAGTAGTACGACAACCTGTCTTAGAGGTCATGTTGTTGGACAAGGATGAACCTAGGAGCTATGCAGAAGCGATGATGGGCCCGGATTCCGACAAATGGTTAGAGGCCATGAAATCCGAGAATGGATCCATGTATGAAAACCAAGTATAGACTTTGGTAGACTGGCTCATTGGACGGCAGGTCGTTGAGTACAAATGGACCTTTAAGATGAAGACAGATGTTGATGGTGAATGTCACCATTTATTAAGCTCGACTTGTTGCAAAGTAGTTTACGACAAGTTCAAGGAGTTGACTGCGATGAGATTTTCTCACTCGTAGCGATGCTAAAGTCTGTTGAAATTATGTTGGCAATTCCTGCATTTTTCAATTATGAAATCTGGCAGATAGATGTCAAAACATCATTTCCTTAACGGTTTACTTGAGGAAAGGTTGTATGTGATACAACCAGAAGGTTTTGTCAGTCCTAAGGATGCTACAAGGTGAGCAAGCTTCAGTGATTCTTCTAGGGACTAAAGCAAGCATCTCGGAGTTGGAATATACACTTTGATGAGGTGATCAAAGTTTTTGAGTCTATACAAAGTTTATGAGAAACTTGTATTTACAATAAAGTGAGTGGGAGTACTATAGAGTTTCTGATAAGCATATGTGGTTGACATATTGTTGATCGGAAATGATGTAGAATTTCTGCAAAGCATAAAGGGTTGCTTGAAAGGAGTTTTTCAAAGGAAGACATGGATAAAGCTACCTAATTGTTGAGAATCAAGATCTATAGATATAGATCAAGATGCTTTATGAGACTTTGAATGAGTACATACCTTGACAAGATTTTGAAAGAGTTCAAAATGGATTAGTTAGAGAGAAGTGTTCTCACCTACTTTGTAAGGTGTTAAGTTGAGTGAGACTCAAAGCTTAACCACGGCAGAAGAAAGAGAAAGGATGAATGGCGTCCCCTATGCCTTAGCCATAGGCTCTATATTATGCAATGTTGTGTACCGCACCTGGTGTGTGACTTGCCATGAGTCTGTCAAGGGGTACAAGAGTGATCCAGGAGTGGATCACTGGATAGTGGTCAAGACTATCCTTAGTAACTAAAAGATTAAGGAGATGTTTCTCGATTATGGAGGTGATAAAGAGTTCGACGTAAAGAGTTACGTCGATGCAAGCTTTAACACCAATCCGGATGACTCGTCGTAGCAATCCAGATACGTATAGTGGAGCAGCCATTTGGAATAGTACCAAGTGGAGTGTGGTAGCAGTGTTTATAGTTTGACATAGAGATTTGCAAAGTACACACGGATCTGAATGTCGCAGACCCATTGACTATAAGACCTCTCTCACGTGCAAAGCATGATCGAGCCCCAGAACTCATTGGGTGTTAGATTCATAACAATGCGAATCACATGGTGATGTGAACTAGATTATTGACTCTAGTGCAAGTGGGAGACTGTTGGAAATATGCCCTAGAGGCAATAATAAATTAGTTATTATCATATTTCCTTGTTCATGATAATCGTTTATTATCCATGCTATAATTGTGTTGATCGGAAACTCAGATACATGTGTGGATACATAGACAACACCATGTCCCTAGTATGCCTCTGATAGACTAGCTCGTTGATCAAACATGGCTATGGTTTCCTAGTCATGGACATGAGATGTCATTTGGTAACGGGATCACATCATTAGGAGAATGATGTGATGGACAAGACCCAAACTACAAACATAGCATATGATCGTGTCAGTTTATTGCTACTGTTTCTGTGTCTCAAGTATATGTTCCTATGACCATGAGATCATGCAACTCATGGACACCGGAGGAGTGCCTTGTGTGTATCAAATGTCGCAACGTAACTGGGTGACTATAAAGGTGCTCTACAGGTATCTTCGAGGGTGTCTGTTGGGTTGGCATGGATCAAGACTGGGATTTGTTACTCTGTGTGACGGAGAGGTATCTCAGGGCCCACTCGGTAATGCAACATCACAATAAGCCTTGCAAGCAATGTGACTAAGTGTTAGTCACGGGATCTTGTATTACAGAACGAGTAAAGAGACTTGCCATTAACGAGGTTGAACTAGGTATGGAGATACCGACGATCGAATCTCGGGCAAGTAACATACCGAAGAACAAAGGGAACATCATATGGGACTAACTAAATCCTTGACATAGAGGTTTGACCGATAAAGATCTTCGTAGAATATGTAGAAACCAATATGGGCATCCAGGTCCTGCTATTTGTTATTGACCGTAGAGGTGTCTCGGTCATGCTTACATAGTTCTCGAACCCATAAGGTCTTCACACTTAAGGTTTGGTGACGTTTCGGTAGTATAGAGTTATGTATGGTGGTGACCTAAGGTTGTTTGGGGTCCCGGATGAGATCCCGGATGTCACGAGGAGCTCAGGAATGGTCCGGAGGTAAAGATTCATATATAGGAAGTCCTGTTTTGGTCACCGGAAAAGTTTCGGGCTCATCGGTATTGTACCGGGAGTGCCGGGAGTGTACCGAGAGACCATCGGGAGGGGTATTTCGACCCAAGAGGATACATGGGCTGTGGGAGAGTGAATACCAGCCCTTATTGGGATGGTGGAAGTCCCACACAAAGCCCATGCGGCTAGGGAGAAAAAGCCCAAAGAAAAAAGGTGGAAAAAGGCAAAAATAGTGTGAATCCTAGTCCTACTAGGATTGGAGGTCGATTCCACCTCCTACCCTTGGTTCGGCCGAATCCGAGAGGCCTCCTCCTCTCTTCCTCTTATATATACTGGAGGTTTTAGTGTTTTTGGACAGAATTTTCTGCCACGTGCTGCCCGTTCCTCTAGTGCATAGTTTCTCCTCTAGATCGGTTTTCTGCAGCGCTTAGGCGAAGCCCTGTCGGAATTACTCCACCACCATCGCTGCAGCGCCATCACGCTGTAGGAGAACTCATCTACCTCTCCGCTCCCTCTTGATGGATCAAGAAGGCGGAGATCGTCATCGAGCTATACGTGTGCTGAACACGGAGATGCCATCCGTTCGGCGCTAGATCGGAAGGACCGTGATCAAGATTGCGAGACGGATCGTGATGAGTTCGTGGGACGGATCGTGATTGGATCGCGGGACAGATCGTGATTGGATCACGGGACGGATCGTAATTGGATCATGGGACGGATCGTGATGAGTTCGTGGGATGGATTGTGAATGGATCGCGGGACGGATCGTGATAAGATCGCGGGACGCTCGGCGATTTGGATCGCGAAGACGTTCGACTACACCAACCGCGTTTCTTAACGCTTCCCGCTTAGCGATCTACAAGGGTATGTAGATCCCCTCTCCCTCTCATAGATGCTCATCACCATGGATAGATCTTGCGTGTGCGAAGGAAATTTTTTGTTTCCCATGCAACGTTACTCAACAGGCTTTTCTCTCTTTTTTTCTCCCCTTTTCTGTTTTTTTATTGTGGGCTCATTTGTCCTCCCCCATTTTTATTTCATTTTTCATTCAGAGTCTCATCCCGACTTGTGGGGGAATCATAGTCTTCATCATCCTTTCCTCACTGGGACAATGCTCTAATAATTATGATCATCACACTTTTGTTTACTTAAAACTCAATTTGAAGGACTGGTAGGAAGATATCACGCTGAGATGCTCATCCATAGGTGTCAATGCAAGTAGTAGCGACTGCCAGGCAAATGATGCACTAGAGTTGTAACTCTACGAAACCTCAACTGAAGCTAAGTGGGGTGTCCATAAAAGTTGCTTGCTCATGAAGACCTTGGGCATTTGAGGAAGCCCGTCATCAGAATATACAAGGCAAGTTTATTATATGAAAAGGTAATTCCCACTAGCATATGGAAGTGTCCACATAGGAGACTCTCTACATGAAGAACATGGTGCCACTTTAAGGCACAAGTGTGGTAAACGATAGTAGCAAAGTCCCTTCTCTCATTTTTCACATTTTTTTATGGTGGGATTTTGTCTTTTTTTCCTCTCCCCTTTTCTCTTTTTTTATTGTGGGCTCATTTGGCCTCCCCCATTTTTATTTCATTTTTCGTTCGGAGTCTCATCCCGACTTGTGGGGGAATCATAGTCTTCAGCATTCTTTCCTCACTGGGACAATGCTCTAATAATGATGATCATCACACTTTTGTTTACTTAAAACTCGACATGAAGGACTGGTAGGAAGATATCACGCTGAATGAATGCCTCTGGCAGTGTACCAGGATGTGCAATGATCTTGCGTGACATGTATCAAAAATATGAAGAATGGTGGCTTTGCCACAAATACTATGTCGGCTCTATATGATCATCCAAAGCATTATGATGATGAACAAACTAGTCATGTGAAGTGACGATGGAATTTGCATGGCAATATATCTCGGAATGTCTATGGATATGCCATAATAGGTAGGTACAGTGGCTGTTTTGAGGAATATATAATGAGGCATATGTTCAATGGAGCATATCATGTCATGGGGTTTCGATGCACCGGCGAAAGTTGCACCGATCCTCAAGGTGAGAATGGGCTATGCACGGTACCGAAGAGTCTAGCAAATATGAGAAGGTGTGGATGTGTATGTCCATGGTATCACATTAGTCATAAAGAACTCGTATACTTATTGCAAAGTTTTATTAGTTTTATCACAAATCAAAGTACTCCTCACATGACTCGAGGGACGAGGTTGGTAGGAGTTAACCATCGCGCGCCCCCGACTCAAAACAACACTAGGATTTCAGTGAGGAATATAAATGCTCACACATCATCACCATGCCTCTTTAATTTTTAGATGAATAACAAGTTAAAACCTCATAATCTCTACACTTCTACAAATCAACAGTTTTGGACTCACACGTTTTTCATATTACTACATCAATGTCATTAATCCACAATTTCTCTATATGTGCTACATGATGGTTTTGATTATCATTCATTGAATACCTAATATTCTTGGACTAGTCTTATAACCCATGCAAATTATTGTCACTATTAATTCAGCTCTCAAAGAAATATAAGTGAAGAAGGAGAGAAAATTATTTTTATAAAAATCTACACGCCACCATGTTCAAATAAAAAAATACAAAAATACAAAAATATTAATCTTTGCTAGTTGCTAGTCTACGTATTTGCTTTCTCGGTCACCATGTCTCAAGATAGGTCTCATAATATTTCCTACAATCAAATGATGACTGAAATTGAAAGCTTCATGAAAACTTTCATGACCTCACAATATGAGCACAATAATTGTTTTGCTGCTAAAATTAAGGAACACTCAACTATGCTTAATGCTATTCATAAAAAACTTGATGAAATCAATCAAGAAGTATCTAATCTCCAATTAAGGTTTGCTCAAACTAAAGAATTGATAGGGAAGATTTCACACAAACAAACCACTCTAGTAAGTAGGATGGCTGCTAAACCGGAATCTCTCCCTATTAGTAATCATGATGCGGATCTTAAAATGCTTGGTACTTCTCCTATTGAATCCTTGTTTACTAATCTCAAAATTTATGATAAAGGGACTGGAGATGAGTCAACTTTATCTAGAAGGTGTCCCGTTTGTTTTGAGGGTGATGATTCTAATGCCAAAAATAAAAAAATGGGTTTGGAGAGACAATACTTTAACTAGTGATGTGCCCACTATTTTGTATTACATGGACTTTAATTATGAAAGTTTCCCTTTCGTAGTATGTATTTCCTTGCTGCAATCCATTATTAGCTCACCCAATGCTTATGAACAAAATAAACCTTTTACTCAACATATAGTAGAAGCGATGAGAAAAGCTTATGATGAGAGACTTGAGCTAGAAGTTTCTATTCCTAGAAAGTTCCATGGTGAATGGGAACATACTATTGAAATAAATCTTAAAGAATATGAATTGAATGCCTTGTGTGACCTTGTCGCTGGTGTTTCAACTATACATAAATCTCTTTGTGATGTGCTTGGTCTCACTAATATTCAATATTGTTCCCTTAACTTGCATCTTGCGTATTCTACCATTAAGAAAACTTTGGGTAGAATAAATGATGTGCTTATCATTGCAAATAGAAATTATGTGCATGTAGATTTCATTGTGCATGATATTCAATGCAATCCAACTTGTCCAATAATGCTTGGAAGGCCTTTCTTACGAACTATAGGTCCAATTATTGATATGAAAGAGGGAAACATAAGATTCAAATTTCCATTAAAGAAAGGGATGGAACAATTCCCTAGGAAGGGAATTAAACCACCTTATGAATCAATCATTAAAGCTACTCATGGGTGGAGTGTCAAAGATGACAATATTTGAATGATTTACATTATGCCTAGTTACGGGCATAACACAATAGCGCTCCTTGGGAGGCAACCCAATAGTTATCTTATATTTTCTCTTCTTAATTTCCATTTGTTTTTTATACCATCATTATTGCTACTGTAATGATTGTATTTTCGTGTTTAAATTAGTTTTTGTGCCAAGTACAGCCTTTGGGATGACTTGCATGGTGAGTAGAATTGATACGATGCAAATGCTGAAACTTTAGCATCTAGAGGAGAATTTCTCTAATTTTACTGGAGTCTCTATTTGATCTGACATTTTTACACAGTATTATACAAATTCCCAAGTTATTCCTATTATTTGAATATTTGGTTGTATATAAGTGTGGTCTATTTACGGATCATTACATACTATTCTGTTTTAGACAGATTATGTTTTTGCTTGCATAGTTTGCTTCTTTTGATGATGCTATGGATTGTATCAGGGGATATAAGCCATGAAGAAGTTATAATAAAATAACTTATCAAATAATAAACTAATAAGAAATTTATAACAGTACCTAAAGTATTTGATATGTTTATTATACAAAGGGATCTAATGAAGGTTTATGTTGAGTTTTGTGTGCTGAAGTTTTCGAGTTTTGAGTGCTATCACTATAGATGAAGGAATAAGGAGCAGCAAGAGTCTAAACTTGGGCATTCCCAAGGCACCCCTAGTAAAATTATAGGACAACTCAAGCGTCTAATCTTAGGGATTCCATGGAAGGCATCCCCTTTTTCGCTACAATCCATCGGTATGTCACTTGGAGCTATATTTTTATTCATCACAAGATATGAGTTCTCGTTGGACCGTCATTTGTTTTAGTTTGTTTCTGTTTTAGTTTTCAAAGATCATTGTTTTCTGGAAACACCTACTTGAGAGAGATACAAAATCACCCTGATTTATTAGAATACTCTATGTGCTTCACTTATATCCTTTGAGCTAAGCAGTTCCTCTAGTACTTCACTTATATCTTTTAGAGCTTCATGGCATGTAGATTTGACAAAATTAATTGCACTCTCGTTCTTCACTTATATTTGTTTGAGATTTAATACAAGGTGATAGTAATTTCCATGGGTTATATGAGTGCATAATCAAAACCTTCATGTAACACATAAAAAGGAAATCTTGAGATAGTGATATTAATGTGGTAATGTGAATGGGCATGAGTGCAGGATTGTTAATTAGTAAGGGTATCATGAATTAGAGGTGGGTAACTTGTTTTTCATCTAAATATTTATAGCATGGTGATGATGTGTTAGCATTCTTATTCCTCGTTGAAATCCTAGTGTTGTTTAAGTTGGAGGCGCGTGATGGTTAACTCCTCCCAACCTCCTCCCTAGGGGCATGTGAGTACTACTTTGCTTCTAGAGAGCTAATAAAATCTTGCAATAAGTATGCGAGTTCTTTATGACTAATGTGAATCCATGGATATATGCACTCTTACCACCTCATGTTTTCTAGCCTCTTCGGTACCGTGCATTGCCTGTTCTCACCTCGAGGATCAACGCAACCTTCGCTGGGGCATCCAAACCCCGTGACATGATACACTCCATTGCACATAAGACACCTTATCTCTTCCTCAAGACAGCCACCATACCTACCTATCATGGCATTTCCATAGCCATTCTGAGATATATTGCCATGCAACTTCCACCATTATATTATATAACTTGTAGTTCCATTGTCATCTTGCTTTGCATGATCATATAAGGTGACATAGTATTTGTGGCAAAGCCACCGTTCATCATTTTTTATACGTATTACGCTTGATCATTGCACATCCTGGTACACTGCCAGAGATATTCATATAGACATATCATCTTATCATTTTTTCATATTGAGTTGTAAGTAAATAAAAGTGTGATGATCATCATTATTAGGGCACTGTCTCAGCGAGGAAAGGTTGATGGAGACAATGACACTCCCCCACAAGTCAGGATGAGACTCTGGGTGAAAAATATAAATAATAGGAATAAAAAGAAATAAAGAAAAATATAGAGAAACGAGAGAAGGGACAGTGCTACTACCAGTTTTTTCACACTTGTGCCTCAAAGTGGCCCATGTTCTTCATATAGAGAGTCTCTTGATTTTTCAATTTCATATGCTAGTGGGAATTTTTCATTATAGAACTTGGCTTGTATATTCCCGTGAAGGGCTTCCTCAAATGCGCGAGGTCTTCATGAGCAAGCAAGTTGGATGCACGCCCACTTAGCTTCAGTTGAGTTGTCATACACATATAGCTCTACTGCATCCGTTTCATGGCAATCCCTACTCCCCAGTCAGGACCCTGATCCTAAGTCATATGAATCCAGACTGTAACATATCACATCACTTTGCGGCCTCACGCACGGTAAGTTCCATGGCTGCAGCCTTACCTTAGCCGGGACAGTTTGCGTCTTTTGGCTCACGTATGTGAACATGTCGCTAGCAATCAAACGACAGAGAACCCGGGCCGACATGACTAGTCATAGAACTCAAGAGGCACATCTATACGGAAACAGGCATACGTAACCCAGCAATGCAGGTGTTGGCCTCAAGCGTGTGTAGACGAGTCATAGCAAGCTACAAGGACTCCATTACGCCCTGAGACATAAATGCCATCACTACACGTAGACGAGTCGTAGCAGGCTATAGGGACTCCATTACCCTGCGAGACATTTCCCCGAAGGGACAGACACAACAGCAAAGAAGGATACATGTCGGTCAATCAATGTGTCCGGAGCAGTAGCAAGCTACCATGGCTCGGTGGAAGCACAAAGAGGCAGTTTTCCGTAAAGAGTACTACTAAAGGCACACAGCTAGGTGTTGGATCCCATACATACCGTTGCACGTCACACGTACGCATGACATACCCGATATGCATAGATACAACCATGGCATCTCAACATAACCATACAACAACTTTTATTTAAGAGGCTCAGACGAGCCTTGCATAATATGTTCTCACAGATAGGGGTCACCTGACCCAACACTCAAGTTATACAAACAAGTTCATACAAACCAAGAGGAAGCATAAGCTGTCTGAGTACAGACACATGAAAGGGTAAAAAGGCACATGGCTGACTATCTAAAGTCCGCGACAGGGCATAGGGTCGTAGCTAGGACACCAGCTATTCGGCATCGTTGACATCTACAAAGACCCACCTGATGGGTCCTGGGTCTCATCTGCAACATTTATTAAGCAAACATGAGTACAAACGTACTCAGCAAGTCTTTAAAGCACACCTAGTCTATTCATGCTCATGTATCAACAAGGGGGGTGGTGGAGTTTCTGCAGCAATGCCAGCCTTGACTCATGGCTAACCTGCACTACACAATTTTAACTCTTTGTTTAAATTTTAGCTATCGCACACGAGTCCATTAACTCCATGACAATACACCACCATGGATTCACTTCCCTCTCCTAGGAGAGTGCCATCCACGATACTCACACTTGTCTTGATATTTTTATGTGTATCCATTTGATTATCTATGAACAGCATAAGCTTTCCAGGTGGTCCATATACGAGGACGCGGCTATTCGAATAGTTTCATACCCTGCAGGGGTGTACTTCTTCACACACGCTGTCGCCACTTATCGATGTGTGCTCATAAAACCATGCACCTCGGCAACCTTCAAGCGGAAGCCCAACGAGGGAGTCGGCCACGACCATCAATCACATAAGACCTATTGTCCAGGCTATCGCCTATTTGAGACTGAACCCGCACGGAAGTCTGGCCAAAGTTTCTGCTACGGCCCCAAACGATGTGCGCAGGGTTCCCAAGCCCACCATTCAAGTGACCCTTGGTACACCGTGCCACTACCTACCGCGTCGTAACCCACCCCTAGGGTCAGTGCTACGCACGGCCTCCAGCATGCTATAAACACCAGAAACTACTTGCAACTCCTGGACTAAGGACTAAGCGACTGATAAGACGAGAGGGGTCGAGTTACCGGAACCCAATGTGTGGTAGTAACTAGTCTTGGATCACAAACACGGAACTCAGTTCCTATGAACGGTCCCAATGAGACAACCCGCTATGTATTCCTACATAGCCTCTCATCACTACCTTTACCAAATCGGGTTCATCATAAGCTTATCTCATCGGAACAACAATGTTTCACTCCAGTTCATCACCCAGATGAATCAGACCTGACACAACTCTAAGCATAGCAGGCAAAGTAAGCTAAGCACATCATGGCACAAGCATCTACCAGGTATGCTAGGTTGCAAGGTTTATCTATTTACTGTGACAATGACAGGTCATGCATAAGAATAGGTTCATCTACCGTGTATGACAGACAAGTGAACATTTGTCCTAATGCAATAAACAGGAGCTGGAGCGAGAGAGTGGGATGTTATCGGAATGATCAAGGGGGTTTGCTTGCCTTGCTGGGTGGCGGGAAAGCTCTGTCCTTCATTGGAATACTTGGGGGTATCCTCGGAAGTAGGGCCTACCGCAATGCAGATAAGTAGCAATCAATACACGCAAGAGCAACAATATGACGCATGACCATGGCATGGCAGCATGTATGGATGAGCTAATGCAGCTATTGTCCAAGTTAATTTGAAGTGAGTTTGAATATAGGTTCAAAATCGTTCTTCATTTCAATTTCCATATTTTAACCTATTAGCAAATGTCAATGCTCTTCTACATAGGTTTCTCTAACATGCATGATAATAGAACCATTGGATTCATTGGATTTTTATGATAAATTTTCATATATAAATTATTTTCATCTGATTTACAGATTAATTTATATGAATTTTTAAAGTTTTAAATAATTTCTGGAATTATTTTGAAACTGGAAAAGGATTAATGCCGTCAGCCTGACGTCAGCACGACGTCAGCTGGTCGGCTGACCAGGCCAGGTCAAACCTGACGTGCAGGGGCCGCACGTCGGTGACACGGCCCTAAACTCCACGCTGACCAGGGGTTTGACCCACCCTGGGGCCCACTGGTCAGTGGCAGGAGGCCTAATTAATCAGGGGGATTAGCCCCTGATGTTGGCCACATCGGTGCCCACCGGAGTGGGGCCGGCGGCGACCATCCGCACGGCGGCGACTTGCCGGAATCGTGCCTCCGGCGACCATTTGGCGCGCGGAGGGCAGCGGGAGATAGCCCATGCATGCGCGCGTCTAGCAGGGTAGCAGAGGGGGCTCGGGGGACACCGGAGACGACGGCCACGTCAAGCTGAGCGGCGGCGACGGCTCGGGCAGGACTGGCTACGGCGCTACGGTCTGCGGGAGGTAGAGCTAAGAGTGCCTACGGGCACCTGGGAGCTCTACGAGCACGAGCCCATGGTCGGGAGCGAGATTTGGCCGCTATGGCCAAGGCTACGCCATGGCCGGCGGCGAGCTCCACTCGGCTCTGGCTACAGACAGGGCTAGAGGAGGGGAACGGCGTCGGGACCAGGGGAAACGGACCGGGGCCTCACCGGAGGGTCTTCTGGCGCCTTGGCGTGGTCGGGGACACACAGGAGACGGCAAATCGGTAGCATCTTCAGTCCGGCGAGGAAGAACAGAGGAGAGGAGGAAGAGAGGAATGGCGAGGGGGAAATGGGCTCGGGCGGCGGCCGAGCCTATCCTCTCGCCAGCGCGACAAGGAGGCGGCCAGACAGGCAGGGAGGAGGTGGACAACACGTGGCCATGGCCGGCCGCGGGGGTGGCACGCAGCTGCTTCTCCTCCTGGCAGGAGGAAGAAGACGTTGTTGCCCCCCGTGGGCTGGGCCTCTTCTTTAGGTAAGCTCATCTGGGCTTTTCTTCCCCCCTTTTCTTTATTTTATTTCTTTCCTAATTTCTGACATTTGTTTTGTTTTATTTTCAGGCACATATGCTATTTTAAAATATCCCAAATATTTTATATATTGAGGTTTGAATTTTTCAAACTTATCTAAAATGTTTCAGGATATTTTGAAAACTAAAATAATGATAATGCTCTATTTGATAATTTCAGAAGCTTTAACATTTATTTTTAAATTTCTTCAGTTGTTCAAATATTTAAAATGGCCCCTGTTATACTCGTGTCCATATTTATTAGACATAGGGAACATTTTGGTAGGGCATTTTGGATTTGTTGAATTTTCACCAACTTGAATTATTTTGATTCAATGTGAGCTTGGGGTTTCTTTTAATCCCCATTTCATGTTGATGCAAAATTGAAACATGAGGCACTCACATGCTATCCTATGACATCTAGCTAGGGATGTGACAACTCACCCCCACTCAAAAGAATCTCATCCCGAGATTTTGAAGTCGTCGGGAAGAGCGTGGGGTACTCTAGTCGAAGACGATCTTCTCTTTCCCATGTGGCCTCCTTCTGAGAATGGTGTGACCACTGAACCTTGAGAAACTTGATGTTCCGTCGCCGAGTGGTACGCTCAGCTTGATCAAAAATACAAACAGGGTATTCTCGATATGTAAGGTTATCTTCGAGATCAAGCACTTCGTGGTCTACTTCACGGACAGGGTCCGAGAAGCAATGCCTGAGTTGCGAGATGTGGAAGACATCATGAACCTTGGAAAGATGCGGCGGAAGTTCCAATTGGTAGGCAACCTCTCCTCGTTTAGCAAGAATGCGAAAAGGTCCAATGTAACGAGGAGCCAACTTGCCCTTGATACCGAATCGATGGGTACCCTTCAGAGGTGTAACCCGAAGGTAAGCCTTCTCGTCAACTTCATAGGTCACTGCCTTATGGTGGCAATCATATTGGCTCTTTTGACGAGATTGGTCTGTTTTCAGCTTTTCACGAATAATGCGAACTTGCTCCTCTGCATCCTGGATCATATCCGAGCCAAAGAGTTGCCTCTCTCCGGTTTCTGACCAGTTAAGAGGTGTTCGACACCTTCATCCATAGAGAACTTCAAAAGGGGCTTTGCCCAAGCTTGATTGATAACTATTGTTATATGCAAATTCGGCAAATGGAAGACATTTCTCCCAATTCATACCAAAGGATATAACACAAGCTCGGAGCATGTCTTCAAGGATTTGATTGACTCGCTCAACTTGACCACTTGATTGCGGGTGGAAAGCAGTGTTAAAGGATAGATGAGAACCCATAGCAGTTTGAAAACTTTCCCAAAATTGGGAAGTAAAGATACTTCTGCGGTCTGAGTTAATCTCCAAAGGAACACCATGAAGAGAAACTATTCGAGAAACATATAACTCCACTAGCTGGCTAGCAGTTATGCTCTCCCGAACAGGAAGAAAATGAGACACTTTGGAAAGGCGGTCAATGACCACAAAGATAGCATTATTCCGTCTCTTGGTCCTAGGAAATCCGGTAATGAAATCCATACCGACCTTATCCCATTTCCATTCGGGAATAGCAAAAGTTTGAAGGGTGCTAGCAGGACTTTGATGTTCTGCTTTCACGCGACAACAAACATTGCAGTTAGCAATGAACTGGGCAATTTCTCTCTTCATCCTAGTCCACCAGAACCTCTGGCGTAGGTCCTGATACATCTTGGTACTACCCGGATGAATTGTGAGAGGAGAATCATGAGCCTCCTTAAGGATCAATTCTCGTATATGTTGCTTCTTCGGGATCACCAAGTTGTTCTCAAAGAAAACAACACCTCAATCATCTACCGAGAAGCACCTAACATTACCGTTCTTAATGTTTTTCTTGATCCGAGATATCCCGGCATCATGCGTCTGGGCTTCTATAATTTGATCCGTAAGAGTAGGTTTCGCCACCAGGTTGGATAGGAATCCTTGAGGAACAAGGTGGAGGTTTAACTTCCGAAATACCTCATCGAGAAGTGGTTGACCTTGTTGTAACATCAGGTTGTTACAATAAGACTTACGACTTAGTGCATCAGCCATGACATTGGCTTTCGTTGGGGTGTAAGTTATCCCTAAGTCGTAATCTGTAATCAACTCAACTCATAGTCTTTGCCTGAGATTCAAATCCGTCTGGGTGAAAATATATTTCAGAGTTTGGTGATCTGTGTAAATTTCGCAACGATTACCCAGAAGGTAATGTTGCCAGGTTTTCAGTGCATGGACCACAGCTGCAAGCTCAAGATCATGTGTTGGATAATTATCCTCATGTGGACGCAACTGTCGAGATGCGTATGCAATAGCATGACGATCTTGCATGAGAATGCAACCTAATCCTTGTCGCGAGGCGTCGCAATAGATAACAAAGTCCTTAGAGAAGTCTGGTGGCATCAGAACGGGAGCAGAGGTCAGTCGTCTTTTCAACCCCTGAAAACTGTGCTCGGATTGTGGAGTCCACTCGAACATTTTATCTTTCTTGAGGAGTTCAGTCAGTGGTTTTTCAACCTTGGAGAAATTCTCGACAAAGCGGCGACAATAGCTTGCTAGGCCAAGGAAACTCCGAACTTGCTTAACTGATTCAGGTTGAGTCCAATCAAGGATGGCCTGAACTCTCTCGAGATTGACAGCAATACCATTACCAGAGATCACGAGGCCTAGATCGGTCACTTCTGGCAACCAAAATTCACAATTGGAGAATTTGGCATACAGACGGTGCTCTCGAAGTTTCATCAATACCAGCCTTAGATGCTCGGCATGTTCCTGTTCGTTCTTCGAGTAGATGAGTATGTCGTCGAGGTAAACCACGACAAATTTATCCAAATACTCCATGAAGATCGAATTCATCAAACGAGAGAAGGTGGCTGGGGCATTGGTTAAACCGAAGGACATGACGGTGTACTCGTATTGGCCATAACGTGTAACAAAAGCCGTTTTTGGAATGTCCCCATCTCTAATTCTGATTTGATGGTATCCCAACCTCAAATCCATTTTGGAAAAGACACAGGATCCAGCGAGTTGATCATACAAATATTTGATCCTAGGGAGCGGATACTTGTTCTTTATGGTGACCAGATTCACTAGGCAATAATCCACAACCATCCGATCCGATCCATGCTTCTTCTTGACGAAGAGGACGGGACAAGCCCAAGGAGAAGAACTAGGATGGATGAAACCTTTCTTCAAAGCCTCATCGAGTTGGATCTTAAGCTCGGCTACTTCTAAGGGTGCCATCTTATAGGGTCTTCTGGCTATTGGGACAGTCCCTGGAATAAGCTCTATCACAAACTCAACATCTCTGACAGGAGGAATTCCTGGCAGTTCTTCTGGAAAGACATCCGGAAAGTCACGGACTACCGGAATATCTTCTAGTTCTAGAAGAGGGCTAGCATTAAGGGAATAGAGTTGGCGCTTGGCTGCTCGAGTGGAGACATTAACTATCTCACCCGATGGATGTGTAAGTTGAACATTCCTAGTATGAGTATCAATCTTAGCATAGTGGGCTTTCATCCAATCCATGCCTAGAATCATATTGATGTCCGAAGACTTGAGGGCTATCAAAGATGCTAGGAAGACTAGCCTATCCACCGGAATCTCATTATCATGGCTCACTCTAGAAGTTTGCCACTTTGAACCAGGAATCTGAACTACTAAAGGAGTAGGCATATCACAAAAACACATGTTATGCAACTGTGCATAACTTTCTGAGATAAAAGAATGAGATGCCCCAGTATCAAATAGAACAGATGCTAGATGACTATTGACAAGGAGCGTACATAGGATAACATCAGGATCCTCAATGGCTTCCTCAGCAGAAACATAGTTCACTCTTCCACGAGCAGGAGCTGGCTTCACATAGAACGCTTTTCCCGGCTTCCCACGTCTAGCGGGCTTAGCATTGTTCTGAGGACAATCACGAGAGTAGTGTCCTGGTTCCCCATAGTTGTAGCAGACCACGGTGGCACGGGGAGCAACATTGACAGGCGGACCTCCAAATGATCTGGCTGGAGGGTTGGGCTGAGCTGGGCGAGGCGCCTGGAAGGATGGCCTCACAGTGTATCTTGGTAGCAGAGCTGCGTTGGGCACCCAGACCCGGCCTTTGTTGAAGCCTGAGCCAGATGCGGGGCTGAAGTCACGGTTGTTCTTCCTCGTGGCCTCATAGTCAGTCTATCCAGACTCGGCATTGATAGCCTTGTTGACGAGAGCCTGGAAGGTTGTGCACTCATGCATGCGCAAATCTCGACGGAGCTCGGGGTTAAGTCCCTTGCGGAACCTAGCCTATTACTTGGCATCAGTTGAAACTTCCTCCGGAGCATAGCGAGCAATATTGCCGAACTCACGGCTATAGACATCCACTGACAATCTACCCTGGGTGAAAGCACAAAATTCCTCTCTCTTGCCATCCATCAGCCCTTTCGGGATGTGATGGGTACGGAATGCTGCACTGAATTCTACCCAAGTTGGTGCGGGGCCTACGGGATGCATGGCTTCATAATTTTCCCACCGCAGATTAGCAGGTCCTTCAAGAAAGTAGGTAGCAAAGGTCACCTTGTTGGCCTCAGACACGTTGGCAGCCCGGATCTTGCGGAACATGCTGGACAGCCAGTCATCCGCGTCGAGTGGGTCGACCGAATGATGATACTTAGGTGGGCACAGCTTGAGGAAGTCACCGAGGGACACAGCATCATTGTGTTCATTGCGGGGAGCACGCGCTGTGTTCTGCTCAATTCGTTTCAGCAGCCTGTTGGTCTCCCTCTTGTTCCTTTCAGCTTCAAGCATCACTTTTGCCAAAGAACGCGCATGTGGCAGATCCTCTTGCCTTGGCTGGCTTCCCTCGCCCTACTCGGGGGCAGGCACGGGGTTATTCCTAGTTGCCACCATCCTGCAAAAACAAACCCACATCTTAAACATAGAGGACATCAACTTTAAGACATGAGATAAGGAATGTACTAGACAACATGGCATGCAGGGTAAACACCAAAACCACATGGTAATAACAACTACCATATGAACACCATGATTCATACACACCATGACATAGTTCAGTACAAGCCCACGCTGAAAACAAACTACAGAGAGATGACACAACTCATCAGAGGCATTACAAGCTTCCTATACATTATCTATCTACACCTCCCGAACCCAACTCTCAACCTCAATCATATCCCACAAGACACACGGGACTGTGGCGATACGACTACTACCATACTAGTACTAAAATCCACGTACTCAAGCATCGTCGTAGAATGCCTCATACAGGTTACCCCCATGACCCGGGAGCTGAACCTGAGGATCCGGAAACACTCTAGCCTGTGATCCCTAGGAACCGTAAGGACACGGATGTGGCCTTGGTCCCCTTGTTGGCGGCAACAGCGGTCCTCGAAGAGGGGTGATGCCTCCAACATCGGGTCAGTCTACATGAGCTGGCAGATGAGTCCACGATGGGGTCAACATCTCCAAATCTCCATAGCCTGTCTGCGCGATAGATGCCAACTGCGTCAGGGCTGTCCAAAGACGTGCACGGGTAGCATAAACCTCCATGCGAAGGGCATGTGCATCAAGATCCCTGTTCTCCAACATCTGAGCAGTCACCTGCAGCCTAGGGTCCTCATGGGAATGATCACAGTAGGCTGCACTAAGATAACCATCCTCTCCTCCCATGGAAGCAAGAACATAACAGAACTCTGTGTTCTGAAGCAGACCATGGTGAAACCTCATGATAGTCAGCATGGTGTAGGCGGCCTCCTGAACTGCCATATCTATGGTGACACCTAGTCCATAAGTCCAGTGAAGCGGCTCTACAGCTCCAGGATATGAAGGATATATCTTAACAGTACACAGATACTGACTCTGGTTGAAATCTTGATACTGTTCCTCCACTATGTACTCTGGGTATCAACGGTAGCAGCCTCCATAATAACTCCAACCAACATGGTAGTGTGACCTGGTACATCGATGCACCTAGTCAGATGGACCACCTGACAGGAAGGACGAGGGGGCATCTGAAACAGAGAATGAGGCAAAGACATTAGAGACTCTAGCAGAAATTGGATAGCATAACGGCTGTAATTGCTCAAAAAGGATTTTGAGACAACTGCAAAAGGTTGTAAAAGCATAACCACTCGACTTTCTAGACTCAAATCTCTTCTCCATCTGATTGTCACACCAACAATACTTGGGTACCGACATTCTCTTGCAAACAAGCTAGCTATTAGTCCATGCTTAGTAACTCGTCATCCTAAGCAATAGATGAGAAGCCTAGTTCTTACCCCCGTAGAAAAGATGAGAATGACTCAGAATAGAATAACTTGGGAAGAGGAGTAAAAAGAGCCTTATGTTCCCTTCCACAATCAATTCCCCTAGTTTTCTGTAGTGTTTCTAGACTCAACTTCGACCGGTTTGGTTTGGTAGTCCTACAATCAGTCAGGCTCTGATACCAACGCTGTCGGGACCCCGATCCCAAGTCATATGAATCCAGACTGTAACATTATCACATCACTTTGCGGCCTCACGCACGGTAAGTTCCACGGCTGCAGCCTTACCTTAGCCAGGACCGTTTGCGTCTTTTGGGTCACGTATATGAAGATGTCACTAGCAATCAAACGACAGAGAACCCAGGCCGACATGACTAGTCGTAGAACCCAAGTGGCACATCCGTACGGAAACAGGCATACGTAACCCAGCAATGCAGGTGTCGGCCTCAAGCGTGTGTAGACGAGTCATAGCAAGCTACAAGGACTCCACTACGCCGTGAGACATAAATGCCATCACTGCACGTAGACGAGTCGTAGCAGGCTACAGGGACTCCATTACACTTCGAGACATTTCCCCTAAGGGACAGACACAGCAGCAAAGAAGGATACATGCCGGTCAATCAATGTGTCCGGAGTAGTAGCAAGCTACCATGGCTCGGTGGAAGCACAAAGAGGCAGTTTCCCATAAAGAGTACTACTAAAGGCACACAAATAGTTGTAGGATCCCATACATATCGTTGCACGTCACACGTATGCATGACATGCCCGATATGCATAGATACAACCATGACATCTCAACATAACCATACAACAACATTTATTTAAGAGGCTCAAATGAGCCTTGCATAATATGTTCTTACAGATAGGGGTCACATGACCCAACACTCAAGTCATACAAACTAGTTCGTACAAACTAAGCAAAAGCATAAGCTGTCTGAGTACAGACAGATGAAAGGGTAAAAAGGCACATGGCCTAACTATCTACAGCCCGCCACAGGGCATAGGATCATAGCTGGGACACCAGCTATTCCGCATCGTCAACATCTAGAAAGAACCCACCTGATGGGTCCTGGGTCTCATCTGCAACATTTATTAAGCAAACATGAGTACAAACGTACTCATGAAGTCTTTAAAGCAGACCTACTCTATTCATTCTCATGTAACAACAACGGGGGTGGTAGAGTTTCTGCAGCAATGCCAGCCTTGACTCATGGCTAACCTACACTACACAATTGTAACTCTTTGTTTAAATTTTAGGTATCGCACACAAGTCCATTAACTCCATGAGAATACACCACCATGGATTCACTTCCCTCTCCTGGGAGAGTGCCATCCACGATACTCACACTTGCCTTGCTATTTTTATTAGTACCCATTTGATTATCTATGAACAACATAAGCTTTCCAGGTAGTCTATATCTGAGGACGTGGCTATTCGAATAGTTTCATACCCTGCAGGGCTATACTTCTTCACACACGCTCTCGCCACTTATCGCTGTGTGCTCATAAAACCATGCACCTCGGCAACCTTCAAGCGGAAGCCTAGCGAGGGAGTCGGCCATGACCGTCAATCACATAAGACCTCTAGTCCAGGCTATCGCCTATTTGAGACTAAACCCGCACGGAAGTCCGGCCGAAGTTTCCGCTACGGCCCCAAACGATGTGCGCAGGGTTCCCAAGCCCACCATTCGGGTGACCCTTGGTACACCATGCCACTGCCTACCATGTCGTAACCCACCCCTAGGGTCAGCGCTACGCACGGCCTCCAGCATGCTATAAACACCAGAAACTACTTGCAACTCCTGGACTAAGGACTAAGCGACTGATAAGTCGAGAGGGGTCGAGTTACCGGAACCCAATGTGTGGTAGTAACTAGTCTTGGATCACAAACACGGAACTCAGTTCCTAAGAACGGTCCTAATAAGAGAACCCGCTATGTACTCCTACATAACCTCTCATCGCTACCTTTACCAAATCGGGTTCATCATAAGCTTATCACATCGGAACAACAATGTTTCACTCCAGTTCATCACCTAGATGAATCAGACCTGACACAACTCTAGGCATAGCAGGCAAAGTAAGCTAAGCACATCATGGCACAAGCATCTACTAGGTATGCTAGGTTGCAAGGTTTAACTAGTTACTATGAAAATGACAGGCCATGCATAAGAATAGGTTCATCTACATGTATGACAGACAAGTGAACATTTGTCCTAATGCAATAAACAAGAGCAGGAGCGAGAGAGTGGGATGTTATCGAAATGATCAAAGGGGGTTGCTTGCCTTGCTGGGTGGCGGAAAAGTTCTCTCCTTCGTTGGAATACTCGGGGGTATCCTCATAAGTAGGGCCTACCGCAATGTAGATAAGTAGCAATCAATACACGCAAGTGCAATAATATGATGCATGATCATGGCATGGCAGCATGTATGGATGAGTTTGAAGTGAGATTGAATATATGTTCAAAATCATTCTTCATTTCAATTTCCATATTTTAACCTATTAGCAAATGTCAATGATCTTCTACATAGGTTTCTCTAACATGCACGATAATAGCACGATTGGATTTATTAGATTTTTCTGATAAATTTTCATATATAAATTATTTTCATCTGATTTACAAATTAATTTATATGAATTTTTAAAGTTTTAAATAATTTGTGGAATTATTTTTAAACTGGAAAAGGATTAATGGCGTTAGCCTGACGTCACCATGATGTCAGCTGGTCGGCTGACCAGGACAGGTCAAACCTGACGTGCGGGGCCTGCATGTCAGTGACACAGCCCTAAACTCCGCGCTGACCAGGGGTTTGACCCACCCTGGGGCCCACTGGTCAGTGGCAGGAGGACTAATTAATAAGGGGGATTAGCCCCTAATGCTAGCCACGTCAGCGCCCACTGGAGCGGGGCCGGCGGCGACCATCCGCACGACGGCGACTCGCCGGAATCGCACCTTCGGCGACCATTTGGCGCGCGGAGGGTAGCGGGAAATAGCCCGTGCACGCGCGCGTCTACCATGGCAGCAGATGGGACTCGGGGGCCACCGGAGACGACGGACCCATCGAGCTGAGCGGTGGTGACGGCTCGGGCAGGACCGGCTACGGCGCTACGGGTTGCGGGAGGTGGAGCTAAGAGCAGCTACAGGCTCCTAGGAGCTCTACGAGCACGAGCACGTGGTCGGGAGCGAGCTTTGGCCGCTGTAGCCACGGCTACGCCATGGCCGGCGGCGAGCTTCACTCGGCTCTGGATACAGACAGGGCTAGAGGAGGGGAACGGCGTCAAGACCAGGGGAAACAGACCGGGGCCTCACCGAAGGGTCTTTTGGCGCCTTGGTGTGGTCAGGGACGAACGGGAGACAGCAAATTAGCGGCGTCTTCAGTCCGGCGAGGAAGAACAGAGGAGAGGAGGAAGAGAGGAATGGAGAGGGGGAAACGGGCTCGGGCGGCGACTGAGCCTATCCTCTCGCCAGCGCAACGAGGAGGCGGCCAGGAAGGCAGGGAGGAGGTGGCCAACGCGTGGCCACGGCCAGCCGCGGGGGTGGCACGCAGCTGCTTCTCCTTCTAGCACGAGGAAGAAGACGCTGTTGCCCCCCGTGGGCTGGGCCTCTTCTTCAGGTAAGCCCTGGTGGGCTTTTCTTCCCCCCTTTTCTTTATTTTATTTCTTTCCTAATTTCTGACATTTGTTTTATTTTATTTTCAGGCACATATGCTATTTTAAAATATCCCAAATATTTTATATATTGAGGTTTGAATATTTCAAACTTATCCAAAAAGTTTCGGGATATTTTGAAAAATAAAATAATGATAATGCTTTATTTGATAGTTTCAGAAGCTTTAACATTTATTTTTAAATTGCTTCAGTTGTTGAAATATTTAAAATGGTCCATATTATAATCATGTCCATATTTATCAGACATAGGGAACATTTTGGTAGGGCATTTTGGACTTGTTGAATTTTCACCAACTTGAATTATTTTGATTCAATGTGAGCTTGGGGTTTCTTTGAATCCCCATTTCATGTTGATGCAAAATTGAAACATGAGGCACACACATGTTATCCTATGACATCTAGCTAGGGATGTGACATCCTCACATTGATATCTATTAATGGGCATCTCCATAGCTAGTTGATACGCCTAGTTGATGTGAGACTTTCTTCTCCACTTTTACCCCTTTGAAACCCACCACCATATTCTATTCCACCTTCATGCTATATCCATGGTTCATGCACATATATTGTGTGAGTAATAAAAAGATGGGGTGCGCTAAAAAGTGCGGTCCAATTGCTTGACTTGACACTGTGGTGCTTAACATTTGTATTTATCTGGTGAAGATGGATCCATGCTATACTTATATGATAAAATGAATAGGGGTGAATATTCTTTAAGGATTGTATATTAAGAAAGTTGATGATTATTTTACTTGTTTTTATGAATATTACTATGTTAATGTTTATTAATTCATCATTTATCCATGATCAAACCTGCAATACATTACATGTTGGGTAGCATGTCACATCTAAAATTATGTTTTTATCATTTGCCTACTCGAGGAGCAGGAATTAATCTTGGGGATGTTGATATGTCTCCAATGCATCTATAATTTTTTATTGTTCCATGCTATAATATTATCATTCTAGGATACTTTTTTGGTAATTATATGCCAATTAATA
The DNA here is from genome assembly GCA_022496015.1 of Hordeum marinum. Lineage (NCBI taxonomy): Eukaryota > Viridiplantae > Streptophyta > Magnoliopsida > Poales > Poaceae > Hordeum > Hordeum marinum. The sequence goes on from CM039676.1 coordinate 32,268,750, forward strand.
TTAGTTTTTACCACTAACCTATTAACCAAGTGTCAAGTGTCAGTTGTTGTTTTTTGTGTGTATTTAGATTTTCAGGTTTACAATACCAAACAAAGTCCAATTTCCATGAAAGTTTTTGATGATTTTTTTCTAGACCAAAAGAAGATATAGAAGCTTCGAAGGAGACTGGAGGCCACACGAGGGAGACGACCCGGGTGGTGGTTGCCCCCTGATGTGTGCTGGGCCCCTCCGGCGCCTCCCGACGCCCCTCGGTGGCCTATAAATTTTAATAAATCCCAAAAACCCTAGAGGGCCTCCCGAAACACTTTTTCCGCCGCTACAAGTCTCTGCTCTACCATGTGACTATCTGGAGTCATGTTCTGGTGCTCGACAGGAGGGGGGTCGATCACGAAGGGCCTCTACATCAACCTTGTTTCTCCGATGGTGATGTGAGAGTAGTCTACCACAGACCTACGGGTCCGTAGTTAGTACCTACATGGATCTCTCTCTCTCTTCGTGTTCAATACAAATTTCACCACATCTTTGTGGTGATCTATTCGATGTGATCTTCTTGTGTAGTGTGTTTGTTTGGGTGCAAGTGTTTGGTTTTTTGTGTGCAGGTGTTGTTGAAAGGAGTTTGCTTTGTTCTCCTATTGGTTCGATAACCTTGGTTCTCACTAAGGGAAATATTTATCTCTATTATGCTGCATCTCCTCTCCTCTTCAAATCATCATCTTCAAGATCAGAGGTGTAATGAATATGCTTAAGGATCTGAACATATAATCTTCCACCAATTAAATCAACTAGCAGCAACTACAAGATGTAATCAACATGAATGGCACCCCACGTGTACCAATCTATGGTTTTGGGACAAATAATGAATACAAGAGTTGAACTAGGATTTGAGATAAGATGGTGCCGGTGAAGATGTTGATGAAGAATTGTCCTCCCATAATGGAGGAGTATTAGTGATGATGATGGCTTCGATTTCCTCCTCCCGAAGGGAAGTTTCCTCGGTGGAATCGCTCGCGAGAGAGCAAAAGTGCTCCTGCATAGGTTCCTCCTCGATACAATGGATATTCATCCCGAAAGTCTTCATATGATTTTTTTTCTAGGGTAAATTACATCATTTAGGATAAGATGCACACCGGAGGCCTCCCAGGGGGGCCACGAGCTCAGGAGCGCGCCCTGGGGGAAGACCACGCCCCCAGGCTCATGATGACAGGGTGGTTCCCCTTCTTGTAGTTCTTTCGCAACTAATTTTTATGTATTACAACATAATTCTTCGTAAATTTTCAACTCATTTGGAGTTACAGAGAATAACTAGCTCTTCGTTGGTCTTTTTCGGTCCAGAATTCCAGCTGTCGTCGATCTCCCTCTTTGTATGAAAAATGAAAAATAAGGGATAAAATGCATTACATTTGCAACGTAAATCTAAACAACAACTCAAAACATAATAAATATCAATGAAAAAACATGATGCAAAATGGAAGTATCACTTATCGATAATGTTTTGCAAAATGTTGCCTTAAGGATGGACGTCATGTAAATAATTCAAGTTCATATTGAGGGAAGTTTATGTGCTATTTATTTTTGCCTAAAGTCCAAAAGTCTCGTCGTGATACTTAGTCGGCTGTGTTGTGGCTTGCAACCAGCATACAATAGTTGTTGAGTCTTTCACGGGAGTCGCTAGTTTGGTAGCCTCTTTACAAGAAGTTGTCTTACTGCAAGTCTCTTTCGACGATCTACTCTTGCATGTATTTGTTGTGTACCATTCCGGACAATTTCCTTCGATAACTACCTTGTCCACTTTGGCCTCATCAATTTCGTCGAAATCTTCACCCGACGTGTCCTCATCATCATTGTCGAAATATTCTGCATGTCTATCCATCATCCATTTCACATGACACCCCATCCATGTCGTATAACAGAGCATTAAACCACTAGGCAACAACTGCTAATGCAACTCTCTTGATTCAAATGTGTATATAACATCATTCTCGCAAATAACACATGGACAACCTAGTTTCTTTCCACCCTTTTTATCATATCTTCCTCTGCAAACTCTAAGAACCTCATCAAACCATTCACAAAATCATTGGACGCCCATGGCATGGTATGAAGTACATCCAACTACAATCTATCATTAACGCCAACCTGCAACAGACATACATAACGTAATTGATTAGTATCAGGTCTAAGAATATGAAAAAATCAATATTTAGACATGACCTTTGCAAAAAATGGTACAGATTGAGTGACACCAACTCAACGAAATAGAATATAATGGACATTCCGACAAGATTTGGCACTCATTTGTATTCCCTGGAAAATATGCAACAAAGCATGCGATTAATCAAATGTTGCATTGCCTACACGTCCACTGTGCAACACCAACAACAATCAACTAAGCATGGATGCTCATACATTCATACTACTCAATTAAAGTCTATAAATACAGTTTAGAAGAAGAATTATCACCTAAAACATGGCTTGCTCGTCACTCTTTGATGGCGTATGTGATCAATCAGATGAAATCAAGAAGAAAGAGATGTGTTAGTTAGAGTTATTTAATTTGGTTGGACTACCTCTAAAGGGTTGGTGATGGTGGTGGGATCGAGGAATGCTAATAGAATTAGGGTGGAGGTTGACCCGATAGTAACTATGCCATAGAAAAGTGGATCCCATAAGGCTAAAGAGGTGAGATAGTGGCTAGGATGACCAATGGTGAGAGGAGTAAGAGGGATAACAAGGCACACTATGTGTTATGTCATTAGTGACAGGCACCACACCTTTGAGCAACTGCTAAGTGTCTTGGACAGCATCTTGTGGAGGAAATTTGTTGTGATGGCCGGTAATTTTTTCCGTCCACTGTTGTTTGACCAACGAGTGGCGTGCCAAAATTGGTAAGCTTGACAACTATATTCTGCCAACATTGGCCATCGGGCAAGGCTAACTAGTGTTGGTCCTACTGATTCATGTACCTATGGTGGGAAGACTTTGCTTCCCGCCACTGATAAGTTATGCAAATAAGGCGAGTACAGAAGATTTTACCTGTGGAGGGTAAAAGAAAGTGACCGCAACTATAGGGTTATTAGATATGGCGAGCAAATTTTAGTACCCTTCACTGCTAATTATTCAAAGTATCAGTGGTGGGTGCTAGGCAGTACCCGCCACCCATTTGAGTTCACCTATAAGGCTTTTTCCAATAGTTAAATTTCAGGGATATTTTGAGGAAAAAGGGACGCAATTTGCACTTACCCACTCACATTTATAAAGGCTAGGGAAGATGCGGAACGGGGGCACGACTCCCAAAGATTGCGACAAATCCGGTGATGACATGTGGTGTGCTAACTATGAGAAGCGGGCACATGATGGCCAGCATTGTATACGTGGGCCTCGGCCCCTGGCCTGGGGCTTTATCTTGGATGGCCCAATCGGGCACGAAGCATCATAGCTCGCTCGAAGCACTGGTGTACGTCCAAAGGTCACAAGGTTAGTGGTTCTCTGATGCAAGCCACACGGCCGTAGATCATGTGCCCGGGGTCGAAGAGCCATGAATGATAAAAAGAGCCTCCCGAGCAAAGTTCTCATGGTGAGAAGGCCGGGGAACCTTGCGAGGCCTGGATCTTGAGGGCAAGTTCCTAGCAAGTAGTGAAAAGACGACTATCCCACTTGGACTCTCGAAGAGCAACTATTCCAACTCCAGACACTCTCAGAGCGACTAATTGAGTAATACACTGGTGGTTGCCTTTCCATGGGGATCCCAACAACATGCTTGCCACAGGACCTAGAAAGCCAACCAAGGAGCTAGCGACTAAAAGGAGCACGTAGGATCCGATAAACCTCCATCGATCATCTTGGTCCTCAAATTAAGATGACGGCGACTAGATTTCATCTGCCACATGTAAAACCCTAGCCCCCGCCCGGCATATAACACTAGTAGAAAATAGGGCTCTGGTCCAGGTCGGGCCAGCCCATTAGTCCAAGTTCACTCACGAACCGGGACCTATGGCGGCATTGCTCCTGGTTCGTGAGGCCAGGGCGCCGGCGGGGCCTCATGGGCCATTGGTCCCAGTTCGTTTGACCCCTTTGGTCCCGGTTCTAGACACCAACCGGGACCAATGGGCTTCGTTCCTGGCCCACAACCATTGGTCCCGGTTTGTGGCTAGAACCGGGACCAAACGGGGTCCTTTAGTCCCAGTTCCAGCCACGAACCGGGACCAATGAGATGCCTATATGTACCCCCTCGCCAGCGAGCAGAGCACACCACATCTCTTTGTTATTCCGGCCTGCGAGGGGAGAGCTTTGTGGTGCTCTAGCTCACCTCCTATGCACATGAGGTGTTCGATGAAATGCCCAAGCCACACTTAAGATTTCTCCTCTCGAAGCTCCTTATCCAAGCTCCATTTTCCTCAAGATTTGTCTAGGTTTGGCGGTCCGTCCTGTCCTGTCCCCATTCTCACCGTCGTCGATCGCCCCTGCCCATCTCGGTGCCGGCACCATCGTGGTTAGCCTCTTCTTCTTATCTTCTTTCTAAAAGAAAAAAGTTTTTATTTCTATGATTTAGATAGATACTTGTGTAATTTTCTTACTTTTATTATTGTTTGTTATTATATAGTGCGATGGTTTTCGTATCCGCCTCCATCGGCCCTCATCCTGTCTATGACTCGAATGTGGTATATATTATCTTTTATAACTATTTGTTTTATTTAGTGTTTATGACAATTATGCCGACCAGCGTGACATAGATTTTTTTAATCTAGGAGGAGGTAGTTGAACCAGAAATTCCAACACACGTAGCAATTCTTGTAGAGAAGTTAAATTTGGTTGAAAAAGAAAACAATGACTTGAAAGAAAAATTACAAAGAGTTGAAGAGGAGAAGATGAAGTTGGAGTTGCATGTTGCCGATATCGTCGACGATCACAAGACCAAGATGGATGCAATGCGCTTGAAGATTAGAAAGATTAGAAAATATGCCATTCATACCGAGGCTTGGAATCATTATGCCGTTGGATCAATTGGTACCTTAGTAGCGGTTATGATCACATTTATTGTTACATCTAATTTTTTGACATAGTTTCGTTGTATGTTTTAATTAGATGCTCTAGAGAGCTATATGTTGTTCAATAATGAGAACTATGTATGAAATGTATGTATTTATTTTGGTCACTATTGTAGTTTGGCTTTAATATGATGATGAATTTCTATTAAGTTGGTCACTTCTCTATTCATGATATGTTGTAATGGTTTTTAATACACTTTATTATATAACGCATGCAGATGAACCGGCAATGGATGTAAGGTGACCGACGCACCTCCGAGTATATTAAGGGACTGCACAATTTTCTCGAAGCAACTGAGGCAAACAAGTAGAATGGTTTTATTCATTGTCCATGTACTATCTGTGAGAATATGAAGGCTTTCTCCAACTCTAAAATCCTTCACTTCCACCTGCTTGAGAAGGGTTTTATGCCACACTATAATGTTTGGACCAAGCATAGAGAAAGAGGCGTTATGATGGAAGACAATGAATAAGATGAGGATGATGAAAACTATGTGCCTCCTGAATACGGTGATGCTGCAACGATGGAAGATGAAGATCAAGAGGAACCAGACGATGTGCCTGATGATGATCTTCGCCGGGTCATTGTTGATGCAAAGAGACAATGCGAAAGTGAAAAGGAGTAGTTGAAGTTCGATCGCATGCTAGAGGATCACAAAAAAGGGTTGTACCCCAATTGCAAAGATGGCAACACGAAGCTCGGTACCACACTGGAATTGCTGCAGTGGGAGGTAGAGAATGGTGTACCTGACAAAGGATTTGAGAAGCTACTAGAAATATTGATGAAGAAGCTTCAAACGGATAACAAATTGCCCAACAGTACAGACGCAACAAACAAGGTTGTATGCCCTCTAGGATTGGAGGTGTAGAAGATACATGCATGCCCTAATGACTGCATCCTCTACCGCGATGCGTATGAGGAATTGAACGCATGCTCGGTATGTGGTGCATTGCGGTATAAGATCAGACGAGATGACCCTAGTGATGTTGACGGCGAGCGCCCCAAGAAGAGGGTTCCTGCCAAGGTGATGTGGTATGCTCCTAGAATACCATGGTTGAAACATCTGTTCAGAAACAAGAGCATGCCAAGTCGATGTGATGGCACAAAGATGACCGTAAGACAAACGGGAAGTTGAGAGCACCCGCTGACGGGTCGAAGTGGAGAAAGATCGAGAGAAAGTGGAGCGACTTTACAGGTGACCCAAGGAACGTATGGTTTGGTTTAAGTGTAGATGGTGTTAATCCTTTTGGGGATCAGAGCAGCAAGCATAGCACATGGCCCGTGACTCTATGTATGTATAACCTTCCTCCTTGGTTGTTCATGAAGCAGAAGTTCATTATGATGCCAGTTCTCATCCAAGGCCCTAAGCAACCCGGCAATGACATTGATGTGTACCTAAGCCATTAGTTGATGAACTTTTATAGGTATGGAATGGAAGAGGTGTACGTGTGTGGGATAAGAACGAACAGGAGGAATTTGACCTACATGTGTTGTTGTTTGTAACCATCAACGATTGGCCTGCTCTCAGTAACCTTTCAGGACAGACAAACAAGGGATACCACGCATGCACACACTATTTAGATGACACTGACAGTATATATTTGGACAAATGCAGGAAGAATGTGTACCTGGGGCATCATCAATTTCTTCCAACCAACCATCAATGTCGAAAGAAAGGAAAGCATTTCAAACATGAGGCAGATCACCGGATGAAGCCCGCCATCCATACTAGTGATCACATACTTGCTATGGTCAATGATTTACATGTAATCGTTGGAAAGTGTCCCGGCAGACTATCTGTTCTGAATGACGCTGAGAGACGCATACCCATGTGGAAGAAGAAATCTATATTTTGGGACCTACCCTATTGGAAAGACCTAGAGGTCCGTTCTGCAATCGACGTGATGCACATGACGAAGAATCTTTGCGTGAACCTGCTAGGGTTCTTAGGAGTGTATGGGAAGACAAAAGATACACCAGAGGCACACGAGTAACAGCAACGTGTGCATCAAAAAGACAGCATCCATCCAGAGCAGTATGAAGGTCCTACTAGCTACGCTCTTACCAAAGAAGAGAAGGAAATCCTCTTTGAATGCCTTCTCAGTATGAAGTTCCCGTTTGGCTTCTCGTCGAAAATAAAGGGAATAATAAATATGGCAGATAAAAAGTTCTAGAACCTAAAGTCTCATGACTGCCACGTGATTATGACGCAACTGCTTCCAGTTGCATTGAGGGGGCTTCTACCTAAAAATGTTTGATTAGCCATTGTGAAGCTATGTGCATTCCTCAATGCAATCTCTCAAAAGGTGATCGATCCAGAAATCCTGCCAAGGTTACGGAGTGATTTGGTGCAATGTCTTGTTAGTTTCGAGATGGTGTTCCCACTGTCCTTCTTCAATATCATGACGCACGCCCTAGCTCATCTAGTCGACGAGATTGTCGTTCTGGGCCCTGTATTTCTACACAATATGTTCCCCTTTGAGAGGGTCATGGGATTCTTAAAGAAATATGCTCATAACCGTGCTAGGACAGAAGGAAGAATCTCCATGGGCCCTCAAATAGAGGATGTCATTGGGTTTTGTGTTGACTTCATTCCTGATGTTAAGAAGATTGGTCTCCCTCAATCGCGGTATGAGGGGAGACTGACTGGAAAAGGCATGCTAGGAGCGGACTCAATAATATGTAGGGATGGGCATTCTTGGTCTCAAGCACACTACACAGTTCTACAGAATTCTACCTTGGTGAGCCCGTATGTCGATGAACACAAGAATATTCTATGCTCCAAACACCCGGAGCAGTGTGACGACTGGATTACATGTGAACACATCAGGACTTTCGGCAGTTGGTTGCAAACACGTCTCATGCACTATTTCTGATGAGCTATACTCGTTGGCCAGGGGATCATCTTTGACTGTAATGACTTACAAAGGGTACGAGATAAATGGGAATACATTTTACACGATCGCCCAGGATCAAAAGAGCACCAACCAAAAAAGTGGTGTCCGCTTTGATGCAGCAACCAAGAGGGGAAATGACACATATTGTGGTTACATAGTGGACATATGGGAACTTGACTATGGACATGATTTCAAGGTCCCTTTGTTTCAGTGCAAATGGGTCAATCTATCAAGAGACGGGGTACACGAAGATCCACACTACGGAATGACAACAGTGGATCTGAACAATCTTGGGTACACAGACTAACCATTCGTCCTAGCCAATGATGTGGTGCAGGTTTTCTATGTGAAGGACATGTCTCCCAAACCGAGAAAAGGAATAGATAAGGAAGCGAATACATCATACGATGAGCCAAAGCGCCACATAGTTCGTTTAGGAAAAAGAGACATCGTGGGATTGGAGGGCAAAACTGACATGTCTGCAGATTATGAAAAGTTTCATGAAATTCCTTCCTTCAAAGTCAAGGCTGACCCAAGCACCCTGTTAAACGATGAATATTATCCATGGTTACGGTGCAATAAGCAAAGGACACAAGCGAAGAAAAAGTGAAGACTTTCTCTCCATAACTATATCATTGCAGTTACATGTGAAGAATACCAAATGAAGTCAGAAAGGGTTGAAAATTGATGATGTGGCTTTGAATGGTGCATTTCGAACACACAAAAAGTATGAAGATCAAATAAGTACAGAAAAATGAAATCCCTTTGTAACAGATGAGTTTTCATCCGAAACCGTGATACTTCGAAAGAGATTAACCATTTTGTACATGAAGTGCATCAGGTTTTTGCCGTAACCCTCTCAACTTTTTAGCACATGCTATGTGGGTGAAATGATGATATCATGCCAACTTTAACCCTTTTCAGAGTTCATTTGAAGTAATTTTTAATTTCTTTCAAAACATCGTGGGAGTGGAGTTCAGAACAGAATCATCTAAAAAGCTTTTATAAACCTCTAGTATTTTTGAAACTATAATTATATAAAAATTATGCAACTAAAATTATCAAAGTATTTTTTGTTCAAAACATTAATAGCAAAAAGAATATAATGACAAAATACACTGGAAATAAATAAAACAAAAATAAATAAAGCCAAAAACAAAACAAAAATAATAAAAATTATGCAACTAAAATTATCAAAGTATTTTTTGTTCAAAACATTAATAGCAAAAAGAATATAATGATAATACACACTGGAAATAAATAAAGCAAAAATAAAAACAGGAAAAAATAAAGAAAAAAAGAAAACAAAAATAATGGAAATTATGAACTAAAACTATCAAAGTATTTTTTGTTCAAAACATTAATAGCAAAAAGAATATAATGATAAAACACACTGGAAATAAATATAGCAAAAAATAAAACTAAAACTAATAAAGCAAAAAACAAAATAAAAATAATGGATATTATGCAACTAAATTTATCAAAGTATTTTTTGTTCAAAACATTAATAGAAAAAAGAATATAATGATAAAAACACTAAGCCACAATAAAGTATTTTTTTAAGAACTTTTAATATGCAAAAAAATAACATAAAAAATGTCCACCTACTAAGCCACCATGGCCTGCATACGACTAGTAACCCAATATACATGGGCCGGGACGCAGGCCCACGGGGCAAGTAGGCCCAACAGGGCACAGACAGTTAGACATGCAATGCCTACGGTAGAGAGGAGCTCGAGACAGTAGGTGGAGCCGCGCTTATAAACCAGTATGACCGCTCCTCGCTCGGCGAGGTGGGACTAAACACCCACCGTGCCAGGAACGGGGCTTTAGTCCTGGTTGGTGGCACCAACCGGGACCAATGTAAAATATTTTTAAGTTACTAAGGTAAAATGTTCACCCCCTCCCCGATAACATTTTTTTTCTAAGTTACTACGGTAAAATGTTCACCCCCCTCTCGATATACCGGGCGACCAACTCTCGAGGCCACCCAAACCCTAGAAAAAAAAGTGTTGTCGGTATACCCCCTCCCCGGTAATATTTTTTTCTAAGTTACTAAGATAAATTGTTCATATAGAAAACTCCGGTAATATAGATTTATCAAGAATGCCCCCATTATGCATGTTCACAAGTTGATCCAATTTTTTTCTGATCCCATATATATATATAATTCTATATGTCATGTTGTCTGTCAAAGTATTGAAGAAATCCATGGCTTCATCATTAGCCGGAAGTAACCGGCGTATGTTGCTACGAAGCTCTTCAAAGTTGTTTTGGAACGGATTTCCGGATAGAATAATTCGCTTTTTGGTACAAATTTCAGCAACGTCCTTCCAAATAGCAATATTCGGAAGGCTCTTGCTGAACTTCGTACCAAAAAGCTAATTATCCTATCCAGGACTCCATTCCAAAACAATTTTGGAGAGCTTCGTACCATTATGCACGTGTTACTTCCGGTTTATGATGAAGCCGTGGTTTTCTTGAATCACTATTGGAATCGGCAAATTTGTCGTCTGCCAGTTCTTTGCCGTCAGCTGGCGGACGGCAAAGAAGCTCTTTGCCATCCGTTTCCAGAAAACAAACGGCAAACAACTAGCTGACGGCAAAGAAGCTCTTTGCCATCAGCCACTTCTTTGTCGTCCGCTAGCAGATAGCAAAGGAGGTTTGCCATCAGCGAGCGGACGACAAAGAGGGAGGTGGGACCACTGATGAGAACCAGCTAAAGGCCAGTTTCTTTGCCGTCTGCTAGCGGACGGCAAAGAAAACGTTGCCTAATTAACGCCGTGACCTCCTCTCTCTCTTCTCTCTCTCCTCCCCCGACCCCCACCGCACCCAACCCCCACCGCCGCCCGCCGCCCGCCGCCGCCCCTGCCACACCAGCTGGCCGCCGCCCCTGCCGCCCCCACCACACCCGCCAGCCGCCGCCCACACCCCCACCGCCCCTACCACCGCACCGCCGCCCGCCGTTGCGCCTGCCACCCCTGACCCCCACACCCGTCGGCCGCCGCCCCTGCCGCCCCCACCACACCCGTCGGCCGTCGCCCCCGACCCCCACCGCCCCTGCCGCACCCATCAGCCACCGCCCCATGCCTCCCCCGACCCCCCTCCCCTACGATGGCCGCCCGAGCCCCGTGGTGAGGCAGGCCATGGCACCGCCCCCCTCCCCTACGACGGCCCTCCTCCATAGGCCCCTCCTCAACCGCCCCCTCCTCCCCTCCAAGTGAGATTCTTCTCCTCTTTTTTGTTTTTTTAGGTTTACGTTTAGTTTAGATATAGTTTAGGTTTAGATTTAGGTTTAGTTTTACGTTTACTTTAGATTAGATTTACATAATTAGAAGACGAAAGAAGAAAGATGAAAAAGGAAAAGAAAATAAGAATAAGTAGAAAAAGAGGAAGAAGAAGAAGAAGAAGAAGAGGAGGAGGAGGAGAAGAAGAAGAAGAGGAAGAAGAAGAGGAGGAGGAGGAGAAGAGGAGAAGAAGAAGAGGAAAAAATAAAAGAAGGAAGAAGAAGAAGAAGAAGAAGAAGAAGAAGAAGAAGATGATGAGGAGGAGAATAGGAGAAGAAGAAGAAGAAGAAGAAGGAGAAGGAGAAGAAGAAGAAGAAGAAGAATAAGAAGAAGAGAACAGCCCCGATCCCCGACGCCATTAACCCCCAACCTACGACGCCACCGACCCTCGACCCCCGACGCCACCGACCCCCGACCACCGACGCCATTGCCCCCCCCCCCCCCGACCACCGACACCACCGACCCCCGACCACCAACGCCATCGATCCCCGACCACCAAAGCTACCGACCCCTGATTCCCGACACCACCGACCCCCGACCGCCGATGCCACTCCCCCCTGATGCCACTGTCTCCCGATGCCACTGACCCCCGACCCCCGGCACCGATTCTACCTCTTGTTTACCAAAAAGGTGCTCTTCGGCCTTCGTGAGCCGAGGAGGTCATAGTTTTGTAAATTATGAGCTAGGTCATATATTTTCCTATTTTGTTATAAAAAACATCATATTTTGTGTTGATCAGGTGAATTTCAATGTGCAATTGTTCGACGACCCCCCCGAGCATTTGACAAGCTCCCCTACTGCGTTCGTTGGTGAGCCCAAATGACATCTTCTCCCCCGGCACCCTTCAAATTTTTTGCTCTCTTCCGGTCTTCCTGCCGATGAAACTTGCTAGCTATAGGTGTCTTCAATCATCAGTATGCGTGACCACTATGCGTCTCCCGTTCTAAAGGGTTACATCTATAAATATGCTTTCATTAGCATATTTATAACCGTGATTCTTTCGAATTGTTCAACATTATCCATGGACAGCCCGAGTATGTGTAGATTGGGTTCATTTTCCCATATGCTCTGCTCCGGATCCGATGCAGAATTTCGTCAATGCCTCCCTATTGTTCTCCGGGTACACATCCTCTCTGCTTATTACCGAGACGTGTATGAGGAGAACAGCGGGGAGGTGCTGCCAAAATTGTGCGTCAGATCCGGAGCAGGGCATGAGAAAAAGAACCCAATCTACACATACTCGGGTGGGATTAGGACCTATCTTTACCTACTAGCGTCTAGATTGCATCGACGTAATAAAACTGACAAACTCTATCAACTGATGAATATGGTTTGCTAAATTATGTATATATTTTTTGTGTGTCCAGTAGCTAGGCAAGATGACTGATCGTGGGTGGATGTACATCGGTCACACTAGTCAGAAAGACATGACCCATGAATGGATGATAAAAACCAAGGGGTTTGTGAGAGTCGCATTTGCAAATGGATAGAAAACAACCTGGTGCCCCTGTGTCGCATGCGACAACTATCATAAGAGGTCAGAGTTGGAAATGATCATACACCTACAAAAGTGGGGTTTTACGCCTAATTATACAGTCTGGACATTTCATGGTGAGTCTTCCCAACATGCCAGAGCTGAGGTGGTTCGTCGTTGCACCGATGAGCATGGTACCGGGATCGAAGACATGGTGCAAGACTTTGATGATGCTCGGGATTCGGACGATGAGATGGAGGAATCTGCAAAGGCCTTCTATGAAATGTTGGAGTCTTCAAAACGTCCTCTCCACGAGCACACTAAGCTTTGTCAGCTGGATGCCATCACACAAGTAATGGCTCTGAAGGCAAAGTTCAACCTGGGCAGAGAATGCTATGACGCGATGATGACGATATTTGGACGCTTTCTACCCAAAGGCCATGCATTGCAAGCAAACCTGTACCAGTCGAACAAAATCCTACGTGCACTTAAGATGCCCTATGAGAAGATAGATGCCTGTGAGAATGGATGTGCCTTATTTAGGCTTGAGTATGCAGTCTTCAATTATTGCCCCATTTGCAATTCTTCCAGGTATGTTGTGGTAGACAACGGTATCGGTGAGAAGATTCAGACCAAAATCCCCATTAATGTTCTTCGGTACCTGCCAATCATACCAAGACTTCAACATATTTTCATGGTCGAAGAGACGGCCAGACAGATGATGTGGCATAAATTGGGCAAAAGAACAGAACTAGATCAATGCAGATGGGAATCTGATGTTGGGACACACTTCAGACGCTTTTGTGTGGAAGCACTTCGATGAATTACATAAGGATAAAGCGGCAGATCCAAGTTATCCTTGAGTTGCCATCAGCATGGATGGGTTCAATGTGTATGGTATGACGGCAGCACAATATAGTTGTTGGCCTGTATTTGTCATTCCACTCAATCTCCCCCCCCCCCCAAGGAGAGATTATGAAAATAAAGAACATTTTCCTGACGTTGATAATTCCAGGGCCCAAATATTCGGGGAAGAATATGAATGTGTGTACAGCCGCTTAAGGATGAATTGAAAGAAGCCTGGGATAATCGGATCAAGACATATGACACCGCTACCAAAAAGAACTTCAAAATGCAAGCGTGGTACATGTACTCGTCGCAAGACTTGCCGGCGTATGCGCTATTCATTGGCTGATGTGTGCATGGAAGGTTCCCGTGCCCCACATGCAAGGCAGCTCTTGAGTTCCGTTGGCTGCAGGCAGGTCGCAAGTTTTCTTGCTTCGACTAGACAGTTCCTAGATCCTGACCATAAGTTCAGAAAAGACAAGAAGAATTTCATCAAAGGTAGAGTTGTCAAAAACACTACACCACATACGTTAACAGGCCAACAGACCCTGGATCAGATAAACGCTCTCGAGCCGGATCCAAATCGTCCAGGGTATTTCAAAGGGTATAATACGGAACACGCCTGGACTCACAAGATATGTTTGTGGGATCTGGCTTACTTTAAAGACCTCTTTTACCCACACAACATCGACGTGACGCACACTGAAAAGAATATCGTTGAGGCCCTTTTCGGTACATTGTTCGGTATAGAGGGGAGGTCAAAGGATAATCCTAAGGCTAGAGTCAATCAGGAGGCTCTATGTGATAGACCGTTACAAAACATTCGACAACCAAAAGGAAAGAAGAACTGGATGAAGCCAAAGGCATGGTTCTATCTTGGAAGGCCAGCTATGAGGGAAATGATCTTGTGGGTGAAAATGCAGTTGATGTTCCCCAATGGGTATGCAGCGAATCTAAAGAGGGGAGCGAGTCTTGACGAATTGAAAATATTTGGTCTCAAGAGTCATGATTGGCACATATGGCTTGAGCGGGTAATGCCGGTGATGTTGTGTGGCTTTATCCCTGAGGATGAATGGCTAGTACTGGCAGAGCTGAGCTATTTCTTCCGTGCTCTTTGTGCGAAAGAACTATCGCCTGACGTGCTAGACGAACTAGAAGAGTTGGCGCCGGAGTTGATCTGCAAGTTAGAAAAGATCTTTCCACCGGGCTTCTTTAATCCAATGCAGCATTTGATTTTGCATCTCCCGACTGAGGCAAGATTGGGGGGCGTGCTAAATCGTTGGTGCATCGCAATTGAGAGGATGCAGAAGACACTTCGAGCAAAATGTAAAAATAAACGTAGAGTTGAAGCATCGATGGCCGAGGCATTCATTACTGAGGAGGCGGCAAACTTCATGACAGCACACTACAAAGCCAAGAATCTTCATTTGCATAATCCGAAGCCTTAGTACAATAATGGCGACCGTGAAAAAGGTCAATCCAACCTCAGCCTATTCAAAGGGAAGCTCGCACCAGCCGGTGCTTCGAAAGCAATAGCATTGGATGTCGAAGAATGGCGTACCATTTCGTTGTATATCTTCAACAACCTAACGGAAGTGCGGCCGTACATCGAGTAAGTTCTCGGTACATTGTTTTGCAACTTCTAGTTCCTTTAAAATGCTCTTATTCCCGGATATGTGATACAGTCGATACGTCGCCAAATTCTCGGATGTAGTGGTGATCCAAAAGGATTCCATCGAAGAGTATGAGCTTCTGGCAAAGCATGGAGGCGGTTATCCCGGTTTCATCTCTTGGTTTAAGCAAACGGTAATTTCCATTAGACGATTTCATTTATTCGTCTAGTTTGCGGCTAATGCAACAATCCTTTTGTATTAAACTTGTAGGCTAATGCAGAGTCTATGGACTCCGAATTGAGACGAGTCGCTAATGGTTTTGACTATAAGGTCCGTTCATTTGACAAATACGACATCAACGTGTATCGCTTTCGTACTTTTGGCAAACAGCTATCTATGGCAAACCAAAAGTTTACAAATTGTTGTGTCTCTGCTGTCGACGAAGGAGGGTTTGAGTATTATGGAAGAGTTGAAGCAATTTATGAACTTACATTCTTTGGTGAAAACCCACCAAATGTAGCGACCCGAGTCAAAACGAGTCAAGCCTCTGTGTTTTTTGTGCCATCCCTGGATCAGTATGCTAGCACACACAGTACATCAATGTATATATCAAAGTGCAATCACATGTAATTAACGTAAAACTGATATATACCTTAAAATCTCAGCGGAAACAGTCAACGGGAGTGGAGTCCCAATAACACCAACGGCAGGTTGAGTGTAGACCGTAACCCTGAATCGTACTCTTACCCGTCGTAGAGCTTATCTGCAACATAAGACGTTGCAGCCATGTAGGTCAGCATTTTGAATATGCTGGCAAGTCACAAAAGAGGGGGTGTAAAGTAATCATCTATTCTACATGCATATATGGCAAGTGGGGTAGTGGGTTTTGCATAAAGCCAAATTTTTCCTACAACAAGAGAGGGCAAAAGCATAATTACTACAAATGTTGGTTGATTAAAGAGATGGTTCCACCAACCAATTCTCATACCCAAGTTGACATTAATACCCACATCAATGTAATTAATTATGTTGAGAGTTCCAGATAGTTTCAGTTCCTTTCGCTCAAGTTGTCCATGACCGTGGACATGGCTAATCGATTAGGTTTGAGTACTCTGCAGAGTTTTGCACACGTTCCCCACAAGATTTGGTCGCCTCCGTTTGATTTCTCGCACTTCAGGGTGTTTGAGAAACGAATGACCAAAACATGGTCTTCCAAAGGGTTTCCCTGCGACTCTGTCGGTGCCCATCCTTTCCTACCGTTTTTCTACATCTCGTAGCACCGCCTGTCCAGGGTCACCACGATATCCAACCAAGCCAGAGCCCATAATGACTTGTGGCTGTGTAGGTAATCCTTGGGTCTTGAAGCATCCATCCATCTCTTTGTGCCTGGGTGGACCTTTCTGGATGAATATTGGCACATCTCCAGCATCATCTAGGCTAACCACTGGTTTCTCCAGGGCGCCGTTCAACCATCATCCACCCAGAGGTATGTTGAAAACTCGAAGTCTTGAAGTCTTGATCATTATGTAGGTCTTGTACTTATTAACTCACAACTCTCATGAATCACACAACCAACCCCGTCTACTAATAGCATAGCAAAATGTAAAACAACGTTTCCCGGGGCCAATGTGTCAAAGGGTTGAGGGGGTACCTACCACATGATACTACAACAAGTAAACAAGTTTCCAATTTACCTACTTTGCATGCAATTGGGGTGATGGAAGAACTAATGCAATAAAACATAGGTATACATGGTCAAAGTGACTTGCATGTACTGTTGATGAAGAAAATACCGCTCTCAGAGATAACTGATAGACTATTCGTCACTCTCTGATGAAAATCTATACAAACAACATTGCATTCTTATAAGCAATCATACTAGAAGTCAATACTAACAATCAAAAAGGCAACACAAAACCAAATGCAACATGGTGGTGATGAAAGGAAATACTTAAGACAAAACTCAAATGACAAAACTACATCAACACAACTAAGGTGGTGATGAAGGGAATACCTAAGACAAAAGTTAAAATCAACAAAACTTCATCAACACAACCAAAGTTGGTTTTCTCCACAAGTACATCCAAATTTTCAAAAGTAGCAAACAACAACAAAGTAAATATAATAGAAGTATTTTTTTAAAATATTTTACTAGCAAGAAGAATTACTTTTGAAGAACAACTAAGAACTAAAGAAAACAATACTCTAGCAACTTAAGTTTTTAACTACTAGAACATATCATCAAGAAAAAAAATAAGTTAATAAAAGAAAAACAAATTTTAAAGAAAATAATTAACAGAAAGTATTTTCTCATAAGTCTTCATTTTGCAAAGAGAACTAATTGAAAAGCTTTTATAAAGATTCTTCTTCTGATAAGGTCATCCTTGGCTTAAACCACAAACAATCTCAACTATAATACAAATTGTTTCTGGTCTAGACCTTGACTAACAGCAAATCAAAATTATAAAACAATTTGTGGAACTATTTTCAAATAGAAGATCAACATAGCAATGAAAATCCAATTGCAAGTTATAGTTGAACTAGAATTGATTTTCATGCAATCAACCAATAAAATATTATTTGTTTTGAAGGGCTACTATTATCTAACAGAAAACTTTATAAAATCCATCACTAATATAAAATAAAAAAATATTTTAAAACAATTTAGAACAAAAGAAATATAACTAAACCTAACAAGAACTAAACAGAACCTGTTTTGGTTCAAAATACTATTATAAAATATTTCTAAAAATTTCCAAACTCTACCTACTGATAACTAAGGTCACTAGTGACAAGTAGAAAAAAGAATCAACTAAAAATATATTTTTAAACTCAAGATATTCAGAAAATAAAATTTGAATCAAATCTGTTTGAAATCAATTTTAAGTTATTCAAATTTTGTCAAACTTGGTATTTAAAGAAACTAAATAAAATTTGTGACACAATGCAAAAAGAATCAATCAAAAACTCTAAATATTTTAAAAGATATAACAAAAGTAATATCAGAACCTATTCTATTTTGTAAAACAAAAACAGAAAAAGGAAAACTAAACTAACAGATAGGGGGGGTGATGTGGCGCTCTGTGATTGGTCGGAAGGGTGGGCGTGCGGGTGTTTGCGGGCGGACGACCAACGTTAGAAGAAAACGTTTCGGCGTTTTAATTGTTCTAATCTGGATCGTTAGATCCAGATCCAATGGTTAAGAGAGGGGGTGGGGAGCTCACAGGGGAGGTCGCCGGCGAGGGAGGTGCTCCGGTGAGGCCGAGGCATCGAGGTCGACGGGGAGGCGTCTCCGGTGGTCGGGGATGGCGTCGGAGGGGTCCAGTCGATGGCGACGGACCTCCGGCGTCCGTTGGTGGAGACGACGGGGCGAGGGAGCGTCGGAGTTGAGCTCCACGAGCTCGGGATGGTGGTGGTTGAGGGGAACTCCAGTGAGGTAGTCGAGGAAGGTGCTCCAGGGACTTCTGGCAATGATGGAGGGGTCCAGGTGATCATGGTGGCACTCCGGTGATGATGGGCTAGGTCAGGGGGGGTCGGGGAGGAGGGTGGTGAGTAGCACGAGCTCTGGGAGATTCGGGTGGAACGGAGCTCGGGCAAGGGATTCCGGTGAGGGGAGGGGGTCGGACAAGGGGGGAAATGGGGGAAACAAGAGGCGGGGTCGTCGGGGCTTTTATAGGCTGCCTTGGGACGGGGAATGGAAGGGGAGGAAAAATCCGGTGCGGATTCGTCGCCGGCGAGGTAAGGGGAGGAGCGATGGAGGGGACGACTGCAGAGGTGACGCGGACGGTCGGTGGGACCGGGGCGTCAGTGAGAGAGAGAGGAGGGGCGCGGTCAGCGGTGGCCGATGCGGAGGAGTTTCGGGGGAGAGGTTAGAGGCGGTGGGCCGATGGGCGTTAACTCACTTAAATAGTTTCCTCTTATTAATTAACAGAGTATTAAGAACAGCATTAAGGCATTCAAATCCTGCAAAAAAAATAAAGTTTAATATATCGAAATTATCAGGGAAATAAATGCCATTTAATGAACATTTTTCCTCTATCAAAAAGAATACTTTAAAGAAAAATTATTTTCAAAAAATGCCTAAATGACTTTATTTAATTTTTGCAAATATTTTTCAAATAACCCCTTGGGTTTTATGATTAAAAAAAACTTCACAAAAATACCCCTGGTTTGGAGTGTCATATTACTCCTCTCTAAAAACTTTGTCAAGGGGTTTGAATGCTTACAAATTCAAATAGGGAATTCAAATATGGAAGTGAAACTCCATATGAGAATTTCTCAAATAGTTTTCATATCCTTCTTTTAAACTTCCAACTCCTATTTCATATAGTTTGAAGAAGTCCTTTTATCCTCTCTCATGAAAATCATTGAGTTTCATAAAGTTTCTGAATTTGAACTATTTGAAAATCAAACCATTTTCAAATCCCTTTTCATTCCTTTAAATGGAAGAAGTCATATCATCTTCACTCTGGGATTTTGTGATGAAATGAATTTGAATTCTTGTAGAGTGAAAGTTTTGCGAAAGTCATTATATTCCCTCTCATTCAAAAGTTTTCAAAAGTTTCAAATTTTCACTCGATTTCAATCACTCAAACAAACAAACAATCATTCTAGTATTTATTATAACATTCCAAAATTTGGGATGTTACACCAAATGTCGTAGTCTTCAAATGTTATTAGTTCCAGCCGAAACAGACTAAAAGGAATCATGAACATATAGGGCTAGTCGAAATCAAACAAAGCACAAATTTAGATGTTCCCGGTGTCTATATTACGGCTCAACAGGCGACCCAAGTTTTCTATCTACCGTGGGCCTGCCAAACGGATCCAAATCTGAATGGTTGGGATGTCGTTTATGATGTGCCGCCACATTTTAGACCACCTCCCCTCAACGAAGATGACTATGAACCTCACATTAACCCAGACACATATGAAGGAGAATTCTTCCAAGAAACACGTGTTTCCAAAAAACGTTTCAAGAACCGCTCTACTTCACCCCAGAACATTGAGGTAGACAGCGACAATGAATCCGACTTCACCCCTGAGCCGAAACAAGAAGAGACAGAAGAAGAAGAGGTTACTGCTGCCCATGACCTGTCAATGCTTGACCGATTACATAAAGGAGGCCTTCCACATGTTGATGCATTTGTTGATGATGCTGATGAGCAGGTCATTACTGATAGTGATGATGATTATGCATTTATTGATCCCAGAGCATATATAGACAATGAAGATTAATATTAGTAATGTCAGGATTCAATTATTATTATGTACATATATATTATTAATTAGTTCATGTTATTAGGTATTCAATTTTTTTATGTTGAACTAATTTCGTTCACTCTTTGTCATTGCAGGTCTTGACAGATGGTGGGCGCGGGTCGAGAGCCCTCTGAGCCTCCTTCCTTGGCGCGTGCTGGGAGGGGTGCTATTATTCCACCCCAGAAACTCCGAAGAGCACTGGTACACAATATGCAGACACCAGTGGGTGCTTCTTCTTCAACCAGGAGAGGTCGAGGGAAGACGAAGAGAGGTGCTAGAGGTAGGAAGGCTGTTGCGCCTTCCTCGCCGACACCCCCAGCTGATTCTCCCGACCACAGGAGTGCTCCATCTTAGTTGGACCGTCTGACTTGGACCCGTCCCGGACTCCAGTCGCCGAGCCTCAGGCAGACGAGCCTCGGGTCACCGAGCCTTCGTCCCAGGAGACTTCGGTCCCAAAGTCTTCGTCCCAGGGGACTCCGGTCCCAGAGTCTTCGTCCCACGTGACTCCAGAGGCTAGTGGCCATGCTGATGGTGGCGAGGACAACTTTTCTGAGGATAGCTATAGCAAGGGCGAGCTGGTTGAGGAGGGCAAGAAGGTCTACCAGCGTCGTGGTACAAAGCTCCCGCCCGTGTTGGCGACCCGCGATCAGAGGTGGTTGACTGTGCCTAATGCGGAGAAGTAAGTGCATTTACTCTTTTTTAACCTTTTTCCTTCATGTTTCTTCAAATTAATATCTAATGTGTTGGCCTTGTCATACTGCAGGGGTTGGAAACACAACCCTGGTGTCCGCAGGCCCAACCAGGTCCTTGGTGTGCTTCTCCGGCACCACTTCTCGGGGAAGGTCAAGTTGCCCGGTGAGGGTGAGGTTCCCCAGGTAGCACTGACCTCGGAGCTGTACGTGGCTGCCTTGCCCCGCCAGAGAAGAGGGTCGACAATGTCTTGTGCGAGACGGTGGCCGATATTGTGATTCGGCAGTTTTGGGCAATTTCTCCTTTACAGAATTAAAAATCAATAGCACCTAGTGATTGTACTAATCAGTGTTGTCTTGTTTGATTGCAGACCTTCTACAGGTGTCTTGAGTAACATGAGGTGGACGCGGCTATTGTTCTCGTAGCTGAGTGCAAGCGCCTACTTCAGAACTTATGGCACGAGGCTCGGGTGTAGGCTATTTGTGACTACTACGCCTCGACTAACATTAAGAGGGCCAAGAAGAAGTGCTGCAAAAAAGTTCAGAGTAAGGAGAAGTACATGAAGGTAATTACCTATTATTAAGGCCTTATACTTAGTTTCCTTGATTTGATTCATAGGCGTAGCGCTGAAATTTCTCTTGTCTAACTTAGGTGCCCGCGAGATGGTGTGTGGATAGGACAGACTGTTGGGAGGCATGGGTGGATGAGTGGTGCTCTCCCAAATGGCTAGCCGACCACAACAAGACCAAGGATAAGTGTGCCCAAATGAAAGGTGTGCCACACCATCAAGGGACCTCCAACCTGTTTGAGCTCAGGGATCACTTGGTATGTGGTTTGCTTCATGATTCATGCAATTTCATTCTTCATGCTAGCTTGAGCCCTTAACTAATATTTTGTTCCTCTCTTTTAGGCGCGACACAACAAGAAGGAGGTGCCGCCGCTGTTTGACCTCTATGCCATGGCCCATACTGCCTCGTATAAGAAGGCCAAGGCATTCTCTAAGGATGACCTCGATCATCCAGAGAGCTTTAGCAACATCTCCTCCCACAACAAGCTCGTGAGGTACAAAGATGAGGGTAAGGTGAGGAAAGGGGAGGACTTCAACCCGAGCCAGAGTCCTTTTGATCCAGAGCTCGTGATGATATCTGGTGGCGGGAGTCCCCATGGATCGATAGCCATTGAGGATGGACTGATATGTTGTCCAAGAACTCTCCCAGAGATCAAGAAGCGCCAGACGAGCTCCGATCCTGAGATAAGGCCTCGTCCATGGCCAATGGAGCTCACCATCGAGCCTAGGGCCCAGGAGTTTCTGGCGGAGGCAAACAGGCAGGCGGCGCAGAGGGAGAGGGACATGGAGGAGAGGACGGCTAAGCTGTTGGAGGAGGAGAGGAACCAAAACGACGCGTCTCACCAGGCCTTATACGAGCTCCTCATGGTAAGTTTCTCCTGCATATTAGCCAAATCATGCACATAATGTTCGTTTCATCACTAACTAATATGACTGACTCGTGAAAACAAAATGTGCAGACCGTGTGCCAGAACAATGGTCACACCCCTCCGTCGATGCCCCAGATTGGTATAGCACCCATTGTGACTTTCCTTTGAATGGTCATTAGTTACTAGTATTCACATTTGAATTGCATCATGCTAACGAGACATTACAAATGATCTTTGGTGCAGCGTGCCTCCCGACAAGCATCGATCGATCCTTCTGCGTCTGCCGCAACCCCGACCAGTCCTTCGCCGTCTCACACTGGCGCAAACCCGACCGGTCCTTCACCTCCATGATGATGGTAAGTTTTCCCAAGTGTTTTGCTTAACAAATGCATACTTAGCTTAAGAAATGACCTATTTAGCTCCAAAATGACCTATACGTAGCTTCTTTAGTTCATTTATGACATACAAAGCATACTGAGGTAAAAATGGCATGATAACCTTGGTTTAGCTCCAAAATGACATAGACTTAGCTTATTTTCCTCCAAAATGACAAAATAACCTTACCTACCTCCAAAAGGACCGATTACAACTAGGATAGCTCTAAAATGACCTACACTTGCCATTTTGTCCTCCAAAATGAATAAATATGACTAGTTAGCTCAAAAATGGCATAACTACCTAGGTTAGCTCAAAAATGACCTATACTTAGCTTCTACAGTTCATTTATGACATACTTAGCATACTTTGGTAAAAAAATGGCATGATAACCTTGGTTTAGCTCCAAAATGACATAGACTTAGCTTATTTTCCTCGAAAATGACATAATAAGCTTACGAAGCTCCAAAATGACCTATTTACCTAGCTTAGCTCTAAAATGACCTACACTTAGCATTTTTACCTAGCTTAGCTACAAAATGGCATTTTTACCTACCTTGGTTGGAAGAAGAAGAAGATAAAGAAGAGGAGAGGAGAAAAAGAAAGAGAAGAAAAATTCTTCTTCTTCTTCTAGCTAGTCTTCTTCTTCTTCTTCTTCTTCTTCTTCTAACTTTGTTCTTTACCAATTTGTAGATTTGCTTTAGATGAGGAAGCTTGCGTTGATGGAGTCTACTCTTCTTCTTGTGCTTCCTTTTTGTTTTGATTTTGTACGATGAACGTTGTTGTTGGATATGTTGTTGGAAACTTGTTAGATATGTTGTTGGAAACTTGTTGTTGGATATGTTGTTGGATATGTGTTGGTATGCTTGTTGAAAGTATTCTCAAATGTATATATATATATGAAATTCTGTGAAATTGAATGAATTTAAGAAAAAAATAGAAAAACCAGGGGCTATATAGGCTCATTGTCATCTGTTGGCAGACGTCAAAGAGCTTTGCCATCAGCCAGCAGACGGCAAAGCTGCCACGTGGCAACTACCTGTGCAACCTTGGGTGGCACTGTGCTGGCCTATCTGGTTGCTTTGCCGTCTGCCAGCGGACGGCAAAGCACACCATTAACCCCTAACGGACCTAAGTTGACACGTGTGCCGTCCATGCCCTTTGTCGTCTACTGGGGGACGACAAAGATGCAAAAGTCTTTGCCATCAGCTAGTAGACGGCAAATTGGCCTTTGCTGGAGCTTGTTCAGCCGGATGTGGTTCCGTCTGCTGGCTGACAGCAAAGACATTTGCCGTCCGGCATGCATGCCTTTGCCGTCAGCCATGCCAGATGGCAAAGTTGCTGATTCCTGTAGTGAATCCTTTGACACTAGACAACATGACATATAGAAGGGTGGATGAGATCAGGAAAAATATGGACCATTTTCTGCACATCCAGAATGGCGCCATTTTGTTAAATTCCTAAAAGGTTAAGAGAATCCCCTATCACCCGACCAAACCCTAGAAGCGTCGAGGGACACCCCTAACCCTGGAAGTGTTGTCGAGGCCATCCCAAATCGTAGGGAAGTATATTAATTGCCATGTTTTAATATTTGCAGAAACTATGGATCAAAGAGACTTGGAACAAGAACAGTTATTGGGGGACATAATCCGAGGCGGTCCTGATGATGTCTTGTCGTTTCTCAACGACACCCATGGTCTTGAAGGAGAGGAAGGACCTGATAATGATGGCTCCGGTCACCGAATGCTGGAGGAAGAAGGAGACCATGGTGATGGCTCTGGTGACCGAACGGAGGAAGGAGATGTTGCAAAGTCCGACAAGGTATATATTAATTAAGCATGTGTTGACTAGCCAATTGATGCATTAATTGTTTCGGTATGTACATATATTAACTCTTATTTCTTCTTTCATATAGCCCTCCGAATCGAGCCAAACTTCGGTAACGAGACGAGGCCCGAAGAGAAGGTTGGGCAAGGAAGAAAGGTTCACGATCACAGCACTCGCGGACGATGGCCTACCGATTGAACCAAAGCGTACCAAGGACGCATTTGCTGCTCAGTGCGGAGCAATTGTTAGGGACAACATCCCGATCAAAATAAACCAATGGAATAAGCCTAAGGACAACAACCCTGAAATTTCTTATGTCACCGATAGACAAAAAGATGATCTTTGGACCTCGCTGAAGGCAAATTTCACCCTACCGCCAAAGGAGGATCCGAATAACCCAGTTATAGAGCCACTGGTCAAGGCGTGTGCTCTTAAGAAGATGGAAGATCTATTCAAGAG
This sequence comes from Hordeum marinum, assembly GCA_022496015.1. Lineage (NCBI taxonomy): Eukaryota > Viridiplantae > Streptophyta > Magnoliopsida > Poales > Poaceae > Hordeum > Hordeum marinum. The sequence continues at coordinate 32,293,963 of CM039676.1, forward strand.
GTGGAAGAATGAGTTGAAATCAAAGTTTTTCGACAAAGGGAAGACTCCATAATTCATCGGCCGATTTGAGAACATAAGAGATCATTGGCCCGAATTTGTGGCCTACAAGACATCGGAGAAGAGTAAGAAAATGTCCGAGACAAACAAGAACAATGCTGCAAAGAAGCGGTATCACCATCACACGGGGTCAGGTGGCTACCTCAAAGCCCTCTGTTGTGGGACAAAGCTAAGAATGACCTTCTTGCTAAAGGGGTCCAACCAGAGACATTGAATTGGCCAGACCGTTCAAGGACTTGGTTCTTCGGGGTTGGGGGAACTTTGGACCCTGAAACGGGGAAGTGCCGTTGGACAAACGAGCAACTTGCAATACCCGTCACGAAGCTTCAGAAGTATATCACCGCAGCGCATGAAGGGACGTTCATTCCCGACAGAGAGAAGGACGAGCTAACTGAGGCCCTAAGGAATGCTGAGCACCCTGGACGAACACGAGGCACACCAAGCTCCGTTCCGTGGATGGTTGGGTTTCCCAACGTAGGCGGTTACAGAAGCCAACAGAGAAAGAGGAAAGCGGAGCTGAGCGAAATGCAGAAGCTCAATGCAAGACTAGAAAAGCTAGAGGAAGCTGAGAGCCAGCGAGCTGCCAGCCAACCATCTCAGCGGCACAAAGCTACCCCAAAAGCTACCCCACCATCTCAGCGGAGAAGTAGCGTGGCTTCCACGGAGCCTGTTCAGCCTAACTTCACAACTCCTAGCTACCCCGTGGATACTATCAACGGAGGTTCAATATTGCGGGCTTTGGACGAAATTCCGGAACCTCACTTTCAAGGCGGCTCTCGGCTCTGTTGCACCTCCTCAACCCAACGGAACTTTTCACTGCCTTCCGATTCCACATGGCTATGTTGTTGTGATGGTGGATGAAGTAATGGAGGGATTTGATGATCCCGAGCTTGAACACTATACTGGTGAAGGGGAGAAGAAGTTGGTTCATGCTATGAGGAGTACATGTCTATGGCCGAAGGAGTACATCAAGCTTCCAAACTAGACGCCTTCATCTCCTCCTCCTCCTCCTCCTCCTCCTCCGGCGTGTGAGGGCGCTCCGCCTCCACCTCCTCCTCCTCCTCCGGCGAGTGATCAGGGCACTCCACCTCCTTCTCCGGCTCCTCTGACGCATGATGGCACTCTGCCTCCTCCTTCGCCTACTTCGGCGCGTCGGAGCAGTCCGCCTCCTCTTCTGCCTCGTCGGCAACGGAGAAAGACAGACACCACCGCTCCGGCTCCTCAAGCGTGTCGGAGCACTCCGCCTCCTTCTCCGCCTCGATAGCAAGGAAGAGAGATGCCGCCGCTCCAGCGGCTAGCAGCACAAGCAGAGGCGGGAGGCAATTCAGATACGTTCCATCTCTCAAGCCTCCGGAAAAGTTACCATATGATAGGACCTAGCAGGAAACCGAGGACTTATGTAGTGCCCAAGTGAGGGACCATTTTTCAAACAAAACTCCACCTGTGAAGGAGAAGCCAGATCCACTGAAAGTGAAGCGCACTATCGATGCCCTGAAGCGACCACCACCGCCTCCGCCGGATTCCAACTATGTCCGTTGTCTTAAAAAGACATATGAAGATGCGCGGCGGTCAGGAAGTACTTCCAGTGATGCAAGGTTAGCAAAACAAAGAAGTGGGAAAAAATTCCCCAGCTCGGCGAACAGGAGAACCAATCGTGCCCCCCGCACAAGGTGTCTAGCACTATCGCCGCTGATCATCCGGGGATGGTGCCCAGTACAAATCCTGCTGATTACATGAGCGATGATGTACAGTTTGAGCTGTTGGAGATGGACGAATTCATATACCGGTATGGGCAGCCTCTAGTCAAACCTGATGATCCTCCTCTAACAACGATGATGTGAAGATTCCATAATTGGTACCTGGAAACCTGCCGCGAGTCTGGGAAGAATACTGTGACGATGAGAATTAAAGAGGAGCACGACCTCGTTGGAATGGAGCAGTTGTCTGTTGAATTTGAAGAGTTATTCCAGTTATACAATCAAAAGGCCATCAACAAAACAATCGTAACTTAATACTGTCTGTAAGTACTACTTCTATAATTAAGTCTCTATATATAGCTCAGCTCTTTCATTGCATCTATATATAATTATCCTCACTATATTATACAGATTGAAGATCGTTGAATGCAGAAAAGCACAAATCTATGACATTGGGTTCATTAATCCAAATATCAGACATGAGTATATGGTTAAAAAGAATGCCACACAAACCGAGGACAACTTGCTATAATCGTTGCTTGCAAATCAAAACAAAGAGATAATACTCTTTACTTACAACTTCAAGTGAGTGTTACTATCTTGTGCATATTCGGTTTCCCTTATTACTCGAGGTTATAGTAATGTAATTGATGAGTTATGCACGCATGCGCAGCTTCCACTTTATTCTGCTAGAGATTGAGGTTAAGCGGGGAGTAGTAACCGTCTTAGACTCAAAACGAAAAGATCCCGAGGATTATGCGGACATGACTGAAATGCTCCAGAAGTAAGTTCAATCAATCATTATCGCATCATATCGGCAAGTTTGTTCATTTTCTGATATCAAGTAATTATTTTGTCTGTCTGGCAGGGTTTGCAAAGAGTTCACCGCAATTGTTCCGGCACTGCCGAGGGAGCTGTGATTTCTACACCCAAAAGTAAGTACTACTAACTAGTTTCGCGCATCTCCCACTGATTCTAGTTTCATCAATACCATTTATCATGCTTGATTATCAGTTTGATTGAACTCTATTTCTCGTAAAGTGCTTGTGGCAGGAAGCCGGGAATGATTTTTGTGGATACTACGTTTGCGAGTTCATCTACAATGCAACGACCCATACGCGGGGCTACTCTGAAAAACAATATGAGGTGCGTAAGCAATAATATTCACAATTTTATTTTATTATAATGATTTGTATTGAGTTTCATTCATATATATGTATTGACCCCCTTCTTCAAATTAGATGTGGTAGATGCGAGATGAACTCCTACCACATGATTGTACATGAGCAATTCAAGAAGAATTGGCAGGATTCTTTGTTGACCACGTTATAAATAAAGCCGGAGAATATCATCTGGAATTTGACATTAGATGTTAGGGATTGTAAGAGATCTTATATTGTATATATGTAGCTAGTAGCGTCGGATAGATATACGAAAACTTGTTGGATGACCAATCTCTCGGAGAAAGAGAGGTTGATCACTTCTCTCTCTATATGTTCATGACGATCTACTGTACTTAATGGTTCCTTCATTTTCTTACTAGCTAGTGCGTCGAGTTCTCTCTATAGTAGCTACCGTCGACCAAGCACGGAGAAAGAGTGGACACTTCTCTTTATTAGCTAGCTAACACAGTATGAAATCCCTAAATTAACCCCTACAAAAACCCCGTGAACCCCCCCCCCCCCCCCACACACACACACACACTTTCAAAAAAACAAAAACTCAGCTCCTACCAGATGCGGACGCGTGGATGCCTTTTGGTCCCGGTTGGTGTTACCAACCGGGACTAAAGGTCCTCCTGCTTGGGCTCCCCGCAGCGGCCACGTGGAGCCCCTTCTGTCCCGGTTTGTAAGCGAACCGAAACTAAAGGTTTAGGGCTTTGGTCCCGACCCTTTAGTCCCGGTTTCAGAACCGAGACTAATGGGCCTCTGGAACCATGACAAATGGGCCGTTTTTTACTAGTGTAAGGTGGAGGCTACATGGCTCTTGATCTCATCTAATTCGGTACACAAAGACTCTCGATAGCGAAATACACCCTCACTGTAATCTCTCACACAAGGTACCCCATCATGAATACAAACACAAAGCAGATCTATGGTATTACTCATCACTAGGGGCATCAACCTAGGTAAAATATTCGTGTATTCTTTGTTCTGGTACTTCTAGTCATGTCGCCACTCTACCGAGGGTACTGACGACTTATCGCTCCGTCATCCGTTGCTCGCTACCTTGCACGCCGATAGTCGCGGCCCTCCGACTCCGACAGCCTTCCAAACGGCACATGCGCCGAGTGGCATCCCATTGGAGCAGTTGTCAGTGGTTTCGGGTGTCACCTGAAAGGGGATAGCACGAACTGCATGGATAGTGGTGGGGCGTTGCTGAGCTGCAGGTGTGCACCCAGTCTGTCGGGGACGTGCGTGGAGGAGCTCCTTCCCCAATCCATCCGTGGCCGGAGGAGGGCAATGTGTAACCCTAGTTCCTCCTCGTCGAGCGTTGACGAGCAAGAGATCTACACGGCGAGCTTCTGCTAGTTGGTGGAGTTCGGAGTCACCGGTGGGCATGGTGGAGACGGTGGATTTGGGTGGGGACAGGAAGCGGATGAGACGGGCGAGGAGCAGACAGGTCGAGTGACTTAGGGTTTGTTAGAGTTTTGCTGGTTGTCTTTGGATATTTGTTCAGAAAAGAACACGGTCGGTGCGGGCCATAATGGGTCGGGCAGACATGACGGATGCGTCTGGACTTCTTCGTATCCGAGCCGGATTTAGACTCGATAATATGAAGAACGCCAAACAACCAGAGTGTTTGGGACGAGGAGCCGGCTCAGTCAGTTTTTCTTTGACCGGGTGCCTGGCTATAGATACTCTTGGTTAACTGGTTAACTTTTCTGAAAGATTAGCATGGTGTAAAACGTCAGCCCATATATAAGTAGAGACCAACTCCTATGCTATCACTGAACGAACACCGCACTATCAATCAGTCGTACGTATATAACCAATAATTTTGCATCCACATATATAACGGAACAAAACAAAGCAAACGACATGCTCAAGCGACGTGTTATGACGGCACTGTTGCTGGCTAGCAGCTCAATATTTTGACAATTCGCATGTTAAAGTTGGTAGACGACGAACAGTGTTGCCTTTTTGTATAGGTAGGACATCCTTGCGTCATCAGGCACTATATATAGCTAGCTTGTCAGGTCACCATGATTGTTGGCACTTAGCTGATGATCAGGTGAACTGCACTTGTCGATGAAGCCATGCATGGGCCACGTAAACATCTGAATGCACGTGTCAAGGCCTCGACGCGCCGCTAATTGCCAGGTTTCCAAGCAAGATTTTATTTGAGATGTGATGGATGATGCGAAAGCGTAAGGCACCCCACACGCACGCATATGTAAATTGTCCACGATTATTTGCGTCAATATCTCCTTCTAGATTGAAAAGAGGTGTCAGATGTGAATAAATTAGTTATTTGTCCGTAAAATGAACACCGAGTTCAGCCCTAAATAATCCAAAAGTAAGGCATAAACGGTCAGTGTCTCTTGAGGAGCAGATGCCAGGTTATTCGTGAGTATCCAGAATTTGTACCTGACAAGTTGGTTAAGTGGTTAACGAGTGGGAACGTGTTAGTTCACACGCGGAATATCAATACTCCTAACAAGTAATGCGTGGCGACATATGATTGGTGCTCATACCAGGCGCTGCCACGTGTCCCCAGTGAGGTCACGAAGTGCTCTTGCCACTGCCGTATAAATTTGCAGCTCATTTGACTGCCACTTTCGTCCTACTAAAGTGATTCTTTTGAGTGCCTTTTTACACCCGCGAAACAAATGTTGGCTGCATGTTGGTTGACATACGTAGGATCGGTCGAGCGTGCTCCAACCATTGTTCCTAATCAAAAATGTCAACTGTTTTTTTTTCTTGAAACCCAACATGAGAGATAGAAGGAGCAACTGTACAGTTAATTAAGCTCAACAAAGGAAAGATGTCAATTGCTTTCGAGACTTACGATTTTTTTTTAGTTTGACACTAATCTGACCAGCATAGCTAAGTAGATAATAAAATACCAGCTGAAGGAGAAATATTACACAGACATAAATAACTGAATTTTAAAAAACTAATAGTACATCAATTTATTTATTAAAAGTCGTTGCATAACTTGAAACTTTTCATACATGTATAACCACTCACTCAAAGATATGTGAAAAGTAAAACTACAAAGCATAGTGTTCACAAAGCTTATGTCAAGGCAAGCTGAGACAAACAGGTGTAGGCCGCCAAGAAAGAAGAACAAGGTCACAAACGGGATGAAATATAAGATCGGAACTAACTGAATCTAAAAAAACTTGATCCACGTGAGGCAAAGATATAGAAACTAAAACCACTTTGTAGGCCCGGAGCCGATGGCAATGTTACCATCTTCATCGTAATCGATGCCAATGCAGAGAGACACAACCATGAGAAAAACCTTTTTTAGGTAACGCAGCGTAATATCATGTAAACATATTCAAATTATCACATTGGCAAACTAAAAAAGTGGATCGACACGGCAGGAGCATACTCACTATTGCACATCTGCAGATTAATTTCTAGTGCACATACTCACTATCTCTCCTGGAAATAAAGTGAATTATGTCAGGCATCAGACATGTATATCATCCAAATTAAACCGCTAGTGCGACTCAGTCATACACGGTTTCTAGCTTTCGCCATCTGAGGGTGGGAAGATATGCTTAACTAAGTAGGTGTAGTAGTTGCTGTCCCGGAACTAGATTTGTGTGGAAAATGACTCATCTGATGCCGTGCCGGATCACAAGCCAGGAAAAGTGGCGCCGTCCAAAAGACTCGTTCAAAAAGGTACTCGTACTTAGTTAATTAGGCTAATCAATCTGGTAATGAGGAACTACATCATAAAGTGGGATAACATGGGGTTATACATATTGTTGTGGCGTGAGAAAGTCAAGAGGACGACCTAGATTTCCCAAATAATCTCTTGCGAATATATCCAGTGGTACAGTTAATTTTCAAATGATACTACCATGCATGGTATCAACATAAAAATAGTGAAAATTATGAAAAACTTGAACTTTGACGCAATTAAAATTTAACCAAAACAGGTAAGTAGCTGGAGCGAAAATTGAACAATATATAAGAATAGTGCTTCTCTTTTGTCTTGTTATTTCAGATTCGTTTGTCAACGGATTTTGTTTATTCTGGTTTGTTGAACTAGGCAAACTAATTTCATACTAAATCAGCGACAATTAATATGGACCGAAAGAAGTAACTTTTTTGTGAAATGAGAAAAAATACACCGGCCTCTGCGTTCATTAAAGTTTGTATCTCTAGTTCTTGCTGAAAACTGTCCATGAGCTGGTGATGTCCTAATCTTCACTTGTGTCACACAATCACCGTTAGTATAGTTTACACATTGGAGATCAATCTAGTGAAGCAAGCCAGGATCTGACACGTGTGCCATTAGGACCGGGTCACTTGGGCCGTAAAGTATTCGTGGGCGAATGGGAGCGAGACAGCTGCCCCCTTGCTCCCCAAGGTGGAGTAACTTAGGTGGCATGAAGTGCGCGTCATCGTCCATTAGTTTAAGGGGACACTGTTGTTACAGGCGACCTGACTACAAGATCAAGGAAAGATCTTCTTAAGCTCCGGTTACTAAACTAATCAAGACACGAATAAGTAATAACTGCTTGGTTGCCAAAATTAGGCACATTACATCAGATATCATGTATTTTAATTAGCGAACAGCTAAATGCGTACTGGAGTGCATACGTGTGTGCGGTGTGATGACATGTACCCCTGCAGTTTGATTAATGGTTTCATGAGATTTGGTTTTGACCCCGAGCAGCTGGCCGGACTGCGGTTCTAACTTGCACGCCTGACGGTGTAGGTGTTGGTGTTGGTAGTGCTGTCATTTTAACGACGGTTGGCAAAAAAAGCTGAGTCAGCATTTTCACCGACTGCCTGGACGAGAGACACGTACGGCGTGTGAGCAGGAATCTACTAATGGTCTCTGTTACAAACGTACAGATTTGGAAGAATTTTGGACTCCACTCCCGAACCACGTCAAAAAGCGAGCAAAGCGTGGGCGGTGGGTCGGTCTTCTCCGTGTGTGTGTGAGTGGCATCAAATTGCAAGGCACGTCCCGCGTGCTGCACTACATCACAAGCAGCAGGAGCCACAAGCAGCAGTCCCCATCACAACAATGGTCAAGCCTTTCATTCTCTCTGTTTATTTCTTCGAAAATATCAGCTAACCAACGTTCGCCGAGGAGAAACTGCCAGCGAACGTCCCGACTGACACACGATCTTTGATCGCGCGGTGCAGTTTGTATGACTTTTTACACACGAAATAAAAATAAATGCCATGGCAGTTTTCGGTAAGGCCATACATGTACATACCATGAATCTGCCACACGTTCGCAAATGCCATCTCTTGTGACGAATGTTCGCCAGATACATTGAGTAGAAAATTTTGATGCATATGTAGAAAATTTAGAATGTGATCTGCATCTTGTTATGAGATGTGAACCTTTTCTTCAAGCTTCTCAAAATCATGGGTTCGGTCAGTCCCTTTCATCCTTATCCTTGACAATCATATCGTGTAAAATGATATATCATGTCATCACATGCCGCAAAGTCCTTGATTCACACATCACTGCAGCTCCACGAACAATACCCCATTGAGTTTGGAGAACTCCAAATGCCCTCTTCACATCGTTCTTAACTGCTTCATGCATTGTTACAAAGTGGTTTTATTTGTTGCCATAGGGATCGGATATGATTTTCCCAAACGTCCAAGATAGATACCATCACCAAGGTAGTACCCTATATTGTAATCGTGTCCGTTAACGATGTAGTTGTATGGCGGCGCTTCCCCATCACAAAGTCTTCTAACAGGAGAGATCGCTCGAGCACATTGATCTTGTTGCGAGAAGGCGTGCCAAAGAAAGCATGACAAATCCACAAGTCCCTTCATGCCACTACTTCAAATATGTTCTTCCATTGTCAATGCATGCAGTCAACTAAACTGATAAATACTCTGCTTCAAACAGTTGCACCATGGTGCGGGCAAATCTCACAGCGTTCTTTATGCATGTGCTCTCCCCCATATTACCAACGGCATCTGCGGTGGTACCTATTGCAAGCATCCTCATAGTAGCCGTGCATTTCTACCAACGAGAGAACAAGAGTTGTCTGCAACAATCTTTGATGAGCCTGAAGTAGGGATCATATGCCTCCACTCGCTCCACCACGTGCAAGAAAAAGGGTTTGCACATACAGAAGCATCGACGAAACCACGTATGAGGGAAAGTTGGTCCGGGATTAAATAGTCCTCATAGAGAAGTCGTGCTCCAACGACCCTATCCCGGTTCAAAACTTGTATTCCTTTGATCAAACCCTTGAAGTTAAGGATGTGCTCCACCCTCATATCCCTTTCGTACTCGATACTCGTGACCATCATCATATCGGCATCTTCATTTGAATCTGATGTATTAAAGAACCTTCTTTTGAATTAATTCATCAAGCTTCATGTTTCTATACTTCTCATCAAACGAACCATCTGAATTCATCGTTTTTCCTACAAAAGAATCACAAAAACCTGCATGGACAATTTGTCGTACACATAGAGGGCAACGTGTGGTCTGATAATAGCAAAACGTATTGTGACGGTGCACTGGGCAGCGGCAGTGTCGGGTGTGGCGAGATGGCACGGGAGGAGTTTTGTGGCGATGGTAGCGACGTTCATCTGTTAGGACGGCGGAGGATCTAGGGGAGGGTCGTGGCGGGCGAGGGAGAAGAGAACAGAGGAATAGAGTTGGTCCAACAAGTGAGATGAATTTGATTGAATTTGTTATGGGGCCTGTCTGTCGAATCGAACGTGGCGGACGCACCCGGGCGTGTCCGGCCGTCTTCATATTCGCCCTAGGATATCGACTAGATATGGGATGGTTCCGGTCAGCCCGGATGTATAGGCCACTTTGAGGAGCCCGAGAGCATCACGATTTTGTGGCCGGTCATTGACCAGGCCATCTGCCGGACTTATAGGGGCTGCTTGAGGAGTTCGGTTGTAGATGCTCTTATATTGCCCCTATATGTTCGGGCGGACGACCTGGTCATTGACCAGACATAAAATTGCAATCTGACCAAACCCCTCATATCGTCCGTACATGTTTAGGCTGAATGACACCCCTCATATCCAATCCATTTTTGGGAGGATATGGGGAGGACCGGAGCGTCTGAACGCATACAAGATGACAGAACTGTTCCACGCTACCCATCCTAACCCCACAAATATCCCCTCCCTATCTACATCCCGTTGAAACCCTAGACACTTGCCATTCCACTCTACTTCGAGTTTTCACCGCTCCCACCCTCCCCGACTCATGTCCAGCAATCTCTGGCATCATACGAGATGCCAGAATTAGTCGACCGTGGCTCGCCCCATGTGAGAACAAGGAGGATATGGTTGTCCGCATGGCTCTCTGCCACTCCCGAAAGGACTACGCCGGACCACGACGTGAGTCGATCCGGCGTAAATCCATTGCATCCGTGCAAGCAACGTTTGGACCAGACTGCATCGGTAACTTGAGGAGTGTGATCGTGGCCGTCGGCTCCGTGTTGGCCATGCAACCCCTATGGTGAACCTCGTCCCTGTGACATCAGGCTCTGGATCCAAGGTATACGCTAGTATATGGTCGTACCGTGGATGCGTCGAGGAGCTTTGTGCCCACTGTGCCAGGGAGCAGGTGTAGCATACACAGGAGACTGAGTCGCCCGCTGTGTCGGAGGCCGAGGATGCTCTCCATGCCCGCATCCTAGAGAAACGGCAAAGGAGGACATGTATGTTGAAGTAGTCGTAAGCTATGTGTATGAGATATAGTACGTGAGTTTATTTTACGTTGTATGGCATTGCATGGATTCGACGATTTGCTAATGAGATATCCGTTGTAAACGTTCATACGCTTCCGTGGACCTTTGGATGGCCGGAATTGCTAGGTCCAACCGCAGATGCTATCAGGGTCACCAAATGGAAAGGTCTAAGCCAACACGACACAGAATTATCATCGACTGATGCACGCAACCATTTTCTTTTTTGAAGATACACATCCATCTTTATTTACTGATCAGTTTCTACTAACTAGGATGTCTCGATGAAAATTGGGGTGTCTCACGGGTTACCTAGGGTCCCTTGAATTGTTGGGCATGTAGCTTCAAATAGCAACAATGGGCAACGTACCCAACCTCAATTCCTGGATATATCTGTTGATTATCGCCGCTAATTGGTAAGACTGGCAATGGAGGGGATGCATCCGATTCTTCCCCAGAATCAAGCAACAAGAAACAAAGGCGGTGTGAGCCCCATGCACGCATGCCTGATGCGTCGTGGTTCTCGTGCTAACCTGGAAGAATTATTCATGGGTACCATCAGCCGAATGAGAGGTAGGGCAATGACGCTTAGGTTCCGCTTTTCCACATTCACGCCCACCACATGTTCTCCATGTTGAATCCAAAGGATGTCATTTCTTGCGAACTTTTTTTGGGCACCTTTAGTCATCCCCGGCAAATGCTCTCTTCTTTTTTTGGGCACATTTTACCAGAATACTTACATAGTACACACTCCCAGGTTAATCAATTCCGGGTCAGCAGGGGCTCTAATGCCGTGTGGACTGATGGTAACTAGTAGTGATTAGGCACTTGACAGTGCAAATTAACGCTCAAATTCTTCTTTTTGCAGCCAGTGTTTGGTAGCGTGCATGCAGTGCAACTGCAATGGTACGTTCGCAGCTAGGCCGCTCGTTCCATGGAGACCGACGCGTCCACGGCAGGGACGAGCAATCTGACCGAAAACGCCAAATCGATAGATACAGATTTTGTGTACGTACCTAGGGGAGGAAGAAATCGTAGGGTGAATGTGGTGTGGAGGGGAGACGAAGGCCGGCCGGCTTGGACCAAGACGGGAGAGCAAGGTGTTAGTTGCATCATTGCATGCAACCATTTGATTTATGGATGTGTGCATCTGACGATACAGACATGAAAAATAATGTTTTCAAACCAAAATACTATTGTCGACATGTTTTCAATCTAGCCAACCAGGTATATATTAGGCTGTGTCCATCGATGTCGCATAAATCTAAGCAGATACTGGGGAGGCTCAAGTTCTTGTCTAACTAAAGACGAATTTTTGGAAATTGGCGTTTGGGGCGCCGGGTATTTTCAAAAGAAATAAAAAATCATGTGATCATGTTTCGAATATATTGAACTTTTTTCTGCACATATACATGTTGATATCACCTAAAAATTTGCATATCTCGATAAGAATGACTATCTGTAAGCTGCACAGAAAACAGTTTAAAGATTTTTATTTAATATTTGTAAATATGCATTTCATTTTTTGGAAAAGGTTCTACTGCATAGAGTACTCTCAAACAAACATGAGCCCTTAGTTTTGGTGAAACCAGTATCTAGTACAGTTTTGCAATAATGTGCCTTGAACACACAAGTTCAAAAGGATCAAGGAAGTTTATGTAAATTATCACAGTCTGCATATGGTCATCTACAATTGAGATTAACTTTTTAGTGGAAGGACGGGAATGGAATTTATTTCCCAAAAGCTCACTGGATTTCAGAATAGGTTAGCAGATTGCCTGGCAAATTACAGCAGCACTGAGTCGTGTACTGTTGTCTAGCTTCAAAGAGGTCCACCATGTATTGAGGAACTCTTGCTAGTTGATTGTAACCCCATTACCTAAGAAATAAATTCACTAATTCCCCGCAAAAATTGATTATAAGAGCTAACACACGTGTACTTATTGGGTGGAGTATATTAATATTTGTATTTTTATAGGTGCAAGGAATACATCGTTAGAAATACCTAGAAATATGCAAATGTTCAGGACCTTTATACGTGTAAGCTGATATGGAAAATTGAGAATCATTTATCTTGAGGAAGATTATATACTTTCCTCAAATAGAACCATTATTTCACACATTCTCATGTGTGTTATAGTTGCCTCCATCTCCCATTCTCAAGGTAAGATCTATATGTTGGTCAAATTCCGAGTGAAATACATGCGTAGTTTAGGCCCAGAGGAAAATTCTATTCCAAACAGTTACAAAGCAAAAGGGCACATATATACAAGTGATTTAAAAGAAATTTTGATATGGCAAATCAAATTATTATCCAATCATGTACTGATGTAATGTTTCAACTAAAATGGTTCTGCAGTTGCTCATGTTACTAAGAAATTGACAACGACCATGTTACGAGGAATCAAAATTCATCCAAATGTAAGAGGATGAAAATATCTATCGCATGACAATTTCTAAATAAACCAGACATAGACAATACTCACTTTGAAGTTTGAACTATGAATACGAAGAACCTCGATTTTCTAACAAAGCCGCTACATAGTGAAGTACAATCCACTTTGAACAGGATAACTCTTTAGCATTTATACAATACAACTGTGTATAAGAACGCATATAATTATATCTCAATAAGTTTCTACAAAAATCAAAAATAAAATAGAAAGAGGAATACAAATAATCACTATTTTTTTGCAAGATGTAAATATGGTCTGTATTGGCGAAATTATGACCCAAACTAAATGAAATTTATGACAAATATTTCTGGAATAATTTTAAAATATAACTGAAATAGTTAAATGTGTGTGAACATTATGGTTTGTAATTTTAAAATATTTACCAACAGTAACAAATTTATGCCTATATAAAATATTTTTGAATTTGATAGAAAAATACTGGAGTATTTATTCAAAAAAATAAGCATAATTTAGAAATACTGAAAAAAGTTTAGTATTTTTATTGGTGAAAATATAGAAATAATATAACTAGGTGTGGAAACATTTCGATTATATTTGTTGAAATAATAAAAATTTGGTACCTGTTTGATTTTTTAACTTGATAGAAAAATAATACGAAATCAGTTAAAAACAGAGTGCAATGGCTTTTAAATTTATGTTTATTTGAATTATATCATTGTACTTATTGTGAATAGTTATTGAATGAAATTAGACAATGAAATGTGGTAGTCAATAATTTAATTTTTTATAAAAATAATTTTATGTGTCATTCAAATAAAATAAGATTCATCACAAAAAAATTGAACCTATAAAAAACATTTTTAGAAGAGTACTAACTTGTTTCAATTTTTTTTTTTTGAGAATCATGGCAAGGCAATATAATTTTTTTAGAATGGAATTTAGATTCCCAAAGGTCCGCCAACATACAAAAGGAAAGGACAATGACTCTACTGTACCATGGTGTTGAGGTGAGCTTTCTCTGTTTATATATAATTGTGATATCATTAAATTACTTTCTAAGTCAGGTCCTTCGGTTATTATTTCTTCTAAAATATTGAATAAAAATTACTACAACAATATTGGAAATTTGCCATCCTACTAAAAATTATTGAAATATGAATAAAAGAAGTTAAAAGTTTGTGCTAATATATGGACGGTAATGTTATAAAATCAGGCGTCGGATTTACACAATTTCTTCTATGAAGGATGGCAAATAGTTGCTATGTTTAGTTTTTTGGAAGGAGTTGCCATGCTTGCTGTAGGAAATTGAAATCTTGACGACAAAATAATTTGCCAAAAAAAATGTTCGATTTTCCATGAATTATACATTTAGTTTGTATTGAAACTTCATTTTGACATTGAGGTGTTTTTTTGGAATTGATTGAAGAACCGTAAAATAATAATTATAAAACTGTGTGCAATGTTTCTTAAAGTAGTTAAATATGACCGGAATTACTGAAATTTGTATCAACATTTGTTAATTTGTTTAAACCAATGAAAAAACTTTCGAAAAATATTTTGAATTCAATGAGAATAACACTATTTTTTTTCAACTGTTTTGGGAGCCTTGGGTGGTGTACCGACCGGAGATATACCTTTCGAGGTGGAAGCGTGCGATTGGTTGGGAGCACTGGTTTGCCCTCGCAGCAACTCGAGACACAACACACAAGTACTAGTAGCATTGTCAAAAAAAAAACACAAGTAGCAGCACGCGGCAAGTCGGAAATCCCCGAATTACCCCTGCATGAGCGCAGCCAGGAAGAGGAGAAAAAAACGGAAGGGGAGGAGGAAAAAGGAAAAGAAAAGAAGAGAAAGTGGTCGTCGCGAGTGGGGGTGGGGAGTGAGGCCGGGGCGCACCACGTGGTCTCCTGCCACTCCGGCGCGACGACTCGCTCGCTCGCACCCCCCTGTCCCTTCTCCCCCCCTCCCAAACTCTATAAATATATCCCTCCCGCCATCCCCACCCTTCACCATCCCATCTCACTCACTCTCATCACCCACTTCCTCTCCCCTTCCCACGAACGCCGATCGTCCGCGCTCCCTCGCTCGCTCGCCGGAGAACAATCGAATCCATCGGACGAACTCTCCTCTTCTTCCTCCCGCAAGGATCAGCGATGCAGACTCTGTCCGCGCAGCCCCTCGCCTCCTCTTCCTCCTCGATACAGCACCACCATGGTCGCCGACGCGGCCCCAGCTCGGCCCGGTTCGCGCCCCGCGCGGCCGCCGCGGCTGCCGACTCCGTGCTGATGTCCGCGTCCACCAGCACGGCCCGCTCGCCGGCGTACGTGTCGTCGCCGTCCACCAGGAAGGTGCCCGGGTACGAGCAGTCGGCGCCGCCTGCCATTGCCTCGCCGCAGAGGCAGGGGAGCAGCGGCGGCGGCAAGCGCGAGCAGAGCCTCAACTTCTTCCAGCGCGCGGCGGCCGCGGCGCTCGACGCGTTCGAGGAGGGGTTCATCAACAATGTCCTGGAGCGGCCCCACGCGCTGCCGCGCACGGCCGACCCGGCCGTGCAGATCGCCGGCAACTTCGCCCCCGTCGGCGAGCAGGCCCCCGTGCGCGCGCTCCCGGTCTCCGGCCGCATCCCGCCCTTCATCAACGGCGTCTACGCCCGCAACGGCGCCAACCCCTGCTTCGAGCCCACGGCGGGGCACCACCTCTTCGACGGTGACGGCATGGTGCATGCCATCCGCATCCGCAACGGCGCCGCCGAGTCCTACGCCTGCCGCTTCACCGAGACTGCCCGCCTCTCCCAGGAGCGCGCCGTGGGGAGGCCCGTGTTCCCTAAGACCATCGGCGAGCTCCACGGCCACTCTGGCATCGCGAGGCTGGCTCTGTTCTACGCGCGCGGCGCCTGCGGCCTCGTCGACCCGTCCCACGGCACTGGTGTTGCCAACGCCGGCCTCGTCTACTTCAACGGCCGCCTCCTCGCCATGTCAGAGGACGACCTCCCGTACCAGGTCCGCGTCACCGCCGGTGGCGACCTCGAGACCGTTGGCCGCTACGACTTCGACGGCCAGCTCGACTGCGCCATGATCGCGCACCCGAAGCTCGACCCTGTCTCCGGCGAGCTCTTCGCGCTCAGCTATGATGTCATCAAGAAGCCGTACCTCAAGTACTTCTACTTCCACGCCGACGGCACCAAGTCCGCCGACGTCGAGATCGAGCTCGACCAGCCCACCATGATCCACGACTTTGCCATCACCGAGAACTTCGTCGTCGTGCCGGACCACCAGATGGTGTTCAAGCTCGCCGAGATGTTCCGCGGCGGCTCGCCCGTGATGCTCGACAAGGAGAAGACCTCCCGCTTCGGCGTCCTGCCCAAGTACGCCAAGGAGTCGTCGGAGATGATGTGGGTGGACGTGCCGGACTGCTTCTGCTTCCACCTCTGGAACTCCTGGGAGGAGCCGGAGACCGACGAGGTGGTGGTGATCGGCTCCTGCATGACCCCCGCCGACTCCATCTTCAACGACACAGACGACAAGCTCGAGAGCGTGCTCACCGAGATCCGGCTCAACACGCGCACCGGCGAGTCCACGCGGCGGGCCATCCTGCCGCTGGAGAGCCAGGTGAACCTCGAGGTCGGCATGGTGAACCGCAACATGCTGGGCCGGAAGACGAGGTACGCCTACCTGGCCGTGGCCGAGCCGTGGCCCAAGGTGTCCGGGTTCGCCAAGGTGGACCTGGTGACCGGCGAGCTAACCAAGTTCGAGTACGGCGAGGGCCGGTTCGGAGGCGAGCCGTGCTTCGTGCCCATGGACGGCGAGCACGCCCGCGCCGGCGCCGAGGACGACGGCTACGTGCTGTCCTTCGTGCGAGACGAGGCCGCCGGCACCTCCGAGCTCCTGGTCGTGAACGCCGCCGACATGCGGCTGGAGGCCACCGTGCAGCTGCCGTCCCGCGTGCCCTACGGCTTCCACGGCACATTCATCGGCGACGCCGACCTCGACGCCCAGCACTAATCGATTCCTTGGTTCTTTGGCCACACCTGCCCCCGCCATTGGTCCTCTCGCTCTCATCCCTCCGAGCTTCTCGGATGAGGAGGCAGAGAAGCAGAGGAAGCAGGGCAAGAAAATTTGGAGGGAAAAGCTTTTCCAGAGGGAGCCACACAGGAGGTCCCCGGAAGCGGTTGCCCCCATGGATACAGTTAGCGGCGGTTACTCATCATCACTCTCTTCATCACTTGGTTTTTTGGTTACTTTTTTATTTTTACCTTTTCACTATTTACTGGTAGTGCATAGTAAAAATTATCAGGGTAGTATAGTAAATACTAGAGGAAATTTAGAGAGGGAGGGGGAGAGCTTGAAGCTTTGGCACTGTGGCTGTACAGGGTGTGCTGAGAGCTCAGCTGGATCCTGTTTTTCTAGAGAGACAAGAGAGAGGAATTGAACCACCCAGTTGTGACTCCTGCTGCAACTGTGGTGTTGTTGGGGACTCAATTCCTTTTCTCTACTGTGTATATATACTCCTCATGATCACTGTTAGATAGTAGCAGTAGTAATAATCAAGCTTGACCATGTTCATCATCTTCCAATGTGTCTATTGCTCTGCTCTTCCCACCAAGTGTCTATCTGCTTCATTTTTCGCGGACACCGACAAGTCCCGAGCGTCCCGGATTTGCCGAGGGCAAATCAAGCAGTTTTTTTTTATGTCCAATTTTATATACTACGATGGCCGGCGAGTTTAGTTGTCAAGCACGATAATTTCATCGTCGGTTGTTTTTTTTAGAAAATTGCCATGCTTGTTAACAAAATATGCCATCCTTGCGTCAACCAACGTTGTCATAAAAATGATTCGCTCATGAGGTAATCCCGAATGTTCGGAATTTATCATTTTTGTTTGTTTTTATTGAAACGTGCCTAGTAAACTTTTCTAGTACTCCTTCCGTTTCTAAATATAAGTTTTTTAAAAGATTCCACAAAAAGACTACATACGAAGAAAAATGAGTGAATCTACACTCTAAAATATGTCTATATACAGTCTTCTAGTGAAAACTTTTAAAAGACTTATATTTAGGAACAGAGCGAATATTTTTTACTGGACTATTATTTTCTTTAGAGAGATTGACTGGACCAAATTAATATGGGCGCTTTGTGTCGGCTCGTGGGATTTCTGTTGGCTTGCTGTTCCTGTTCCTGCATGCTGCCGCATTATTTGCACAGCAATGTCTGGTGCCACATTAAAACGCCGGCCTTTTGCCTTTGCTTTTGCTTGCTTTTCCCCCACACAACACACGATCCGTGGGGCTGCTACGTCCTTTTGCTTGTTTGATGGTGTCTGTCTCCTTCTCCTTAATTTTGGGGGGCATTGAATCAGACTTGGGTTTCAGGCGAATTGATGATTGGAGACCACCGTCCTTTAGTCCGGGGCCCGGAGTGAATTTGCAGCTGAAAAGGTTATGTGGTTTGTTCAGTTGAATATTGGTCAGTGACCAATTTATGCAATGCTGCAGACAATGTACACAGCTTCGCCTTGTGATAGAAAAACATGAAGATTTCACTGTAATTTTCAAGGTTGTGGGTCATCTACCGCGGGACGTCCCAAACACCTCTATATGCCGATCAGACGACTCGGTCATTCACCACCCCAAAAAACCGACCCACCTGGGCTCTATAAACCGACCCAAACCACCAGACAGAGAGACACCGCTCATCTCCAGCCCAAATCTGGACCGGATACGGGAAGCCCAGATGCACACGTGCTTGTCCACCACGTTGGATCTGATTCGTGATGGCCCATCCTGATCTTACGTATATCCGCCATCACTCGCTCCCTGGACGATTTGCTCCACTCCGTCCCCCAATGTCCTTTTCGATGATCTTTGGTCTTTCCCGACATGGCGAGAAGCGGATCCGAGTCATCAGTCACCTTATTGGTGGACTATGACCCTATCACATTTGGCCTCGAGGAGGAGATGACCATCCGCATTGCCCTTCGCTGCTTCCGGGAGGAGACCACCCAACAACAGTCAGACTCGCTCTGGAGGAACCCATTGTGTTCGTCCAAATGTTGCTTGGATCTCGTGGTAGGTGCGTCGCCAGTGCATCACTGGAGGTCGTGCGGTTCGTTTGGCGCCCCAACGGCGTGGTTGAGGCGCAACCTCTTCGTTGACACGCGCGAGTTGAAGATAAACGCATGTACTTATGTCTCGCCATGGTAAATCCTAATATGGCGCGACATGCCCATTGTGCGAGGCGGGGGGCGTGGAAGGCCGCGGAAGCCTTGCGGCAGTTGCTGGTGAGGGGGAGTCACGACCGTAACATGGTGGATGAATTGTAATCCGACCATGATGGACATATCGTGGACCTCACATCGACCGGTAACGTACACACAAAGGGTTCCAATGAGATAGAGTAGGGCATGGGATGGTGGCGCCTCGAGTCTCGTGAAGCAGTCTGTGTCCCATGTTTTACTTTACCATGCCAGCAAGCGCACCTTCACTCCGAATTTAGATTAGGTTTTACATCCCATTTAATTTTATGAATTTAAGTATTCATAATTAGAGTATCCATTTGTGGAAGAGAAAATTTAAAGTTTGACTGGTCACTGTCTATGACGCATCCGGACTTATCAGCGGACATTAGAGCATCTATAACCATGAGAGACAAATTCAGGTCCTTATACATCCGCGGACGCGCCTAGATGTGCCCGCGGACAGTGACCAGGCAGGCCTCAAGTTTTTCCCATTTGCAACCGCAAACCCTATATTCAAAATACCTAAGACATGTAAAGACATGCATGTCGATTATTTTGACTGTTTTCCTCCGTGTTGGCTGACGGGGTTGTGTAAACCAATTTCTTTTGTTAGATTTCAATATAGAAACATCCGTGATAGGTCGATATCGTTGGGGTTTAGTCCCACCTCACTTTTAGTGGAGTGACGTGTGACCAACTTAAATAACCTTGTGCAAAAGCGTTAAGTTACTCTATCTTAATAGGGGCTTATAAGTGATGGCTTTGTGAAGGAGCTCATATCTTTCACAATGCGAATAACAACGAGAATTTTAATAAGTATGAAAACCTTTTTTTAATCATTCTCATCAAGATTCTATGAAAAAATTAGTCAGACAAGACAATGGGTGTCAAATACATAGAGGGAAAGGTGGAATCCGGTGCAAGTGAAATCGGGTAGGTCGGGGAGGGTGTGTGTGAATTTGGCGCATCTTTTGTTGGTGTCGGGCTGTCTGGTCCCACATGATAGACGTACTCGATCGCATCGGGGCCGCCCCCATATTTGGGCTGGATATGAGGGGCCAGACAATGGGTGTTGAATACATAGAGTACAAGGTGTAGTCCGGCGCAAGTGAAATCAGGTAGGTCGGGTGGGGAGGGGGGCGGGAGGGGGGTTGTTGCAATTTTTGTTGTGGTGGGGCTCTCGGGTCCGACATGACGAACACACTGGGTTGCGTCACGTCTGTCCCATATCTGGGTTGTATTTGAGGTATGTCGGTCAACCCGAACATTTAAGGCCGGTTTAGAGCGCCGCTTGGATCGGATTTTTTGACCGGTCAATGACTGAACTGCCATTTGTGCAATTCTGGGGGGAGGGGGTGATGCGTCGGGTTGTAAATGCTCTTACTAAAAGTCGACTGCTTTTTTTACCTCCCATTTTTACGAGTGTCGTCCCCTTCCTGGAATGTGCATTCATCTAGAGTGAAGCTGGTGGCCTAGCAGTCGTCACTGCTCTCTTCACCGTGTGTTGCTTGAAAACATAAAATCATCTTTTGCGTTCAAGAAAAGAAAATTCATCTTTTCCTGTTTTCCTCGATGAAAGAAAGAAGTGACATAGAACAAAGAACTCGAGTTTCCCTTTGAATGATTGTGAATGTTGCCTAGAGGGGGGTGGATAGGCGCTTTAAAATAATTACGATTTAGGGTTGAACAATTGTGGAAAACAACTAGCGTTTAATTTATCAAGCATAAAACCTAAGATAACTAGTCTCACATATGTGTACCAACAACATAGCAAGATATATAACATGAAATACTATGGCTATCACAAAGTAAAGTGAAAAATAAAGGGCTCGGATAAGAGATAACCGAGGCACACAGAGATGACGATGTATCCCCAAGTTCACACACTTGCGGGTGGTAATCTCTATTTGGAGCGGTGTCGAGGCACAATGCTCCCCGAGAAGCCAGTAGGTCCATCGTAATCTCCTCATGCCGTCGCACAATGCAAGATGCCGTGATTCCACTAAGGGACCCTTGAGGGCGGTCACTGAACCCGTATAAATGGCAACCCTTGGGGCGGTTACCGAATCCATACACTTTGATAACCCTTGGGGGCGGTCACCGAAACCCATACAAATTGCTCGGGGCAATCTCCATAACCTAATTGGAGACCCAACACTTTCCCGGAGCTTTACACCATAACGATTGAGCTCTGAGACACCAACAAACGTGTAGGGCATCAAAGCACCCAAAAGGAAGAAGCTCTAGAGTGCCCAAATACCCAATAGTAATATGCTTCTCAAACTTCACTTCCACGTATTACTATGGAGAACACAAACCTATGCAACAAATCCAATGGCAAGGGCACATGGAGTGCCCAAGTCCTTCTCCCCCAAATCCCACCACAACAACTAATGTTAGAGAGGAAGAACGAAGAAGAGTACAGAAAGAACTCCAGGATCTAGACCCAAGGGGTTCCCCTCACACAGAGGAGAAAGTGATTGGTGGAAAGGTGGATCTAGATCTCCTCTCTCTTTTCCCTCAAGAACTAACAAGAATCATTGGAGGGATTGAGAGTTAGCAAGCTCGAAGAAGGTCAACAATGGGAGATGAACATGAGCTCAAAAAGATTAGGTCCATTGGGGAAGAAGACCCCCTTTTATAGGCCCCCCTAAATCCAACCGTGATGTGCACTGGACGCACACAAGGGTTACTACCGCTTGTGCGGAATATCCCAGAGTATACTACAAAGGCAAACCACCCTGAGGTGGTAGTGCCGCTGGAGCAGTACTACCCCTCTGCTCAGCGGTACTATCGTTTGGGTTGCAGTACACACGGGAGAAGCGGAGGTAGGGAAGAGTACGACTGCAGTGTACTACAACGCCTTACTACCGCCCTACAACCGCACAGAGGCAAACGACTCCAGAGGTTAAAAAAAAGCGGAAGTGAAGCGGTAGTAGGCGGGAGGTACTACCACTTGCACTACCGTTCTACTATCGCGCAACCCGAAACAAAAATTCGAGTCCCCAAAAGCAGCAGTAGTAGCCACGGTACTGGACAGCGGAAGTACCGCTTATAAACGGTACTGTCACTCCCCATAGCGGTACTACAACGGGATAGCTACAAAGAAGCTCAAGCAAAATAGATGGATACAATAAAACCTGACCTGTCATAACTTCTACAAATGAGCTCCGAATAGAGCAAACTCAAGCTTGTTGGTTATAGCAAGAAGAGGAAGTAAAAACTGGCAATGATATAGAGATGTGAAACCTCTATGAACGAAGAACCGGCAAAAAACCCAACATTGTAAACATCATGGAAGATGCATGTGAACTCTGTTTTCGATGAACTCAAGCTTGTCATGAAGATGACCACCATCTCGAAATCTCACATGGAGAAACACCAAACAAGAACCAAGAAAGATGATGCAAAGATGCAATGGTTGGAACTCTCTATGAATGATACGATCAAGGTACTCACTCGAGAGCCCCTCCTTGATTGTACGACAATCGATCCTATAATCCGATCTCCCAACTAACACCATGAGACCGGTAAAATAGAAAACCTATAAAGGGAAAACCTATACCTTGCACATAGTTTACTTGATCTAGATGACGACAATCTTGACTTCCTCAAGTTGGACCACCTTTCTGTAGGGAAACATTGCATGGGAAACAAAAAATTTCCTACGCACACGCAAGATCTATCCATGGTGATGAGCATCTATGAGAGGGAGAGTGGATCTACATACCCTTGTAGATCGTCAAGCGGGAAGCATTAAGAAACGCGGTTGGTGTAGTCGAACA
Organism: Hordeum marinum; assembly: GCA_022496015.1. Taxonomy (NCBI): domain Eukaryota; kingdom Viridiplantae; phylum Streptophyta; class Magnoliopsida; order Poales; family Poaceae; genus Hordeum; species Hordeum marinum. The sequence goes on from CM039676.1 coordinate 32,317,034, forward strand.
TCTTCGCGATCCAAATCGCCGAGCGTGCCGCGATCACATCATGATCCGTCCCGCGATCCAATCACGATCCGTCCCGCGAACTCATCACGATCTGTCCCGCGATCTCAGCACGATCTGTCCCGTGAACTCATCATGATCCGTCCCGCAATCTCATCACAAACCGTCTCGCGATCTTGATCACGGTCCTTCCGATCTAGCACCGAACGGACGACACCTCCGCGTTCAGCACACGTGCAGCTTGATGATGATCTCCACCGTCTTGATCCAGCAAGAGGAAGTGGATAGGAAGAAGAGTTCACCAGCAGCGTGCCGGCACTCCGGCGATGGTGGTGGAGCAATTCCGGCAGGGCTTCGCCTAAGCACTGCGGAAATCCGATCTAGAGGAGCACCGGTGGAACGGGTAGCACGTGGCCGTAAAAACTAGTGCAAAACACCCAATACCACCAGTATATATAGGAGGGAGGGAGTAGGAGGGCTGGCGCAAGGCCAAGGCCCCATAGGAGTCGGCCGAATCCACTAGAATTGGAGGACTCTCCTCCAATCCTAGTAGGACTAGGATCCGTCCCTTTTTTTTTCCTTTTTCCACCTTTTCCTATTGGGTTTTCTTCTCCAGCCACATGGGCCTTGTGTGGGAGTTTCCACCAGCCCACTAAGGGCTGATATTCACTCTCCCACAGCCCATGAAGCCTCTTGGGTCGAAATACCCCTCCCGGAGGTCTCCCGGTACACTACCGGCACTCCCGATGCACTACCGATGAGCCCGAAACTTTTCTGGTGACCAAAATAGGACTTCCTATATATGAATCTTTACCTTCGGACCATTCTGGAGCTCCTCGTGACATCCAGGATCTCATCCGGGACTCTGAACAACCTTCGGTCACCACCATACATAACTCTATACTACCAAAACGTCACCAAACCTTAAGTGTGCAGACCCTGCGGGTTCGAGAACTATGTAGACATGACCGAGACACCTCTACGGTCAATAACCAATGGCGGGACCTGGACGTCCACATTGGTTCCTACATATTCTACGAAGATCTTTATCGGTCGAACCTCTATGTCAAGGATTCAGTCAATCCCGTATAACGTTCCCTTTGTTCCTTAGTATGTTACTTGCCCGAGATTCGATCGTCGGTATCTCCATACCTAGTTCAACCTCGTTACCGGCAAGTCTCTTTACTCATTCTATAATACAAGATCCCATGACTAACACTTAGTCACATTGCTTGCAAGGCTTATTGTGATGTTGTATTACCGAGTGGGCCCTGAGATACCTCTCCATCACACGGAGTAACAAATCCCAGTCTTGATCCATGCCAACTCAACAGACACCCTCGAAGATACCTGTAGAGCACCTTTATAGTCACCCAGTTACGTTGCGACGTTTGATACACACAAGGCACTCCTCCGATGTATGTGAGTTGCATGATCTCATGGTCATAGGAACATATACTTGACATGCAGAAAACAGTAGCAATAAACTGACACGATCATATGCCACGTTTGTAGTTTGGGTATTGTCCATCACACCATTCTCCTAATGATGTGATCCCGTTTATCAAATGACATCTCATGTCCATGGCTAGGAAACCTTAACCATCTTTGATCAACGAGTTAGTCCATTAGAGGCATACTAGGGACATGGTTTTGTCTATGTATCCACACGTGCATCTAAGTCTCCAATCAATAAAATTATAGCATGGATAATAAACGATTATCATGAACAAGGAAATATGATAACAACTAAATTATTATTGCCTCTAGGGCATATTTCCAATAGTCTCCCACTTGCACTAGAGTCAATAATCTAGTTCACATCACTATGTGATTCCCATTGTTACGAACTAACACCCAATGAGTTCTGGGGCTCGATCATGCTTTGCATGTGAGAGAGGTCTTATAGTCAACGGGTCTGCGACATTCAGATCCGTATGTACTTTGCAAATCTCTATGTCAAACTGTAAACACTGCTACCACGCTCCACTTGGTACTATTCCAAATGGCTGCTCCACTATATGTATCCAAATTGCTACTACGAGTCATTCGGATTGGTGTTAAAGCTTGCACCGATGTAACTCTTTACGAAGAACTCTTTATCACCTCCATAATCGAGAAACATCTCCTTAGTCTTTTAGTTACTAAGGATAATCTTGACCACTCTCTAGTGATCCACTCCTGGATCACTCTTGTACCCCATGACGGACTCATGGCAAGGCACACACAGGTGCGGTACACAGCATGGCATACTATACAGAGCCTGTGGCTAAGGCATAGGGGACGACATTCGTCCTTTCTCTTTCTTCTGCCGTGGTCAAGCTTTGAGTCTCACTCAACTTCACACCTTACAAAGCAGGCGAGAACACTTCTCTCTGACTTAATCCATTTTGAACTCTTTCAAAATCTTGTCAAGGTATGCACTTATTGAAAGTCTCATCAAGCATCCTGATCTATCTCTATAGATCTTGATGCTCAACAATTAGGTAGCTTTATTCAGGTCTTCCTTTGAAAAACTCCTTTCAAACAACCGTTTATGCTTTCCAGAAATTCAACATCATTTCCGATCAACAATATGTCATCCACATATACTTATCAGAAATTCTATAGTGCTCCCACTCACTTTATTGTAAATACAAGTTTCTCGTGAACTTTGTATAGACTCAAAGACTTTGATCACCTTACCAAAGTGCACATTCCAACTCCGAGATGCTTGCTTCAGTTCAGAGAAGAATCACTGAAACTTGCACACCTTTTAGCATCCTTAGGACTGAGGAAACCTTCTGGTTGTATCACATACAACCTTTCCTCAAGTAAACTGTTAAGGAAACGATGTTTTGATATCCATCTGCCAGATTTCATAATTGAAAATGCAGCAACTTCTACGAATGAGAAAGTCTCACCGCAGTCAACTCCTTGAACTTATTTTAAACTTCTTTGCAACAAGTCGAGCTTTACAAATGGTGACATTTACCATGAGTGTCTGCCTTCATTTTAAACATCCATTTGTACTCAACGACCTGCCGTCCAATGAGCAAGTCTACCAAAGTCTATACTTGGTTTTCATACATGGATCCTTTCTCGGATTTCATGGCCTCTAACCATTGGTCGAAATCCGAGCCCATCATCGCTTCTCCCCAGCTAGTAGGTTCATCGTTGTCCAACAACATGACCTCCAAGACAGGGTTGTCGTACCACTCAGGAGCAGTACACATCCTTGTCGACCTACGAGGTTCGATAGTAACTTTATCCGAAGCTTCATGATCATCATCATTAACTTCCTCTTCAACTAATGTAGGCTTCACAGAAACAAATTCCTGCGCTGCGCTACTTTCTGGTTGAACAAAGGTTCAACAACTTCATCAAGTTCTATCTCCCTCCCACTCAATTCTTTCGAGAGAAACTCTTTCTCGAGAAAGGACCCAGTTTTAGCAACAAACACTTTATGCTTGGATCTGAGATAGAAGGTTTACCCAACTGTCTTTAGGGTATTCTATGAAGATGCATTTGTCCGCTTTGGGTTCGAGCTCATTAGGTGAAAACCTTTTTCACATAAGTGTTGCAGCCCCAAACATTAAGAAATGACAGCTTAGGTTTCTATCAAAGCATAATTCACATGGTGTCATCTCAACGGATTTAGATGGTGGACTATCTAAAGTGAATGTAGTTGTCTCTAATGCATAACCCCAAAATTATTGTAACAAAATGATAAGAGACATCATAGCATGCACCATATCGAATAGAGCATGACTATGAAGTTCGGACACACCATCACACTATGGTGTTCCAGGTGGCGTGAGTTGTGAAACCATTTTCACATTGTCTAAAGTTGTATACCAAACTCGCAACTCAGATATTCATCTCGACGATCATATCGTAGACATTTTTTATCTTCTTGTCACGATGATTTTTAAACTTCACTCTGAATTTTCTTGAACCTTTCAAACAATTCAGACTTGTGTTTCATTAAGCAAATATACACTATGTCTACTCAAATCATCAGTGAAGGTAAGAGAATAACAATATCCACTGCACACTATAAGACTCACTGGATTGCATACACCATCATGTATCATTTTCAATAAGTCACTTGCCCGCTCCATCAAACCAGAAAATGGGGTCCTTAGTCATCTTGACCAAGAGGCATGGTTCGCATGTCTCAACCGATTCGAAATCAAATGAGTCCAAAGATCCATCAACATGGAGTTTCTTCATGCGTTTTATACCAATATGACATTTAGCGGCAGTGCCACAAGTATGTTGTACTATTATTATTAACTTTGTATCTTTTGGCGTCAATGTTATGAACATGTGTATTACTACGATCAAGATTCAACAAACCATTCTCACTGGGTGCTTGACCATTGAAGGTATTATTCATGTAAACATAATAACCATTATTCTCTAACTTAAATGAATAACCGTGTTGCAATAAACACGATCCAATCACGTTCATGCTCAACGCAAAACACCAAATAACATTTATTTAGGTTTGTCACTAATCCCGAAGGTAGAGAGAGCGTGCGATGTTGATCACATCAACCTTGGAAACATTTCCAACACATATCGTCACCTCACCCTTAGCTAGTTCTCCGTTTATTCCGTAGCTTTTATTTCGAGTTACTAACATTTAGCAGCCGAACCGGTATCCAATACCCAGGTGCTACTAGGAGTACTAGGAAGGTACACATCAATAACATGTATATCAAATATACTTTTGTCGACGTTGCCAGCCTTCTTATTTACCAAGTATCTAGGGTTGTTCCGCTCCAGTGACCGCTTCTCCTCATAATCGAAGCACTTAGTCTCGGGTTTGGGTTCAACTTTGGGTTGCTTCACCGGAGTAGTAACTGACTTGCTATCCATGAAGTTTCCCTCCTTGCCCTTGCCCTTCTCGAAACTAGTGGTTTTACTAACCATCAACACTTGATGCTCCTTCTTGATTTCTACCTTCGCGGTGTCAAACATTGCGAACAGCTCAGGGATCATTATTTCTATCCCTGGCATTTATAGTTCATCACCAAGTTCTAGTAGCTTAGTGACAGTGACTTGGAGAACAATATCAATCACTATCTTATCTGGAAGATCAACTCCCACTCGATTCAAGCGATTGTAGCATCCAGACAATCTGAGCACATGCTCAATGATTGATCTATTCTCCTTCATTTTACAGGCAAAGAATCTTGTTGGAGATCTCATATCTCGCAACACGGGCATGAGCCTGAGATCCTAATTTCATTCTTAGAACATCTCATATGTTCCATGACGTTCAAAACGTTTCGGAGCCTCAATTCTAAGCTGTAATGCATGACACACTAAACTATAAAGTAGTTATCAGAACGTGCCTGTCAGATGTTCACAACATCTACAAACAACACTAGGGGGTTGGCGCACCGAGCGGTGCATTAAGGACATAAGCCTTCTGTGCAGCAATGAGGACAATCCTCAGATCACGGAGCCAGTCCGCAATATTGCTACCATCAACTTTCAACTCTATTTCTCTAGGAACATATAAAAATTCAAGGGAGCTACAGCGTGAGCTAGTAATCTACAACATAATTTTGCAAAGACACTACTAACTATGTTCATGATAATGAGTTCAATTAATCATATTACTTGAGAACTCCCACTCAAATTGACATCCCTCCGGTCATTCGAGTGATACATGATCCAAATTCACCAACTCAAGTCTGATCATCACGTGAGTTGAGGTGGTTACAATGGTGAACATCATCATGTTGATCATGTCTACTATATGACTCATGTTCGACCTTTCGGTCTCTTGTGTTCCGAGGCCATGTCTGTACATGCTAGGCTTGTCAAGTTTAACCCAAGTGTTCCGCATGTGCAACACTGGCTTGCACCCGTTGTATGTGAACGTAGAGTCTATCACACCCGATCATCACGTGGTGTCTCAACACGACGAACTTTCGCAACGGTGCACACTCGGGGAGAACACAATTCATCTTGAAATTTAAGTGAGGGATCACCTTATAATGCTACCGTCGTCCTAACCAAAACAAGGTGCATAAAAGTATTAACATCACATGCAAATCATAAGTGACATGATATGGCCATGAACTTGTGCTTTTGATCTCCATCTTGAAAGCACCGGCATGATCTCCATCGTCACCAACAAGACACCATGATCTCCATCATCTTGATCCCCAACATGCTTCTACTACTATTTCTATCGTTTAGCGATAAAGTAAATCATTACATAGCGCTTAATGATTGACACGCAGGTCATAGAATAATTAAAGACAACCCTATGGCTCCTGCCGGTTGCCGTACTCATCGACATGCAAGTCGTGATAATCTATACATCACATGATCATCTCATACATCACATATATCACATCATGTAATTGGCCATATCACATCACAACATACCTTGCAAAAACAAGTTAGACGTCCTCTAATTGTTGTTGCATGTTTTACGTGGCTGCTACGGGTATCTAGCAAGAACAATTCTCATCTATGCAAAAACCACAACGGTGATATACTAGTTGCTTTTCAACCTTATCAAGGACCGCCTTTGTCGAATCCGATCCAACTAAAGTGAGAGAAACTGGCACCCGCAAGCCATCTATGCAACAAGTTGCGGTCGAGGGAACCGGTCTCTCGTAAGCGTACGTGTAATGTTGGTCCGGGTCGCTTCATCTCACAATACCGCTGAACCAAAATCCGACCAAGGGAGGAAGCAATCTAAGCATCAACGCCCACAAACCTTTTGTGTTCTACTCGAGATCTCATCTACACATAGACCTAGCTCTGATGCCACTGTTGGGAAACGTTGCATGGGAATTTTTTTTCCTACGCACACGCAAGATCTATCCATGGTGATGAGCATCTACGAGAGGGAAAGTGGATCTACATACCCTTGTAGATCGCTAAGCGGGAAACGTTACGAAACGCGGTTGGTGTAGTCGAACATTTTCGCGATCCAAATCGCCGAGCGTCCCGCGATCACATCAGGATCCGTCCCGTGATCCAATCACGATCCGTCCCGCGAACTCATGACGATCCATCCCGTGATCTCATCATGATCTGTCCCATGAACTCATCATGATCTGTCCCGCAATCTCATCACGAACTGTCTCGCGATCTTGATCACGGTCCTTTCGATCTAACGCCAAACGGACGGCACCTCTGCGTTCAGCACACGTGCAGCTTGATGACTATCTCCACCGTCTTGATCTAGCAAGAGGAAGTGGAGAGGAAGAAGAGTTCACCGGCAGCGTGCCGGCACTCCGGCGATGGTGGTGGAGCAATTCCGGCAGGGCTTCACCTAAGCACTGCGGAAATCCGATCCAGAGGAGCATCGGTGGAACGGGTAGCACGTGGCTGTAAAAACTAGTGCAAAACACCCAATACCACCAGTATATATAGGAGGGAGGGAGGAGGAGGGCTGGCGCAAGTCCAAGGCCCCATAGGAGTCGGCCGAATCCACTAGGATTGGAAGACTCTCCTCCAATCCTAGTAGGACTAGGATTCGTCCCTTTTTTTTCCTTTTTCCACCTTTTCCTATTGGGTTTTCTTCTCCAGCCACATGGGCCTTGTGTGGGAGTTTCCACCAGCCCACTAAGGGATGATATTCACTCTTCCATAGCCCATGAAGCCTCTTGGATCGAAATACCCCTCCCGGAGGTCTCCCGGTACACTACCGGCACTCCCGGTACACTACCGATGAGCCCGAAACTTTTCCGGCGACCAAAATAGGACTTCCTATATATGAATCTTTACCTCCGGACCATTCTGGAGCTCCTCGTGACATCCGGGATCTCATCCGGGACTCTGAACAACCTTCGGTCACCACCATACATAACTCTATACTACCGAAACGTCACCAAACCTTAAGTGTGCAGACCCTGCGGGTTCGAGAACTATGTAGACATGACCGAGACACCTCTACGGTCAATAACCAATAGCGGGCCCTGGATGACCATATTGGTTCCTAGATATTCTACGAAGATCTTTATCGGTCGAACCTCTATGTCAAGGATTCAGTCAAATCCCGTATAACGTTCCCTTTGTTCTTCGGTATGTTACTTGCCCGAGATTCGATCGTCGGTATCTCCATACCTAGTTCAACCTTGTTACCGGCAAGTCTCTTTACTCGTTCTGTAATACAAGATCCCGTGACTAACACTTAGTCACATTGCTTGCAAGGCTTATTGTGATGTTGTATTATCGAGTGGGCCTTGAGATACCTCTCCGTCACACGGAGTAACAAATCCCAGTCTTGATCCATGCTAACTCAACAGACACCCTCGGAGATACCTGTAGAGCACCTTTATAGTCACCCAGTTACGTTGCAACGTTTGATACACACAAGGCACTCCTCCGATGTCCGTGAGTTGCATGATCTCATGGTCATAGGAACATATACTTGACATGCAGAAAACAATAGCAATAAACTGACACGATCATATGCTACGTTTGTAGTTTGGGTCTTGTCCATCACACCATTCTCCTAATGATGTGATCCCATTTATTAAATGACATCTCATGTCCATTTCTAGGAAACCTTAACCATCTTTGATCAACGAGCTAGTCCATTAGAGGCATACTAGGGACATGGTTTTGTCTATGTATCCACACATGCATCTAAGTCTCCAATCAATATAATTATAGCATGGATAATAAACGATTATCATGAACAAGGAAATATGATAATAACTAATTTATTATTGCCTCTAGGGCATATTTCCAACACTTTCTTGATTGTGCTGGCACGATAAAGACTAGTTGATTGCTCCACCGTACTCCACTATGAGTGAGCCACTCTTAGGCACTTCTTCATAAGTCCATTGTCACCACAATGGATGGCAAGATTCAAGCATGTGATCTCTTCCTGATGCTCCACTTGAACTTTCACACCTCAACCTAACCCCACATAGAACTATCACGTAGACCGTGGGTTAGTACACAAAGCATAATGGATAATTCTTACTATACCGTGGGATCACTTGATCCCTTTCGGTACATCTTCTATGCTTTGCGTGTTGATCGACGTGATTCACACTTTGACGTAATCTTGATATACCTTGTATCATGTCTTTTACATGACCAATCTTTGGATAATTCCTTGAATAGCACCTTGTTCATATCAGAAATCCTTGAAACCAACACATGGACTTCAAGAAATGCCTATGGAGAATTCCTTCAAATATAACCCAAGGCAACCATTAGTCCGTAGAGAATATCAACAATTACCAAAACAACACATGAGGGCACCATGCTCTTTCACCCTTCTACTCCATCGCTCCCAGGAGGAGACCACTCGATGGCAGCCGGACTCACTCTGGCAGAATCCATTGTGTTTGTTCAAATGGCCTTTGGATCCTGCGGTAGGCCCGTCGTCGCTGCTTCGCCGGAGGCCGTGCGGGTTGTTCCGCTCCCCAACGCCGTTGCGGAGGCGCAACCTCTTCGTTTACACCCACGAGTTGAAGATAAATGCCGGTATTTATGTCCCGTCTTGGGTGAATGCTAAAATGGAGCGACATGCCCGCCGTGCGAGGCAGAGGGTGTGGAAGGCTGTGGAAGCCCTTGCGACAGATGCCCGTGAGGTGGAGTCACACGTCGCGCCGCCGCTACGGTTTACCGGCAACCTTGGTGCCGCAACCGCGTTGTGGTGGACGTGTCGTGCTCCGACCGTGACGGATATATTGTGGACCTTACATCGGCCGGTGACATGCATGCTAAGGCCTCCGACTAGGATGAGTATAGGGCATGGGACAGAGTCCCGTGAGCCAGCTTGTATTCCCTGTGTTACTCTACTTCGCCGGTGAACACACCTTCACACTGAGTAGTGCAACTCGATGTCCGACATGGGCACGGCCGTGGTGTCGATGAATATTTAGATTATGTTTTACGTCGCATGTAATAGTATGAATTTGAGAATTCATAATTGGGGTATCTATTTGTGGAAGAGGAAAAAATAAGATCTAATCGGCCATTCTCAGTGGGCGCGTCCATATCCATCTGCGGATGTTTTTTATGGGGCTGGATTTGCTATTGGCGGAGGTAGCTGCTTTAGAGCATGTACAATCATGATAGACAAATTCAGGTCCCTATATGTCCACAGATGAGCTCGGACATGTCCGCTGACAGTGACAGGGCGGACCTCAAATTTTTCCATTTGCAACAGCAAACCTTATATTTAAAATACCAAATACATGCATGTTGATCATTTCGGTTGTTTTAGTTCGTGTTGGCCCAGCAAGATTGTGTAACGTAAAAAAGAAATTGTTCATAAGATTTCCAATATAGAAACATCTGTGTTGTGTCGACATGGTAATTAAGGATTTAGTTTAGTTCCACCTCGCTGCTCGAGGAATGACGTAACTGGCTTAAATAGGTACGTCAGGTAAATGCGTTAAGCTACTCTTCCTTAACAGGGGCTACTAATGCTCGCCTTGTGAAGGAAAGTTTTTTAAAACACCAGAATTTTTTTTCAATTATTCTCATCAAGCTCCTATAAAAAAAATCACAAACAAGCTAGTCTGACAACGTGTCAAATATATAGAGGGCAAGATGTAGTCTAACGAAAGTGAAATCGGGTAGTCGGGGGTGTAATTGGGTGTAATTTTTTGGTGTCTGCTCGTCAGATCCGACATGAGGGACGTGCCTCAGCCGTCTCATATCTGCCTCATATTTAAGGCGAAGATGAGGGGTGTTGATCACTTCGAGCGTTTGAGGCCGGTTTGAAGTGCTAGTCTGGGTTGAGTTTTTTCGACGGTCAGTGATCGGGCCGTCCGTCCGAAAGTTTGATTGCGGTTTGAGATGTTCGGCTGTAAATACTCTTATGTTGCTGTAAAATTCCACTGTTTTTTTGTATGTAAGGGTAAAGAGTTTTACTCTATAAGAATAGGATTACGATCAAGATGCAAAAGTTTCTCTATACACAGTGGTCAATTGATCTAGCCATACATCAATCACATTGTTAGTATGACTATATAATGTCAACCGATCTCATTTTTATGAGGGCCGTCTCCTTCCTGGAATGTGCATTGAACTAGTTAGTGAAGCTGGTAGGCTAGCAGCCGTCACTGCTGTCCTCACCGTTTGTCGCTTCGAAACACAAAATCTTGTTTTGCATTCAAGGAAAGAGAACTCGTCTCTTCCCGTTGTCCTCGCCGGAAGAGCGAAGCAGCCGGGAAGAAAGAACTCGAGTTGCTCTTCTCTGCCAACAAGGAATGGAATTCCCGGCTTCTGAAAAGTCGTTTCTTGGCTCCATCCTCCCGTCAACGTACACAAAACCTGCCAGTCGAAAAGACTCCTTTTGTGTCCTAACCGAGTCATAAGACGACGATGTGGAGCTGGGAAGAAGAAAAGAAGCTTCGGACAGCAGACACTTCTGGAGGAAGCCGTCAACCTCCTGCCTTTCCTTCGTTACCGCCAAGGGGGTTCCGGTGTCAAGCCTTTTCGCCCCTGACCCTGCTGCTGCCTCTCCGCGCTTGCAGCAGCCGGAGGAGCAACTTTTCGGGTCCCAGCGTTCCAGAAACTTCTGCGACCAGCCCAGTTGCTGCCATGCATGTTCGGCACTTCGGCATGACCCAACCCCGTCTACACCCTTCTGCCCTGTCCGCCTCGGTGCGCGCCACTTTGCACGTACCCAAACTACACGCGTGCCTTCAATAGACACCTATGCATGTTTGGTTTTTGGATCCGGTTTTTCTTATAAACTGGACCGACTTTCTCCTTCCTAATGCAATGCCGGAGCTCTCCTTTGACAAACTTTCGTCGGACAGAAAAAGATACGGCACGCGCTCGATAGGAGCGGTGACACCTGTGAGCACCGCGATCACAGGAGTCTGCACCGGAGAGGAACGCGAAAAGGTTTCTTTCTGCCTGAAAACAACCGCTCGATGGGTTGGGTGTTTCACCCGGCTACAACCGTCCATCGTCGACCGTCCAGCTCCAACACGGCGTGAACAATGTGGGGTTTCTGCTTTGTTTGTCGTAGCTAGCCAGAGTAGCTTCTTGCGGCCGCCCGCTGCTGGTGCGATCAATCCATGGATGGATGGAAGATGATGGACGTGACACGTAGAAAGGCATCATGTTTGCGTGTGTGCGTCTTATCCTTGAAAAAGATTGAGCTCCTATGCCCGAAATATCTAGCTTCTCCCGGACCCTGGGCAGAGGCACCAATAATCGTCCGTGTCGTCCGTGCTTGTGTTGTGCCTTGTGTGAGTGGTGAATACATGCATGCATATTTCTCATGTGCCAGATAGCCTTGGCCACCAAGGACCTTGGTATTCTTTTCCCAAAAATAGGGTCAAGCACTGCACATGGAAATTGTTTTTAGGTATCCTTCCCATCTTCCGCTATGTTTCTTTGGTTTTGCAATTCACCTGTTCACTGAAAATGGAATTTGGGTCAATTGATGTTGTGTGAAGATTCGAGGCTGAAGATGGAGTTAGCAAGGCCAAGCCAGGACCTGAAGCCGGGGACGGCATGGCAGCGGTGTCACTAATAGAGGAGAGTCAAAGGTTGACATGTTTGTGTGTGCGTGCACGCGCGCGTGGGTCCGAGGTGTCAGGGCCGCGGGGGGGGGGGGGGGGGGGGGGGGAGCGTGTCAAAGTTTGGAGGGATGTCCGGGGTATGACATCACGTGGCGAAGGGGGGTGGACCAGGCAGGGCCGGGCGGTGAGACATGCACAGCGGGTAAGATGACAATTATCGATAGGGGGTGTGGTTTGAAGAAGAAGATGATCATTAGAACATGTGAAGAAAGATCGTCTGCCGCAAGAAGATAATTATCCAACCGCCCGTTTCCAATCAAATGACAAGTTTTTCCTTTTCAACCAACCCGACGAATAGATGGTCCCATATTTTGGCTGTCAGAAGGCGGGAGGAGACACGCGGTCTATCAGGTGGCAGGAGCAGCATTTTAGTTTTGTCAACCCAAGATGTTTCATGTTCTTCATGGCAGCAACATCTAGCGCAGAATAGTAATTTCATGACGCTTTTTTTCCCTTGGTGTCTTCATAGCAGACTGACACTAGAGAACACTAGGTAAATACCCATGTGTTGGTATCTAAAGAGAGGTGACGTGTGATCATGGTCAGGAGCCATGGTGGTATCAAGTATGTTGTTATGACGTAGGTGTATACCCACTCCTATGCGGAGAAGGGCGGAGAGATGAGGGGTGGGCTGTGATTTTAGCGATACTCGATGGTTGTCACTGGTACACCAACTCATTATCCTTGGGCTCTATCGCATGCCGACAACGGATTGGAACTCCAGTCTGTCATGGTGCAAGCTCATCGATGACGCCAGTCTGTTTGTTTGTCTAGCACGACTGTCGGTGTAGGCAACCGGGACTTCACGCTTAGTCAACATGGGGGAGCCACCTTTCTATCTGTGGTCAATGACAAATTAACACAATGACATACAAGGCAACCTCATTGTAACAAAAGGTGGGGAGGCGACGTAGAAGCCCTACTGCAAAAATAGATGGTGCCGCTTGATATGTTGGTTATTTAGACGATTAGGTTGGGCTTGCATTAGATAAAGATAAATCGGTTGACATATTTTATGTATGTGAAAAAATCGATGCTCCGTTAGCATGAAAATCAATTCTTTTTACTACAAAATACCCAAGATCTAATCTAATAGATGCATAGCAATGAGAGGGAGAGATGTCTACGTACCCTTATAGACCGAAAGTGTTAGTGATTTAGAGATCGTGGTTGGCGTAGTCGTACTCGCTTCACAATCCAATCCGATCCAAGCACTGCACGTGCGGCACATTCGAGTTTAGCACACTTCTGGCTTGGTGACGTATCCTCCTTCTTGATTCAACAAGAGAGGGATAATATATATGTAGAGGAGATCCGAACCAACAAGATGACATGGTGGTGGTACTGGCAGCGGAAAACTGACATGGCTTCGCCAAGCGTTGACGCATCGATGTGGAGGCTTATCAGGAGAGAGAGGAGGCTTTGGTTTTGTGTATCCAGCCCTTGCGCCCCCTCCGCACTATATATAGGCATGTGGGAGGGCTAGGGCCGCAGCCCTAGCCCCTCGTCCAAGGAGGGAAGACGGCCAAAGGAATAAACTTGCCTCCTAAGGCAAGTGGACTCCCTCCCACTTAGGGTTTCTCCTTCCCAGGCACATGGGCCCGTGGGGCCGGTGCGCCTGGTCCAATAAGTCCAAGCGACCCCTACAGCCCGGGACCATGCTAGTGGCTGGTGGAATCCACTTGTGGACTTCTAGACCCTCCGGAATCCTTCGGAACCTTCTGGAAGCTTCCAATTACAGTACCAAAAAAACTAAACTTTTTTCGGAACCCTAACAAAAAACTTCCCATACAAAAATCTTTACTTGCGGACCATTTCGGAGCTCCTCGTGACATCCAGGATCTCATCCGGGACTCTGAACAACATTCGGTCCATTTCCATTCATATCTCAATACTATCCTAGCGTTACCAAATGTAAAGTATGTGAGCCTATGGGTTCAAGAATCACGCAGACATGTCTAAGACATCTCTCCGGCCAATAACCAATAGCGGGACTTGGATGCCCATATTGGTTCCTACATATTCCACTAAGATCTTTATTGGTTGAACTATGATGTCGAGGATTCAGTTAATCACGTATGCAATTCCCTTTGTCTAGCGATATGTTATTTGCCCGAGATTCGATCGTCCGTATCTCCATACCTAGTTCAATCTCATAACCAGCAAATCTCTTTACTCATTCTATAATAAAAGATTCGATGACTAACTCATTATCTGCACTGCTTGCATGCTCTTTATGATGTTTTATTACCAAGAGAGCCCAAAGATATCCCTCTGTCATACAGAGTGACAAATCCCAGTCTCGATCCATGCCAACCCAACAGACAGCTTCAGAGATACTTGTAGATCACCTTTATGATTACCCATTTAAGAAGGGACGTTTGATAGCACACAAGGTCTTAGGAGTAGGTATTTGACATGAAGAAAGTTATAGCATTAAACTTAAGGGATACAATCAAATGCTAAGCTTACGATTAGGTCTTGTCCATCACATCATTCTTGTAATGATGTGATCCCATTATCAAACGGCAACTCATGTCTATTGTTAGGAAACCTTAACCATCTTTAATTATTGAGCTAGTCTAATGGAGGCTCACTACGGACACAGTGTTATTTATGTATTCACACATGTACTTAAGTTTCTGGTCAATACAGTTCTTGCATTAATAATAAACACTTATCATGAACAAGCAAATATGACAATAACCAATTTATTATTGCATCTAGGGCATATTTCCAACAATCTCCCACTTGCACTAGAGTCAATAATCTAGCTTACATAAGAATGAATCTAACACCCATAGAGTTTTGTTTCTGATCATGTTTTGCTTATGAGAGATGTTTAGTCGACGGGTCTACAACATTCAGATCCGTATGTACTTTGCAAATATATATGTCTCTTTCTTTGATGCAATCTCGAATGGAATTGAAATGGTGGTTATATGCTTGGTATTCTTGTGAAACCTCGGCTCTTTGGCAATGGAAATGGCTCCGGTGTTGTCACAAAGGATAGTCATCGAATGTGATGCACTAGGCGCAACTCCTAGATCGGTTATGAACTGCCTCATCCAGATGCCTTAATGCGCTGCTTCTGAAGAGGCTATATATTCCGCTTCACATGTAGATATCGCCACGATGCTCTGCTCGGAAATAGACCAACTGATAGCTCCACCATTTAGAATAAATATGTATCTGGATTCATACTTAGATTCATCCGTATCAGTGTCAAAGCTAGCATCGACGTAACCCTTTATGACAAGATCTTTATCACCTCCATAAAAGATAAACAAAACCTTAGTCCTTTTAGGTACTTAAGGATACTTTTGACCGCTATCCAGTGATCAACTTCTGGATCACTTTGGTACCTCCCTGCGAGACTTATGGCAAGGCACACATCGGGTCTAGTACACAACATGGCATACATTATAGATCCTGATACGTCTCAAACGTATCTACTTTTCCAAACACTTTTGCTCTGATTTTGGACTCTAATTTTTATGATTTGAATGAAACTAACCTGTTCCGACGCTATTTTCAGCAGAACTACTGTGGTGTTATTTTTGTGCCGAAATAAAAGTTCTCAGAATTATACAAAACTTTTTTTGAATTATTTTTGGAATATATGAAAAAATATGGAGTGAAGACCTACTCGAGGGGGATGCCTGTGGGCCACAAGCTAACAGGACGTGCCCACCCCCTTGGGCGTGCCCTGTTAGCTTGTGAGGCCCATGTGGCTCCTTGAGCCTAATTCTATTCCTGTGAATTCACATATTTGGAGAAAAAAATAAGAAAGAATATTTCATCGCGTTTTACGAGGCGTAGCCATCGCCACCTTCTGTTCTTACAAGGGAGGGTTGATCTAGAGTTCGTTCGAGGTTCTGGAGAGGGGGATCCATTATCGTCGTTGATGCGTGTGATCTGCATTGGGTTTTATGTGAAGAGGAATGGGTGATGCAACACAATATTGGTAAGTATTTCCAACAGTACAGAACCGGGGTTCTTCAGTGGCTACACACAAAGAGACAAACACTTGCACCCAACGCGGGCAAGAGGGTTGTCAATCCCCTTGGAATCGTTATTTGCAAGCTTGTAATTAGTGTGGTTGGTAGTGGATGATTATAAATTGCAAAATAAAATAAAAAGTAAATAAGAACAACAAGGTATTGTAGCGTTTGTAAATATATAACCGAATAGACCGGGGGGCATAGTTTTACCTAGTGGCATCTCTCATCAAAGTGAGCATAGGGTGGGTAAACAAATTAATGTTGGGCAATTGACAAAAAAGTGCACAGTTATGCAATATTTATTCACGACAATGTTCATGTGCATATAGGCATGACATCCATAAGCAAATACGTCGATTCCTGCATGCACCTATTACTATTACTCCACACATCGATCGCTATCCAGAATGCATCTAGAATATTAAGTAAAACAGAGTAATGCTTGGAGAACAATGACATGACGTAGACAAAGAGAATTCACTTAATATGAACTAACCCCGTCGTTTTATCCTTAGTGGAAATACTACAAAAACGTATCTTTTCCCCTTCTGTCAATGGAATATAGAAACCCGTTAGGTTGAACATACTACAACACACCCCTCTCAGTAAGGAAAGATCAATCTACTTGGCCAAAGCAAATCAATAGATCAAAGATATTGACGAAGCTATAATGATCATGCACATAAGAATCAAAAATATTTAGAGAAGACTCAAATATTTGTTAGTAATAACCTGAACATAAACCCACAATTCATCGGATCCCAACAAACGGTCCACACAAAAGAATCACATAGGATAGATCAAAACGGAGATGTGATGATAATTGTTTTGAAGATCAAGAGAAAGATACATAGCCATCTAGGTACTAGCTATGTAGAGGTAGGTCTGTGGTGAACTACAAACACATCACCATGGGAGCAACAAGGATTATGTAGATGCCCTCCGTGATCGATCCCCCCTCCAACAGGGCACCGAAACAGGGCTCCAGATGGGCACACGGCGGAACAGAGACTTGCAACGGCGGAAAAAGTGTTTTGGGTTGGTCTCTAGGGTTTTTGAGATTAATGTGAATTTCTAGGACGGACAGGTTGATACGTCTCCAACCTATCTATAATTTATGAATTATTCATGCCATGTTCACCTATGTTTACAATACTTTTATATGGTTTTGATGCACTTTATATGATATATTTAGAACTACCTAGGACTGCTGTTGTTTTCAAAAGAACTACTGTGGTGTTGTTTTTTGTGCAGAAATAAAAGTTCTCCAAATGCAATGAAACTTTTTGATGATATTTTTGGAACAAAAGAGGCACTAGAAACTTTGTGGGAGGGCCAGAAGAGCCACGAGGTGGGCGCAACCCACCAAGGCGCGTCAGCGCCCTCTGGCTTGTACTGGTGTCTTGTGGGATCCTCGTGGCCCATCTTCGCGCGAACCCGACACCAAAAAATCCTATATATTCAGAAATCCCCTGAAATAACCCCAAATCAGAAATTCTGCCGTCTCAAGCCTCTATAGCCACAAAAAACCAATCTAGACCCCGTTCCAGCACCCTGCCATAGGGGGAAATCATCAGCGGAGGCCATCTTCGTCATCCCTATGGTCTCCATGATGAGGAGGGAGTAGTCCACCCTTGGGGCTGACGGTTTGTACCGGTAGCTATGTGTCCAATCTCTCTCTCTCTGTCGTGTTCTTGAGATGGCACGATCTTAATGTATCATGGGCTTTGTTAATATAGTTTCATCATATGGTGTTTTCCCCTCTCTATCTTGTTGTGATGAATTGAGTTTCCCTTTAAGATTTTGTTATTACCGGATTGAATACTTTTATGGATTTGAGAGCACTCGATGTATGTCTGATACATCTCCATCATATCTACTTTTCCAAACTCTTTCCCTTGTTTTGGACTCTAATTTGCATGATTTGAATGGAACTAACCTAGACTGACGTTGTTTTTAGCAGAATTGCCTTGGTGTTATTTTTGTGCAGAAATAAAACTTCTCAGATTGATCTGAAAATTTACAGAGAATATTTTTGGAATTAAAAAAAAATACTGGCGAAAGAATCAACCGAAGGGGGGCCACGCACAAGTGGCAAGCCTGCCAGGCGCGACCATCCCTTGGCCATGCCTAGCAGGCTTGTGGGCCCCCTGTTGCTCCACCAACCTCAATTCCACTCCTATTTATTCCTATTCGCGTAGAAAAAAATCACGAAGAAGAGTTCATCATGTTTCAGGATACGGAGCCGCCACCACCTCCTATTCTTCCTCGGGAGACCAGATCCGGAGTCCATTTTAGGATCTAGAGAGGGGAAATCGACGCCATCATCATCACCAACCATCCTTCATCACCAATTCCATGATGCTCTCCGCCGTTCGTGAGTAATTCCATCATAGGCTTGCTGGACAGTGATGGGTTGGATGAGATTTATCATGTAATCGTGTTAGTTTTGTTAGGGTTTGATCCCTAGTATACACTATGTTGTGAGATTGATGTTGCTATGACTTTGCTATGCTTAATGCTTGTCACTAGCGCCCGAGTGCCATGATTTCATATCTGAACCTATTATGTTTTCATGAATATATATATATATATATATATATATATATATGTTCTTGATCCTATCTTGCAAGTTGTAGTCACCTATTACGAGTTATGATCCACATTCCCCAAGGTGACAATAATTGGGATTCTTTCCGGTGATTACCGTTGTTTGAGGAGTTCATGTATTCACTAGGTGTTAATGCTTTGGTTCGGTTCTCTATTAAAAGGAGGCCTTAGTATCCCTTAGTTTCCATTAGGACCCGCCGCCATGGGAGGGTAGGACAAAACATGTCATGCAAGTTCTTTTCCATAAGCACGCATGACTATATATGGAATACATGCCTACATTACATTGATGAATTGGAGCTAGTTCTATGTCACCCTATGTTATAACTGTTGCATGATGAATGCCATCCGACATAATTATCCATCACTGATCCATTGCCTACGAGTTTTCCACATACTGATCTCTACCATGTTACTTCTCTGTTGCTACTGTTACAATCACCACAAAACTGCTACTATCACTTTTGCCATCGTTACCATTACTTCCATACTACTTTGCTACTGAATACTTTGCTGCAAATATTAATTCTTTCAGGTGTGGTTGAATTGACAACTCAGATACGAATACTCAAGAATATTCTTTGGCTCCCCTTGTGTCGAATCAATAAATTTGGGTTGAATACTCTGCCCTCGAAACTGTTGCGATCCCCTATACTTGTGGGTTATCAATGTCTTGCATGCGGATACCCGTAGTGACATTGATGTATTCAATTGATTCACTTGATATAGGTTATGGCGTCAACTTGCGGATTCCGGTGACCTTGGGGATCTATGCATAGGGGTTGATTGCACATTTTCATACCATGTTCTCCAATAGAAATCTTAGGGCAATCTTTGAGGTTCTTTGTGTTGGATTTAGTATTATGAATCTGAAATTGTTTGATGCGTATCGTATAATTAACTCATGGATACTAGTGGTGACATTGGAGTATCTAGGTGACATTAGAGTTGGTTGATGCGTATCATATGGTTTTATTTTAGTACAAAATCTTGGATAGATCGATCGGAAAGGTTAACTTGGTGTTATTTTAGTATGAACTCTTGGACAGATCGATCGAAAAGGATAACTGTAAGGTGGTTTCGTACCCTACAAATAATTTCTTCTTATGTTCTCCGCTAGATAAGAACTTTGGAGTGATTCTTTTTTGCATGTTGATGGATGGTTATGTGATCCAATCATATTATCATTGTTGAGAATTTGCACTAGCGAAAGTAAGAGCCTTAGGCCTTGTTTTCAAGCGTTGCAATACCATTTTTGCTCACTTTTGTTACTTTCTACCTTGCTATTTTTATTGTTACTATTAAAAAAAATTAATATGTACTATCATTACTACACTTATATCACCATCTCTTCGCCTAACTAATGCACCTATACAATTTACCATTGTATTTGGTGTGTTGGGGACACAAGAGACTTTTCATTATTTAGTTGCAGGGTTGTTTGAGAGAGACCATCTTCATCCTACGCCTCCCACGGATTGATAAACCTTATGTCATACACTTTAGGGATATTTGCTACTGTCCTAAAAAACTCTGCACTTGGAGGCCCAACATGAGCCTACAAGAACAAGTTGTGTAGTAAACATCTAGCTCTTTTTTGGCGCCGTTGCTGGGGAGGTGACTGCTTGGAGGTATATCTTTAGATCTTGCAATTGAGTCTTTTAGTTTCCTATTTTATCACTAGTTTGGTTTATAAATAAAACTAAAAAAATTTGAATTGAGGTGTCCTCATATTATTCGTCTTTATCATGTCTTTCTTGAAAATGATAAAAAGGAAAATTGTGCTCAATTGATAGAAGAAGAATTCAATAAAATGTTAGGCATACATGATGAGCATCATTGCAATTTTGTTAGTATGAATTCTATGAATATCCAATATACTAATGATGATTGCACTAGTCGTGATAATTTTTTTCTTATAAGCATGTCAATTTTTGTGGAGTGCATAAAGTTTGTGACGACATGCCTTATAGGGAGATTTTTTTGTAAGAAGTATAAACATGATAGAACCAATTTTTTGCTGAAAGTGATAGATGAATTTGCTACAAAATTATGTTATCTTTGTCCTATTACTTGTGAACTTTGCAATAAAGTTTGTCATCTTCATTTCCAATGCAAAAAATTTCATGATCAAATCATGGCCAAATATTGTAATGACTTGATCACCCTTGAACTTGATAATGATCTTTCTCTATTTTTGGGGAGTGAAGAATTGACACATAAAAATAGTTAGTTTGAAGTATTCATTCTCACCGACGACATTGAAACTAATCTAAAAAATATCTATATGTTTTGCATGGTAAACTGCAATGAGAATGCTTATATTGCCAACTATAGAAAGATTGGAAAACCAATAGAATATAAAAGGAATACTAATGAAAGGGTAGTGATTTCCACTTTCCCTCCTATTGTCTATCATGATGAAATAGGTGACGAGGAGGAGCTCCCTATTCATCCAATATGATCGATAATAAGCTCGAAAAAATTAATTAAACCCACACATGATGTGGTGAAGAAGAAGAAAAGAAGAAAGAGAGAGGTAAAAAGGTATATCTCCCAAATGATGTTGCTCCTATTATTGTTGTGCCTCACGAGGATGAATCAAAAATAATTGTGGAAGATGATGTTGGGGAACGTCGCATGGGAAACAAAATTTTTCCTACGCACACGCAAACCTATCCATGGTGATGAGAATCTACGAGAGGGAGAGTGGATCTACATACCCTTGTAGATCGCTAAGCGGGAAGCGTTAAGAAACGCGGTTGGTGTAGTCGAACATCTTCGCGATCCAAATCGCCGAGCGTCCCGCGATCTCATCACGATCCGTCCCACGATCCAATCACGATCCGTCCCGTGAACTCATCACGATCCGTCCCGCGATCTCATCACGATCCGTCTCACGATCTTGATCACGATCTGTCCCGCGAAATCATCACGATCCGTTCCGCGATCTCATCACGAACTGTCTCGCGATCTCGATCACGGTCCTTCCGATCTAGCGCCAAACGGACGGCACCTCCGCGTTCAGCACACGTGCAGCTTGATGACGATCTCCACCGTCTCGATCCAGCGAGAGGAGGTGGAGAGGAGAGAGAGTTCACAGGCAGCGTGACGGCGCTCCGGTGATGGTGGTGGAGTGATTCCGGCAGGGCTTCGCCTAAGCGCTGCGAAAAACCGATCTAGAGGAGAAACTGTGCACCGGTGAAACGGGTAGCACGTGGCCGGAAATTCTGTCCAAAAACCACCCAATCCACTAGTATATATAGGAGGAGAGGAGAGGAGAGGCAGCCAAGGCCTTTGGGTCGGCCGAAATAGGAGGTGGGAGCAATCCTACTTCACCTCCAATCCTAGTTGGAGTAGGATTGCCTCCTATTGGCTGATTTTCCACTTTTTGCTTTAGGACTTTCTCTCCTGTGCCATGGGCCTTTGTGGCTGTTTTCCCAGCCCACTAAGGGCTGGTTATTATTCTCCCACAGCCCATGGACCTCTTGGGGTCGAAATACCCCTCCCGGAGGTCCTCCGATACACTACCGGCACTCCCGGTACAATACCGATACTCCCGGTACACCACCGATGAGCCCGAAACTTTTCCGGAAACCAAACTGGGACTTCCTATATATGAATCTTTACCTCCGGACCATTCCAGAGCTCCTCGTGATGTACGGCATCTCATCCAGGACTCCGAACAACCTTCGGTCACCACCATACATAACTCTACACTACCGAAACGTCACCGAACCTTAAGTGTGCAGACCCTGCGGGTTCGAGAACTATGTAGACATGACCAAGACACCTCTACGGTCAATAACCAATGGCAGGACCTGGACGTCCACATTGGTTCCTACATATTCTACGAAGATCTTTATCGGTCGAACCTCTATGTCAAGGATTCAGTTAATCCCGTATATCGTTCCCTTTGTTCTTCGGTATGTTACTTGCCCGAGATTCGATCGTCGGTATCTCCATACCTAGTTCAACCTCGTTACCGGCAAGTCTCTTTACTCGTTCCGTAATACAAGATCCCGCAACTAACAATTAGTCACATTGCTTGCAAGGCTTATTGTGATGTTGCATTACCGAGTGGGCCCCGAGATACCTCTCCGTTACACGGAGTAACAAATCCCAGTCTCGATGCATGCCAACTCAACAGACAACATCGGAGATACCTGTAGAGCACCTTTATAGTCACCCAGTTACGTTGCGACGTTTGATACACACAAGGCACTCCTCCGATATCCGTGAGTTGCATGATCTCATGGTCATAGGAACATATACTTGACATGCAGAAAACAGTAGCAATAAACTGACACGATCATATGCTATGTTTGTAGTTTCGGTCTTATCCATCACATCATTCTCCTAATGATGTGATCTCGTTATCAAATGACATCTCATGTCCATGGCTAGGAAACCTTAACCATCCTTTGATCAACGAGCTAGTCCATTAGAGGCATACTAGGGACATGGTTTTGTCTATGTATCCACACATGCATTTAAGTCTCCGATCAATACAATTATAGCATGGATAATAAACGATTACCATGAACAAGGAAATATGATAATAACTAATTTATTATTGCCTCTAGGGCATATTTCCAACAGTCTCCCACTTGCACTAGAGTCAATAATCTAGTTCACATCACCATGTGATTCACATTGTTATGAATCTAACACCCAATGAGTTCTGGGGCTCGATCATGCTTTGCATGTGAGAGAGGTCTTATAGTCAACGGGTCTGCGATATTCAGATCCGTGTGTACTTTGCAAATCTCTATGTCAAACCGTAAACACTGCTACCACACTCCACTTGGTACTATTTCCAAATGGCTGCTCCACTATACGTATCCAGATTACTACTACTAGTCATCCGGATAGGTGTTAAAGCTTGCATCGACGTAACTCTTTACGACGAACTCTTTATCACCTCCATAATCAACAAACATTTCCTTATTCCTCTGGTTACTAAGGATAATTCCGACCGCTGTCCTGTGATCCACTCCTGGACCACACTTGTACCCCTTGACAGACTCATGGCAAGGCACACACAGGTGCGGTACACAGCATGGCATACTATACAGAACCTATGGCTAAGGCATAGGGGACGAAGTTCGTCCTTTCTCTTTCTTCTGCCATTGTCGAGCTTTGAGTCTCACTCAACTTTCACACCTTACAAATCAGGCGAGAACTCTTTCTTTGACGGATCCATTTTGAACTCTTTCAAAATCTTGTCAAGGTATGCACTCATTGAAAGTCTCATCAAGCATCTTGATCTATCTCTATACATTTTGATGCTCAACAATTAGGTAGCTTTATCCAGGTCTTCCTTTGAAAATCACTTTCCAAATAACCGTTTTATGCTTTCCAGAAACTCTACATTATTTCTGAACAACAATATGTCATCCACATATACTTATCAGAAATTCTATAGTGCTCCCACTCACTTTATTGCAAATACAAGTTTCTCATAAACTTTGTATAAACATCAAAACTTTGATCACCTCATCAAAGCGTATATTCCAACTCCGAGATGCTTGCTTCAGTCCATGGAAGGATCACCGAAGCTTGCACACCTTTTAGCATCCTTAGGCCTGACAAAACCTTCTGGTTGTATCACATACAACCTTTCCTCAAGTAAACCATTAAGGAAACGATGTTTTGACATCCATCTGCCAGATTTCATAATTGAAAACACAGCAACTGCTAACATAATTCCAATAGACTTTTAGCATCGCTACGAGTGAGAAAGTCTCATCGTAGTCAACTCCTTGAACTTGTCACAAACATCTTTGCAACAAGTCGAGCTTTACAAATAGTGACATTCACCATCAATGTCTGTCTTCATTTTAAAGATCCATTTGTACTCAACGACCTACCGTCCAACGAGCAAGTCTACCAAAGTCTACACTTGGTTTTAATACATGGATCATATCTCGGATTTCATGGCCTCCAACCATTTGTCGGAATCCGGGCCCATCATCGCTTCTCCATAGCTCGTAGGTTCATCGTTTTCCAACAACATGACCTCCAAGACAGAGTTGTCGTACCACTTAGGAGAAATACACATCCTTGTCGACCTACGAAGTTTGATAGTAACTTGATCCTGAAGCTTCATGATCATCATCATTAACTTCCTATTCAACTAACGTAGGCTTCACAGTAACATCTTTCTGCGCTGCGCTACTCTCTGGTTGAACAAAGGTTTAACAACCTCATCAAGTTCTATCTTCCTCCCACTCAATTCTTTCGAGAGAAACTTTTTCTCGAGAAAGGACCCAGTTCTAGCAACAAACACTTTGCACTCGGATCTGAGATAGAAGGCATACCCATCTGTTCTTAGGGTATTCTATGAAGATACATTTGTCCACTTTGGGTTCTAGCTTATTATGTGAAAACATTTTCCACACAAGCATCGCAGCCCCAAACATTAAGAAATGACAGCTTAGGTTTCTATCAAACCATAATTCACACGGTGTCATCTCAACGGATTTAGATGATGCCCTATGAAAGTGAATGTAGTTGTCTCTAATGCATAACCCCAAAAATTATAGTAGTAAAACGATAAGAGACATCACAGTATGCACTATATCAATAGAGCATGACTATGATGTTCGGACACACCATCACACCATGGTGTTCCAGGTGGCGTTAGTTGTGAAACAAATTTCACGTTGTCTTAAGTTGTATGCCAAACTCGTAACTCAGATATTCACCTCCACGATCATATCGCGGTCATTTTTATCTTCTTGTCACGATGATCTTTAAAATTCACTCTGAATTTGCTTGAACCTTTCAAACGATTCAGACTTGTGTTTCATTAAGTAAATATACACTATATCTACTCAAATCATCAGTGAAGGTAAGAAAATAACGATATCCACTGCACGCTACAAGACTCACTAGATTGCATACATCAACATGTATCATTTCCAATGAATCACTTGCCCGCTCCATCCAACGGGGTCCTTTAGTCATCTTGCCCAAGAGGCATGGTTCGCATGTCTCAACCGATTCGAAATCGATGAGTCCAAATATCCATCAGCATGGAGTTTCTACATGCGGTTTATACCAATATGACATTTAGCGGCAGTGCCACAAGTATGTGGTACTATCATTATTAGCTTTGTATCTTTTGACATCAATGTTATGAACATGTGTACTACTACGATCAAGATTTCAACAAACCATTCTCACTGGGTGCATGACCATTGAAGGTATTATTCATGTAACTAGAATAACTATTATTCTCTGACTGAAATGAATAACCGTATTGCAACAAACATGATCTAATCATGTTCATGCTCAACACAAAACACCAAATAACATTTATTTAGGTTCGTCACAAATCCTGAAGGTAGAGAGAGCGTGCGATGTTGATCACATCAACCTTGGAAACATTTCCAACACACATCGTCCCCTCACCCTTAGCTAGTTCTCCGTTTATTCTGTAGCTTTTATTTCGAGTTACTAACATTTAGCAACCGAACCGGTATCCAATACCCATGTGCTACTAGGAGTACTAGCAAGGTACACATCAATAACTCATATATCAAATATACTTCCGTCGATGTTGCCAGCCTTCTTATCTACCAAGTATCTAGGGTTGTTCCGCTTCAGCGACCTCTCACCTCATAATAGAAGCACTTAGTCTCGGGTTTGAGTTCAACTCTGCGTTGCTTCACTGGAGCAGCAACTGACTTGCTATCCATGAAGTTTCCCTCCTTGCTTTTGCCCTTTTCGAAACTAGTGGTTTGATTAACCATCAACACTTGATGCTCCTTCTTGATTTCTACCTTCGCGGTGTCAAACATCGCGAACAGCTCAGGGATCAATACTTCTATCCCTGGTGTATTATAGTTCATCACTAAGTTCTAGTAGCTTTAGTGACAGTGACTTGGAGAACTATATCAATCACTATCTTATCTGGAAGATCAACTCCCACTTGATTCAAGCGATTGTAGTACCCAGACAATCTGAGTACATGCTCAACGATTGAGCTATTCTCCTTCATCTTACAAGCAAAGAATCTTGTTGGAGATCTCATATCTCGCAACAAAGGCACGAGCCTGAGATCACAATCTCAGCTCCTAGAACATCTCATATGTTTCGTGACGTTCAAAACGTTTTGGAGCCTCAATTCTAAGCCGTAATGCATGACGCACTAAACTATCAAGTAGTCATCGAAACGTGCCTGTTAGATGTTCACAACATCTATAGACGACGCTAGAGGGGGTGGCGCACCGAGCGGTGCATTAAGGACATAAGCCTTCTGTGCAGCAATGAGGACAATCCTCAGATCACGGACCCAGTCCGCAATTTTGCTACCAACATATTTCAATTCTATTTCTCTAGGAACATATAAAAATACAAGGGAGCTACAACGCGAGCTAGTAATCTACAACATAATTTGCAAAGACACTTTGACTATGTTCATGATAATGAGTTCAATTAATCATATTACTTAAGAACTCCCACTCAAATTGACATCCCTCCGATCATTCGAGTGATACATGATCCAAATTCACCAACTCAAGTCCGATCATCACGTGAGTTGAGGTGGCTGCAATGGTGAACATCATTATGTTGATCATATCTACTATATGACTCATGTTCGACCTTTCGGTCTCTCGTGTTCCGAGGCCATGTCTGTACATGCTAGGCTCGTCAAGTTTAACCCGAGTGTTCTGCGCGTGCAAATCTGGCTTGCACCCGTTGTATGTGAACGTAGAGTCTATCACACCTGATCATCACGTGGTGTCTCAACACGACGAACTTTCGCAACGGTGCACACTCGGGGAGAACACAGTTCATCTTGAAATTCAAGTGAGGGATCACCATATAATGCTACCGCCGTACTAAGCAAAACAAGGTGCATAAAAGGATTAACATCTCATGCAATTCATAAGTGACATGATATGGCCATGAACTTGTGTTTAAGATCTCCATCTTCGAAACACCGGCATGATCTCCATCGTCACCGGCACAACACCATGATCTCCATCATCTTGATCTCCATCAATGTGTTGCCATTGGGGTTGTCACGCCCTGCATGCTTCTACTACTATTGCTACCGTAGCGATAAAGTAAAGCATTACATAGCGCTTAATGATTGACATGCAGGTCATACAATAATTAAAGACAACCCTATGGCTCCTGCCGGTTGCCGTACTCATCGACATGCAAGTCGTGATAATCTATACATCACATGATCATCTCATACATCACATATATCTCATCATGTAATTGGCCATATCACATCACAACATACCCTGCAAAAACAAGTTAGACGTCCTCTAATTGCTGTTGCATATTTTACGTGGCTGCTATGGGTATCTAGCAAGAACGATTCTCACCTACGCATAAACCACAACGGTGATACACTAGTTTGCTTTTCAACCTTCTCAAGGACAGCCTTTGTCGAATCCGATCCAACTAAAGTGAGAGAAACTGTCACCCGCAAGCCATCTAGGCAACAAGTTGTGTCGAGGGAACCGGTCTCTCGTAAGCGTACGAGTAATGTTGGTCCGGGCATCTTCATCTCACAATCCCGCTGAACCAAAATACGACCAACGGAGGAAGCAATCTAAGCATCAACGCCCACAAACCTTTTGTGTCTACTCGAGATCTCATCGAACCATCAACCTAGCTCATGATGCCACTGTTGGGGAACGTCGCATGGGAAACAAAATTTTTCCTACGCACACGCAAACCTATCCATGGTGATGAGCATCTACGAGAGGGAGAATGGATCTACATACCCTTGTAGATCGCTAAGCGGGAAGCGTTAAGAAACGCGGTTGGTGTAGTCGAACATCTTCGTGATCCAAATCGCCGAGCGTCCCGCGATCTCATCACGATCCGTCCCACGATCCAATCACGATCCGTCCCGTGAACTCATCACGATCCGTCCCGCGATCTCATCACGATCCGTCTCACGATCTTGATCACGATCTGTCCCGCGAAATCATCACGATCCGTTCCGCGATCTCATCACGAACTGTCTCGCGATCTCGATCACGGTCCTTCCGATCTAGCGCCAAACGGACGGCACCTCCGCGTTCAGCACACGTGCAGCTTGATGACGATCTCCACCGTCTCGATCCAGCGAGAGGAGGTGGAGAGGAGAGAGAGTTCACAGGCAGCGTGACGGTGCTCCGGTGATGGTGGTGGAGTGATTCCGGCAGGGCTTCGCCTAAGCGCTGCGGAAAACCGATCTAGAGGAGAAACTGTGCACCGGTGAAACGGGTAGCACGTGGCCGGAAATTCTGTCCAAAAACCACCCAATCCACTAGTATATATAGGAGGAGAGGAGAGGAGAGGCAGCCAAGGCCTTTGGGTCGGCCGAAATAGGAGGTGGGAGCAATCCTACTTCACCTCCAATCCTAGTTGGAGTAGGATTGCCTCCTATTGGCTGATTTTCCACTTTTTGCTTTAGGACTTTCTCTCCTGTGCCATGGGCCTTTGTGGCTGTTTTCCCAGCCCACTAAGGGCTGGTTATTATTCTCCCACAGCCCATGGACCTCTTGGGGTCGAAATACCCCTCCCGGAGGTCCTCCGATACACTACCGGCACTCCCGGTACAATACCGATACTCCCGGTACACCACCGATGAGCCCGAAACTTTTCCGGAAACCAAACTGGGACTTCCTATATATGAATCTTTACCTCCGGACCATTCCAGAGCTCCTCGTGACGTACGGCATCTCATCCAGGACTCCGAACAACCTTCGGTCACCACCATACATAACTCTACACTACCGAAACGTCACCGAACCTTAAGTGTGCAGACCCTGCGGGTTCGAGAACTATGTAGACATGACCGAGACACCTCTACGGTCAATAACCAATGGCGGGACCTGGACGTCCACATTGGTTCCTACATATTCTACGAAGATCTTTATCGGTCGAACCTCTATGTCAAGGATTCAGTTAATCCCGTATATCGTTCCCTTTGTTCTTCGGTATGTTACTTGCCCGAGATTCGATCGTCGGTATCTCCATACCTAGTTCAACCTCGTTACCGGCAAGTCTCTTTACTCGTTCCGTAATACAAGATCCCGCAACTAACAATTAGTCACATTGCTTGCAAGGCTTATTGTGATGTTGCATTACCGAGTGGGCCCCGAGATACCTCTCCGTTACACGGAGTAACAAATCCCAGTCTCGATCCATGCCAACTCAACAGACACCATCGGAGATACCTGTAGAGCACCTTTATAGTCACCCAGTTACGTTGCGACGTTTGATACACACAAGGCACTCCTCCGATATCCGTGAGTTGCATGATCTCATGGTCATAGGAACATATACTTGACATGCAGAAAACAGTAGCAATAAACTGACACGATCATATGCTATGTTTGTAGTTTGGGTCTTATCCATCACATCATTCTCCTAATGATGTGATCCCGTTATCAAATGACATCTCATGTCCATGGCTAGGAAACCTTAACCATCCTTTGATCAACGAGCTAGTCCATTAGAGGCATACCAGGGACATGGTTTTGTCTATGTATCCACACATGCATTTAAGTCTCCGATCAATACAATTATAGCATGGATAATAAACGATTATCATGAACAAGGAAATATGATAATAACTAATTTATTATTGCCTCTAGGGCATATTTCCAACAGATGATACACTTGATGATGATGTTGTTCTGCCTATTTCTCGTTGTGATGTCTATGATTGGGAAGATAATGATACTTCTTATAATCTTGAAAATCTTTTTGGCACCAACTCGGTAAATTATGATGATAATAATTGTTTAATATAGGTGCTATTCATACTATTAATGATGAGAGTGATTATTCTTATGATATGCCAAGCCACAAGCTTGGGGATGCTATGTTTGATGAGAATGACATGATTGAGAATTTATTTGGTGCAATTAATGTTTGTCTCAAGCTTGGGGATGCTATGCTTAATGAATATGATCTTTTTAGTTCCCCTACTTTGAATGCTCAATTTTTTAATGATGATTGCATGCCTCCTATTTATGATGATTGCAATATTTATGAAAATGGGTTTGGAAGAGTGTCAACTTTAGATAATTATTATCACACTATTTTGGAGGGTGTTGAATTTTATTATAATGATAAAAGTGGATTTGGAGAGGTCATGACTTTATTTAGTAATGATTCCACTATTTCGGAAGAGGTTTCACTTGACTATGATGAGAACAAAGTTTCTACTTATGATGATTATTATGATGATACCTATGTTAAAAAGTAGTGATAATTATTGTCATAATTTGGAATATACTTTTGCTGAACATTACTCTTTTAATGTGGAAACAACTTATAGTATTCTAGTTTCATTTGATGCTCCCACTATTATGAATGAGAAAAAACTTTCTTATGAGGAGAGTAATAAAAATTCTATGATTGTGGATCATGAAAAGAATGCTTTATGTGATAGTTATATTGTTGAATTTATTCATGATGCTACTGAAAATTACTATGAGAGAGGAACATATGCTTTTACATATTGCAATAATATCAAGTTTCTTCTCTATGTGTTGGAAATTTTGAAGTTATACTTGTTTATCCTTCCTATGCTAATTGATTCTTTGATCCCATAAATTTTTTGTTCACAAAATACCTATGCATAGGAAGTGTTTTGCACTTAAATGTGATTTCCATGTGATTCATGATGTTCTCTTTATGTTTCAATTGTTTACTTTTATGCGAGAATCATTGAAATCATCATGCCTATCTAAAAGGCATTAAAGAAAAGCTCTTGTTGGGAGACAACCCAATACTCTTACCTTCTGTTTTTGTGTGTTCACATAATTAGGATAATTTAGTAATCATGTTTTGTGTCTTTTATTTCAATAAAGTACCAAGTAAAGCCTTTGGGATAGTCTGGATACTTGCTTGTTTGATTGTGTGCAAAAACAGAAAGTTTTGCATCCAGTATATGAATTATCGGATTTTACTGGTGCGTCAAAAAGTTCTGATTTTTTAGACAAAATTTATATGAAAATTATATGCTTTTTCCTAATGTTTTATAAGTTTTAGAGCTAGGGAAGTATGGTGTTCATTCAGATCTTAACAGACTATTCTATTTTTGACACATTCTGTTTTGCACTCATAGTTTGCTTGATTGAGTGTTCCCATAAATTTTATTGAGTAATATAAATTATGAGAATGATAGAATAAGGAGGTATTATGTGAGAACAATTATGAATATTTTCTTGACAGTACTAAGTGAATGATCTATATTTACTATACTAACCTATCTTACGAAGTTCCATTGTGTTTTGTGTGATTGAAGTTTTCAAGTTTTGGGAGAGATACCAATATGAGGTGAAGAAGGAGAACCAAGAACTTAAGATTGGGGATGCCCAAGGCACCCACAAGTTAATATCCAAGGGAGACTCAAGCGTCTAAGCTTTGGGATGCCCCGGAAGGCATTCCCTCTTTTGTTTCCAACATTATCGGTACATCTTACTTGGAGCTATATTTTCATTCGTCACATGATATGTGTATTACTTGGAGAGTCATTATAATTTTTTGTTCTCTGTTACATGATATTTATAATCTTATCTTTCAATAAATATTTCCAATAATTTCCTCTTAGGATGCTTGAGCTACATGTTTGATATGTGTTGTGTAAAAACAGAAACTTTTGTTGTAGTGTTTGAATTTTCATATTTTTTTGGAATGTGGAAAGTTTCTGAAATTTTACACAGTGTTTTCATATAAATTATTTACCATGTGCTAAATTTCATAATTTTTTGAGTTACATAAGTACACTGTTTTCATAATTTTTACACAGACTGTTCTGTCTGGACAGGTTGTTCTCATTGTTTTGTTATCTACTTATCCTATAGTTCCCATAGCCTATATTGGTAGATATAAATTGTGGAAACAATAGTAAATAGTATATTATGTTTGAAAATTATTGTACAACTTGTCTTGGCAGTACATGAAGTGTTGATTTGTTTTTATGTGTACTAACCTATCTCACGAGTTCTTTTTGAGTTTTGTGTGGATGAAGTTATTGAGAATAGGTGAAACCATGATATAAAAGGAATTAAGGAGACAAAAAAGATAAAGATTGGTTATGCCCAAGGCATCCCAAGATAATATTTCAAGAAGTATCAAGCATCCGAGCTTGGGGATGCCCCAGTAGGCATCCCACCTCTCTTCATCAACAATTATCGGTTAGCCTATGTTGAGCCTAAATTTTTGTTTGTCCAAATGATATATGCTATTCTTGGAGTAAATTTTTTATTTTTCTTGTTTTTTAAATAAAGTGCTCAGATCTGAAAATGTTTATTGAGAGAGAGTCCTCACATAGCTACTTTATTGGTTGAGTACTCATTGACCTTCGCTTATATCTTTTGAAGAGTAGTTTTGATGTTTACTCTTGTGCTTCACATATGCCCTATGAGTAAATTGTGGATCAATGAAATATCATAAATATGAAATTATCAATGTGATTTATGCTTGGTAGTAGTTTCACATCTCATTTGTGAAAGTGAAATATTTTGAAGCTTTAGAATCACAATATTGGTCATACAAGCAATTCGTGAATGATTAGTATAAGGAAGAGAACTTTCACATACAAATATATTATCTTGGGAATATTGTATGATTGTGAATACCTATTAATTATTTTCAAACTTGAGAAAATTAGTTAAAGTTTGACAAGGAAGACAACATAATGAGTTATGGTTGTGTATATTTGCATAGAAGTTATATTGTTATGAATCCTCCAACATGTGGTGTTTGCTTAGGATATTTTGCTAGCCAAATATTTGTACTAACTAGAGATATTATTTGTGCATCCAAAAACCCTTAAACCCACTTTCTTGCCATGAGTCTCCACCATACCTACCTAATCGGTGCAAAAAGGCAATAAAAATGCTTCTAAATGTGTTTGATCATTTAGTGTAAGAGAAAATTGAGCATTGTACGAACTTGGGATGGCAAAGTAATAAAAGCGACGTACTGCATAATAAAGGTTGCTATCATAAGGTGCAATATAACGTGACATTCTTTTTGCATTAAGGGATTGTGCATACAAAACCAAAAAGCACATGACAACCTATGCTTCCCTCTGCAAAGGGCCTATCTTTTACCTTTCAGTATTTACTTTTTTGCGAGAGTCAATAGTATGCATTATCATTTCAACCTCAATTATTCTCTCGTTGGAAAGCATCATGTGGTGGGCAAAGATCTAGGCACATATGACCATTCAAACATATTTGATCATGACTTATGATTGTTGACAGTTATCTCTATGATAAATGAGGTGGGAGGCGAAATATTAAGTCCTTACCTTTATCTATGTTCGATGGATACCATTTATTCCAAAAAATATGCTTTGAGTACTAGTAATCATAGAAGACTATATGATGATTGAGTATGTGGAGCTCTTACTTAGACTTTGTTGAGCATAAGTTGAATTGCAATTGTTTGGTGACTAAGAACATTGGTTGTTAAGTTTCAAGAGAATCCATTGTTTGAACCATAACATGTGAATATGTTTCTACTTTATCATGATGAGTTTTATGATAAAGAGTTGATGTTATGATGCTAGGAAAGGTGGTTGAAATTATCATTGGTCAAACTTATGCACTATGCTAGCATTAACACATCATAAATTCTTTCTTTTACCATTTACCTACTCAAGGACGAGTAGTAATTAAGCTTCGGGATGCTGATATGTCTGCAACGTATCTATAATTTATGAAATATTAATGCCATATTCACCTATGTTTACAATACTTTTATATGGTTTGGATGCACCCTATATGACTTACTTAGATCTAACCCGGAGTGACGCTGTTTTTAGCAGAACTACCGAAGTGTTATTTTGTGTGCAGAAATAAAAGTTCTCCAAATGCAGCAAAACTTTTGGGCTCCTCGTGGGCCATCTTCACATGAAACTGACGCCCACAAATCATTTATATTCGGAAATCCCTAGAAATAACCCTAGATCAGAAGTTCCGCCACGACAAGCCTCTATAGCCACGAAAAACCTATCTAGATCCCGTTCAGGCACCCTGTCAGAGGGGGAAATCATCAGTGAAGGCCATCTTCATCATCCGTATGGTCTCCATGACAAGGAGGGAGTAGTCCACCCTTGGTGCTGACGGTTTGTACAAGTAGCTATGTGTTCAATATCTCTCTCTCTCGTGTGCTTGAGATGGCACAATCTTAATGTATAATGGGCTTTGTTAATACAGTTGGATCATATGGTGTTTTCCCCTCTCTATCTTCTTGTGATGAATTGAGTTTTCCCTTTAAGATTTTCTTATTACCGGATTGAATACTTTTATGGATTCGACAGAACTTGTATGTATCGCATGCGGATACCCGTAGTGACATTGGGGTATTCAAGTGATTCACTTGATAATTATGGCGTGAACTTCCGGATTCCAGTGACCATGGGGATCTATGCATAGGGGTTGGTTGCACATTTTCATACCATGTTCTGCGATACAAATCTTGGGGCACTCTTTGAGGTTCTTTGTGTTGGATTGAGTATTATGAATGTGAAATTGTTTGATGCGTATCGTGTAATTAACTTGTGGATACTTGTGGTGACATTGGAGTATCTAGGTGACATTAGAGTTGGTTGATGCGTATCATATGGCGTTATTTTAGTACGAACTCTTAGATTGATCGATCGGAAAGGATAAGTTTGTGTTATTTTAGTATGAACTCTTGGATATATCGATCGGAAAGGATAACTTTAAGGTGGTTTCATACCCTATGACAAGGATATGTACCTAGGGTAGGGTCCTAGGAAAAGCATTCATACCCTACCTAAGGACACTACATTGGAGGACTTGAACATCAAGCATAAGCTTTCGAATGGATTCTATGAGATGTTCAAGTCACTCGACAGGCTATCCACTCAGAGACTCCTTCTTTCACTCGGCAGTCGCATGTCACTCGGAACACCTCGTTCTCACTCGACACCAGAAGACCAGGAGCCACCATCAAGAGCACAACGGGTAGACGTTGGTTCATTCGTCATTAATAGCTTTTATTACGTACGTTACCAGTAACGGCAAACTTTAACCCCATGATCGGACCCTTAAATGCGGGGTAATTATGAGGGGCAGAGAACTCTAGATAAGCCTCCCCTCCCCTCCTACACAAGGGTTAACAAACATTGTAATCTTAACATTCCGCACGACATAAGCTCCCGAGCACTGAGATGTAGGGCAGTTACCTCCATGAGAGGGGCCTGAACTCATACATCCGTGTGTACACCCTCGCCGTAGCTAGGACTCTGCCCTCTCCTTACGTTCACCTACCATCTACTACCAGGCTCGTTCCCACGACAGTTGGCGCCCACAGTGGGGCAGGCGTCTTAGCGACTTCTGGCAAGGTTGCATTTTCCATCCTTCGACATGTCTTCCGGCGGTGTTTTTGCTCTGGGCCACGAGATCCGTTTCATAGCGATCACCTTCATCACCGACGATTTGGCATGGCTCTAGGAAGCGCCTCTCGATGTCGAGGCGCTATCGGTCCGCGGGGCCGCGCACTTCCGCGCGAGTTCCTGCGGCGTGTTGCTACGTCAGCCCTCGACTCCTTACTCGTCGGCTCCCCTTGCTGTTCGCGATCACAAGCAGTTCGGTCGTTCACGACTTCAATGCTGGGTCAAACACGCAGTGGCGCGTCAAACTTCTTCTCCGCAGATTGCAGCACTCGAGCCTGCCGAGTCCCTTCATGGCTTGTTCAAGTCAGATTCTGATCCGTCCTACGTGCATTCCGAGTGCGAAAGCTGCGATCCTGCAATGGAGGTCTTGATGGCGGACTCTGATCAGGGTTCACCACCTGGCTTTGGCCGTGGAAGGCGCGAGGCTAGCGATCCGTCGAATGAGCAGCCACGCCGTGAGGAGGAGGTTCTTCATACTCCCATCGTTGGCGCGCCTACCGAGGCTCAAGCTTTAGAGGCCGCGTGCATTCGTTTGGAAGAGCTCCAGGCGGAACTTAATGAGCACGCTCGCCAGCGCCCGCCACATCCCAGTCGATGTCAGCGATACCTGTTTCCGACTGGATCTCACGATGACGTTGAGGTATATCGAACTCCTGTGTTAAATGTTGTTGTTGCTGCTAGGATAGAAGATTCCATTCAACCGTCACGGTCAGAGGCTCGAAGAGGCTTGATGCGTATCAGAGCACTATTAGATGCAGCGCAGCGTCAGAATTCAGTAGTTTCTTAGTCCCGCAACAGGATACACAACAATTCACCCAAGACGGAGACCGTTCAGTCGGCACACAACCCTGGATCGCCCTTGCGCCGTCGGGGCATAGGTTTCCGTGAAGAGCAGGTCAGAGATCAGTTTCACCGCGAAGACCACTGCCGAGTGCCCACTCCTCCGCGGAGTGGTCCATACACGCCCCGGTGCCAGGACAATAGGCGCTCCTTCGGTGATGAGCGGAATGCGGGTTTTGACGCCCGTGACCTCCTCATTCAGAAGCGGATTGACAGGGGCAGAGCCCACAAGGAAGGATACGACAGAGATTTTCCGAGTGGTAGCTCAGCTGTGGTTTCTGGTCGTGAGTGTTTCAGCAGAGCCATACGTTCTGCAGAGATTCCCCCAACTTCAGGTTGGCTGCGGGGATCGGAAAGTTTACTGGCGTAACAAAGCCAGAGACTTGGTTAGATGATTACCGAGTGGCTGTGCAAATTGGTGGCGGAAATGACAATGTTGCAATGAAGCACCTGTCCTTGATGTTAGATGGTTCGGCTCGAGGTTGGCTGAATCGTTTGGCTCCTTCCAGTATACATTGCTGGGAGGATCTAGCCCGAGTGTTTGTCCGAACCTTTGAGGGCACCTGCAAGCGTCTGGCAGGTCTGGTCGACTTATAGCACTGTGTCTAGAAGCCCAATGAAACTTTGAGAGATTATATTCAGCGGTGGTCCACTCTGCATCATACAGTGGAGAATGTGTCGGAACACCAAGCTGTTTGTGCGTTCAAGGCCAGTGTGAGATACAGAGAGCTATATCTTAAGTTTGGGGGAATGGGTGATATTTCACTCGGCAAGATGATGGAAATCGCCACTAGGTACGCCAATGGCGAGGAAGAAGACTGCCTCCATAGCGGCAAAGGAAAGACAGTCGCCAATGAGGCTGGTGGCAGTAACAATCAGAAACAGAAGCGAAAAGCTGAAGATCCAGTTCAAGCAGAAGCAGCAGCACTAGCGACTCAGTCAAAAAACAAGGGCAAAGCTAAATCACAGTATGCCCCCAAGAAAGGGAAAAATCAGTCAGGAACTGATATCATGGATCAACCGTGTGTAATTCACACGAGGAAAGATGCGGAAGGCAATGTGATTTTGCCTAAGCACACCACTCGACAGTGTCGGACCCTTATCCAGTAGTTCAAGGGGGACCCGTCGAGTGATAAATCTCCTGAGAAGGGTGATGAAGATGAAGATAAAGAAACATTCTCAGATGGCACTACTACATTGGTGATCTTTGCCGATGTCGAGAGCAAGAGTCGTCTGAAAGTCATCAGCAGAGAAATCAACAAGGCTATGCCAGATACCCCCACCTACCTCAAGTGGTCCCAATATGCTATCACATTCGACCAGACAGACCATCCTGCTCATGTCGCCACTCCCGGTCGACAAGCTTTGGTAGTTGATTCAGTGGTGGGGGGCACTCGACTTAGAAAGGTCCTCATGGATGGTGGCAGCGGCCTGAACATTCTCTGTGCAGATACCCTGAAAGGGATGGGCATTCCGATGTCCCGTCTAAGTGAAAGCAACATGCAGTTTCACGGGGTCATCCCAGGAAAGAAGGCCAAGTCACTCGGCCAGATAACATTGAATGTGACATTCAGTAATGACAAAAAATTTCGAAAAGAAAAGTTGACGTTTGAAGTCGTAGATTTCCAGAGTGCTTACCACGCCATTTTGGGTCGACCCGCATATGCACGTTTCATGGCCCGACCATGTTACGTGTACCTCAAGTTGAAGATGTCAGGCCCTAAGGGCGTGATCATGGTCACCAGTAATGGATAGCGGGCCGAAGAATGCCTCCAGCAAGGCTCCAAGATTGCCGATCACCAGATGGCCATGGTTGAATTGGAGGAGTACAAGAAAACCGCTAACCCTGCGGATTTGCTCCGCGCAAAGAAGCCGACTTCTAAGTCGGCATTTCAGTCGGCAGGGGAAGTGAAGAAGGTGCACATACACCCGACGGATCCTACTACTGCCCCGATGAATATCTCGGCAGTAAATAGGAAGCCGAGCTCATCCAGTCCCTCCGTGAGAATTGGGATATCTTCGCATGGAAGCCTGCTGACATGCCGAGGATTCCCAGGGAGCTGGCTGAGCATCGTCGGCGAGTGGATCCGAAAGCCAAATCCGCCAGGGAGCATTTGCATCGCTCAGCGACGGAGAAGCATAAGGCAATCGGAGAAGAAGTGGCACGTGTCTTGCAAGCCAAGTTCATTCGGGAGATTTACCACTCCGAGTGGCTCTCGAATGTTGTGATGGTGCCAAAGAAAGAAATGTCGTTGCGCATGTGCATGGACTTCAAACATCTCAACAAGGTGTATCCGAAAGATAATTTTTAGCTCCCCCGCATAGATCAAATTGTTGACTCGACTGTGGGGTGCAAGCGTTTATCGTTTTTGGATGCCTACTATGGGTACCATCAGATCCGTCTGTATGGCCCAGACGAAATAAAGACAGCCTTCATCACCCCATTCGGGTGTTTTTGTTACATCACTATGCCTTTTGGTCTCAAGAATGCCGGTGCTACTTTTATGGGCATGATTCAGAAATGTTTACTCGACCAGATCCCTCAGAATGTCGAGGCATACATGGATGATATAGTGGTCAAGTCCCGCAAAGGTTCCGACCTGCTAGCTGATTGGACGAGACGTTCGCTAATCTAAGGCGATTCGACATAAAGCTGAATCCAGCCAAGTGTACTTTCTACATTGAAAGTGCATTATATCGACTAGAGGGGGGGTGAATTGGCGATTTTTACAAATTCATCACTTGAGGAATTTCAACTTTGAGGAATTTGAAATGTGATGAATAACTAGCAGTCGAATAAGTACTCAGGTGCATGAGGAGCATAGTATCAGCTTAGTCATCATGATGAAATGAAACATGCATGAATAATGAGTAGCGTGATAAAGGATAACCAGTGATGAACAAGGTAACTTGAAGAATTTGAGGTGAGGAATTTGTGAAAGTCTTCAGTCAAATTCTTCAAACAGTAACAATCAATTTCATCAACATGTATATGAGGAATAGAGGGGTTGAGGAAATAGAACCAGACAACTCGATGAAGACAATGGTTTGATGACCCAGTTCCAACTGCTGTGACAGTCGTACGTCTGGTTTGGAGCAGACTGGTATTTAAACCAGAGGACACACAGTCCTAGGACACACAGTCCTTACCGTATTTGCCTTGAGCTAAGGTCACACAGTCCTCGCCTAATACTCGTGGTAAGTCTTCAGGGTAGATTTCCAAAACCCTCACAAACTGGTCACCCGGTGATCCACAATTTATTGCTAGATGCTCTAGACCAAGGTCACTTCGTGGTCCCCAATTGGCTGCAGGAACACTAGACCATGACGCCTAACTATCTGGAGGATACACAGTCCTCAAAGGTAACAAACGTCGGTTCCACACATGAATTTCTTCAGTGATGCTCAATCACTATGGGTTTTGTGGTTTGGTTGGGGATTTTTCCTCACTGATGATTTTCTCTCAAAGTCCTCAGAGGATGGGTTGCTCTCAAATGACAAGTGTTAGTTCTTTCTCGGAGCAGCCAACCAGCTAGTAGTTGAGGGGGGGGGGGCTATTTATAGCCAGGATGCAACCTGACATGATAAGACATAAATGCCCCCAACAATATGACCGTCATGTGGAGAATAATGATTGGGGACAGCTGGCGCTAAGCACAACAACGGTCGGAATTTTGAACTATGAAAGTCCCCAGCTTATCATGATCCTCACTTGTAGGCAATTTGCACTGGCGAAATCCTAACTCCTCAGTCACATCAATTTCCTCAGAGACCAGAAGAACTTCGTCTCTGTCACTGAAAAACTTGTCTGAATCGTAAGAGATTTCCAAAGGCTTCACTCGAAGGATTGTATGTGTTGAGGATTTTGGAGTTGAGCATCAGTTGGAAAATTTCCTTAGTATTACCTCGGCCCCCTTTAATAGTACGGTGTTTCCTATGACTCAAATAAAGGAAATGAAACTACGAAAACAAAAGTCTTCACGCTTCATATTTCTCGTTCGTATCTTCAAGGTCACACCAACTTCTTCATTTTCAAAGTCTTCACAAAGTCTTCACCAAAGTATTCAGAAAGTCTTCAGCAAAGTCTTCACTTGAAGACATACATTTTTAGGGTTCGATAATCTCCGAATATATCAAACTCCTCATCGACTTATAGAGCCTGTGTACACTCACAAACACATTAGTGCCTTAACCTATAAGTCTTCAATACACCAAAATCACTAAGGGGCACTAGATGCACTAACAATCTCCCCCTTTTTGGTGATTGATGACAAATAGGTTAAGTTTTCAGCGGGGATAAACATATGAAGTGAATGTACAGATTTTGAGGAATTTGAGTGCAAGATATAGAAGAACTCCCCCTGAAGATGTGCATATTTGAGGAATTTTCTTTGGACTGCAAATGCACATGGCAGGTTCAAAACATGGAGAACTCCCTCTATATCTTGTAATTCGTACATGCAATTGAATATATGAAATGAAGAATTTGAAATGCGTGAGGAAAATGGTGTCTAACGAAATTCAGCATGCATGCTTTAAGGTATTTGAGTAAATAAACATGCGATGAAATAGTTCAAAAGTGTCAGACCACCATCGGACTTAAGTTTACAACTCATTAACCAAAAACTTAAGAAGAGCGAGAGTTGTAACTTAAACAAAAATAGCCCATATATATGTAGACCCGCTTGAAGACTAACTCAATTTTTCTCCCCCTTTGTCATCGAAGACCAAAAGGGAAGAAAAAGTGATGACTAACGCTCCATGAGGAATTTCATCTGGTTGGTGAAGAAGGAGCGCGAGCGTTGTCGGGGTCGATTGGTGATGCAGGGCCAGCAGCAGTATCTTCAATATGTTCATCTTCATTGTGCTCGCGAGATGAAGAATATGAACTGGTGACCATCAGTGGAACTTGGACTTTCTTGAACTTCTTCTGAGACAGCGAGCGAAGTCAGTATATTCTTCAAAGTTCAGCTCATCCAATTCTTCAAAAGGCATGATGTGATTTAGCACAACCCAAGAGCGCTTGAGGTTTTCATGAGCATAATAGTGGTTCCTCTTGACAGTGTTCTGCGTCATAGTCATATTCTGCACAATATACCCAAGTTGACGCTTTACCCACTTATGATTGCGATCAACCTTCTGATGAATACTTATAAGAAGTTCATGATCAGTCATCAATCGAGGGGCACACTCTTTGGGAGCTGAGGCCTTTGCATCAGAGTCTTGTGTGGCAGTGTCATCATTTGTGGAGAAGGAAGCGGCCTTGAGAAACTGTCCATCCAGGGGACGTGTTCCTTTCCCTTCAACTGATGAAATTTTACTCTTGATGACTTAAATGGTTGGTAGGAAACTGAAGTGATTCTGGAAATCAGCTTTGAAGTGCACTGAGGACTTATCCCTGATGAATTTCATAATCCAGGGTGCATATGGCTTCTGCTCAAATGGAGCGACAGCAGCATTGGCCAAAGTCCTCATGAAGAAATCATGCAAGTGAATGGGAATACCATGGATGACGTTGAAGAGCATATTCTTCATAATTCCTGCAACTTCTTCTTCTTCAGAGTCGTGGCCCTTCTGAGGACATAGTGCGTTTGTCAATATGCGATAGACTATGCGAGGCACATAGAGAAGATCCTTCACTAAGAAGACTTGGCGTTGAGGCTTTCCAGGTGGCAATGTCTTCATCAGCACATTCATCAGTTGATTGGGTAGAGGAGGTTCATCAAACAACTTGCGGGCTTCTTTTGAGGGAATTTGGACTGGGACACACTGAAGCAATTCAAAGGCTTGAGCAGTGAAGTGTGTTGTGCCAGTCATCCAGTCCAATATCCAAGAGTTGATGTCTGAGGAATCTCCGCTGATATGCAATGTGGCATAGAATTGAAGGATGAGTTCCTCATTCCAATCGCAGATGTCAACACAAAATGGAAGAAGTCCAGCATCATATCGAACTTGAAGCATAGGAGTAAATGATGGAAGACTTTCCATGTCAGCATGAGGAATCTGATGGTGCTCGAAGACTTTCTTCTTCTCATAGAGGACTGAAGCATAGTAATTCAGTTGAGTGGCAGTCCAGAACCTGTTGCGACCAGCCTTTGTAGAGTCATAGGGGTTAGGTCCAGAGAAGAACATGTGTTCATCGAAGAAATTGGTCTTGAGGAATTTGGGACAAACAGAGCTTTTGAGAGGCAGTCTTGGCTTGGGTTGAAGATTTGTCCGAGTATGCCCCCTGATCTCCGTTGGCATGGAAGGAACAACTATCTGAGTGATTTGAAGAGCTGGTTCCTCAGTAGTGGCCGGAGCATCAATTTCCTCAGCTGTTGCATCTGGAATTTCTTCAGGGTCTGGAAGCTATAGGTGTTCAGAGTCTTCAGGTATTTCCTCAGTATGTGCAGGTGACTGAGGAATCAACATCAAAGGAGTTGCCACAGGTGAATTGGGATGTGCATGTAACATCCCAAAATTTCATTTTTGGAATGTTATGAATATAGTTATGCATCTATCATCATCATTGCTTGATTGTATGTAATAGTTGAAATGTCTTTTCTGACTTTCTGAAAGTCCCTTCTACTTTTCCCTATGCTGCTTTCCCTATTTGAAATTTTGGTTATATGTTCAAAATAAGAGAGGAGTAACATGACACTCCACACCAGGGTCAAATTGGTGAATTATTTGAACAAAAATAACCAGGAGTTATTTTGAAAATATTTGCAAAAAGGATTTAAAAACAATTAGGCAATTTCTGAAAATAATATTTTGTTAAAGTGTTCAAATGACATAATAGAAATGTTCATTAAATAGCATTTATTATTCTGTTAATTCTGATATATAATACCCCTATATTTAGAGACAATTTGAATGCTTTAAATGTATTTGAATGTCTCTGGAAAATTATTAAAAAGAAAAACAGTAACGGTTTGCATTTAAACGGGCCGGCCCACGACAGTTATTTCGCGCATTTACTACGAACCGGCCGACCGACGCGTAACGGACGCGCTCCCTCTCACTGACATCCGGGCCCCACCCCCGACCGACCGTTACACCGAACGGTCATCGTCTCCCTCCCCGCGCTCGCCGGATCCGACGCCGGCAGTTTCTTCCCCTCGCCGGATCTCTCTCCCCTCTTAACTCCCGCACCCCTCGAGCGCCCTATAAGTACCGGCCACTTCCCCGCATCCATTCACCCCGAGCCCCCCTTTTCCCCCTTGCCGGAACGCTGTCAATTGCTCGCCGGAGCTACTCCCACACCGAAGCTCGCCATCGACCGTAGCCACCACCTCCGACCTCCGTTCACCCCACCGTCGCCACCAATCGACTGCGGAGAACCGTCGCCGTCGCCCGGACCACTTCCCCGTCCTCCCCGACCACCGGAGCACCTCGCCGTCGCATCCACCGCTACCGGACTCGCCGGAGTACCCCGACGCCGGTGACCTCTTTACCCTGTGAGCACCCCCTCCCTCCGATCCGAATCCAACGTCCGAGATTAGAACGGACTTAAGTCCGAATCGTTTTCTTCTTCCGATCGGTCGCCCGCCCGTAGCTCTCGCACGCACACCCCCCTTAGCC
This sequence comes from Hordeum marinum, assembly GCA_022496015.1. Lineage (NCBI taxonomy): Eukaryota > Viridiplantae > Streptophyta > Magnoliopsida > Poales > Poaceae > Hordeum > Hordeum marinum. Next base: position 32,361,988 of record CM039676.1, read on the forward strand.
AATCGGATCGTGCCACGTAGCCCCCCTGACCGACGCAAATCAGATTTTTTTTCATTCTCTGTTTTAATTAACAGAATGTTTTCAAATTTTGTTTTGCTTATATCTTTTAATATATTTAGTGTTTTGAGTTGATTCTTTTTGCAATAGCTCACATTTTTCATGTAGTTTCACCCTGTACTTTTAAATTTCAAATTTGAACTATAAAATTTGAATTTAATCAAATTTGCTCAAAATCTTCAAATCTGAATAACTAGAGTTTGAAAATAGATTTTGATATGAATCTTTTTGCTACTGTTTGGTATTAGTTAGGACTACCTTCGTGCTTAGTTTGAGGATTTTTAGGATATATTTGATTTGTGTTTCAGTTAAAAACAGAATCTGTATAGTATTATAATATAGTTTTATAGACTCAATTTTGATTAGTTTGATTTAGAATTTGGTTTTATTTGTTTATTAGGTTCTGTTAGTAAACATTTAGTGTTTTCACTTAATGTTAATAAAAATATAAATTTGCTTAGTTTAATTTTAATTAACATAGGAATCAAAATTTCTTTTCAATTAGGCTTAATTTGACTAAAACAACTAACTAGTAATAGTTTTGCTTTCAAACAAAGTTTTGTATATTTTGTTTCTGTTTTCTAAGACAGATTTAATAGTAAATTATTTTCTGTCAAGAACATGTTTTGTTAACAAATTATAAGTTTAGTTTTCATTCTTTTGTTAGTACAACTATAGTTGATTCATATAGTGTTTATCAAAACTTTTATAAACTTTACTAGAGTTTTCCCAACAAACTTAAATTGACTTTGTTTACTTTAATAGTAAAATATTCTATTGTTGCCTTGCTGTCAACAATTGTCTTGTTATTTCAAAATAGTTTTATTATGTAGAAGTGTTTTCATCATCCCCTTTGGAAAACAAAACTTTGTGTGTTTTCTTACTTGAGATTTGTGCATTGTTTTGTCTTGATTGTTTACTAGTTCTTGGTTGATGTTTGTGAGTTACAATATTTTGTTGTATGCTTATTGAGTACTTGTCTGCTTCGTTAGATTATCCGGAGTGCGAAGCTTGTTACTTAGAGTCACTCACGTACGAAGATCATCAATCAGGCAAGCCACTTTGATCATGTTTTACCCATGTTTTATATGCATTAGTTCTACCATCTCCCCAGTTGCATGCAAGATAGGTTAGTTGGAAACTTGGTTACATTGTAGTAGTATCATGTGGTAGATACCCCTCTCAACCCTCTTTGACAACATTGGCCCCCGGGAAACGTTGTTTTACTTTTGCTATGCTAATAGTAGACGGGGTTGATTGTGTGATTCATGGGAGTTGAGAGAGTTAATAATTTCAAGACCTACATAATGAGCAAGATTTAAAGACTCCAAGTTTTCAACATACCTCTGGGTGGATGATGGTTGAACGGCGCCCTGGAGAAACCAGTGGTTAGCCTAGGTGATGCTGGAGATGGCCAGTATTCACGCGGAAAGGTCCACCCAGGCACAAAGGGATGGATGGGTGCTTCAAGACCCAAGGCTTACCTGCACAGCCACAAGTCATTATGGGCTCTGGCTTGGTTGGATATCGTGGTGACCCTGGACAGGCGGTGCTACGAGAGGTAGAAGAACGGTAGGAAAGGATGGGCACCGTCAGAGTCGCAGGGAAACCCTTTGGAAGACCATGTTTTGGTCATCCGTTTCTCAAACACCCTGAAGTGCGAGAAATCAAACGGAGGCGACCAAATCTTGTGGGGAACGTGTGCAAAACTCTGCAGAGTACAAAACCTAATCGATTAGCCGTGTCCACGGTCATGGACGACTTGAGCCAAAGGAATTGGAACTTCCGGAACTCTCAACACAAATAATATGATGATGTGGGTATTAATAATTTTGGGAATGAGAATTGGTTGGTGGAACCATCTCATTAATCAACCAACTTAGTAATATTTTGCTTAGCCCCTCTCTTGATGTAGGAAAAACTTGGCTTTACGCAAAACTTACCACCCCACCTGCCATATATGCATATAGACTAGCTGATTATTTTCACACCTCTACTGTGACTTTGCCGGCATATTCCATATGCTGACCTACACGGCTGCAACGTATCATGTTGCAGAGTACTTTTCCGACCAGGAGTGAGGACACGTTCTATGTTCAGTGAGATGCCCTTGGAGTCAGATGGACTCATCTACCTTCGACGCTTCCGCAAGATTTAGATATTCTCATGAGTTGGCTTTTAGCCACTTTATTGTAATTTTTATTGTAATAAAGGACTCGATATGAGATTTCGATTAATAAAATGCTGTGTGATTTCCCTTTGATATATACATGGATGTACCATGTGTGTACCAGCATGATCTTGGGATGGTACGGAAACACCGGAGACTTGACCTTTCAGGTCGGGTCGTTACAGAAATGGTATCAGAGCACACGCTGACCGTAGGACGTAACCTCTAGGATTGGAAAGCCTTAGGATTGTTTCTCTTTGTCTTTAAATATCTTATACCCTCATCTATTCGTTTCTGATTTCTCCCCGATTATTTCAAAATTTATAGATGGCCACCTTCATCCCAGTGTTGATCACGGAGTTTTGCCAGCCTGACGCAACGATGCCCTTTGGTAAGGAGCTGATGAGGATCGTCAAGGACGTAAGGATTGCTTTGCCGAGCATCACCGGGACTCCTATCATGTCATTTCCCCAAGATGGATGCTACAGGATCGAGGTGCATATCCCAGGGAAGACTTTTGGGAATCGGAAGGAACCCATAGATCTCAAGTTCGTGGCACCCAGTTGGATACTTGGAAGAGACATGGCCATTCATCGTGCCCTTGGACGTATTCAGGAGGAATACAGAGGTGGAACCATTTCACCAGGACTCAGCATGGTTTGTCGCAGAGATGCCAATGGAAACATCATAACTCCTCCCACTTCAGACACCACTATTTCCTATATCCAGACCCTGGAGACTCACATCAGGACTCTGGAACTTCGAGTTCGTGCTGATACAAAGACAATCAAGAATCTGATGAACCGCGAGCTGGACCTTGAAGCTGATCCGCGAGAGGCCAACTATGAACACGAGCATGAAGTGAAGGACTTCCTAGAGAGGATTGATGAGCAGAATGCACGCATCGCAACTCTGGAGGAGCAGCTAGACATGCGGGAAAACCTTCACCCCGAAGGAAACATGGCACCCTTCATCAGCAACGATGAAGACTATGAGGAAAGCACCACCGGAGGACCTACGACTATGCACTTCTGAGGAAAAACATTAGTTATGCCCTCCATGTATCTTTTATTTTCAACGTTAAGAGCGTAGGTCGATGCTTAGTTTGATTGAGTATTGTATATCGATGTTTGACATTGATTGAATAAATGAATGAGTGTTTGGTGTGATATGTTTGTTGCATTGCATATGGGTAGTGAATTTCTTCTAGACCCTTGTTCTATTCTAATTCTCATCCCTCTGAAAACAGCAAGATGCCTCCACGACGTGAGACCGACTTCACTTTCCCACCAGAACTCACTCAACTCCTTCAGCAGCAGAATGCACTGATGCAGTTATTGATTCAGAATCAGACCAACAACAATCAGAACAACAATAACCACCACCATCCACCCCAGACTGACAATCTCACCCGTTTTCTGAGGTTGAACCCTCCAACTTTCTCCAGCAGCACTGAGCCCATTGTGGCAGATGACTGGCTTCGTAAGATGGAGAGAGAACTTGTCACCGCTGGATGCACTGACGCTGAGAAAGTGCGATTTGCAGCAAATCAACTGGAAGGACCAGCAGCGTCATGGTGGGAGAATTACATCATCACCTATCCTATTGCTAATGTAACCTGGGAGCAATTCAAGCTTGCTTTCCGCACCGCTCATGTCTCAGCTGGAGCCATGAGTCTGAAGAAGCGGCGAGTTTCGCAATTTGCGCCAGGGTAATCGCTCTGTGGCCCAATATGTGGAAGAGTTCAGCATGTTGGCCCGTTATGCCCCAGGAGATGTGGCCGATGATGCGGCCAAGCAAGAAAAGTTTCTGGAAGGACTCAATGATGAGTTGAGCATACAGCTGGTAGTGGCTAATTTCAACAACTACCAAGAGCTGGTGGATAAGGCACTTATTCTGGAAGGTAAACAACAGCAGATTGGGAACCGCAAGAGGAAGTACACTCAGGGGAAGTTCAACTCTGGAGCTCATCAGAAGCCTCGTTACTCCCCGTACTCCGGGAATACCGGATCAGGAAACAGTAAGTTTGTAAAGCACACTCATACTGTGCATAACCATGGAGGCCACCATCATGGAGGAAATGGGAACAACCGTCTCAACCATGGTAACTTCAAGACTGACAATGGGAATGGGAACAACAACCAGCACCGTCACGCTCCTACTCAGAAGGATCTGAGTCACATCACCTGTTTCAAGTGCCAGAAGACAGGGCACTATGCTACTGAGTGTCCCCAGAGCAAGCAAGGCAATGGAAACGGCAACAACAACGGCAATGCAGCAGTTAAGAAGCCCAATCCGTTTCCCCGTGCTCAAGTGAATCACATCGACGTGGAAGAAGTCTATGATCAACCCGAGACTGTGGTTGGTAAGTTTTTATTGCATTCACGTCCTGTTACAGTACGTTTTGATTCTGGTGCAACTCATTCATTCATATCAAGGGTAGTTGTGGATAAGTATGGTTTGCCCACCAAAACCCTTAGTCAGCCCATTAAGGTTAGTTCTCCAGGAGGTATGATGATGGCAGGGATAGGATGCCATGACTTGAAACTCAATATAGGAAACCATGTTTTTCCCACCGACCTCATCGTCTTAGAGTCACAAGGATTGGATGTAATCCTAGGCATGGATTGGATGACCAAGTATGAAGGAAATCTTGATTGCCCTAGCAAATCTGTTTCACTCACCACCCTGGAGAACAAGAGGATTAAGTATGTATCCCGATGCACGCGTATGAGTGCTAGGTTAAATGCCCTCACGGGAGTTGTTCAGGAGGAAGTACCTGTGGTAAAAGAATTTCCAGATGTATTTCCGGAAGAATTACCAGGAATGCCACCAGATAGGGAGATTGAGTTCTTAATAGAGCTACACCCAGGGACAGCCCCAATTTCCAAGAGACCCTATCGGATGCCCGCAAATGATCTGTTGGAAATCAAGAAGCAAATCAAGGAGTTATTGGACAAAGGTTATATACGCCCAAGTTCTTCACCTTGGGGAGCCCCAGTTCTTTTGGTGGAGAAGAAGGATAAATCTTTGAGAATGGTAGTTGACTATCGTGCCGTGAACGAGGTGACTATCAAGAACAAGTACCCTCTACCGATGATTAATGATTTGTTTGATCAGCTCGTAGGAGCCAAAGTATTCTCCAAGATCGATCTTCGATCAGGGTATCACCAGTTGAAGATTCATGAACAGGATATACCCAAAACAGCTTTCACCACGAGGTATGGCTTGTATGAGTATACGGTCATGTCTTTTGGATTGACTAATGCTCCTGCCTACTTCATGAATTTGATGAACAAAGTATTCATGGAATACCTAGACAAGTTTGTTGTGGTGTTCATCGATGACATTCTGATATTGTCCAAGAACGAGGAAGAGCATAAGCAACATCTGCGTTTAGTTCTGGAGAAGCTAAGAGAGCATCAGTTATATGCCAAGTTCAGCAAATGTGAATTTTGGTTGACGGAAGTCGGATTCCTTGGACATGTTATTTCCGAAGAAGGAATAGCCGTAGACCCCGCTAAGGTTGAAGCCGTCACCGAGTGGAAGTCACCCACCTCAGTTAAGGAGATCCGCAGTTTCCTCGGACTTGCCGGTTATTACCGGAGGTTCATTGAGAATTTCTCAAAGGTTGCCAAGCCCATGACAGAGTTGTTGAAGAAAGAATCCAAGTATGTTTGGACTGTGGAATGTGAAGCCAGTTTCCAGGAGTTAAAGGAATGTTTGGTCACAGCCCCAGTGTTGATCTTGCCGGATATTCGGAAGGATTTCCAGGTTTATTGTGATGCTTCACGTCAAGGACTTGGAGGAGTACTTATGCAGGATGGAAAAGTTGTAGCCTATGCTTCCAGACAGCTACGACCTCATGAGTTGAATTATGCCACTCATGACTTGGAGTTAGCAGCCGTAGTGCACGCACTCAAGACTTGGAGACATTTCCTTATCGGAAATAGTTGTGATGTTTACACCGACCATAAGAGCCTGAAGTATATCTTCACGCAGAAAGAGTTGAACCTCAGACAGAGGAGATGGTTAGAGTTAATCAAGGACTATGACATGAGATTACACTACCATCCAGGTAAGGCTAATGTTGTAGCCGATGCCTTAAGTCGTAAAACTTATGTGAACACACTCACAGCTGGAGGATTACCTCAAGAGTTAGTCGATGATCTCAGAGAGCTCAAGCTAGAGATAGTTCCAAGAGGATATGTTGCTACACTGGAAATTCAGTCCACCTTGACCGAAAGAATTCGAGAAGCCCAGAAATCGGACAAGGAGATAGCTGAGATTAAATAGAGAATGGAAGATGGTAAAACTAAAGGTTTTCGTGAGGATGAACACGGAACTTTGTGGTTTGAGAACCGAATCTATGTGCCCAATGAACCAGAGCTCAGGAAGTTGATACTTCAGGAAGCCCATGATTCACCTTACTCGATACACCCAGGAAATACCAAGATGTATCTGGATTTGAAAGAAAGTTATTGGTGGACAGGTATGAAGAAAGATATTCCAGAGCATGTTGCCATATGTGATGTTTGTCAGCGAGTAAAAGCAGAACATCAGAAACCAGCAGGGTTACTCCAACCTTTGCCGATACCCGAGTGGAAATGGGAAAAGCTTGGTATGGATTTCATCACAGGATTACCCAGGACCCGTTCAGGTTATGATTCCATTTGGGTAGTGGTAGATCGTTTGACCAAGGTAGCTCACTTCATTCCAGTGAAAACCACCTATACCAGTGCTAAGCTAGCCAAGATATATATGACCAGGATCGTATGTCTGCATGGAGTTCCGAGGAGTATCGTGTCAGATAGAGGAACACAATTTACCTCAAAGTTTTGGCATCAGTTACATGAAACTTTGGGTACAAGGCTAGAGTTCAGTACAGCTTTTCATCCGCAGACAGATGGACAGACTGAGAGAGTCAACCAGATTCTGGAAGACATGTTGAGAGCTTGTGCGCTAGATTATGGATCTAGTTGGGATGACAACTTAACTTACGCAGAATTCTCATACAACAACAGTTATCAAACCAGTCTAAAGATGGCCCCTTTCGAAGCTTTATACGGAAGGAGGTGCAGAACACCACTGACGTGGGATGGTGTTGGAGACCGACAACTTTTTGGTCCCGACCTTATTCAAGATTCGGAAGAGAAAGTCAGGTTGATTCGTGACAGACTCAAGATAGCTCAATCTCGATAGAAGAGTTATGCTGACAGCAAGCGCAAAGAAGTGACATATGAAGTGGGAGACAAAGCATATCTTCGTGTATCCCCGCTTCGAGGAATCAAGAGATTTGGTGTTAAAGGAAAATTAGCACCCAGATTCATAGGCCCCTACAAAATTCTTGAACGTAGAGGCGAAGTTGCATACAAACTGGAATTGCCAGAAGGATTATCCGAAGTTCATAATGTGTTCCATGTGTCCCAGCTGAAGAAATGTCATACAGAGATGGCTGATATCCCTCTGAGAGATACAGTGCCCCTAGAGGCCATACAGCTTGAAAGTGATCTGACTTATGAGGAGAAGCCTGTCAGAATCCTCGAGACATCCAACAGAGTTACCCGCAGAAGGATTATCAAGTTCTGTAAAGTTTTGTGGAGTCACCATACCGAGGAAGAAGCCACCTGGGAACGCGAAGAAGATCTTCGTAGAGACCATCCGCACCTATTTTCTAGCCAACCCGAATCTCGAGGGCGAGATTCATCTTAAGGTGGATAGGTTTGTAACATCCGAAAATTTCATTTTTGGAATGTTATGAATATAGTTATGCATCTATCATCATCATTGCTTGATTGTATGTAATAGTTGAAATGTCTTTTCTGACTTTCTGAAAGTCCCTTCTACTTTTCCCTATGCTGCTTTCCCTATTTGAAATTTTGGTTATATGTTCAAAATAAGAGAGGAGTAACATGACACTCCACACCAGGGTCAAATTGGTGAATTATTTGAACAAAAATAACCAGGAGGTATTTTGAAAATATTTGCAAAAAGGATTTAAAAACAATTAGGCAATTTCTGAAAATAATATTTTGTTAAAGTGTTCAAATGACATAATAGAAATGTTCATTAAATAGCATTTATTATTCTGTTAATTTTGATATATAATACCCCTATATTTAGAGACAATTTGAATGCTTTAAATGTATTTGAATGTCTCTGGAAAATTATTAAAAAGAAAAACAGTAACGGTTTGCATTTAAACGGGCCGGCCCACGACAGTTATTTCGCGCATTTACTACGAACCGGCCGACCGACGCGTAACGGACGCGCTCCCTCTCACTGACATCCGGGCCCCGCCCCCGACCGACCGTTACACCGAACGGTCATCGTCTCCCTCCCCGCGCTCGCCGGATCCGACGCCGGCAGTTTCTTCCCCTCGCCGGATCTCTCTCCCCTCTTAACTCCCGCACCCCTCGAGCGCCCTATAAGTACCGGCCACTTCCCCGCATCCATTCACCCCGAGCCCCCCTTTTCCCCCTCGCCGGAACGCTGTCAATTGCTCGCCGGAGCTACTCCCACACCGAAGCTCGCCATCGACCATAGCCACCACCTCCGACCTCCGTTCACCCCACCGTCGCCACCAATCGACTCCGGAGAACCGTCGCCGTCGCCCGGACCACTTCCCCGTCTTCCCCGACCACCGGAGCACCTCGCCGTCGCATCCACCGCTACCGGACTCGCCGGTGTACCCCGACGCCGGCGACCTCTTTACCCTGTGAGCACCCCCTCCCTCCGATCCGAATCCAACGTCCGAGATTAGAACGGACTTAAGTCCGAATCGTTTTCTTCTTCCGATCGGTCGCCCGCCCGTAGCTCTCGCACGCACACCCCCCTTAGCCAATCGGATCGTGCCACGTAGCCCCCCTGACCGACGCAAATCAGATTTTTTTTTCATTCTCTGTTTTAATTAACAGAATGTTTTCAAATTTTTTTTTGCTTATATCTTTTAATATATTTAGTGTTTTGAGTTGATTCTTTTTGCAATAGCTCACATTTTTCATGTAGTTTCACCCTGTACTTTTAAATTTCAAATTTGAACTATAAAATTTGAATTTAATCAAATTTGCTCAAAATCTTCAAATCTGAATAACTAGAGTTTGAAAATAGATTTTGATATGAATCTTTTTGCTACTGTTTGCTATTAGTTAGGACTACCTTCGTGCTTAGTTTGAGGATTTTTAGGATATATTTGATTTGTGTTTCAGTTAAAAACAGAATCTGTATAGTATTATAATATAGTTTTATAGACTCAATTTTGATTAGTTTGATTTAGAATTTGGTTTTATTTGTTTATTAGGTTCTGTTAGTAAACATTTAGTGTTTTCACTTAATGTTAATAAAAATATAAATTTGCTTAGTTTAATTTTAATTAACATAGGAATCAAAATTTCTTTTCAATTAGGCTTAATTTGACTAAAACAACTAACTAGTAATAGTTTTGCTTTCAAACAAAGTTTTGTATATTTTGTTTCTGTTTTCTAAGACAGATTTAATAGTAAATTATTTTCTGTCAAGAACATGTTTTGTTAACAAATTATAAGTTTAGTTTTCATTCTTTTGTTAGTACAACTATAGTTGATTCATATAGTGTTTATCAAAACTTTTATAAACTTTACTAGAGTTTTCCCAACAAACTTAAATTGACTTTGTTTACTTTAATAGTAAAATATTCTATTGTTGCCTTGCTGTCAACAATTGTCTTGTTATTTCAAAATAGTTTTATTATGTAGAAGTGTTTTCATCATCCCCTTTGGAAAACAAAACTTTGTGTGTTTTCTTACTTGAGATTTGTGCATTGTTTTGTCTTGATTGTTTACTAGTTCTTGGTTGATGTTTGTGAGTTACAATATTTTGTTGTATGCTTATTGAGTACTTGTCTGCTTCGTTAGATTATCCGGAGTGCGAAGCTTGTTACTTAGAGTCACTCACGTACGAAGATCATCAATCAGGCAAGCCACTTTGATCATGTTTTACCCATGTTTTATATGCATTAGTTCTACCATCTCCCCAGTTGCATGCAAGATAGGTTAGTTGGAAACTTGGTTACATTGTAGTAGTATCATGTGGTAGATACCCCTCTCAACCCTCTTTGACAACATTGGCCCCCGGGAAACGTTGTTTTACTTTTGCTATGCTAATAGTAGACGGGGTTGATTGTGTGATTCATGGGAGTTGAGAGAGTTAATAATTTCAAGACCTACATAATGAGCAAGATTTAAAGACTCCAAGTTTTCAACATACCTCTGGGTGGATGATGGTTGAACGGCGCCCTGGAGAAACCAGTGGTTAGCCTAGGTGATGCTGGAGATGGCCAGTATTCACGCGGAAAGGTCCACCCAGGCACAAAGGGATGGATGGGTGCTTCAAGACCCAAGGCTTACCTGCACAGCCACAAGTCATTATGGGCTCTGGCTTGGTTGGATATCGTGGTGACCCTGGACAGGCGGTGCTACGAGAGGTAGAAGAACGGTAGGAAAGGATGGGCACCGTCAGAGTCGCAGGGAAACCCTTTGGAAGACCATGTTTTGGTCATCCGTTTCTCAAACACCCTGAAGTGCGAGAAATCAAACGGAGGCGACCAAATCTTGTGGGGAACGTGTGCAAAACTCTGCAGAGTACAAAACCTAATCGATTAGCCGTGTCCACGGTCATGGACGACTTGAGCCAAAGGAATTGGAACTTCCGGAACTCTCAACACAAATAATATGATGATGTGGGTATTAATAATTTTGGGAATGAGAATTGGTTGGTGGAACCATCTCATTAATCAACCAACTTAGTAATATTTTGCTTAGCCCCTCTCTTGATGTAGGAAAAACTTGGCTTTACGCAAAACTTACCACCCCACCTGCCATATATGCATATAGACTAGCTGATTATTTTCACACCTCTACTGTGACTTTGCCGGCATATTCCATATGCTGACCTACACGGCTGCAACGTATCATGTTGTAGAGTGCTTTTCCGACCAGGAGTGAGGACACGTTCTATGCTTAGTGAGATGCCCTTGGAGTCAGATGGACTCATCTACCTTCGACGCTTCCGCAAGATTTAGATATTCTCATGAGTTGGCTTTTAGCCACTTTATTGTAATTTTTATTGTAATAAAGGACTCGATATGAGATTTCGATTAATAAAATGCTGTGTGATTTCCCTTTGATATATACATGGATGTACCGTGTGTGTACCAGCATGATCTTGGGATGGTACGGAAACACCGGAGACTTGACCTTTTAGGTCGGGTCGTTACAGTGTAGATTCCCAATATTCATCATTGATGACTGGAGTAGTGTCACCAATGTCAACTTCTTCATCAATTTCTTTGCCAGCTTCCTCAGCAGTTACAGGAAGCTGGAGCGATGATACCTTGGGGGTTGATGCAGTGTCATCGATGACAATTTCCTAGTCAAGAGGCTCTGAAGCAGCCGAATGATTCTCTTCTTCTTGAGGAATGTCACATGCTTCCCTGATTGGCACAATAGCATAGGATGGTGCCAAGGAAATTGGAGTTGCATCGATTGGTGTTGATGAGGAACTTGTCAAAGTTTTCAACTTCTTCAACACAGGGGCATCAGAAGTTGATGGTTTTCTTTTGAGGGGGTTTTCCTTCGCAACTGCAGTTTCTTCAGGAACGACTGATGTAGCCGCCCTGGGTGGTTTAGTTTCTTCAGGCACAACAGATTCTTCAGCTGTCCTATCAGATTCTTCAGGTACATCGGAAGTACCTGTTGGCATAGCAGTTTCTTCAGGCACAACATTGGAGGTTGTCCTGGCATGTTCTTCAGTGGTCTGAGTTTCCTCAGCAGCACCGGCAGTTGCTTCTGGTGCAGAAACATTTTCTTCAGCTGTTTCTTCAGGCTGAGCATTTTCATCAGCAGCCTGAGGAATTTCATCTGCAGTCTGAGCAATTTCTTCAGACTGAAGCTTTTGTGGTTGTGATCGAGCTGCAACCCTGGTGTTGTGATCCTTTACAACTGCTTGAGCAGCCCTGACAAGTCTGACCTTGGTGCCCTTCCATTCAGTATCATATTTCTGTTGATCCAGAGAGAGAGTGCGAATCTCGGACTGAACTGTGACGAGTTGATTTGCGAGTCTTGTTCCTCTTAGCTCTCTGAGCTTGCTCTCTCTTCCATTATTCTTCAGAGATGAAGTGGGTGAGGACATGATCCACTTCAGGAGGCAGATTTAGTGAGGAAAGTGGAGTGCTTGGGTCCTCATGCCATATATCAATGAAGTTGAGGATCATCTTGGGATCCAGCATGAGAGGAACAGAGCTACCCTTTGCTCTAGCAGCCCTGTGCTGACTTTGTCTAATGATTTCTACCAATTCCTCATCATCAGCTTCATCATCATCACTATCATTGTCCTCAGAATGTGAGGGGACTATAACCAGTGCCTTGCTGGTGTGATGACTTGGTCTTTGACCACGTCCAGCTGTCTTCTTCAGTTTAAGTGCAGAGGGACTGGTTGAAGACTTTGCAGTTGTGGAGGGGCTTGCAGTGAGCTTCGGAACTATGGTGAAACCCTCAGTCCTTTTACATGTTGCCAGATGCACTGGGGTTGAGGACTTTTTAGCTGTTGCAGATGATTGAGCAGCAACAGTTCCAGGTGCTGAAGGTTTTCTAGGCTGAGGCCTTTGACCTTGAGGAATTTGCACTGAGGATTTTGATGTTGAAGAACCAATCTTCAGAGAAGATTTCTTTATCATTTTGTTCGGAGCACTAGCAGAAGCTCCGACAGAGGCAGCAGCAGCAGAATCCTCATTGAATTCTTCACTGCCTCTTTGGCTTTCCTCGCCAACTTGGCTTGTTGCTTCTCCCACCTCTCAGGAAAGTCCTCACCAGTTTTGAGGCTAGTAGGATCAGCAGTTTGGTTTGGAGCAAGAGGAGTTCTGCTGCAACATGGTTTCACAGCGAATTTCATCATGTACTTTGGAGTTACATAACGATATTCTCTCCATTCTTTGGCCCATCTCCGCTAAATTTTCTGCAGACGGATCTTCCTCTACTTGGTCATCTCCTTTCCATGTGTTTCTTCATCAGGTGTGCAATATTCATCATACAAATCCTCAGGGATCTCAAATGCAGTGTGCACATCTGGCTTCTTCCCTCCTTTCTGAGGTTTCTTCCCATCAGACATTTTCTTCACTTGAGGAATATGAACTCTTGAAGATTTTGAAGAGGTACATGCTTTTTCTTCAAGTAGCGCTGCAAATGAGTTAAGTGGATGAGAACCTAGTGATTCATCAACGGACATGTTGTACCTGTGAACAGAGTATAGGTGCGAAGAATTTGAAGAGGTCATACGCGTTCTTAGAAATTTGAAGAAAGATAGGTATGAGGAATTTGACCATGGATGTCTTGAGGAATTTCACTAAGTGTTCTTTGTCTCAGGATCCAGAGTTGGGCAAATTTGAGAACTCGCACAATTTAAGAATCATGAGGAAAATCATTACTTAGGGAAAATCATCAAGTATCAAGTATGAGGAGATGTAAGGTGCTTGAGTATTTGATTTGTAACGTATAAACACCTATTGAGGAAGAGTAGATGTAGTTGAGGATCAAACAGTGGTAGTAATGGTAATTTTTAATTACCATGGTGAAGAACACGACGAACACAGAGATGAAATGAGGAAGTTCGTCCGTTCAGATCTCCCACGCCCTAGCTTGGCAGAAGGAGACAGCTACAGCGGCAGCGCGATGAAGATTTCCGCGGCCGATGCGAGTACGGCGACGATGAGGTTGAGGCAGCGAAGCTCTTCCTCACCGGCGACGATGACTTTAGGGGTGGCGCTAGGTTGGAGCTCGGGAGAGAGATGAGATGCGGAGTAACCGAGCACAGTTGATGGGAAGGGGGCATTTATAGAGGAAGTGAAAACCGATCCTCCTGAAGATTTTGGATAGGATTGCCCCTGACCCTTGCTCTCCACGCGACAGGTGTCACCCACGATCTAGGTAGTGGAGATTGTGGAGGATCGTGGGTTATCCAGGCGTGGGAATCGGAACTGTTTTAGCGGGAAACGCCGAAAATTTTGGAAGTGAAGATTTGAAGTTTTCATTCGCAAACTCTTCAGATGTCAAGGACACAGTGAAGACTTTGAACAAGTTTCAAAGTAGAACGCATATGAAGAATTTGTGAATAGACTGGGTTGAGTTTAGCATAGACGTGGAAAGGGTCCGATCGCATTCACTTAGATGAAAATCAACTTGAAGAATTAGCAATAAGTGAATGCTGTGGAGGACATAAAAATATATATATAGTCAATGAAGAATATGAGTCTCAAAAGTTTTGAAGAATTTGAAAAGTTGATGAATTTGAAAACTTGAGGAATTTGCAAATTTGAGGAATTTGATAATTTGAAGAATTTGCAAAATCAACTAAATGCTCAATTTTGAAGAATTTCAACTTTTGGTTGGTGTTTTAACCCACCGTATAAGAATGATGATTTCAGACACCGCGTGCAATTGTCGTAGAGTTTTGAGAATCAAATTCTTCGTTAATTTCTTCACACTTAGAGAGTTATTCTTCATTGATTGAAGAATAACGTTACTTCGTGTGTTGCACATCTAAGTCATTAATTTTGCATAAGTGTTAGGATGTGTGTTCTTCATCAAAGAACATTCGAAGATTCTAAGATATTTAGCTCACACCGCAACTTGCAAAACCTCTTTTCATCCAAGGGCTTTGTGAAGATATCGGCCAGTTGTTCTTCAGTGGGAATGTGGTTGATGGAGATGTCGCCCTTGAGTACATGATCTCGAAGAAAGTGATGACGAATCTGGATGTGCTTGGTCTTGGAGTGCTGAACTGGGTTGTACACAATCTTGATGGCACTCTCGTTGTCGCAGTAAAGAGGCACATTCTTCAGCTTGATGCCATAGTCCTTGAGGGTTTGCTTCATCCATAGTAACTGAGCACAACACGAGCCATCAACAATGTACTCAGCTTCTGCAGTGGAGAGTGAGACGCAGTTCTGCTTCTTCGAGGACCAACAGACTAAGGATCGTCCGAGGAAATGACATGTGCCTGAGGTTGACTTGCGATCCACACGATCTCCAGCATAGTCAGCTTCAGAGTATCCGATGAGGTGAAGATTTGAGCCCTTGGGATACCACAATCCAAGTGTTGGTGTGTGAGCTAAGTATCGAAGAATATGTTTCATAGACTTATGGTGTGATTCCTTCGGTGTTGCTTGGAATCGAGCACACATGCAAACACTTAGCATTATATCAGGCCTAGATGCACATAGGTACAATAAGGAGCCAATCATGGAGCGGTATACCTTCTGATCGAAATCTTTACCATTTTCATGAGTGCAGAGGTGGCCTTTAGGAGGCATTGGAGTTTGACGCCTTTGCAATCTTGCATGTCGAATTTCCTCAGAACATCTTTGAGGTATTTCTCTTGTGAGATGAAGATGCCATTGTCTTGCTGACGAATTTGAAGACCTAAGAAGAATTTCAACTCTCCCATCATAGACATTTGATATTCTTCACTCATCATATAGGCAAATTCATCACTATAACGTTTGTTAGTACATCCAAACATAATATCATCAACATATATTTGGCATATGAATAGTTCATTGTCATAGGATTTCGTGAAAAGAGTAGGGTCGAGTGAACCAGGTTTGAAGCCTTTCTTCATGAGGAATTCCTTCAGAGTGTCGTACCACGCCCGAGGGGCCTGCTTGAGGCCATAGAGGGCCTTGTTTAGTCTGAAGACTTTGTCAGGATGGTTAGGATCTTCAAAACCTGGGGGTTGAGCAACATATACTTCTTCCTTAAGCTTACCATTGAGGAATGCACTTTTCACATCCATTTGATATAAGATGATATTATGATGGTTAGCGTAAGCCAGTAATATGCGAATAGCTTCAAGTCTAGCAACAGGTGCAAAGGTTTCATCAAAATCAATTCCCTCAACCTGTGTGTAGCCTTGAGCTACAAGTCGAGCCTTATTCCTCACCACAAGACCATTTTCATCTTGCTTGTTGCGGTAGATCCACTTGGTACCTATGATGTTATGCTTGTGAGGATCTGGCCGCTTGACAAGTTCCCACACATTGTTGAGCTTGAATTGATGCAATTCCTCTTGCATAGCTTGAATCCACTCAGGCTCCTTGAAAGCTTCATCAACTTTGGTGGGCTCTATGATAGAGACAAAGGCAAAGTGCCCATAAAAGTTAGTTAAATGTGAAGCTTTTGAGCGTGTGAGAGGAGCTGGCGCATTGATGTCATTGATGATTTTGTCAATCTGCACTTCATTTGCTACTCTTGGATGAGCAGGTTGACGAGGCTGAGGATTTTCATTAGCACCATTTTCTTTAGGTATATCAGCATGAGAGTCTTCATTTGTTGGAATGATTTCCTCAGTGGGTATGACATCTTCTGTTGCCTTCAGCTTGATGGATTTCTCAGGAGATTGTTCATCTAACACAGAAGGTAGGTGCTCTCTTTGCGAGCCATTAGTTTCATCGAACCGCACATCTACAGTTTCAACCACCTTGTGATGGTAGGTGTTGAAGACTTTGTAGGTGTGCGAGTCCTTTCCATAACCAAGCATAAAACCTTCATGTGCTTTCGGTGCAAACTTAGAACTGTGGTGAGGATCTCTGATCCAGCATTTTGCACCGAAGACTTTGAGATAACTTACATTGGGTCTCTTGCCTGTCATGAGCTCATATGAAGTCTTCTTGAGGAATTTGTGAAGATATACCCTGTTGATGATGTGGCATGCAATATCAATTGCTTTAGGCCAGAAGCGATGAGGGGTTTTGTATTCGTCAAGCATTGTCCAAGCCATCTCAACAAGAGTCCTGTTTTTGCGCTCCACAATGCCATTCCGCTGAGGAGTATAAGGAGCATATAACTCATGAGTAATACCAAGTTCATCAAGATATTCATCAAGGTTAGTGTTCTTGAATTCAGTCCCATTATCACTCCTGATATGCTTGATCTTGACGCCAATGTTGGTGGAGGCCCTTGAAGCAAATCTTCTGAAGACATCCTGCACTTCATTTTTGTACAGAATGATATGCACCCATGTGTAACGAGAGTAATCATCAACAATGACAAATCCATACAAACTTGAAGAATTTGTTAGTATGGAGTAATGAGTGGGGCCAAATAGATCCATGTGAAGCAATTCAAAGGGTCGAGTCATGGTCATGATTGTCTTCGAGGGATGCTTGGATCTGGTCATCTTCCCAGATTCACATGCACCACAAAGGTGGTCTTTGAGGAATTTGATGCCCTCGATGCCAATGACACGCTTCTTCCTCACGAGTGTGTGCAAGTTCCTCATACCCGCATGTCCAAGACGTCGATGCCACAACCAACCTTCTGAGGAGTTTGCAAGTAGGCATGTGGCAGGCTGAGGTCCTATAGAGAAATCAACAATATACAAGTCTCCTCTCCTAAAGCCTTCGAAGACTTTGGAATTATCAGATTCCATGATGAAAACACAACGATATTTTCCAAATACGACAACCATATCAAGATCACAGGCATTGAGAGAGACATAAGGTTGAACCCGAGGGATTCAACAAGCATCACCTTGTCCATGGTTCGGTCCCTTGAGATAGCAACCTTACCAAGTCCGAATACCTTGCTTTTTTCCTTTGTTTGCATAGGTGATATGCTTCAGAGGATATGGAGTGAGTGGCAAATTCATCAGTAGATTCTTGTCACCCGTCATGTGGTTTGTGCATCCACTATCGAGAACCCACTCAGTAGCTTTTAGAGTATCATCCTGCAGATGAATTAGTACAACTTATGAACTCATATGATTCAGAGTGAAGAATATGATATCAATTTCATCAGACAGAATTTCATCACATAAGATAGTAAGAAAGTAGAGTGAGGACGTGAGAAATGAAGAATTCATTTCATCATGGTTAGCTTGCATCCTTTCAAGCATTTCCTCAGGTCTCTAGCAAATTCATCAGATGTTCAAATTCATCTGGAGACCTGACCCTGCATAAGATGTCAGTTTGCTTTCTTCACCACCCATATCTGGAGGGGTGGCAAAGAATTCATCATTCTGCGAGCACCATGTGAGAAGGGAGGCATTGAAGCAAGTGCGCTTCGTTTCACAAGGCGAGGGTTAGAGTATTCAAACGAATAAGCAGAGAAATTCTTCGAGGACTTATGAACATAATGATTTGAAGAATAATGCACATATTCATAACTCTTAGGTTTTCCCTGCGAAATAGAGGCATTAGCACGAGAATGATGATTTTGACCATTTGAGGAATTTGGTCCAACTGAGGACTTTGGTGCATATGAGGAATTTGATCTGGGGTTCCGATTCTTCATGAGTGGTGTCGTGAGGACATTCACTTGAAGATTTTCTAGGTAGCTCTTGGGAACCCATATTTTTAATAGGAGAACCGTTCCTGCAGTTAGTTCCAACATATCTAGCAAATACTTCACTTCTCCGATTTTTGAAGAATCTGTAATTGGAGTCAAGTGACTCATCAGAGGAATATGAAGTTTCACAAGTAAAGCCAGATAAAGTGGATGGATCTATAGGAGATCCTTTTGTAGAAACCCATGAGGTTTTGGGTACTGCTTAGGTGTCCAGTAGGATCCATCAATGTTGAGTTTCCTCACAAAGGTAATACCCTCTTTCCTAGGGTTCCTGTCCAGAATTTGCTTTTTGAGAACGTCGCAGAGGGTTTGATGCCCTTCGAGACTTTTGTACATGCCTGTCACATACAATTCCTTCAACCCTGCATTGTCATCAGTGATACTAGTGGTATCCTCAGATAAGGAATTTAAGACCATGGGAATAGTTGAAGAAATTGCAGCAATAGAAGCATTTGAACATTCAGGTGAAGAATTAGCAGTTTCACGTTCGATGCATTTCAAACAAGGTGGAATGAAACCTTCCTGAGCGGTACTGATCTGTTGAGCGAGTGAGGAATCATTTTCCCTTTGGAGATCCTCATGTGACACCCTCAGCTTTTCAAGATCTTGCTTTCGTTGAAGAAATTCATATGAAAGATTCTCATGATCGGCTAAGAGGTCGTTATGATGACTCTGAAGGTTATCATACATTGTGTGAAGACTTTTAAGATCAACATATAGAGTTTGAGTCCGATCCACTTCATGGTTTAACAGATCATTGCTTTTGTCTAGCATTTTCTGAAGCTTTTCAAGTGGACTTTGTTGCTTAGTGGCAATTTTAACAAGTTTAGCATAGATAGGTTTCACATATTCATCAGATTCACCTTCACTTGATTCAGATGAGGAATGATGTTTGTGTACCTTTGAGCCTTTTGCCATGAAGCAATAAGTGGGAGCATAATCATCATTGCTGACGATAGAGTTGTTGGAGTGGTCCTATTCTTCATTGTTGAAGATGGACTTGCTGACGAACGCAGTAGCGAGAGCAAGGCTAGCGACACCAGATTCTGATTCCTCCTCAGATTCTTCCTCTTCTTCATATTCTTCAGATTCTTCCTCAGAATCCATTTCCTTGCTGATGACTACTCGAGCTTTTCTGGAACCATTCTGCTTGTGCTTTGAGGACTTTGAAGATTTCTTCTTTTTCTTTGAGTCATCAGAACTATCATCGTTGTATTTCTTCTTATTTTTTGAGTCTTTTTCCTAGAGAGGACAGTCAGAGATAAAGTGGCCAGGCTTCTTGCAATGATGACATGTTCTCTTTTTGTAATCTTCAGAGGAATCTGATTTCCTCAAGCTACTTTTTGATGACTTTCCAAATCCACCTCTTCTTCAGAACTTCTAGAATTTCCTCACAAGCATAGCTAGTTCCTGACTTAGTTCTTCAGGATCACCAAGGCCGCTGTCAGAATCTTCTTCTTTAGATGAGGAAATTGCTTTTGCCTTCAGAGCACGCGATCTTCCATAGGTTGGCACGTAGAGGTCTCTCTTTTCAGCTTGTTGGAATTCATGAGTATTGAGTCTCTCAAAAATATCAGCAGGATCAAGAGCTTTATAATCTCCATGTTCTTGAATTATCAAAACGAGAGTATCAAATGAGGAATCGAGAGATCGTAGCAGTTTCTTCACCACTTCATGGTCAGTGATATCAGTGGCACCCAGTGCTTGAAGTTCATTGGATATATTAGTGAGGCGATCAAATGTTTGCTGAACATTTTCATTGTCAAGTCTCTTGAAGCGGTTGAAGAGATTGCGAAGAACATCAACACGAGAGTCACGTTGAGTGGAAACACCTTCGTTGACTTTGGACAGCCTATCCCAGATAAGCTTAGCAGATTCCAAAGCACTCACTCTGCTATACTGACCTTTGCTCAGATGACCACATATGATATTCTTCGCTTGAGAATCGAGTTGCTTGAATCTCTTCACATCAGCAGCTGTAACAGTGGGAGCGAAAGAGGGCACACCATTTTCCACAACATACCAGAGATCGTTGTCAATAGCTTCAAGGTGCATACGCATCTTGTTCTTCCAGTAGGGGTAGTCTGTCCCATCGAAGGTAGGACATCCCGCGAAAACCTTTATCATACCTGTAGTCGACATAACTAGAACTCCAGGTGGTTAAACCAAAATCAGACAGAGCGACGGAGTACCTGCTCTGATACCAATTGGAAGTGCGTTATATCGACTAGAGGGGGGGGTGAATAGGCGATTTTTACAAATTCATCACTTGAGGAATTTCAACTTTGAGGATTTTGAAATGTGATGAATAACTAGCAGCGGAATAAGTACTCAGGTGCATGAGGAGCATAGTATTAGCTTAGTCATCATGATGAAATGAAACATGCACGAACAGTGGGTAGCGTGATAAAGGATAAGCAGTGATGAACAAGGTAACTTGAAGAATTTGAGGTGAGGAATTTGTGAAAGTCTTCAGCCAAATTCTTCAAATAGTAACAATCAATTTCATCAACAGGTATATGAGGAATAGAGGGGTTGAGAAAATAGAACCGGATAGTTCGATGAAGACAATGGTTTGATGACCCAGTTCCAACTGTTGTGATAGTCGTACGTCTGGTTTGGAGAGGGCTGGTATTTAAACCAGAGGACACACAGTCTTAGGACACACAGTCCTTACTGTATTATCCTTGAGCTAAGGTCACACAGTCCTCGCCCAACACTCGTGGTAAGTCTTCAGGGTAGACTTCCAAAACCCTCACAAACTGGTCACCCAGCGATCCACAATTTACTGCTGGATGCTCTAGACGAAGGTCACTTCGTGGTCCCCAATTGACTGCAAGAGCACTAGACCATGACGCCTAACCGTCTAGAGGATACACAGTCCTCAAAGGTAACAAACGTCGGTTCCACACAGGAATTTCTTCAGTGATGCTCAATCACTATGGGTTTTGTGGTTTGGTTGGGGATTTTTCCTCACTGATGATTTTCTCTCAAAGTCCTCAGAGGACGGGTTGCTCTCAAATGACAAGTGTCAGTTCTTTCTCGGAGCAGACAACCAGCTAGTGGTTGAGGGGGGGGGGGCTATTTATAGCCAGGATGCAACCTGACATGATAAGACATAAATGCCCCCAGTAATATGACCGTTATGTGGATAAGAATGATTCGGGACAGCTGGCGCTTAGCACGGCAACGGTCGGAATTTCGAACTATGAAAGTCCTCAGCTTATCATGATCCTAAGTTGTAGGCAATTCGCACTAGCGAAATCCTAACTCCTCAGTCAGATCAATTTCCTCAGAGACGAGAAGAACTTCGTCTCTGTCACTGAAAAACTTGTCTGAACCGTAAGAGATTTCCAAAGGCTTCACTCGAAGGATTGTATGGTTTGAGGATTTTGGAGTTGAGCATCAGTTGGAAATTTTCCTTAGTATTACCTCGGCCCCCTTTAACAGTACGGTGTTTCCTATGACTCAAATAAAGGAAATGAAACTACGAAAACAAAAGTCTTCACGCTTCATATTTCTCGTTCATATCTTGAAGGTCACACCAACTTCTTCATTTTCAAAGTCTTCACAAAGTCTTCACCAAAGTCTTTAGCAAAGTCTTCACTTGAAGACATACATTTTTAGGGGTCGATAATCTCCGAATATATCAAACTCCTCATCGACTTATAGAGCCTGTGTACACTCACAAACACATTAGTGCCTTAACCTATAAGTCTTCAATACACCAAAATCACTAAGGGGCACTAGATGCACTAACAGGCGTCCCTGACGGCAAGTTACTCGGTTTTCTCGTTTCCAAGTGAGGAATTGATGTCAACCCTGAGAAAATCAGCACCATTATCCGAATGAAGACTCCCGTGTGAGTGCACGACGTTCAAAAGCTCACAGGTTGCTTGGCAGCATTGAGTCAATTCATTTCTCATCTTGGTGAGAAGGCTCTGCCTTTATATCAATTGATGAAGAAGTCCAACACGTTCAAGTGAACTCCCGAAGCAGAAGCAGCGTTTGTTTAGCTCAAAGCCCTGCTCTCGACGCAGCCGGTGCTTGCCGCTCCTGCTAGGAAAGATCCCTTGCTCCTATACATCGTGACCACCAATCAGGTCGTTAGTACAGTGCTAACTGTCGAGCGGGAAGAGGAGGGTAAAGCTTATAAAGTCCAACGGCCAGTCTATTATGTCTCGGAAGATTTGTCCCACTCAAAGAAAATATATCCACACTATCAAAAGCTGGTTTATGGTATTTACCTATTAGCAAAGAAGGTGGCGCATTATATCCAAGACCACTCGATTTCAG
This sequence comes from Hordeum marinum, assembly GCA_022496015.1. Taxonomy (NCBI): domain Eukaryota; kingdom Viridiplantae; phylum Streptophyta; class Magnoliopsida; order Poales; family Poaceae; genus Hordeum; species Hordeum marinum. Next base: position 32,384,887 of record CM039676.1, read on the forward strand.
TCGTTAGTGATGCTCCTTTGTCTGAGATTTTCAATAATCGAGACGCATCAAGTCGAGTGGCTAAATGGGCAGTCGAGCTTCGACACTTCGACATCAGATTCGAAGCCAAAAAGCAATCAAGTCCCAAGCATTGGCAGATTTCATGGCCGAGTGGATTGAACTGCAACAGCCTATCCAAGTTCACTCGGCACATTGGACAATATTTTTGACGGCTCTAAAATGTTTAATGGGTCCAGTGCTGGTGTTGTCTTGATATCTCCCAGGGGTGACAAGCTCAGCTATCTCTTGTGGAATTCACTTTGATTCTTCCAACAATGAGGCAGCATATGAAGCACTTTTGTATGCGTTGCGCATGGCTATCTCACTCGGCGTCATGCACCTGATGGTTTATGGCGACTCAGATCTGGTGGTGAATCAAGTGATGAAAGAGTGGGATGTTAGGAACCCCATTATGACTGGATACTGCAATGCAGTCTGAAAGTTGGAGAAGAAATTCGAAGGCCTGGAACATCATCATGTTCCCCGACTGAAAAATGTGGTGGCCGATGAGCTATCCAATATTGGGTCCACTCGATGGCCTGTCCCCAACGGTGTGTTCTTAGAGCACTTGCACACTCCTTCGGTTAAAGACAATCCTTTCACCGAAGAGCCCCCACAAGCTTTGAGTTCCACTGACCCGACAAAAGTCGATGTCCCTACGGTAATTGATCTCGTCATGGAGATTCTGGTTATCACTCCTGATTGGACGGTGCCTTACATTGCCTATATTCTCAGACAAGAGCTCCCTTAAGATGAAATAGAGGCTTGACAGATTGTGCGCAGGTCCAAGGCTTTCACTATGATGGGAGATCAGCTATTCAGAGAGAGTGCAACTGGTGTTACATAGCGCTGCATTTCCCCCGAGGATGGTCGAATGATTCTAGACGAGATTCACTCGGGAACTTGCTGCCACCATGCCTCCTCAAGGACGATTGTCGCTAAAGCATATCGAGCTGGTTTTTATTGGCCACGAGCTAATGTGATGGCTAAAGACAACGTTGATCATTGTGATGGTTGCCAGTTCTATGCAAACTTGTCACACAAGCCGACATCTGCTCTGAAGACAATTCCTCTTTCCTGGCCGTTTGTTGTTTGGGGACTCGACATGCTTGGTCCCTTTCAACCTGGAAAAGGAGGATTCACTCACTTGCTGGTAGCAGTCGACAAATTCACCAAGTGGATAGAAGCCAAGCCAATCAAGAAGTTGAACTCCCGCACGACGGTCACATTCATGAGGGAGATAATTTATCGATACCGCATTCCACACAGCATCATCATAGACACCGACACTAATTTTGACTCGGAAGAATTTAGGAACTTCTGTAACTCCCAAGGCACCCGAGTGTATTATGCATCTTTTGCACATCCTCAAACCAATGGACAAGTCGAACGGGCTAATGGTCTCATCCTGCAAGGTCTGGAGCCTCATCTCATGCGCGATTTGGATCATGCCGCCGGAGCCTGGGTAACTGAGCTGTTGTCTGTATTGTGGGGTCTGAGATTGATGCCTAATCGGTCGACTGGACAGACTCCTTTCTTCTTAGTCTATGGTGCCGAAGCTATCTTGACGAGTGACTTGTTTCACAATTCTCCTCGAGTGGAACTGTATTCTGAGGCTAAAGCCGAACAGGCTAGGCAGGACGGTGTAGATCTCCTGGAGGAAGAACAAGAGATGGCTTTGATCCGGACTACTACCTATTAGCAGGATCTGCGGCGCTTTCATGCAAACAATGTCAAGAGTCGGTCATTTCATGAGGGAGACTTGGTGCTCCGAGTGAATCAACACCAACCTCACAAGCTTGCTCCTACATGGGAAGGTCCTTTGGTCGTCATGAAAGTGCTTAACAACGGAGCCTATCATTTGTATAATCTCATGAAGCGGATAGACGAGCCACGAGCCTGGAACGTAGATCTGCTCCGGCGTTTTTATACTTAAGGGACAGAAGAATCTTTTGATGTAATTACAATACTTCATCAATGCAATTCAAATTTCTGCAATATATATTGTCGATTCCGATCGTACAGTTTCATATTTGGGAATACTCCAAGTGATGAGCAATCCTCACACTCGGGGGCTTAGCTACGAAGATGTTTTGCCTAAGTTAAAAACCCTATCGGGTGGATAGCAGTCCATTCACTCGACGGCTTAGCTGCGAATCGACATTCGCCTAAGTTCTAAACTACTCCGAGTGATGAGCAATCTCACACTCGGGGGCTTAGCTGCGAACATGTTTCGCCTAAGTTAAAAAAAACATCGGGTGGATAACAATCCATTCACTCAACAGCTTAGCTACGAATCGACATTCGCCTAAGCCTAAAAATAATAATCTCAGTCGAACAAGCAACTAAAGCCGAATACGGATAAAATCCAAAGCTTAAATCGTGGGTAAATGTTTCGTAAAGAAGCATATGTGCTCAAGCCTAAGGTCTGAATGAAGTTTTAAGGGATACAATTCCACTCGGCATACCAAGGCGAATAAAAGTATTTCTTCCAAGGGTCAAGTTTTTTAAGCATTTGATGGGCTGGCTGGCTCGATAAAAGTGTCCAAGTCGATGCCGTGTGCGATTCTGGTGGCTGCTTCCATGAAGGTTTCCATGAAGTCCTCAAACTGTAGTTTCTTCGTGTTACCCACCCGGAGCTCCTTCAGCTTCTCTTCCCTCATGTCCCTACAATGGACCCTGATGAGTGATAGCACCACGTCAGCCCCACAGCAAGCAGCAGATTTCTTCCACGCCTGCACTCGACTTGGAAGTTCGTTTAGGCGAGCCCTCATGGAGTTGAGGTAGAGCTGGAGGGTGTCCTCAGGACATAGCTCCTTGTCAATTCTCTCCATTGCAGATTTCAGTCGGACAAGATATGCCTGAATGCCCTGGAGCTGGAAATTGAGTCTGAGCATGTTCATGGCCACTGCGTCTACGACACGTGACTTAGTGGGATCCAGATTGGGCTCAACCTCCTTTGTCCCCTTCTCGAAGTCCTGGCAGAATTCTGTTGAATAGTGGGAATGGGAGGAGAATCGGTGAGATACGACCTTCAAAGATTTTACAAACTTCAGTCGACAAGAAACACTCACCGTCGAGCATGATGTACATCTTCCTCGGCCCTTTTGACGCGTTCCACGCGCTCCAGCTTTAGCTTTGCATTCTCCTCCTCCAGCTTCTTGGCATCCGCCAGCTTCCGATCTGCAGCTTCGGTTTTATCCTGGGCCACCCATTGGGCGTCGGCGAGTGTTTTGTCCTTCTCCTCCAGTGCCGCCTTCATGGAATCTAAAGAAACAACATTGTTGATTCACACTTGGAGTCGATGATTTTCACTGCGCACGTCTGTTCGAGTGAGAGCACTTGGTTCAAAACATGAAAAGTGAAGATGGTAATGCAGAAAGTCGATAGTAATTACCTCCCAAAGACTTCAGCTCAGCACGCGATCGCTCCAGAGCATTGTTGGAGGCTTCCAGATCCACACGCAGTCAGTTCCCCTCATCCTGAAGATCCTGGTACTGCATCCCAAATTCACAAGCCCTCTGAAAACAACAAAAGAAAGAATTTCAATCGACAAGTAATGCCAAGGACGGTCGACTGGGCTATGAATACCGTCGAATGACTGTCTTACTAAATTCAATCAACAAGTAATGCCAAGGATGATCGACTGGGCTATGAATACCGTCGAATGACTGTGTTATCACCTTGGAACAACGTCATATAATGGTTGACCTATGATGTCCATGAAGTCCACCCGACATGTCGAGTGGCCCTGGTGCTTCGCATGCCGTAAACAAATTCAAAGCAGTCCCTATTAAGACCCTTGCCAGTGCAAGCACTCTACAGCGGTCTTGGGGACTACACCTAGTGGGTGCACTCAGAGTGCCCCCGCTGAGACGGTTAACACTTGACCTGTCGAGTAACTCGTCCGAAAAAAATGCACTCGACATGTCGAGTGACTCCAGTACTCCGCGTACGACAGAAATCCCGATTTCAAGTTTTCAAGACTACTGCTTATCATCTGCGATTAACAGTAGCCTCGGGGACTACACCCAGTGGGTGCACTTAGCGTGCCCCCACTGGTTATTGAAACATTCGACAAGGTTAGCCCTCTCAGAACATTCACCCATCACTCGACCCGTCGAGTGACGTGCCTCCCTCCTCTGTGAAGTTCAATCTATCCTTATGTAGCGTCATATCATGGTTTGTCAATAATATCCATGAAACCTACAAGGTAGCTTCGGAGTGGTGTGATCCAAGGCGAAATGTATCCCGTATACAATAAACTCTAAGACCCCTGCCGGTGCAAGCACTCGACACCGGTCTCGGGGACTACACCCAGTGGGTGCACTTAGCGTGCCCCCACTAGATCTGCCAACTCTCGATCATTCGAGTGGAAGAAACATCCATCATTGGAATATCCATCACTCTGAGAAGTGAAGTCTGTCCTTATGTAGCGTCATATCATGGTTTATCAATGATGGCCATGAAACCTACAACATAACTGCGGAGTGTTGCGACTAAGGGTAAACGTATCAAGCATACGACAAGCTCCAAGACCCCTGCCGATGCAAGCACTCGACAGTGGTCTCGGTGACTACACCCAGTGGGTGCACTTAGAGTGCCCCCATTGAGATGGTTAACACTCGATCCGTCGAATAACTCGTCAGAAAAAACATGCACTCGATATGTCGAGTGACTCTAGTAGCACGTGTACTATCGATCCAAATCCTACTCGACTAAGACCTGACCTATTCGAGACGAGAAATTTCAAACATTCTATCAGTGGACAATAAGCACCCACTGGGTGTGCAGTCAAGAAAAGACAGGAATTCAATCGGAAATGTACTTACACTCGAACTTACTCGGACATTGGTGCGGAGGGCTGCGCTGACATCGTAAGCCAGCTTGCTGGCCTCATACGCCTCTTTGGTTCGCAGCATTATCTGCTCTGCCTGGATCATAGCCTCCTTCACAACTCCGGTCTGATCTTTCGGGACGCGATGCAGAGAGAAAGCTGTCATAGGCAGGATCGGCGTAGTTGCTGGGGCAGCTGAAGTAGTCTGAGCAGGTTCGGTTGGAGTCGATGTCATGATGGTCGAGAGAGCTAGAGGGGCATTCAACAAAGGTACTGCAGGTTCAGCTCCGATTTGTGTCGAGTCACCCATCCCCTGGGAGGATTCTGCAGTCAAACGCTGAAGCGTCTACGCTGATGAAGCTCTTCGGGTGCGGGTGCGTGAAGTGTCTAGGTGTTCCTCGTTGTCTTCCAGCTGGATGATCTCTGCAACATCAACCGACAGTGTTAACTTTTGCAAGTGACGAATCCCATTCGTATGAATCAAGAACTTATTAACCTCTATGAGAAGTGGCAGGGTCAGCAGTGTCAATGTCCATCGCTTCGCCTCCGTCTCGATGAGGTGAAGTTACGGGCGTAGCAGCTCTGACGGATCGAACATCACTCGGTTAGCAACAACACAAGGTCACAGTCGACAGAAAGATTTCGAAAATAAATACTTACGTGGAGACGACAGGTACAACCATCCTCATGCGAGGTAGAGACTCGCGAGGTTTGGTCGTGATTTGCTTGGGTTGCTTGGCCAACCTCTCACTCGACTCAACAGTTGAAGGGCGACTCCGCTTTGGGTTCTTCTCACTATGTAACATCCCAAATTTTGGAATGTTATAATAAATATTAGAATGAGTGTTTGTTTGCTTGAGCGATTGAATTGAGTGAAATTTGAAACTTAAAAAAAAACTTTTGAATGAGAGGGAATGATATGACTTTCCCATGTGCCTTTGAATTCAAATTCTTACATTTCAAATCAGTGAGAGAATATGACATGACTTCTTCAATATAAAAAGATTTGAAGAGTGGATTTGAAACCATCTGAAAATTTTCTGATATGGAGTTCCTTTCATATTTGAATTTCCAATTTGAAGTTTGAAAGAATTCAAAACCCCTTGACCAAAAATTTGAGAGGAGTAATATGACCCTCCACACCAGGGGTTATTTTGTGAAGTATTTGAACCATAAAAAACCCAGGGGTTTATTTGAAAATTATTTGCAAAAAGAATTTAAAATCAATTAGGCATTTTCTGAAAATGATTTTTCTAAAGTATTCATTTTGACAATGGAAAAATGATGATTAAATAGCAATTATTCCCCTGATCAAATTAATATATATATCCTATTGTTGGAAATGTTTTGAATGCCTTAAAGAGTTTTAAATGCCCTGGAAAATAGAAAAGGAAATGAATTTAAACGTTTTAATAGAAAACCGGCCGGCCCACAGCCTTTAAACCCCGAGATCCCTCCAGATCGGTCACCGACCCTGCTGATCCCGCCCCCACTCTCACTGACATGTGAGACCCACCGTCCGACCGTGCCATCCCCGCGCTCATCCCCTTCCCCTCGCCCAAAACCTCGCCGGATATCCCACCTCCCCGGATCTTGCTCCTCTCTCCCTCTCCCGACCCCACACCATGCCTATAAGTAGCCCCGCCTCTCCGCACTCCGTTTCACCCCCGAACGCCCCTGCCCTCGCCCGCAAACGCCACCTCTCCACCTCGCCGCAGTTCGGCCATCGACCGAAGCCCTTCGAGCATGAGGCCATCGCCTCCATCGTTCGTAGCCCCGTCCGACGCCACCATTTGACGCCGGATCTTCACCGCCATTGCCTGAGCACTTCGGACGCCGCCCCCGACCACCGCACCACCATCTCCGACCAATTCCGACCTCCGGCCGCCGTCGATCTCGCCGGAAACCTCGACCTCCACCTCTGTAAGCCCCGCGCCCTCCCGTAGCCGTCGGATCTAGAGTCAACGGTTTAGATTAGAAGGATTAAAGGCCGAACCGTTTTCTTTTAAGCTTCGGTCGTCCGCCCACAAACATCCGCACGCGCGCTCTTTCGACCAATAGGAAGGCGCCACGTAGCCCCTGTCTATTAGCTAAATATTTTCTTTTTCTATTTCTGTTCTAGAAAACAGAATGATTTCTGTTCTTATTTTTGATATATCTTTTAAAATATTTAGAGTTTTTGATTGATTCTTTTTTTAAAAAGTCAGAAATTTCATGTAGTTTCTGTCTGTAGTCTTAGTTTTCAAATTTGAACTTTTAAATTTGAATTTTGTTAAATTTGATCAAATCACTAAAACTTGAATAACTTGAGTTTAAAAACTTATTTTGGAGTGATTCTTTTTGCCATTGTTTTGTATTAGTTATTATTATCATCTTGATTTATTTTAGAATTTTTAGAATAATTTAAATTAGTGTTTTTAACTAAACAGATTCTATTTTAGTTCTTTTAGGATTAATTCTATTTCTTTTGTTTTGAATTGTTTTAATTTATTTTATTTTATATTAGTTGATAAGTTTTACATTGTTTTATGTTAGTTAGAATTAATATTTTCAACCAAATTATTTCTAGGTTATTTATTAGTTTTGCTTGCATGGAATCAATTCTAGTTCAATTATGACTTGCAATTGATTTCCATTGTTAGTTTGATTTGCTACATGAAAATACCTTTAATAAAATTTATTTTTATAAAACATAATTTCTGTTAATTTAGTTGTTACCTATTTTGTTTCTGTTATATTAATATTTTATTTTGGTTTTCTTGTTGTTAAGTTTATTAGGCAAAAACCTATGTTATTAGAGTGTTGTTTTCATAATTTTAGTTGTTCTTCAAAAGTAATTCTTTTTGCTAAGTAAAATATTTAATAAAATACTTTTGTTATATTTGGTTTGTTTTTGTTTTGTTACTATTTGAAAATAGGATTATTTGTAGAGAAAACCAACCCTTTCTTGTGCTGATGAAGTTTTGTTGATTTTAACTTTTGTCTTAAGTATTTCCTTCATCACAACCCTTTTGTGTTTGGTTTTGTGTTAATTGTTGATTTTTAGTATTGATTGCTAGTATGATTGCTTATATGAATGCAATGTTTGATTATTATAGATTTTTATCGGAGAGTGACGAATAATCTATCAAGTTATTTGTGAGAGCGGTATTATTCTCCATCAACAGTACAAGCAAGTTCACTTTGACCATCTATTTCATACCTATGTTTTATTGCATGTAGTGATATCTTTCAACAAATTCCTCCAGTAGTGTTATTGAAAATTCTTGTATTCAAGTAGAATGCATGAGGTAGGAACCCACCACTTGTTACTAAAGCCCCAGGAACGTTAGTTATTTTAATGCTATGCTAAAGTAGACGGGGTCTGGTATGAGTGTTCGTGAGTGGTGTGAGAAGGAGGACTCTACGTCAAGACGACAACTTCATGAAGGCATCTTCAAGTACTGCATCATCAAGACCTCAAGACCTCAAGACTCGAGAAACAAGTTTTCAATACACACTACTGGGTGAAGGATGGTTGATTGGGCATCCCTGGAGTAACCAGAGGATGGCCGGGATGCATGGAGAAGTGCCATGACATCTTGCGGAAAGCTTCACCCAGAGTCAAAGAGACGGATGAATACTTCATGCTCGGAAGCTTACATGTGTAGCCACAAGTCATTATGGCTCTGGCTTGGTTGATCTTTGTTGTGACTCTAGCTGGGCAGTGCTAAGAGATGTAGTCAACGTTAGGAATGGATGAGCACTGACAGTAGTCAGGGAAACACTCTGAAAGACCATGTTTCGTTTATCCTGTTCTCAAACAACCGGCAGTGCGAGGACTTACCAGGAGGGAACAAATCTTGTGGGTAAAGTACACAACACTCTGCAGAGTTAAACCTAATCGTTTAGCCGTGTCCCCGGTTACGGACAATTTGACCTTCTAGTCTTGGATCTATCTCTGAACTGTCAACACTGGACTGATAATTAATTGTGGGCAACTTATGATACTTGTGGGCATTACGACATCGGTTGGCGGAACCATGTCATGTTACGTAACTCTGTAGTGAAAACTCCATGATATTACTTTGTTGTAGGAAAACAAAATAAAATCATCTTTTATGCAAAAACTCAGACACAGAGCCACAAAGCCTTATTGCATATAGAATAGTTTTTATCTTCTGTTCTACTATGGTGATCTTGCCGGTACATTCAATGTACTGATCTATATGGCTGCAACGTCTCATGTTGCAGATAGTCTTCTTCGATGAGTAAGAGTACGATTCAGGGTTACGGTCTACACTCAACCTGTCGTTGGTGTTATTGGGACTCCACTCCCGTTAGCTGTTTCCGTTGAGATTTTAAGGTATATATCAGTTTTACGTTCATTACATGTGATTGCACTTTGATATATACATTGATGTACTATGTGTGCCAGCATACTGATCCAGGGATGGCACAGAACACACAGAGACTTGACCTTTCCAGGTCGGGTCGTGTAGCAACCCGACCTGAAAGGTCAAGTCTCCGGTGTTTCCGTACCATCCCAAGATCATGCTGGTACACACACGGTACATCAATGTATATATCAAAGGGAAATCACACAACAAATATATTAATCGAAATCTCATTTCGAGTCCTTTATTACTATAAAAATTACAATAAAGTGGCTAAAAGCCAACTCATGAGAATATCTAAATCTTGCGGAAGCGTCGAAGGTAGATGAGTCCATCTGACTCCAAGGGCATCTCACTGAGCATAGAACGTGTCCTCACTCCTGGTCGGAAAAGTACTCTGCAACATGATACCTTGCAGCCATGTAGGTCAGCATATGGAATATGCGGGCAAAGTCACAAGAGAGGGGTGAAAAGATAATCATCTAGTCTATATGCTTATATGGCAGGTGGGGTGGTAAGTTTTGCGTAAAGCCAATTTTTCCTACATCAAGAAAGGGGCTAAGCAAAATATTACTAAGTTGGTTGATTAATGAGATGGTTCCACCAACCAATTCTCATTCCCAAATTATTAATACCCACATCATCATATTAATTGTGTTGAGAATTCCGAATGTTTCAGTTCCTTTGGCTCAAGTCGTCCATGACCGTGGACACGGCTAATCGATTAGGTTCGAGTACTCTGCAGAGTTTTGCACACGTTCCCCACAAGATTTGGTCGCCTCCGTTTAATTTCTCGCACTTCAGGGTGTTTGAGAAACGGATGACCAAAACATGGTCTTCCAAAGGGTTTCCCTGCGACTCTGACGGTGCCCATCCTTTCCTACCGTTCTTCTACATCTCGTAGCACCGCCTGTCTAGGGTCACCACGATATCCAACCAAGCCAGAGCCCATAATGACTTGTGGCTGTGCAGGTAAGCCTTGGGTCTTGAAGCACCCATCCATCTCTTTGTGCCTGGGTGGACCTTTCCGCGTGAATACTGGCCATCTCCAGTATCACCTAGGCAAATCCACTGGTTTCTCCAGGGTGCCGTTCAACCATCATCCACCCAGAGGTATGTTGAAAACTCGGAGTCTTAAATCTTGATCATTATGTAGGTCTTGAAATTATTAACTCTCTCAACTCTCATGAATCACACAACCAACCCCGTCTACTAATAGCATAGCAAAAAGTAAAACAACGTTTCCCGGGGCCAATGTGTCAAAGAGTTTGAGGGGGGTACCTATCACATGATACTACTACAATGTAACCAAGTTTCCAACTAACCTATCTTGCATGCAATTTGGGGAGATGGTAGAACTAATGCATATAAAACATGGGTAATCATGATCAAAGTGACTTGCCTGATTGATGATCTTCGTACGTGAGTGACTCTAAGTAACAAGCTTCGCACTCTGGATAATCAAACGAAGCAACAAGCACTCAATAAGCATACAACAAAATATTGTAACTCACAAACATCAACCAAGAACTAGTAAACAATCAAGACAAAACAATGCACCAATCACAAGTAAGAAAAACACAAAAAGTTTTATTTACTAGGAGATGATTGATAAAACACTACTATCATAATAAAACTATTTTGAAATAACCAAAACAATTGTTGACAGCAAGGAAACAATAAAATATTTTTATTAATAAACATAAGAAAATCAGTTTAAGTTTGTTGGGAAAACTTTTGTAAAGTTTGTAAAAGTTTTGAGAAGCACTAAATGGAACAATTATAGTTTTACTAACAAGAGAACAAAACAAAACTTATTAATTATTATCAAAACATGTTCTTAACAGAAAATAATTTACAAATAAACTTGTTTTAGAAAATAAAATAAAATTATATAAAACTTTGTTTGAAAGCAAAACTATTACTAACTAGCTGTTTTAATCAATCTAATCGGGACCGTTGAGTGGGGATCCGATGGATGGGGTGTGTCCGGCGACCTACCAGAGGGAGAGGGGATCTCCGGCGAGTGGTGGCGGCGTCCAGTGGTCGTGTTTGTCGACGGAGGTGGCTCCGGTGGTCGAGGGAGGCAGCGAAATGGTCCGGGCGACGGCGACGGGTCTCCGGAGTCGACTGATGGCAATGGTGGGGCGAGCGGTGGACGGAATCGGTGGCTACGGTCGACGGGAGCTCCGATGGTGGTGGCTACTCCGGCGAGCAATTGGGCAGCGCCTCGGCGAGGGAGAGAGGGGGTTTGGGGGGGAAATGGAAGGCGGGGAGTGGGGCTCTTATATAGGTGCTCATGGGGTGCGGGGGTGGAGAGAGGAGAGAGATCCGGGAGGGGGAAAGAAATGGCCGGCGATGGTCCGGCGCGTGCGGGGAAGAGGGAGATGACCGTTCGGGTGAAACGGTCGGTCGGGGGTGGGACCCGGTTGCAGTGAGAGAGAGGGAAATGAAAGCGCGTCAGTCGACCAGCTTTTAATCAATATGCGAGTAACTGCCCGTGGGCCGGCCCGTTTAATACAGTAACCGTTACCGGTTTCTGTTTAATGTTTTTCCGGAGACATTCAAAAGCTTTTAGAGCATTCAAACCGTTTATAAATATAGGGGTATTATATATCAAAATTAACAAAATAATAAATGCTATCTAATGAACATTTTTTTCTGTCATTTGAACACCTTGAAAAAATAATATTTTCAGAAATTGCCTAATTGTTTTTAAAACCTTTTTGCAAATATTTTCAAAATAACTCCTGGTTATTTTTGTTCAAATAGATCACCAAGATGACCCTGGTGTGGAGTGTCATGTTACTCCCCTCTTATTTTGAACAGTTAACCAAATTTCATATAGGTGAAAGCAAGTTAGGGAAAAATTGAAAGGGCTTTCAGAAGTTTAGAAGAAGCATTTCAATTATACATGTATTCAAACAATGATGATGATGGATGCATAGCTATATTTCATAACATTCCAAAATGAAATTTTGGGATGTTACAAACCTACCCACCTTAAGATGAATCTGGCCCTCGAGATTCGGGTTGGCTAGAAAATAAGTGCGGGTGGTCTCTACGAAGATCTTCTTCGCGTTCCCAGGTGGCTTCTTCCTCAGTGTGGTGACTCCACAAAACCTTCCAGAACTTGATGATCTTGCTGCGGGTAACTCTGTTGGCAGTCTCGAGGATTCTGACAGGCTTCTCCTCGTAGGTCAGATCATTGTCAAGTTGTATGGCCTCTAGGGGCACTGTGTCTCTCAAAGGAATATCAGCTATCTCAGCATCACATTTCTTCAGCTGGGACACATGGAAAACATCATGAACTTCGGATAATCCTTCCGGCAATTCCATTTTGTATGCAACTTCGCCTCTACGTTCAAGAATTTTGTATGGGCCTATGAATCTGGGTGCTAATTTTCCTTTAACACCAAACCTCTTGATTCCTCGAAGCGGGGACACACGAAGATAAGCTCGGTCTCCCACTTCATACGTCACTTCTTTACGTTTGCTGTCAGCATAACTCTTCTGTTGAGATTGAGCTATCTTGAGTCTGTCATGAATCAACTTGACTTTCTCTTCCGAATCTCGGATAAGGTCGGGACCAAAAAGTTGTCGGTCTCCAACACCATCCCATGTCAACGGTGTTCTGCACCTCCTTCCGTATAAAGCTTTGAAAGGGGCCATCTTCAGACTGGTCTGATAACTGTTGTTGTACGAGAATTCTGCATAAGGTAAGTTGTCATCCCAACTAGATCCATAATCTAGCGCACAAGCTCTCAACATGTCTTCCAGAATCTGGTTGACTCTCTCAGTTCTTCCATCTGTCTACGGATGAAAAGTTGAACTGAACTCTAACCTTGTACCCAAAGTTTCATGTAACTGATGCCAAAACTTTGAGGTAAATTGTGTTCCTCTATCTGACACGATACTCCTCGAAACTCCATGCAGACATACGATCCTGGTCATATATATCTTGGCTAGCTTAGCACTGGTATAGGTGGTTTTCACTGGAATGAAATGAGCTACCTTGGTCAAGCGATCTACCACTACCCAGATGGAATCATAACCTGAACGGGTCCTGGGTAATCCTGTGATGAAGTCCATACCAAGCTTTTCCCATTTCCACTCGGGCATCGGCAAAGGTTGGAGTAACCCTGCTGGTTTCTGATGTTCTGCTTTTACTCGCTGACAAACATCACATATTGCAACATGTTCCGCAATATCTTTCTTCATACCTGTCCACCAATAACTTTCCTTTAAGTCCAGATACATCTTGGTATTGCCTGGGTGTATCGAGTAAGGTGAATCGTGGGCCTCCTGAAGTATCAACTTCCTGAGTTCTGGGTCATTGGGCACATAGATTCGGTTCTCAAACCACAAAGTTCCGTGTTCATCCTCACGAAAACCTTTAGCTTTACCATCTTCCATTCTCTGCCTTATCTCAGCTATCTCCTTGTCTGATTTCTGGGCTTCACGAATTCTTTCGGTCAAGGTGGACTAAATTTCCAGTGTAGCAACATATCCTCTTGGAACTATCTCTAGTTTGAGCTCTCTGAGATCATCGGCTAACTCTTGGGGTAATCCTCCCGCTGTGAGTGTGTTTACATAAGTTTTCCGACTCAAGGCATCGGCTAAAACATTGGCCTTACCTGGATGGTAATGTAATCTCATGTCATAGTCCTTGATTAACTCTAACCATCTCCTCTGTCTGAGGTTCAACTCTTTCTGCGTGAAAATATATTTCAGGCTCTTATGGTCGGTGTAAACATCACAACTATTTCCGATAAGAAAATGTCTCCAGGTCTTGAGTGCGTGCACAACGGCTGCTAGTTCCAAATCATGGGTGGCATAATTCAACTCATGAGGTCGTAGTTGTGTGGATCCATAAGCTACAACCTTTCCATCTTGCATGAGTACTCCTCCAAGTCCTTGACGTGAAGCATCACAATAAACCTAGAAGTCCTTCCGAATATTGGGCAAAATCAACACTGGGGCTGTGACCAAACGTTTCTTCAACTCCTGGAAACTGGCTTCACATTCCTCAGTCCAAACATACTTAGATTCTTTCTTCAACAACTCTGTCATGGGCTTGGCAATCTTTGAGAAATTCTCAATGAATCTCCGGTAATATCCGGCAAGTCCGAGGAAACTAAGGATCTCCTCAACTGAGGTGGGTGACTTCCACTCGGTGACGGCTTCAACCTTAGCGGGGTCTACGGCTATTCCTTCTCCGGAAATAACATGTCCAAGGAATCCGACTTCCGTCAGCCAAAATTCACATTTGCTGAACTTGGCATATAATTGATGCTCTCTTAGCTTCTCCAGAACTAAACGCAGATGTTCCTTGTGTTCTTCCTCATTCTTGGAGAATATCAAAATGTCATCAATGAACACCACGACAAACTTGTCCAAATATTCCATAAACACCTTGTTTATCAGATTCATGAAGTAGGCAGGAGCATTAGTCAAACCAAAGGACATGACTATATACTCGTATAAGCCATATCTTGTGGTCAAAGCTGTTTTGGGTATATCCTGTTCACGAATCTTCAGTTGGTGATACCCTGATCGAAGATCGATCTTAGAGAATACTTTGGCGCCTACTAGCTGATCAAACAAGTCATTAATCATCGGCAGAGGGTACTTATTCTTGATAGTCACCTCGTTCAAGGCACGATAATCGACTACCATTCTCAAGGTTTTATCCTTCTTCTCCACCAAAAGAACTGGGGCTCCCCAAGGTGAAGAACTTGGGCGTATATACCCTTTGTCCAATAACTCCTTAATTTGCTTCTTGATTTCCAATAGATCGTTTGTGGGCATCCGATAGGGTCTCTTGGAAATTGGTGCTGTCCCTGGCTGTAGCTCTATTAGGAACTCAATCTCCCTATCTGGTGGCATGCCTGGTAATTCTTCTGGAAATACATTCGGAAAGTCTTTTACCATAGGTACTTCCTCCTGAACAACTCCTGTGAGGGCATTTAACCGAGCACTCATACGTGTGCGTCGGGATACATACTTAATCCTCTTGTTCTCCGGGGTGGTGAGTGAAACAGACTTGCTGAGGCAATCAAGATTTCCTTCATACTTGGTCATCCAATCCATGCCTAGGATTACATCCAATCCCTGGGATTCTAAGACGATGAGGTCGGTGGGAAAACCATGGTTTCCTATGTGAAGTTTCAGGGCATGGCATCCTATCCCTGCCATCATCATACCTCCTGGGGAACTGACCTTAATGGGCTGTCTAAGGGTTTTAGTGGGCAAACCATACTTATCCACAACTACCCTTGATATGAATGAATGAGTTGCATCGGAATCAAAAAGTACTGTAACTGGACGTGAATGCAATAAAAACTTACCAACCACAGTCTCGGGTTGATCATAGAATTCTTCCACGTCAAGGTGGTTCACCTGGGCACGAGGAAAAGGGTTTGGCTTCTTGGCTGCGGAGTTGCCGTTTCCATTTCCCTGCTTGCTCTGGGGACACTCAGTAGCATAGTGCCCTGTCTTCTGGCACTTGAAACAGGTGATGTGACTCAGATCCTTCTGAGTAGGAACGTGACGGTGCTGGTTGTTGTTCCCATTCCCATTGTCAGTCTTGAAATTGCCATGGTTGGGACGGTTGTTCCCATTTCCTCCATGGTTGTGCAAAACATAAGTGTGCCTTCCAAACTTACCGGTTCCTGATCCGGTGTTCCCTGAGTATGGGGAGTAGCGGGGCTTCTGATGAGCTCTAGAGTTAAACTTCCCCTGAGTGTACTTCCTCTTGCGGTTCTCAATCTGCTGCTTTTTACCTTCCAAAATGAGTGCCTTATCCACCAGCTCTTGGTAGTTGTTGAAAGTAGCCACTACCAGTTGCATGCTCAACTCATCGTTGAGTCCTTCCAGAAATTTCTCTTGCTTGGCCGCATCATCGGCCATGTCTCCTGGTGCATAACGTGCCAACATGCTGAACTCTTCCACATATTGGGCCACAGAGCGATTTCCCTGGCGCAAGTTGCGAAACTCGCGCTTCTTCAGACTCATGGCTCCAGCTGAAACATGTGCGCTACGGAAAGCTTGCTGGAACTGCTCCCAAGTTACATCAGCAATAGGATATGTGGTGGTGTAGTTCTCCCACCATGAAGCTGCTGGTCCTTCCAGTTGATGTGCGGCAAATCGCACCTTCTCAGCATCAGTACATCCAGCGGTGAGCAGTTCTCTCTCCATCTTACGGAGCCAGTCATCTGCCACAATGGGCTCAGTGCTGCTGGAGAAAGTTGGAGGGTTCAACCTCAGAAAACGGGTGAGATTGTCAGTCTGGGGTGGATGGTGGTTGTGGTTGTTCTGGTTGTTGGTCTGATTCTGAATCAATAGCTGCATCAGTGCATTCTGCTGCTGAAGGAGTTGCGTGAGTTCCGGCGGGAAAGTGAAGTCGGACTCACGTCGTGGAGGCATCTTACTGTTTCCAAAGGGGTGAGAATTAGAATAGAACAAGGGCCTAAAAGAAGAAATTCACTACCCATATGCAATGCAACAAACATATCACACCAAACACTCATTCATTTATTCAATCAATGTCAAACATCGGGAATACAAGTCTCAATCAAACTACACATCGACCTACGCTCTTAACCTTGAAAATAAAAGATACATGGAGGGCATAACTAAATTTTTCCTCAGAAGTACATGGTGACTGAGTCTCCTCCAGTGGTGCTCTCCTCATAGTCATCATCGTCGCTGATGAAAGGAGCCAAGTCTCCCTCAGGATGAAGATTTTCACCCATGTCCATCTGTTCCTCCAGAGTGGCGATGCGAGTGTTCAGCTTGTCGATCCTCTCTAAGAAATCCTTCACCTCATACTCATGCTCGTACTCGGCTTCCCGTAAGTCAGCTTCAAGGTCAATCTTGCGGTTCATCAGATTCTTGATAGTCTTCGTGTCAGCACGAACACGAAGCTCCAATGTCCTGACATGCGTCTCCAGGGTCTGGATATATGATATGGTAGAGTCTCCAGTGGGGTTGGTGATGATGTTGCCATGGGCATCTCTGCGGCAAACCATGCTGAGTCCTGGTGAAATGGTTCCACCTCTGTATTCCTCCTGAATACGTCCAAGGGCACGATGAATGGCCATGTCTCTTCCAAGTATCCAGCTGGGTGCCACGAACTTGAGGTCGATGGGTTTCTTCCGATTCCCAAAGGTTTTCCCTGGGATGTGCACCTCGATCCTGTAGCGTCCATCTTATGGAAATGACATGATAGGAGTCCCGGTGATGCTCGGCAAAGCAATCCTTACGTCTTTGACGATCCTCATCAGCTCCTTACCAAAAGGCATCGTTGCGTCAGGCTGGCAAAACTCCGTGATCAACACTGGGATGAAGGTGGCCATCTATAAATTTTGAAATAATTGGAGAGAAATCAGAAATGAGTAGATGAGAGTATAAGAATTTTAAAGACAAAGAGAAACAATCCTAAGGATTTCCAGTCCTAGAGGTTACGTCCTATGGTCAGCGTGTGCTCTGATACCATTTCTGTAGCGACCCGACCTGAAAGGTCAAGTCTCCGGTGTTTCCGTACCATCCCAAGATCATGCTGGTACACACACGGTACATCAATGTACATATCAAAGGGAAATCACACAGAAAATATATTAATCGAAATCTCATTTCGAGTCCTTTATTACAATAAAAATTACAATAAAGTGGCTAAAAGCCAACTCATGAGAATATCTAAATCTTGAGGAAGCGTCGAAGGTAGATGAGTCCATCTGACTCCAAGGGCATCTCACTGAGCATAGAACGTGTCCTCACTCCTGGTCGGAAAAGTACTCTGCAACATGATACGTTGCAGCCATGTAGGTCAGCATATGGAATATGCCGGCAAAGTCACAAGAGAGGGGTGAAAAGATAATCATCTAGTCTATATGCTTATATGGCAGGTGGGGTGGTAAGTTTTGCGTAAAGCCAATTTTTCCTACATCAAGAAAGGGGCTAAGCAAAATATTACTAAGTTGGTTGATTAATGAGATGGTTCCACCAACCAATTCTCATTCCCAAATTATTAATACCCACATCATCATATTAATTGTGTTGAGAATTCCGAATGTTTCAGTTCCTTTGGCTGAAGTCGTCCATGACCGTGGACACGGCTAATCGATTAGGTTCGAGTACTCTACAGAGAGTTGCACATGTTCCCCACAAGATTTGGTCGCCTCCGTTTAATTTCTCGCACTTCAGGGTGTTTGAGAAACGGATGACCAAAACATGGTCTTCCAAAGGGTTTCCCTGCGACTCTGACGGTGCCCATCCTTTCCTACCGTTCTTCTACATCTCGTAGCACCGCCTGTCCAGGGTCACCACGATATCCAACCAAGCGAGAGCCCATAATGACTTGTGGCTGTGCAGGTAAGCCTTGGGTCTTGAAGCACCCATCCATCTCTTTGTGCCTGGGTTGACTTTCCGCGTGAATACTGGCCATCTCCAGTATCACCTAGGCAAATCCACTGGTTTCTCTAGGGTGCCATTCAACCATCATCCACCCAGAGGTATGTTGAAAACTCGGAGTCTTAAATCTTGATCATTATGTAGGTCTTGAAATTATTAACTCTCTCAACTCTCATGAATCACACAACCAACCCCGTCTACTAATAGCATAGCAAAAAGTAAAACAACGTTTCTCGGGGCCATGTGTCAAAGAGTTTGAGGGGGGTACCTATCACATGATACTACTACAATGTAACCAAGTTTCCAACTAACCTATCTTGCATGCAATTTGGGGAGATGGTAGAACTAATGCATATAAAACATGGGTAATCATGATCAAAGTGACTTGCCTGATTGATGATCTTCGTACGTGAGTGACTCTAAGTAACAAGCTTCGCACTCCGGATAATCTAACGAAGCAACAAGCACCCAATAAGCATACAACAAAATATTGTAACTCACAAACATCAACCAAGAACTAGTAAACAATCAAGACAAAACAATGCACCAATCACAAGTAAGAAAAACACACAAAGTTTTATTTACTAGGAGATGATTGATAAAACACTACTATCATAATAAAACTATTTTGAAATAACCAAAACAATTGTTGATAGCAAGGAAACAATAAAATATTTTTATTAATAAACAGAAGAAAATCAGTTTAAGTTTGTTGGGAAAACTTTTGTAAAGTTTGTAAAAGTTTTGAGAAGCACTAAATGGAACAATTATAGTTTTACTAAAAAGAGAACAAAACCAAACTTATTAATTATTATCAAAACATGTTCTTAACACAAAAGAATTTACAAATAAACTTGTTTTAGAAAATAAAATTAAATTGTATAAAACTTTGTTTGAAAGCAAAACTATTACTAACTAGCTGTTTTAATCAAAATAAACCTATTTGAAAAGAAGTTGTGATTCCTATCTTAACAAGGAAATGAACTAAACAATTTTATACTTTTTTATTAACAATGAGTAAAAACACTAAATGTTTACTAACAGAACCTAATAAACAAATAAAACCAAATCTAAATTGAACTAACTAAAACTAAGTAAATAAAACTATATTATAATACTAGGCAGATTTTTTTATAGCTAAAACACTATTCAAAATCATCCTAAAAATCCTCAAACTAAACATGATGATAGTCCTAACCAATATCAAACAGTAGCAAAAGGATTCATGTCAAAATCTGTTTTCAAACTCTAGTTATTCAGATTTGAAGATTTGAAGCAAATTTGATTCAATTCAAATTTTATAGGTCATATTTGCAATTTAAAAGTACATGGTGAAACTACATGAAAAATTTTAGCTACTGCAAAAAGAATCAACTCAAAACATTTAATAGATTAAAAGTTATAAGCAAAACAAAATTTGGATTCAATCTGTTAACTAAAACAAAACTGAAAAGAAAACTGATTTGCAACGGCCAGGGGGGCTACGTGTCAGCATGTGAGTGGCTAAGGGGGTGTGCGCGCGAGGGTTACGGGCGGGCGACCGATCTCTAATGGAAAATGTTTCGGGGTTTAAAATCAATCTAATCGGGACGGTTGAGTGGGGATCCGATGGATGGGGTGTGTCCGGCGACTTACCGGAGGGAGAGGGGATCTCCGGCGAGTGGTGGCGGCGTCCGGTGGTCGTGTTCGTCGACGGAGGTGGCTCTGGTGGTCGAGGGAGGCAGCGAAATGGTCCGGGCGACGGCGACGGGTCTCCGGAGTCGACTGGTGGCAATGGTGGGGCGAGCGGTGGACGGAATCGGTGGCTACGGTCGACGGGAGCTCCGGTAGTGGTGGCTACTCCGGCGAGCAATTGGGCAACGCCTCGGCGAGGGAGAGAGGGGGTTTGGGGGAAATGGAAGGCGGGGAGTGGGGCTCTTATATAGGTGCTCATGGGGTGCGGGGGTGAAGAGAGGAGAGAGATCCGGGAGGGGGAAAGAAATGGCCGGCGATGGTCCGGCGCGCGCGGGGAAGAGGGAGATGACCGTTCGGGTGAAACGGTCGGTCGGGGGTGGGACCCGATTGCAGTGAGAGAGAGGGAAATGAAAGCGCGTCAGTCGACCGGCTTTTAATCAATACGCGAGTAACTGCCCATGGGCCGGCCCGTTTAATACAGTAACCATTACCGGTTTCTGTTTAATGTTTTTCCAGAGACATTCAAAAGCTTTTAAAGCATTCAAACCTTTATAAATATAGGGGTATTATATATCAAAATTAACAGAATAATAAATGCTATCTAATGAACATTTTTATTCTGTCATTTGAACACATTGAAAAAATAATATTTTCAGAAATTGCCTAATTGTTTTTAAAACCTTTTTGCAAATATTTTCAAAATAACTCCTGGTTATTTTTGTTCAAATGGATCACCAAGATGATCCTGGTGTGGAGTGTCATGTTACTCCCCTCTTATTTTGAACATTTAACCAAATTTCAAATAGGTGAAAGCAAGTTAGGGAAAAATTGAAAGGGCTTTCAGAAGTTTAGAAGAAGCATTTCAATTATACATGTATTCAAACAATGATGATGATGGATGCATAGCTATATTTCATAACATTCCAAAATGAAATTTTGGGATGTTAAAGGTAGCACACTAGGGTCTGGAGCCCTGTCGTCAATAGCTGCCGGATCCTGGCGAGACTTGGAGCGGCCTTCGCGTCGGGGAGGTGACTCGACTTCTTCCTCTTCGTCGGAGTCCTCGTATTCATCCTCAGAGTCAGAGGGCCCATCGCCGTCCATGCTGCCACCCTCGCTCACCACGCCATCTTCAGGTTGGTTCCCATTGGGAACTGGCGAGTGCAAGTTTGTCCATTCCTGCATAATTCCAACAAGGAAGTCAGTCTAAAAATCAAGGTATATTACTCGACAATGCAAGTACTTCAATCGACAAAGTGCAACTTACAAGATTCTTCGGTGGGTTTTCGGCTGAGGAAGGTAGGATCCTCTTGGCTCCCATGGGGTTGCCGCACGCCCCGGTGATCTTGCGAAGCCACTGCTTGACAGTCTTTTGCGGAACCTCCTCTGGATGCGTCCTGGCCGAGTCCTTTGGGTCCGCATAATGCCACATGGTGTGATCTTTGGCTTGGAGAGGCTGAATTTGTCGATTGAGAAAAGTCTCTACAGATCCAGGCCAGTCACTCCACCCCGGGCCAATTTCACCATGGCGTCCACCAAGGTCGCCACCTGATCTTGTACCTTTTCAGTCACCTTTAGGGACTTGGGGGCAGTTGGGCGGTCAGATGTGTAGGGGGGAAGGCCAATCGACATGTTGTGTGAAGTTGCGTCCTTGCAATAGACCCAAGTCGACTGCCAGCCTCTAACGGATTCAGGGGAAGTCATTGCAGGGAAAGAATGTTGCGCTCTCTTTTGAAGCCCCAAACCCCTACACAGCTGCAGCACATGAGTTTTTTCCATTCGACGGGTCTGCTTAAAGAGTCTGAGATCTAATCGTAAAAATGCGCTTAAAGAGTCCCCAGTGGGGAGGACACCCCAGGAAGCACTCAGACAAAGTTACGAATGATGACAAGTACGCGATGGTATTTGGTGGGAAATGATGCAGCTGAGTGCCAAAGAAATTCAGGAACCCTCTAAAGAACGGATGAGGGGCATGGAGAAACCTCTTTCGACATGGGAGAGGAGGAGGACTCCCTCCCCGTCGCGTGGCTCCGGGTCGTGCTCTCCCTCCGACAGCCTCCAAGCTCCTTCTTCCATGAGCCCGTCGGAAACCAAGTCGTCGATGTCCTCGTGGGTGACCACCGAAGGGACGAAGTCACCCTGCATTCATCCCAGTGGCACGGTGAACTGGGCGATCGAGGGATTCTTGCCCTTGACAGTCGTTGCCCCCTTCTTGGCCCGCTCCAGCTTCTTCGCCGTGTTCTTCATCGTTGGCGCGGCGGCTCTTGTCAGGGAGGAACGGAGTGGGGCACTGGAGGTAGAGGAGGCGGAGGAAAGGAGAAAGAATGGCCATAGGTACTATGCAAATCGCGGCGCGTGGAGCTTTACACTCTGCCGAGTGTCCCGTTGACCAGTGGGCCCGCGAGATCACCGCACACGCCAACCGCTGACGGTGCCCAGTACGTGGCGATATGACCGGCACAAGAATCGAGGCATCGTGCCTCCACTTGCCTTGATCGTGGTGTCATCATCGCATGCGCACGCGCTTCCCAAATTTTCGTATCCCGCAAAATCCAGGTCAGACAGACCGACCCGTCACCTCCAAAGATGCTTTCAGTTCACTCAGAGCAAAATAGACATTGAACATCCACTTGGACACTTTCAAGGCTAAATGGATCCGAGAGAATGGACAAGAGTTCAATCGACGCAAGTTTCGTTGAAGCCCGGAATATCATTTGGAAGATTTGGCGTGTTGATCCTGAATTGACGTCAATGCTTAGAGTTCAATCGACACAAGTTTCATTGAAGCCCCGAATATTATTCAGAAGATTTGATGCCTTAATTCGAGATTGGCATTGATACCCCCATTCCACCACTCGAACCTCGATCCATTAGGGGGCTAATGCAGAGGATATGTACCTAGGGTAGGGTCCTAGGCAAGGCCTTCATACCCTACCTCAGGACACTACATTGGAGGACTTGAAGATCAAACATAAGCTTCCGACTCGATTCTATGAGACGTTCAAGTCACTCGATAGGATATCCACTCGGAGACTCCTTCCTTCACTCGACAGTCGCGTGTCACTCGGAAGACCACGTTATCACTCGACACCAAAAGACCAGGAGCCACCATCAAGAACCCAACAGGCAAACGTTGGTTCAATCATCATTTATAGCTTTTATTACGTACGTTACCAGTAAGGGTAGACTTTAACCCCACGATCGGACCCTTAGATGCGGGGTAATTATGAGGGGCAGCAAACTCTATATAAGCTACCCCTCCCCTCCTGCACAAGGGTTCGCAACCATTGTAATCTCAACATTCCACATGTCATAAGCTCCTGAGCACTGAGACGTAGGGCTGTTACCTCCACGAGAGGGGCCTAAACTCATACATCTGTGTGTACACCCTCACCATAGCTGGGACTCTGCCCTCTCCTTACGTACCGCTACCATCTACTTTCAAGCTTGTTCCCACGACACCCTGCAAACAATTTCTTCTTAAGTTCTCCACTAGATAAGAACTTTCGAGTGATTCGTCGTTGCATGTTTAAGGATGGTCAAGTGATCCAATTATATTAGCATTGTTGAGATATTGCACTAGCAAAAGTTCGGACCATAGGCCTTGTTTTCAAGCATTGCAATACCGTTTGTGCTCACTTTTGTTACTTGCTAACTTGCTGTTTTTATTGTTATTATTACGACAATCAATATCTATTATCATCACTACACTTGTATCACCATCTCTTTGCCGATCTAGTGCACCTATACAATTTACCATTGCATTTGGTGTGTTGGGGACACAAGAGACTTTTTATTATTTGGTCGCAGGGTTGTCTAAGAGAGACCATCTTCATGCTACACCTCCCACGGACTGATAAACCATAGGTCATCCACTTGAGGGAAACTTGCTACTGTCCTAAGAAACTCTGCGCTTGGAGGCCCAACATGAGTATACGAGAACAAGTTGTGTAGTAGAAATCAAAGGTACACCAGGAGGCAGCCAAAAACACGCAGAAAATAGCAACTGGCACTGGGTAGTGGATTAATAGGTTAGTACTCAAAAATAATATTAATTGGTAAATAAACACGCAAAAGTATCCTAGAATAATAATATAATAGCATGGAACAATCAAAAATTATAGGTACGTTGGAGACGTAGCAGTCATCATCACCAACCCTTCTTCATCAACACCCCCATGATGCTCACCACTAGCAGTGAGTAATTCCTTTGTAGGCTTGCTGGACAGTGATGGTATTGGAGGAGATTGATCATGTAATCGAGTTATTTTTATAGGGTTTGGTCCCTAGTATCTGTCGGGGTACGACACCTATGGGATCGCGTCAATCTCTTTGTGGTTCGGCGGGCGGACGGTATGCGCGAAGAGCAAATCAGACGAGCGGCACGAGGGGAGATTTTACCCAGGTTCGGGCCACTAAGAAGTGTAAAACACTAATCCTGCTTTAGTGTATTATGGGTGTTTTTAGGGTTCTGGCTACAAGAGCGCTATGGATAGCTGCTATGCGCGTGAGCTAGAAGGTGGAAAAAGAGATGAAGATCCCCCTCGTAACGCCTCGGGCCTCCTTTTTTATGACTAAGGGGTCTCCAAAGTGGCGTACAATGTATGCACGAGGTGTACAGTGCTACAGTGTTATCATACCTAACACTGAAGGTATAGAACAAATGCATTTAATGCTTTGTCAGGTGTCTTAGACCTTCTATGGGATGGGATAGGAGACCGTCCCATCGGCACCGCTTAGCCTCTCCATCACCGGCGCCTTGACACGTATCCTGGTGGAACAACACCTGGTCTCCGCGCTGGCAGGGTTGCGAGGTCTTGCTGGGTGCACTCCCTGTCGGGGCTCTACAAGCCACCCTCGGCAAGATCTTGTCGTGGTTCTAGCCTTTGGCCTTCGGTCTTGTGCTGGTTGACTTGAATATTTCTTGACGTCCTTGTATTTGCTTCTAGCAGTCCCATGGCAGGCCTTGTTGCCGATGTGGCTACAACTTGCCGTGCATAAGTATGGGGTACTAAAAACCCAAAATTTAGTACACCGACAGGAGCCCCTGGGCCTAGGCCACACACAGGCACGAGGCGTTGTTGGGCTAGGCCCAAACAGTGCACGGGCACGCGTGGAAGGAGCCCACAGTTGTAATCATTCCGCTTACTGCGCCTCCCCACGACGCGCGTTAAGTGCGCTTCATGGGATATGTGCGTGGAGTGGCTTTTTCCTCCACATGCACCGCATACATAGCGGGGGAGCTGGCAACAGGCTCTCGGGACTTAAAGTCTTGATCATGGCAGAAAGCGCAACACCATGGATTGGAGCAACGGGGCCGTTTCCTGTTCGCCCATGATCGTGGGCAATGGGATTGCTGGAGATAGGCCGCGACTCTTGGGGCGGAGGGGAGCTAGCCCTACCGCCTCCCTTATAAATTGTGGAGTTGTGAGGGGAGGTGCTCATCCATCCTTTCTTCCTCCTTGAGTGCAAAGCTCCAAAGCCGGCCCTTCTATACCTTCCCGATCATGAGTTGTCCTTGCCCTTAGCCATGGCTGGGAGGCGAGAGCGGCCATTGTCCTCCGCCCGAGTGGCAAGGAGTTCCCATCGGGATCATGCAACCTCTTTAGCCACGGAGGCGGAGGATGGCCCGAGCACGCATGGTGCAAGAGGTACGAGGGGTCGGGGACGTTGTGGAGGTCATGGCCGAGGGAGGTGGAGCTCCGCTCCATCCCTTCCTTCGACGCGGGACCCCCTCCTTGGAGAGACCCGTGCTGAGGGGACGGCGTTGGAGTTCGTCATCAAGCTGCACGGTCCCCTCCAGATCCATCTGGGCCTCCCTCACCCTTTTGTTAGGGTTATG
Source organism: Hordeum marinum (assembly GCA_022496015.1). NCBI lineage: Eukaryota > Viridiplantae > Streptophyta > Magnoliopsida > Poales > Poaceae > Hordeum > Hordeum marinum. Next base: position 32,411,069 of record CM039676.1, read on the forward strand.
GAGGTTGACAAGTCGCCCGCCTTGTGGCCGCGGGCGCATGGTTGCTGTAATGGCGCTGCGCGGGTGGACGTTGAATACCCGGAGAGCCGCCTCATGCTCTTCGGGCGCGCTTGGAAAACCTTTGCCCGCTCCCACAACCTCTAGGATGGGCATGTCCTCATCTTCAAGATGATGGAGGCCGACATGCTCTCCGTCAAGATTTACGGGCGTTCAGGCGCCCACCTCAGCTGCTGCCAGGAAAGCTTGAGCGGTGCCAAAAGCTCCTCCTCGAGCAACAGTGACGAGGAGGATGGTGTCGGTGAAGACGACGACGACGGGTCCAAGCTCCAGGCCATCAAGTCGGAATACGACGACCTAAGCTCGGACTAGTCGCCGCCACACCATCACCGTCATCTCACGCCTCTCCCCCCTGCCGGAGTGACCTTGCCAGGGGTCCTTGTCCCGGGCGCTGCCTCATCTTCCAGCTGTATCTGCTGTCAGCCTCGTGGACTTCGGCTTCGCCTTCCCTTATGGAAGCCCTGCCCTCCGTGCAGTGCTGGTCTAGGAGGGGTCAGGCCGGGCTTCTGTCGGGGGCCTCTTCCTATCTTTTTCTTCTTGTAATTTGCCCCTAGGGAAGAAAGTCAAATAAATATGTACTTAGGAAGAGACATCATCCCGTGTAAATTTCATTCCCTTTAGATGAATGCATGTTCCATCTCTTGTCCGATTTTCCTCTGTATGGTGTATTACCTATGCTTTATCGAAAAGTTTCCAGCGTATGCAACACTACCGCAAGCGCTTTCAAGAGCGGGTCCTTAGCAACCTGTTGGCAGTGCCGCTGCCAGCAAGATATCTTGACATTTTTAGTGCAGCCACTTAAACTGTTGAGAGGACTCAAAACCAAGCAAGTGCGCAACCAGTCATGACAAGTTACCTTGACGTCTTCAGTGTAGCCAATTAAACTATTGAGCGGACTCGTAACAGAGCAAGGGCGCAACCAATCACGGCAAGGCTCCTTTGCATATGGAACCATTACAGTTTGTTAGCACTTGCTAGGAATAAGCGTAATGCAACATCTCAGATAAACATGCATGCAAGGGAACATGGAAATTGACAAGAGTTGTAGGACGCTCGATCTTATTTAACTATGCACATGGTCTGCACCTGGCTTTGTACAAAGGATGACATGCCTTGCCATCAAGACTTGTACAAAAGGTGGTTGCCGGGGGGGGGGGGGGGCGGCAACCGCGCCTTACTGATAGAACTTACGAAGATGTTTGATGTTCCAGGAGTTGTTCACTAGGACACCATCTTCGGTCTCCAGGCATATTGCGCCAGGCTTGGTTACTCGTACTACCCGATAAGGGCCTTCCCATTTTAGCGTCAACTTGTTAGAATTCTTGGCCAGCTGAACGCGCGGAAGAGCAAGGTCGCCTTCCTCAAGACTTCGGGCATGAACTTTGCGACTATGGTAACAGCACAAAGCTTGCTTGTAGCATGCAACTGGCACAATAGCCTGAAGACCATCTTCCTCAAGGAGCTTTACGTCATCTTGGCGTAGCTTCTCTTGCTCAAGCTCATCATAAGTGAGAACTCGAGGTGATCCGTATATGAGTTCCATGGGGAGAACCGCCTCCGCCCCGTACACCAAGGAGAAGGGTGTCTAGCTGGTGGCTCGATTTGGCGTTGTTTTGATGGGCTAAAGAACCGCCGACAGCTCATCAACCCAACGTCTTCTGCACTTGCGCAGCTTGTTGAAAGTTCTTGTCTTAAGCCCTTGCAGCACTTCAGTGTTTGTCCTTTCCGCTTGGCCATTGCTCCTTGGATGAGCAACAGAAGCAAAAAAGATCCTGCCACCAAGGTCTTGGATATATTACATGAAGGTGCAGCTCGTGAACTGTGTGCTGTTGTCAGTGATGACCATGTTTGGTACACCAAAACGGCAAACCTGCCGCCAAGAACTTTGAAGAACTGTGTTACCTTGTCGATTGCAACGTACAAGTACTCAAAGCCCCCGGTAGGACGGGGAAAGGGGCCCAAGATGTCGAGCCCCCAGACCGAAAATGGCAAGGAAAGAGGGATCGTCTGAAGAGCTTGAGTTGGTTGATGTAATTTCCTTGAATGGAACTGGCACGCTTCACACTTGGTTACTAGTGCAATTGCATCATGGAGAGCAGTGGGCCAAAATAAACTTTGCCGGAAGGCCTTGCCGGCAAGAGCTTTGATCCTATGTGGGAGCCACATATGCCTCCATGTATCTCCGCAAACAGCTCCAGTCCATCCTCCCGAGGAATGCACTTCAATTTCACACCGTTTGATCTCTTTCTGTACAGGATGTTTTCCACAAACTTGTACATATTAGACTAACAACCTACTTTCTCTGCTTCTTCCTGTTCCTCAGGGAGCTCTCTTGTCTGAAGGAACTGAACAATGTGATGTGCCCATGCTGGAGCCTGAGGCTCGACGGCAAGGACTAAAGGCATGTCTTCTGCCGCGGCAGCGCTTGTCTCCACGGCAAGGGCTTGAGGCCGTTCCAGAGCCTGTTGCCCACCGACAAGCTTGGTGTCGACCCCGACAACTTCCTTGCCGGCAGCTTCTGGGAGCTCTACAGGAAAGTACTAGCCAAAGTTTAAGTTCCTTCTGTTGTTCTACCTCGCCGACGGCGATACAGATGGATGAGTCAATTGGATAACAAAAGTTCCTGGTTCCACAGGTAACTTGAGGGCAGCACGCTTCGATTGTTCGTCAGCAATGCTATTCTCTACACGAGGAACATGCTCTGTTTGCAGACTGTCAAAGCGCTCTTCCAACTTCCTCACTTCATCTATGTAGGCTTCCATCAACGGGCTCTAATAATCCTTGTTGACTTGCTTGATGACAAGCTATGAATCTCTCCTGACAATGAGCTTCTTGATCCCAAGGTCTGCCGCGATCTTGAGACCGGCAAGAAGCCCCTCATATTCCACGGTGTTATTTGTCGACCTCCCATGGGAAAAGTGTATATGGACTACATATTTGAGGTGTTGTCCTGTGGGTGCAACAAGAAGCATGCCAGCACCGGCTCCTTGCAGGGAGAAAGCCCTAGCAAAATACATAACCCATTCTTGGTTTGTTTCCTTGCCGGGGAGGGTCATTTCTTCGATCTCTTCGTCTGGCGTTGGAGTCCGTTCTGCAATAAATTCTGCCGAGGCTCTGCTCTGGATAGTTGAAGTGCTTTCAAACCTGAGACCAAAGCTTGACAATTCCAAAGCCCACTCCAAAATCCTGCCGATCGCATATGGATTTCGCAAATTCCATTGCAGCGGGAAGCGAGTGACGACGGTGATCTCATGTGCTTGGAAATAATGGCACAGTTTCCTTGAGGTCATGAGAAGGCCAAAAAGCAAATTTCGCACGCCAGAGTATGTTGACTTGGCCCCTTGCAAATGGGAGATGATAAAATACACTGGGCGCTGCACCATCTTCTTCTTCCGTGTCGCTTCATTCGTCTGCTTAGATCTTGACTTGTCGGCACTAGACCCTCCCGGGGAAGACCCTGGTTCATTACTTGGCGGTCCTGCCTCTACCGCTGCTTCTTCGTCGACTTCTATCTACGCCACTAACGCAGCACTAGCCACTTGATTCATTGCCACCAAGTAGAGCAACAATGGCTCTTGCGGTCTAGGTGCGACTAGTATTGGCGGAGAGCAGAGGTACCTCTTCAAGTCCTGCAATGCTGCCTCCGCTTCCGGATTCCACTTCATTGGACCTGCCTTTTTCAAGATTTTGAAAAAGGGCAGGGCGCGCTCAGCAGACTTTGAGATGAACCTACTCAGAGCCGCAATGCAGCCAACGACACGACACCCATCCTTGACGCGTCTTGGTGCTTAAATCTGCTCAATTGCTTTGATCTTGTCGGGGTTCGCCTCGATCCCATGCTGAGACACAAATAAACCGAGAAGCTAGCCAGACGGAACACCAAACACACACTTCTCAGGATTGTGCTTCAAGTTGATCTTGCGTAGATTTGCCAATGTCTCTCCTAGATGTTGTATGAGCGTTGCTTTGTCCTTCGTTTTAACCACTATGTCATCCATATAAGCTTCCATATTTCTATGTTGCTGAGGCTCAAAGCCAATCTGGACTGCTCTAGCAAATGTTGAACCAGCACTTTTCAACCTGAAAGTCATACGCACAAAGCAATACGTACCACATGAAGATCTGGTGGTATCCTGAATAAGCGTCCAGAAATGACAGCAAATCGCAGCCTGTAGTGGAGTACACAATCTGGTTGATGCACGGAAAGGGGAAAGGATCTTTTGGATAGGCTTTATTGAGATCTGTATAGTCAATACACACCCTCCATTTTCCATTCACCTTGCGCAACACAACTAGATTGGACAACCATGTTGGATGGAGTACTCCTCTGACCAAACCCGACCCTTCCAATTTACTGATTTCCTTGGCAATAAATTCATGCCGCTCCAAGGCTTGATTCCTAACTTTCTTCTTGACGGGCCGTGCATAAGGACAGACAGCAAGGTGGTCCTCAATTACCTCCCTAGGAACACCAGAGACATCAGATGGTTGCCACACAAACATGTCAACATTCGCCCACAAGAAGGTAATGAGCGTGTTTTCCTATTTGTCATTGAGGGTGAAACTTATGGTGAAAGTTCCTCCCATACCGTCGTCCTTGACGGGAACCTTCTTGGTTTCTGGTGGAGCTGCGTTAGATTTCCTGTTCTTGCTGATGGAGCTCTTTGGCACATCGTCAACGGGAGCGCAACACTCCGAAGAGGTGCGCTTGCCGGAATGTGCACCAGAGGTCTTTCCGGTCTTGTTCCCCCTGGGTCTTCAGCAGCAGGATCTGGTGCCTTGGCGGCAGGTGCTGCAACTGCCTCCCGGTAAAGTTGGTCGGCACAAATTAGTGCATCCTTCTTGTCAGAGTTGATTGTGATGACGCTAATCGGCCTTGGCATCTTCAACACATTGTAAGCATAGTGTGATGCGGGCATGAACTTAGCCAGCGCTGGGCATCCAAGGATCCCATTATACAGCAATGGTATCTTGGCGACGCCTAAAACAATCCTCTCTATCCTGAAGTTCATGTTGCTGCCAAATGTTATCGGCAATGTGTTCTTGCCCTTAGGCTGACTCCTACCTGCATTCATCCCCCAAAAGGTGCCCGTCTCCACGAGATCTTCATGAGGTATTTGCAACGAGTTGATCACGTCAGGCGAGATCAAATTCAAACCTACCCCACTGTAAACTAGCATTTTTTTCACCTGGAGGTTCCGAATTATTGGCGAAATCAACAATGGCAAACACCCGACCGTAGTTGTGCAATCAGGGTGATCCTTCGCGTCGAAAATGATGGGCGTGTGGGACCATCTCAATGGTTTCCAGGCTTCAACAGATGGCTCTGTCGCATTAATCTCGCGCGCCCACTGTTTGAGTTGGCATCGAGAAGAATGCAACGAGGTGCCCCCTCAATGCACATGACATCTGTAGCTCTTTGAAATTCGTGCGCGCTGGAATCATCGTCCTCTTCGATGCCGTCGTCATCCCCTTATTCCTTGTCGCGGCCTCAAGCGGGCCTCGCCTGCTGTTTGGCCTTGCCGCGGCGACCTCCTCGGCCACTGCGTTTCTTGCTGGACCCCGTTGCACCTTATTGGGCCTTCTCCAGCACCGACATTCTTCCCGGGGAGTCTCCTCCCTTCTTCACCCTGAGCACATCTATCAGCCAGGGTAGAGAGCTCGTCAATGTCCTTAACTTTGTTCATCGCCAGATCGTCGCGCATCCTGCAGTTATGCACGTTCTGATGAAATGCACTGATAACAGCAGCATGATGAACATGTGGGATGTTGTGATGTATACGACTGAATCTATGAATGTACTTGCGTAAGGTTTCACCTTTCTTCTAGGGGATGAGATGCAAATCACTTTCGTGGCTAGGTGCTTGGTGGCCTCTAGTAAAGGCACCAACAAAGTCATGACACAGGTCTGGTCATGAAGAAATGGAATTCTCTAGCAGGTGCATCAACCATGACCTTACATTGGGCTTGATCACCAACGGGAAGTAGTTGGCAAGTATCTTGTTGTCGCGAGCTCCGGCAGCCTGCACCGCAATGGTGTAGATGCTCAAGAACTCCAACGGGTGGGTCTTGCCGTCGTATTTCTCCGGGACCTCTTGTTTGAACGTTCGGGAATTGGGCCACTGAACTCGCCGCAGCTCACGGGTAAACAGTAGGCAACCCACCTCGTAAGGTAGGTCGACAGGATGCCATGGCGTAGGCTTGTATATAGTGGGTCCTGCATGCTTATCAGATTAATGGCGCGCTTTCCGCCGCTGCTTGATGGTAGTCTGAGTGTCTTCTTTGGTTCGCTCCCGAAGGACTTGACGTTGGTCGTAGCGAGTTCGCGGATCAAACGATGCCGTTGAATCGTCACCACCAGCGCCGACTGGTCGAGTCAGCGACCTCCGTTTTCGCTGCGGAGGAGAGTGCACCTTTGTTGCACCACCTCCGGCCTTGTCGCCAGTGGTGCACGCTGACTCGACGGACCGCTGCTGCGAATGCTTTTGCAGATGAGTTCCGCAGCGGATGGTGCGATGAACGTGAGGTGCTCTGACTCCTAAACGTGTTAGAAGGAGCTCCATCATGGTCCCATGACCCTGCGCCACCTCTGTCAGCATTTTGGCGCGCATGTTGGTCCCGTGCATCTCGGGAGTAATGGGCAGGAGCCTTTCCATGGGGAGCTTAGAACCATCGACGTAGCGGCGCTGATCATCACATGCGACCTGAGAAGGCCGCGGCGTATGCGTCGGCGTAGGTGTCTTGGAAGGTGCCTTTCCATTCCCGGAGTTCACCGTGCCGCCTGTAGGTAGCACATCTCCGTCTTGAGATCCAGTGGCGAGTGAGTTACCATTGTTGCTGTGAATGGTGCCGCTGGTTTGGCCTTGATCACGAGAACGTCGTGGAGGTTCGAGTCCTCTGACTGCATCCACATCGTCGCCTGTCCGAGTGGCTACACGTGCACAGGACGTGGACGGATCACCCGCCATGAAACCCTTCTTCTTAGGGGCCATGGCGATGAATATGTCGAAGGAACTGGCACACCGATCGTTCGATCAGGTTGACGCAACCTCTCCCCCTACCTAGCGCGCCAAAGATGTTAGGGTACGGCACCTATGGGATCGCGTGGATATCTTTGCGGTTCGGTGGGGGGATGGTATGCGCAAAGAGCAGATCAGACGAGCGGCACAAGGGGAGATTTTACCCAAGTTCGGGCCGCTGATAAGCATAAAACTCTACCCCTTCTTAATGCCTCGGTTGTTTTTATGGTTCTGGCTATAGGAGCGCTATGGACAGCTGGTACGCGCGTGAGCCAGAAGGTGGAAAAGAGATGAAAATCCCCCTCGTAACGCCTCGGGCCTCCTTTTACATGACTAAGGGGTCTCCACAGTGGCGTACAGTCTATGCACAAGGTGTACAATGCTACAATGTTATCATACCTAACACTAACGATATAGGACAAATGCATTTAATGCTCCGTCAGGTGTCCCTGATGTTCTACGGGACGGGACAAGAGCTCGTCCTATCGGCACTGCTTAACCTCTCCATTGTCGGCGCCTTGACACGTACCTTGGTGGAACATCACCTAGTCTCTGTGCTGGCAGGGTGGCGAGGTCTTGCCGGGTGCTCTCCTTGCCGGGGCTCTACAAGCCACCCTCGGCAAGATTTTGCCAGGTTTCCATCCTTTGGCCGTCGGTTGTGCTGGTTGACTTTTGTATTTGCTTCTAGAAGTCCCTTGGCAGGCCTTGTTGCCGGTGTGGCTACAACTACCCGTGCACAAGTATGGGGTATTAAAAACCCAAACTTTAGTATACCGACAATATCCACTATGTTCTAAGATTGATTGATGTTGTTATGACTTTGTTATGCTTAATGCTTGTCACTAGGGTTCGAGTGCCATGATTTCATATCTAAAGCTATTATGTTTTCATGAATTTAAGAGTGATTTGAATCATGTCTTGCAAGTTGTATGCACCTATTGTGTGTCATGATCCGCATACCCCAAGGTGAGAATAATTGGTATTTGTTCCAGTGATTGCCGTAGTTTGAGGAGTTCATATATTCACCATGTGCTCATTTTTTGTTCCCAGCCTCCATTAAAAGGAGGCCTTAATATACCTTAGTTTCCATTAGGACCCTGCTGCCACGGGAGGGTAGGCCAAAATATGTCATACAAGTTCTTATCGCAAGCAGGTATGACTATATACGGAATCCATGCCTACATTATATTGATGAATTGGAGCTAGTTCTGTGTCGCACTAGTGTATATGTATTACATGATTGATGTAATCTAAATCATTATCCATCACTAGTACGAATGCCTACATTTTACGTATACTCAATCTTGGTAGGTTACTAAGGCTACTGCTACTGTCACAACTACTACAAAATTGCCAATGTCACCATTACTGTTCCTACTACTACTTTGTTGTGCTAATAAAATCTTTGCTGCAGAGATACATCCCAGGTGTGGTCCATTGTTTTGGAAAATGGGGTTTTTGTCATCTTTCCTGTCAGAAATGTTTCACATGTTACAGATAATTCATAATCAAGTGATTCCAAAAGTCCATCAGCATGGAGTTTCTTCATGCTATTTACAACAATATGACCTAAGCAGTAGTACCACAAGTATGTCGTACTATCATCATTAACTTTGCATCTTTTGGCATCAATATTATTAACATGTGTGTCACTACGATCGAGATTCCATAATAATAAATCATTCACATTAGGTGCATGACCATAAACAATATTATTCATATAAATAGAACAACCATTATTCTCCGACTTAAATGAATAACCGTCTCGCAATAAATAAGATCCGAATATAATGTTCATGGTCAATGTACGCACCAAATAAAAATTATTTAGGTTTAAAAATAATCCCAAAGGTAGACATCGAGCGAGCATGCCGACGGCAATGACATCAACCTTGGATCCATTTCCGACGCGCATCGTCACCTCATCCTTGGCTTGTCTTCTTTCGAGTTACAAATATTAGTAACTGAACCTATATCAAATACCAATACGCTACTACGATCACCGGTAAGGTACACATATATAACATGTATATCAAATATATCATTGTTGATGTTGCCAACCTTCTTATCTGCCAAGTACTTGGGACAGTTCCGCTTCCAGTGGCCAGTTCCCTTGCAATAGAAGCACTGAGTCTCAGGTTTGGGTCCGACCTTGGGTTTCTTCATGGGAGAGGGAACTGGCTTGCCAATCTTCTTGAAGTTTCCCTTCTTTCCCTTGCCTTTCTTGAGATTAGTGGTTTCTTAACCATCAACACTTGATGCTACTTCTTGATTTCTTCTTCCGCGGCCTTAAGCATCATGAATAGCTCAGGGATTGTCTTATACATCCCTTGCATGTTATAGTTCATCACAAATGTCTTAAATCTAGGTGGCAGTGACTGGAGAACTCTATCAACAATTGTTTCATCTAGAAGATGATGCCCGACTGATTCATGCGCTTGTAGTTTCCAGTCATTTTGTGTACATGCTCACTGACTGTGCTATTCTCCTCTATCTTATAGGCAAAGAACTTATTGGAGGTTTCATTCCTCCCAATACGGGCATCAGCCCAAAATACCAATTTCAGCTCCTCGAACTTCTCATATGCTCTATGGCATTCAAAACGTCTTTGGAACCCTAGTTCTAAGCCATAAAACAAAGCACACTGAACTATAGAGTAGTCATCAGACCGTTCCTGTCAGACGTTGGCAATATCTACATACGATGTTGGAGGGGGTGGCGCACCAACCGGTGCATCAAGGACCTAAGACTTCTGTGCAGCAGTGAGGATAATCCTCAAATTACAGACCCAACCTACATAATTGCTTCCATCATCTTTAAAATTAGCTTTATCTAGGAACGCACTAATATTCAGGGGAACTATAGTGCAAGCCATTGATCTACAACACACTTTTGCAAAGATAGTTTAGACTATGTTCATGATAATTGTTAATAAAAATACTAAAGAACTCCCACTTAAATCAATATCCCTCAAGTTGTCTAAGTGATACATGAGCCAAATTCACAAACCCAAGTCCAATCATCATGTGAGATGAAGTGCTTTCAAAGGTGAACATCTCCATACACTAGTAGAGAAACGAGTGTTATTCCCGGTTGGCGAAGGCCTTTAGTCCCGGTTGGCCGATCGGGACTAATAAATTGGGACTAAAGGCCCCTAGCCTTAAGTCCCGGTTGGCCATGACCCAGGACTAATGTCCCTCTACATGGCCACATGCGCATAGGGGGTGGGGGACCTTTAGTCCCGGTTGGTGACACAAACCGGGACTAGAGTCCCTCCACGTGGCAGCATGTGCGAGCCGGCGGATGGGGGACCTTTAGTCCCGGTTGGTGTCACCAACCGGGACTAATGATTTTGTTTTGTTAGTTGGGGTTTAGGGTTTTAGGGGCTAGGGGTTTATGCTTCATTTTTCCTTTTCCTTTTGTGTTTTCCATTTGTAGGATTGATAGAAGAGTGTCTAGAGGGGGGGGGGGTGAATAGACTACTAGCAAGAATTTAAAACCTCACCTTTTCCCAAGTTAATTGGTTGGAATATAGTATTTAGCAAGTCTAGTAACTCTAACAGCCCTACACATGCATGTCTACATTGCACACGTAAGTAAAGAGATGGGATAGGAAGATCAAACGCAATAGGAGCCGCATAGATTTTTCCCGTGGTTCCGATGGATGGTGCTATCGCATGTCCACATTTATGGAGTCTTCAGCCCACAGAGGGTAACGGTCGCGAGAGTTCACGGAGGGCTCCACCCATAAGGGTCCACGAAGTAGCAACCTTGGCTATTCCATACGGCTTCCGTCCATGAAAGATTAGCCTCATTATGGGTAGATCTTCATGAAGTAGGCGATCTCCTTGCCCTTACAAACTTCTTGGTTCACTCCACAACACAAAGTAGGATCCTCCCAAGCGACTACTAACCAATCTAGGAGACACCACCCTCCAAAAGGTAATAGGCTCGGTAATGACGATGAACTCCTTGATCTTGTGCTTCAAGTTCATAGACTCCTCAACACACAACCCCTCTCTCATAGATTTAGGTTGGTAGAAGAGATGGGATTGGTGGAAAGCAACTTGGGGAGGATAGAAATCAAGTTCCATATGGTTGGAGTGGAAGATCTTGATCTCAAAAAAAGGGTAGGTGGTTCTCTCTTAGAAAACTGAGTAGGATAGTTATGGAATAGTTCTGAGTGCTTCTCTTTCGAGTGGGTGGTGGTGAAGGGGTATATATAGGCATCCCCCAAAATCCAACCATTACACACAAAATGACCAACTAGGCAACACCGATGTGTTAATCTCGGTGGTACCGAAGTGACCAAAAGGTGGCAACTTTTGAATCTCGGTGAGACCAATACAGGAATCTTGATTGCACCGACAAGGTGACCAACGGTCAGAATTGCCAAACTCGGTGACGCTGATTCGACATTATCAGACGGACCGAAAGTGGAACTGGCGTAATAGAAAGTTGGCAACCCAACTCGGTGGCACCGAAAGTAGTGTCGGCTGCACCGAAGAGTTAGGGTTTGGCAGAGTCTATCTAGGGTTTGGAATCGGTGGCATCGGGATAGGAATGTTGGTTGCACCGATTTTGAATGTTTGGCTAGAGACAGACTTTGGTGGGAGAGTTTGTGGATGTTTTTGCTGACTATCACTTGTGCACGTATGGGCATTTTGTTCACCAACAAAACCTTACCCCCTTTTAATAGTATTGGCGTTCCTATTGACTCAAAGTGATTTCTCACAAAGGTAAAATGTAGAGTCCTCTTGCTTAAAGCTTGGCCAACCTATTTCCTTGCATCTTGGGGTACTTCCAAAATCTCCAAAATCCTTTTGCCAACACAACTCTCCATGGACTATTTTCTGAAATACACGAGATAGAGGTGTTAGTACAAGAGACAATGTATGTTGTCATGAATTATCAAAACCACCAAGGGAGCATGTTGTGCTTTCAATCTCCCCCTTTTTCATAATTTATGACAACATAGAATCAAAGCTTCAAATAAATATATGCATGGATGCAATGAAGACTTTGAGAAACACATGACCTAGATTTGCTCCCCCTAAATTTGTGCAGTTCTTTAAAGGATAGTTTCTTTGGAATGCATGGACACACATATAGATGAAGTCATGTGTATCTTGGCTATATGCATCAATATGTGAATGAAATGTATATCCTCGATCAAGAGTTCACTCTTGCAAACAATATGTGCAAGAAGCAAGAGATCATATTGATAAAAGACATGATGCATATACTTACCTTGAGTTCTTGATTATTCTAGTAGTAGAGACACACTTGAGATAACAATGTTAGGAAACACAAGAGTATTCTACTAAACAAACGCAATAGAACTCAACGAATAGCAAGATAATAAGAACATATAAAATGTGATAATCCTTAAGATTGATGTGTCTCCACCTTTAGCATTAATCTATTATATATTTTCTCCCCTTAGATATGAAAGTGGTAGTACATCCTCTCCCCCTGAATCTTAGCATGTAGATATTGGTATTGGATAGGGTGAGAAAAGGTAATCCTTTGTTCACATTAGACTTTTCTCCAAAAATAGTTTTCTCCCCCTATATTGTTGTTCTCCCCTTGTTTGTAGAAGTGTGAACTTTTGATATACTTGATATACTCCTCCCCCCTAAATCATATCTCCCCTTTGCATAAGCATGTAACTCGCCCTTTAGCATGAAGCTTTGATATTCTCCCCCTTTGGCATAAAATACCAAAAAGGTTAAACTTAGGAGTAGTGATAGGGATCATCGACAAGGAAGGGATCCTTGAGAACAAGGGTCATTGAAAGTAGGGTTCATGAAAGAGAACTAAGGGAATCATTGAATGTATCTTCTCTCCCTTTGGCAAATTTTAGTTTTCTTCTCCTTGGAGCTAGGGATCCTTAAATAAAGAATTTCTCCCTCGAAGTATTGTTTGTTCTTCTCCGCCTTTTTCAAAAAAATAAAAGGGGTCAGCGAAGGAAAAAGAATATCACAAGAACAGATACTAATACAGAAAAACATTTAAGAAACACAGATTTAGAAAAGAAAGAAAGTCAGTGACTGCGGGATAAATAAATCGATGGTACCGAGATTGTGTAATGCAGCTCGTAGGTGATGAGTACATACATTTAAGTGATGTTGATGATGTTGCTCGTAGGTGAACCTGTTGAGGATGCTCAAGGTTGATGAAGGTGATCTTGAATTTGGAGCAATCCTTCTCGTTCTAGTTCACTAGTAACCTACAAAGGTTATTCATGCAAGGAATAACAATGGATATATCCAATTGCCATGAGACTACTTAAGATTTTGCAACTAAGATCAAGTATATGTCAACGGTATATTTGTGTTGTCTTCTTCCTTCCATCATCAAGAGGGGTTGTGGATACTTGGTAATTACAAGATTGCTTATGACTGGAGTTGATGGCAATCTTGTGGAATGAAGTTCTTCCAATTACCTACAAAAGATTAGATGCAGCACAAGGGAGCATATAATTCCATGGCATATGATAACGAGTTACGAGCACATGGAGATAATAAGAAGGCTCATGCCCTTGCTTACAACCGAGTGAGTCTTGATCAAGTTTGAAGCATCAATGATGTTTAACTCACTCCTCAAATGACAAAATGTTTTCTCATCAAGTGGCTTGGTAAAGATATTGGCCAATTGCTTGTTAGTGAGAACATGCTTAAGATTGATATCTCCTTTGGCAACATGATCATGAATGAAATGATGTCCAACTTGAATGATCTAAGTTCGAGAATATTGCACAAGATTATGTCCAATTTTAATAGCACTTTCATTGTCACATAATAATGGAACATTTTTAACATAAATTCCATAATCTTCAAGCGTTTGTGTCATCCATAGTAATTGCGCACAACAAGATCCAGCAGCAATATACTCAGCTTTGGTAGTAGATAGAGATACCGACTTTTGTTTCTTGGAGGACCAAGACACAAGAGATCTACCTAAAAATTGAAAAGTACCTGAGGTGGATTTTCGATCAACCTTCTCACCGGTATAATCCGAATCGGAATAGCCAACAAGATTAAAAGAAGATCCTTTGGGATACCAAATGCCAAAGTTTGGTGTTTGTATCAAGCATCTCACAATACGTTTCACAGCCAAAAGCTGACACTCTTTAGGTGCAGCTTGATATCTAGAACAGATGCAAGCACTAAACATAATATCGGGACGAGATGCACATAGATATAGTAATGAACCAATCATCGATCGATAAACCTTTTGATCAACCAGTTCATCCTCCCTGGTAATGTCAAACTGTCCACTAGTGGGCATAGGAGTTTTCATACCTATGCAATCCTGCATGTTGAACTTCTTGATCAAGTCCTTGGCATACTTAGTTTGAGAGATGAAAGTTCCTTCTCTTGATTGCTTGATTTGCAGTCCAAGAAACAATTTCAGCTCACACATCATAGACATCTCATACTTCTCGGACATCAACCTTCCCAATCTTTCACTAAATTGAGGGTTAGTGGAACCAAAGATAATATCATCCACATAGATTTGGCACACAAATAATTCACCATTAACTCTCTTAGTGAACAAGGTTGCACCAATTTTACCAATTTCAAAACCTTTTTCAATGAGAAACATCGTTAAACATTTATACCAAGCACGAGGGGCTTGCTTAAGACCATAAAGAGCTTTTCAAAGCTTGTAAACATGGTTAGGTTTCTTTGGATTCACAAAACCAGGTGGTTGCTTAACATAAAACTCTTTTTCAATTTCACCATTTAAAAATTCACTTTTCATATCCATTTGATAAAGCGTGATATCATGGTGATTAGCATAAGCAAGAAGAATATGAACAGCTTCAAGTCTAGCGACAGGGGCATAAGTCTCACCGTAGTCCATACCTTTGACTTGCATATAACCTTGGGCTACGAGACGAGCCTTGTTGTGCATGACTTGACCATCTTCGTCTTCTTTGTTCCGAAACACCCATTTGGTTCCGATGATGTTGTGCTCATCTTCGGACTTCTCCACGAGCGTCCACACTTCGTTCCTTTTGAAGTTGTGAAGCTCTTCATGCATAGCGTTCACCCAATCCGCATCTTCAAGAGCTTGTTCTACCTTCAAAGGCTCAATGCTAGAGATGAAAGAATGATGCTCACAAAAGTTAGCTAGACGGGTTTTAGGGCGAGTGCTTCTCCCTGTTTGTATATCACCCAAGATTTGGTTTAGGGGATGGTTCTTGGTCTCTTGAGCTCGAACTCGGGCCATCTTCCGATTGTTGGATGGTGGAGCTTCTTCTTATTCATCATCATTTCCTTCATCTTCGTTGTTGTTGAAGGTGTCGTTTCCTTGAGGTGGTGGTGAACGCGGTTGTGGTGGATCTTCATCATGCACTTCCTCCTCTTCATCATCTCGTCGTGTACCGCTTGTGGATGCGTCCATGTCGTGTTCAGGTTCACCTTGATGTGAAGTAGGGGCTTCCACTTGAGTATATGAAGTACTTTACTTCACATCCATGGGACGAATCTTGACAATGGGTAGATCTAGAATGGCTTCCGAAGGGTCCTTATCACCTACATAATTTGGCAATTGTTCGACTTCCGAACCGTTAGATTCATCAAACTTCACATCTACCATCTCTTCAACTTTTCGAGTGAAGTTTTTGTAGACACAGTAGTGTGGGAGTTCGATCCGTAACCAAGTAGGAATCTTTGATGATATTTAGGAGGAAATTTAGTACAATGATGCTTATCAAGAATGTATCACTTTGAGCCAAATACTCGAAAGTGTCCGGCTTGGGGTTTGTTACCGGTGAGTAGATCGTATGCCGTTTTATAGAGAAGCTTGTGCAAGTAAAGTCGGTTTGTGGCATGCCATTTTGTTTCAATGACTTCTGCCCAAAAGTGTCTTGGCATCTTGTATTCATCAAGCATCATTATTGCCATCTTAGTGAGGGTTCGGTTCCTCCTCTCAACAACTCCATTTTGTTGATGTGTGTACGTAGCCGAGAACTCATGTGAGACACCTTCTTCGTCAAGAAAGGTACCCACCTGGGTGTTCTTGAACTCCGATCTGTTATCTCTCCAAACCTTGTTGATCTTCACTGCAAACTTATTTTGCACTTTGTGAGCGAAGTTCTTGAAGATCTTTTTAACCTGCGACTTATCATCTAGAAAGAATACCCACGGAAATCTGGAAAAATCATCAACTATAACTAGACCATAGGAATTTCCATCGAGACACTTGTAAGCATTAGGACCAAAAATATCCATGTGAAGTAACTTGAGTGGTCTCCTAGTATTCATGATATGGTTAATGGGATGACTTCCACCTACTTGCTTTCTAGGTTAACAAGCACTACAAAGTCTATCTTTGTCAAAGATAACATCTTTAACACCAAGTATATCATCACCTTTGATTGGGTTATCTAGATTGCGGATGCCTACATTTCCAAGTCTTATATGCCAAAGCCAACCTTTAGAGGATTTTCCAATTAAAGAATTGCGAGGTTTGGATCTCTTACTGAAATCAACAATGTATATATCACCTCTACGGAAACCGGTAAAGACCATTTTGTGATTACCTTGACGAAACACTTGGCAATCTACTTGTTGGAAATATGCCCACTCGTGTCAGTTTATTGCTACTGTTTTCTGCATGTCAAGTATATGTTCCTATGACCATGAGATCATGCAACTCACGGACATCGGAGGTGTGCCTTGTGTGTATCAAACGTCGCAACATAACTGGGTAACTATAAAGGTTCTCTACAGGTATCTCCGAGGTTGTCTGTTGAGTTGGCATAGATCAAGACTGGGATTTGTTACTCCGTGTGACGGAGAGGTATCTCAGGGCCCACTCAGTAATAGAACGTCACAATAAGCCTTGCAAGCAATGTAACTAAGTGTTAGTTGCGGGATCTTGTATTACGGAATGAGTAAAGAGACTTGCCGGTAACGAGGTTGAACTAGGTATGGAGATACCGACGGTCGAATCTCGGGCAAGTAAAATACCGAAGAACAAAGGGAACATCATACGGGATTAACTGAATCCTTAACATAGAGGTTCGACCGATAAAGATCTTCGTAGAATATGTAGGAACCAATATGGGCATCCAGGTCCCGCTATTGGTTATTGACCGTAGAGGTGTCTCGGTCATGTCTACATAGTTCTCGAACCCGCAGGGAGTGCACACTTAAGGTTTGGTGACGTTTCGGTGGTATAGAGTTATTTATGGTGGTGACCGAAGGTTGTTAGGAGCCCCGGATGAGATCCCTGCATCACGAGGAGCTCCAGAATGGTTCGGAGGTAAAGATTCATATCTAAGAAGTCCTGTTTTGGTCGCCGGAAAAGTTTTGGCCTAATCGGTAGTGTACCGGGAGTGCCGGTAGTGTACCGGGAGACCATCGGGAGGGGCATTTCGACCCAAGAGGCTTCATGGGCTGTGGGAGAATAAATACCAGCCTTTTTTGGGCTGGTGGAAGTCCCACACAAGTCCCATGCGGCTAGGGAAGAAAAGCCCAAAGGGAAAAGGTGGAAAAAGGCCAAAAAGGAGGAATCCTAGCCCTACTAGGATTGGAGGAGGAGTCCTCCTCTCCTCCACACTTCGGCCGAACCAAGGAGGCTTGGCCCTTGCACCAAGTCCTCTCCTCCCTCCCTCTTATATATACTGGAGGTTTTAGGGTTTTTGCACAGAATTTTCAGCCACGTGCTACCCGTCCCTCCAGTGCATAGTTTCTCCTCTAGATCGGATTTCTGCAGTGCTTAGGAGTAGCCCTGCCGGAATAGCTCCACCACCATCCCGGAGTGTCGTCACTCTGCCGGAGAACTCTTCTTCCTCTCCGCTCCCTCTTGCTGGATCAAGATGGCGGAGATCGTCATCAAGCCATACGTGTGCTGAACGTGGAGGTACCATCCGTGCGGCGCTAGATCGGAAGGACCGTGATCGAGTTCGCGGGACAGATCGTGATCAAGTTCGCAGGACAGATCGTGATTGGATCGCGGGACAGATCATGATTGGATCGCGGGACACTTGGCGATTTGGATCGCGAAGATGTTCGACTACACCAACCGCGTTTCTTAATGCTTCCCGCTTAGCGATCTACAAGGGTACGTAGATCCACTCTCCCTCTCGTAGATGCTCATCACCATGGATAGGTCTTGCGTGAACGTAGGAAATTTTTTGTTGCCCATGCAACGTTCCCCAACAATGGCATCATGAGATAGGTCTATGTGTAAATGAGATCTCGAGTAGAACACAAAGAGTTTGTGGGCGTTGATGCTTAGATTGCTTCCTCCCTTGGTCGTGTTTTGGTTCAGCGGTATTGTGAGATGAAGCGGCCCGGACCAACATTACTCGTACGCTTACAAGAGACCGGTTCCCTCAACCGCAACTTGTTGCATAGATGGCTTGCAGGTGCTAGTTTCTCTCACTTTAGTTGGATCGGATTCGACAAAGGCGGTCCTTGAGAAGGTTGAAAAGCAACTAGTGTATCACCGTTCTGGTTTTTGCGTAGATGAGAATTGTTCTTGCTAGATACCCGTAGCATCCACGTAAAACATGCAACAACAATTAGAGGACGTCTAACTTCTTTTTGCAAGGTATGTTGTGATGTGATATGGCCAATTACATGATGTGATATATGTGATGTATGAGATGATCATGTGATGTATACATTATCACGACTTGCATGTCGATGAGTATGGCAACCGACAGGAGCCATAGGGTTGTCTTTAATTATTTTATGACCTGCGTGTCAATCATTAGCCGCTATGTAATGCTTTACTTTATCGCTAAACGGTAGCAATAGTAGTAGAAGCATGTTGGGCGCGACAACCCCGATGGCGACACGTTGATGGAGATCAAGATGATGGGGATCATGGTGTCATGCCGGTGACGATGGAGATCATGCCGATGATTTCTAGAGGGAGATCAAAAGCACAAGTTCATGACGACACTAGCATTACGTGGCGATCCCTCACTTAAATTTCACGATGAATTGTGTTCTCCCCAAGTGTGCACCGTTGCGAAAGTTCGTCGTGTCGAGACACCACATGATGATCGGGTGTGATAGACTCTACGTTCACATACAATGGGTGCAAGCCAGTGTTGCACGTGCATAACACTCGGGTTAAACTTGACGAGCCTAGCACGTACAGACATGGCCTCGGAACACAAGAGACCGAAAGGTCGAACATGAGTCATATAGTAGATATGATCAACATGATGATGTTCACCATTGAAGCCACCTCAACTCACGTGATGATCGGACTTGAGTTGGTGAATTTGGATCATGTGACACTCAGATGACCTAAGGAATGTCAATTTGAGTAGGATCTTTACTAATTGGATTAACTAAACTCATTATCAACAATAGTCTAAGTAAACCTTTGCATATTTATGTTGTAGATCATTAGCTCGCGCAGTAGAACCCCTGAATTTTAATGCGTTCCTAGAGAAAGCTAAGTTGCAAGATGATGAAATAACTTTGTTGACTGGGACCATAATCTGAGGATTATCCTCATAGCTTCCCAGAAATCATATGTCCTTGATGCACCGCTTGGTGACCAACCAGAAGACATGACCTCCGAAGACGTTAAGAACGCTTGGGAGGCATGTACTGGAGATTACTCAATCGTTCAGTGTGCAATATTGTATGGATTAGAACCGGGACTTCAAAGATGTTTTGAACGTCATGGAGCATATGATACGTTCCAGGAGTTGAAGTTTATCTTTCAGAAGAATGCCCTGATCGAGAGGTATGAGACCTCCGATAAGTTCTATGCTTGCAAGATGGAGGAGAATGGGTCTATCAGTGAACACATACTCAGAATGTCTGGGTATTCAACTCGTCTAGCGGAGTTAGGAATTGCCCTTCCGCCAGAGGCGATCACTGACAGAGTTCTTCAATCACTGCCACCTAGTTACAAGAGCTTTGTGATGAACTATAACATGCACAGGATGAACAAGTAAGTCGCCGAGCTGTTTGCGATGCTGAAAGTCGTTGAGTCTGAAATCCAGAAAGAACATTAAGTGCTGATGGTCAATAAAACCACTAGTTTCAAGAAAAATGGCAAGGGCAAGGGCAAGAAGGGTAAAACCAAGAAGGATGGCAAAGCAGTTGCTACTACTGTAAAGAAGCCGAAGCATGGACCTAATCCAGAAACTAAGTGCTTTCATTGCAAGGGAACTGGTCACCGGAAGCGGAACTGCCCCAAGTACTTGGCTGACAAGAAGGCCGCCAACGACAAACAAGGTATATATGATATAGATGTTATTGATGTGTACCTTACTAGCTCTCGTTAATTGTAGTGCCTGGGTATTTGATACCGGTTTGGTTGCTCACATTTGCAACTCAAAAGAGGAACTACGGAATAAACAAAGGCTGGCAAAGGACGAAGTGACGATGCGCGTGGGAAATGGTTCCAAGGTTGATGTGATCGCCGTTGGCACGCTCTCTCTTCGATTACCATCGGGATTAGTGATGAGCCTGAATAATTGTTATTTAGTGCCTGCGTTAAGCGTGAACATTATATCTGGATCTTGTTTTTTGCGAGATGGTTACTCATTTAAATCAGAGAATAAAGGTTGTTCTATTTACATGAGTAATATCTGTTATGGTCATGCACCCAGTGTGAGGGGTTTATTCATATGGAATCTTGATAGTGATGACACACATGTTCATAACATTGATGCCAAAAGATGTAGAGTTGATAATGATAGTACCACTTTCTTGTGGCACTGCCGTTTAGGTCATATTGGCGTAAAACGCATGATGAAGCTCCATGCTGATGGACTCTTGGAGTCACTTGATTTTGAATCACTTGACACATGTGAACCATGCCTCATGGGCAAGATGACTAAAATGCCATTTTTTGGAACAATGGAATGGGCGAGTGACTTATTGGAAATCATGCATACTGATGTGTGCGGTCCAATGAATGTTAAAGTGCATGGTGGATATCGTTATTTTCTCACCTTCACTGATGACTTAAGTAGATATGGGTATATTTACTTAATGAAACACAAGTCTGAAACGTTTGAAAAGTTCAAGCAATTTCACAGTGAAGTTGAGAATCATCGTAACAAGAAGATTAAATTCCCGCGGTCTGATCAAGGAGGTGAATATCTGAGTTATGAGTTTGGCAGTCCCTTAAGACGGTGTGGAATTGTTTCATAGTTGACACGGCCTGGAACACCACAGCGTAATGGTGTGTCCGAACGTCGTAATCGAACCTTATTAGATATGGTGCGTTCTATGATGTCTCTTGCTGATTTGTCACTATCGTTTTGGGGTTATGCATTAGAGACAGCTGCATTCACTTTAAATAGGGCATCATCGAAATCCATTGAGACGACGCCATATGAACTATGGTTTGGCAAGAGGCCAAAATTGTCGTTTCTTAAATTTGGGGATGTGATGCTTATGTCAAAAAGCTTCAGCCTGAAAAGCTGGATCCCAAAGCGGAGAAATGCGTCTTCATAGGATACCCGAAAGAGACAGTTGAATATACCTTCTATCTCACATCCGAAGGCAAAGTGTTTGTCGCTAAGAACGGAACATTTCTTGAGAAAGAGTTTCTCTCGAAAGAATTGAGTGGGAGGAAAAAAGAGCTTGATGAGGTTATTCAACCTTTACTTCAACCAGAAAGTAGCGCAGCGCAGAAAGATGTTTCCGTGGAACCTACGACGGTAGAAGAGGAAGTTAAGGATGATGATCATGAAGCTTCGGATCAAGCTACTATTGAACCTCGTAGGTCGACAAGGGCGCGTACTACTCCTGAGTGGTAAGGCAACCCTATCTTGGAGGTCATGTTGTTGGACAACAATGAACCTACGAGCTATGGAGGAGTAGTGATGGGCCTGGATTCCGACAAATGGTTAGAGGCCATGAAATCCGAGATGGGATCCATGTATGAAAATAAAGTATGGACTTTGTAAGTATTACCTGAAGGGCGAAAGGCCATTAAGAACAAATGGATCTTTAAGAAGAAGACAGACGCGGACAGTAATGTCACCGTCTATAAAGCTCGACTTTTGGCAAAGGGTTTTTCACAACTTCAAGGAGTTGACTACGATGAGACATTCTCACCCGTAGCGATGCTTAAGTCTGTCAGAATCATGCCGGCAATAGCTGTTTATTTCGATTACGAAATTTGGCAAATGGATGTCAAAACGGCGTTCCTCAACGGTTTCCTTGAGGAAGAGTGGTATATGATGCAACCAAGAGGTTTTGTCGATCCAGAGAATGCTGACAATGTTTTCAAACTCCAGCGATCCATTTATGGGCTGGTGCAAGCATCTCGGAGTTGGAATAAGCGCTTTGATGATGTGATCAAAGCGTTTGAGTTTATACATGTTTATGGAGAAGCTTGTATTTACAAGAAAGTGAGTGGGAGCTCTATAGCGTTTCTAATATTATGTGTGGATGACATATTGCTGATTGGAAACAATATGGAAATGCTGGAAAGCATGAAGGAATATTTGAACAAGAGTTTTTCAATGAAGGACCTTGGAGAAGCTGCTTTCATATTAGGCATTAAGATCTATAGAGATAGATAGAGACGCTTAATAGCACTTTCACAGAGCACATAGCTTGATAAAGTTTTGAAGAAGCTCAAAATGGATCAGTCCAAGAAGGGGTTCTTGCCTGTGTTACAAGGTGTGAAGTTGAGTAAGACTCAATGCCCAGTGACTGCAGAAGATAGAGAAAAGATGAGTGTCATCCCCTATGCTTCAGCCATAGGCTCTATCATGTATGCAATGCTGTGCACAAGACCAGATGTCAGCCTTGCCATAAGTATGGCCGGAAGGTTTCAAAGTGATCCTGGAATCGAACACTGGGCAGCGGTCAAGAATATCCTTAAGTACCTGAAAAGGACTAAGGAAATGTTTCTCGTTTATGGAGGTGATGAAGATCTCGTCGTAAAGGGTTACGTCGATGCAAGCATTGACACTGATCCGGATGACTGTAAGTCACAAACCGGATACGTATTTATTCTCAACGGGGGAGCGGTAAGCTGGTGCAGTTCCAAGCAAAGCATGGTAGCCAATTCTACGTGTGAAGCAGGGTACATCGCATTCTCGGAGGCAGGGAAGGAAGGTGTCTGGATGAAGCAGTTCATGCCAGATCTTGGAGTAGTGCCCAGTGCACTGAATCCAATGAACCTGTCCTGTGACAACACTGGTGCCATTGCTCTGGCCAAGGAACCAAGGTTTCACAGGAGGAGCAGACACATAAAGCGACGCTTCAACTCCATCTGTGATTACATCTGAATGTTGCAGACCCGTTGACTAAACCTCCTCCAAGGGCTAAACATGATCAACACCAGAACTGCATGGGTGTTCGATTCATTACAATGTAAATCACATAGTTATGTGAACTAGATTATTGACTCGAGTGCAAGTGGGAGACTATTGGAAATATGCCCTAGAGGCAATAAATAAAGTGTTTATTATTATATTTCCTTGTTCATGATAATCGTTTATTATCCATGCTATAATTGTATTGATTGGAAACACATTACATGTGTAGGTAAATAGACAACACTATGTCCCTAGTATGCCTCTAATGAACTACCTCGTTGAACAAAGATGGTCAAGGTTTCCTAGCCATTGACATGTGATCTCATTTGATAACGGGATCACATCATTAGTAGAATGATGTGATGGACAAGACCTAAACTACAAACGTAGCATATGATCGTGTCAGTTTATCGCTACTGTTTTCTGCATGTCAAGTATATGTTCCTATGACCATGAGATCATGCAACTCACGGACATCGGAGGTGTGCCTTGTGTGTATCAAACGTCGCAACGTAACTGGGTAACTATAAAGGTTCTCTATAGGTATCTCCGAGGGTGTCTATTGAGTTGGCATGGATCAAGACTGGGATTTGTTACTCCGTGTGACGGAGAGGTATCTGAGGGCCGACTCGGTAATACAACAGCACAATAAGCCTTGCAAGCAATGTGACTAAGTGTTAGTCACGGGATTTTGTATTACGGAACGAGTAAAGAGACTTGCCAGTAACGAGGTTTAAGTAGGTATGGAGATACCGACGATCGAATCTCGGGCAAGTAACATACCGAAGAGCAAAGGGAACATCATACGGGATTAACTAAATCCTTGACATAGAGGTTCGACCGATAAAGATCGTTGTAGAATATGTAGGAACCAATATGGGCATTCAGGTCCCACTATTGGTTATTGACCATAGAGGTGTCTTGGTCATGTCTACACAGTGCTCGAACCCGCAGGGTCTGCACACTTAAGGTTTGGTGACGTTTCGGTGGTATAGAGTTATGTATGGTTGTGACCGAAGGTTGTTCGAAGTCCCGGATGAGATCCCAGACGTCACGAGGAGCTCCGGAATGGTCCGGAGGTAAAGATTCAGATATACAAAGTCCTGTTTTGGTCGCCAGAAAAGTTTCGGGCTAATCGATAGTGTACCGAGAGTGCCGGTAGTGTACCGGGAGACCATCGGGAGGGGTATTTCAACCCAAGAGGCTTCCTGGGCTGTGGGAGAATAAATACCAGCCTTTTTTGGGATGGTGCAAGTCCCACACAAGGCCCATGCAGCTAGGGAAGAAAAGCCCAAAGGGAAAAGGTGGAAAAAAGGCCAAGAAGGAGGAATCCTAGTCCTACTAGGATTGGAGGAGGAGTCCTCCTCTCCTCCCCACTTCGGCCAAACCAAGGAGGCTTGGCCCTTGCGCCAAGTCCTCTCCTCCCTCCCTCTTATATATACTGGAGGTTTTAGGGTTTTTTTCATAGAATTTTCAGCCACGTGCTACCCGTTCCTCCAGTGCATAGTTTCTCCTCTACATCAGATTTCTGAAGTGCTTAGGCGAAGCCCTACCGAGATAGCTCCACCACCATCGCTGGAGCGCCCTCACGCTGCCAGAGAACTCTTCTTCCTCTCCGCTCCCTCTTGCTGGATCAAGACGGTGGAGATCGTCATCAAGCCGTACGTGTGCTAAACGCGGAGGAGCCGTCCAGTCGGCGCTAGATCGGAAGGACCGTGATCGAGTTCGCGGGACGGATCATGATCAAGTTCGCGGGACGGATCGTGATTGGATCGCAGGACGGATCGTGATTGGATCGCGGGACGTTCAGCGATTTGGATCGCGAAGACGTTCCACTACACCAACCACATTTCTTAACGCTTCCCGCTTAGTGATCTACAAGGGTACGTAGATCCACTCTCCCTCTCGTAGATGCTCATCACCATGGATAGGTCTTGCATGAATGTAGGAAATTTTTTGTTTCCCATGCAACATTCCCCAACACTACTTTCGTGAATAAAACATTGAAACCGACGTCGGCAAGTCTAGATACGGAAAGACGATTGTAGCCAAGGGATTCACCAAGCATAACATTTTGAATAGATCTATCATGGGATATGGCCACCTTACCAAGGCCAGGTACCTTACCCTTAGAGTTGTCTCCAAAGGTCACGTACCGTCGAGGACCTTGATTAGGCATGTTCTCTTGAAAAACATGTCTTTATCACCAGTAATATGATCCGTACATCCACTATTGAGAATCCACTCTTTTCCTCTAGACATGTAATCCTTATAGTTTTCCATAAGACTCAGATTCTTCATGATCTTCTCATGCTCGATGTCGAACAACTCATCTTCTTCATAGTAGCCATGTTCCACATTGTCATCATCAAGTGGGAAATCCCCGTCATAAAGAACAAGAGATTCATTAGAATAGTGATCATGACAATGTTAAAGTTTATGAATGCGAATGACTTCGAAGATAATGTTGTTGATAGTGGTGACATCTCCTTTAGCACACATAACATCACGGAGCTAAAATAGGCATTTATCAAAGTTTGGATCACTAGGTTTCATTTTGTGAAAAGCAACAGTTTTATGAAGAATTTCATCAAGATTTCCTAAGGAAAGATTTGGATATCGTTTGTCGAAATCAGTCCACAAGGTATAGGCACATGCAAAGTTCTTCAATTGAGAAAGCACGTATCTTGGAAAACCTCTTACAAAAAGACTAGCAGTTCTTAGGTTACCAAGCATGTTGATTTCCTCTTCGTGTGTGGGATGCAATTCATTAATAGGGAGCACATAGGGGTTTTCAACATATTTTGTCAAATGGAATTTATCAGATAGATCCATCATGGCATTCTTCCATTGACTATAGTACTCTCCATCAAGAATGGGCACTATAAAACTCAAAGTCTCTACTCTAGACACATCTATCTTCCTCCACGGTGATTAAACCGAAGCAATGGAGACCAAGGCTCTGATACCACTTGTAGGATCGATAGAAGAGTGTCTAGAGGGGGGGTGAATAGACTACTAGTAGGAATTTAAAACCTCACCTTTTGCCAAGTTATTTGGTTGGCGGATTTTAATAGTTTTTAGCAAGTCTAGTAAGTCTAACAGCCCTACACATGCATGTCTACAAGTATCACAGCGGAAAGTAAAGGCATTGCACATGTAAGTAAAGAGATGGGATAGGAAGATCAAACACAATAGGAGACGCAATGATTTTTCCCATGGTTCCGTTAGGTAGTGCTATTGTACGTCCACATTTATGGAGTCTTCAACCCATGGAGGGTAATGACCGCGAGAGTCCACGGAGTGCTCCACCCATAAGGGTCCACGAAGTAGCAACCTTGACTATTCCATACGGCTTCCGTCCACGAAGGACTAGCCTCACCATGGGTATATCTTCACGAAGTAGGCGATCTCCTTGCCCTTACAAACTTCTTGGTTCACTCCACAACATGAAGTAGGAGGCTCCCAAGCGACACCTAACCAATCTAGGAGACACCACCCTCCAAAAGGTAATAGGCTCGGTAATGATGACGAACTCCTTGCTCTTGTGCTTCAAGATGATAAACTCCTCAACACACAATCCCTCTCTCATAGATTTGGCTTGGTAGAAGAGATGGGATTGGTGGAAAAAACTTGGGGAGGCTAGAAATCAAGATCCATATTGTTGGAGTGGAAGATCTTGATCTCAACACAAGGGTAGGTGGTTCTCTCTCAGAAAACTGAGTAGGATAGGTATGGAATAGTTCTGAGTGCTTCTCTTTCGAGTGGGTGGTGGTGAAGGGGTATATATAGCCATCCCCAATAATCCAACCATTACACACAAAATGACCAACTCGGTGACACCGACGTGTTAATCTCGGTGGTACCGAAGTGACCAAAAGGTGGCAACTTTTGAATCTCGGTGACACCGATACAGGAATCTCGGTTGCACCGACAAGGTGACCAACGCTCAGAATTGCCAAACTCGGTGACACTGATTCAACATTCTCGGACGGACCGAAAGTGTGATCTTATATAACAGAAAGTTGGCAACCCAACTCGATGGCACCGAAAGCAGTGTCAGTTGCACTGAAGAGTTAGGGTTTGGCTGAATCTGTCTAGGGCTTGGAATCGGTGCCACCGTGATAGGAATGCTGGTTGCACCGATTTTGAATGTTTGGCTAGAGACAGACTTTGGTGGGAGACTTTGTGGATGTTTTTGGTGACTATCACTTGTGCACGTATGAGCATTTTGTTCACCAACAAAACCTTACCCCTTTTAATAGTATTGGCTTTCCTATGGAATCAAAGTGATTTATGTTAAATGTAAAATGTGGAGTCCTGTTGCTTGAAGCGTGGCCAACCTATTTCCTTGCATCTTGGGGTACTTCCAGAATCTCCATAATCCTTTTGACAACACAACTCTCCATGGACTATTTTCTAAAATACACTAGATAGAGGTGTTAGTCCAAGAGACAATGTATGTTGTCATGAATTATCAAAACTACCAAGGGATCATGCTGTGCTTTCACCATTCAATTCTTTTTCATTTCAAACATATTTTACGATACTAGATACTGTATACTGAATCGTTTGCATCATATCTACTTTTGCTAACACTTTTGCTCTTGTTTTGGGCTCTAACTTGCATGATTTGAATGGAACTAACCCGGACTGACGCTGTTTTCTGCAAAACTACCATGGGGTTGTTTTTGTGCAGAAATAAAATTTCTCGAAATCAAGAGAAACTTTTTGGAGATTTATTTCAAAATAAATAAAAAATATTGGATCCAAAAACCACTAGAGGAGGGGGCCTGGGTGGGCACAACACACCAGGGCGTGCCAACCCCCCAGGGACGCGCTAGTGGGTTGTGCCCACCTCGTGGCCCCGCTGACCCTAATTCTGGCACTATAATTCCTATTTCTGGAGAAAAAATCAAGGAGAAAGTTTTATCACGTTTCACAAGACAGATCCGCCACCACCTCCTGTTTTTCATCGGGAGGCCAGATCTGGAGTCTATTTGGGGCTCTGGAGATGGGAATCTTTGTTGTCCGTCAGCATCAACCATCCTTCATTGCCAATTCCATGATGCTCCCCACCGGGAGTGAGTAATTACTTTGTAGGCTTGCTAGTCGGCAAGGACTTGGATGAGATTCATCATGTAATCGAGTTAGTTTTGTTAGGGCTTGATCCCTAGTATCCACTGTGTTCTAGGAAACAAGTTGCTACGACTTTCCCATGCTTAATGCTTGTCACTAGGGCCTGAGTGCCATGATTCAGATCTGAACCGTTTAAGTTATCATCATTATATCTATGTTCTTGATCCGATCTTGCCTAGTCGTATGCACCTATTACGTATTATGATCCATAAACCCCCGGGTGACATAAATCGGGATACTTTCGGGTCATGGTCGTAGTTTGAGCAGTTCATGTATTCACTATGTGTTAATGCTTTGCTCCGGTTCTCTATTGAAAGGAGGCCTTAATATCCCATTGTTTCGTTAAGGATCCCTCTGCCAGGGGAGGGTAGGACAAAAGATGTCATGCAAGTTCTTTTCCATAAGCACGTATGACTATGTACGGAATACATGCTTACATTACATTGATCAACTGGAGCTGGTTCTGTGTCACCCTAGGTTATGACTGTTATATGATGAATGTCATCCAACGAATACATCGATCCAGTGCCTATGAGTTTTCCACATATCGTTCTTGCTAGGTTACTACTGCTGCTGTTACTGTTTCACTTGCCACAAAATTATTATTACTACTGGCACCGCTAGCGTTACTGTTACCACTGCTACCAAACTATTATATTACTCTGCTACTGAGTACTTGCTACAGATATTTAGTCTCCAGGTGTGGTTGAATTGACAACCGAATTGCAAATACTCTCCAATATTCTTCGGCTCCTTGTGTCGAATCTATAAATTTGTGTTGAATACTCTACCCTCGAAAACTGTTGCGAACCCCTATACTTGTGGGTTATCAAGACCATTTTCTGGCGCCGTCGCCGGGGGGTATATCTATATTTGAGTCACTTGGGGTTTATATCAATCTATCATTATGAAGAATCTGAAGGATACAAGAACCAAGATCGTTCCCTCTAAGACGAGGGGAGGTACGGATTTCACATCACACTCTGCACTTGATTCACCTTCTGTTATAAGTAGACTTGCAACACCACCACATGCTATTAATCATGATATGTCACCCGTTATTGATGCTGCTGCTTCTACTCTGAATGACGCTTATGATGGTGCTAGTACTTTGCCTGATGATACCGTGCCACTAGATGAACTTATTGAAAATGATGAAACTATTGAAACTGATGAAGTCTTTGAAATTGATAATTACGAAACACCTACTAGAGCTAGATATCCTAGATTTGAAATGCCTAAGATACCCAAGGGTTATGTTATGGATGGAGAAGTAGCTCAATACATCCTTGCTTGTAAGGATAGAGATGATCTTAAGAAATTATTATGCAAGTATGAAGAAAAGACTTCGAATGCTAGGATCAAATGTGATACTAAGTTTGCTACTTCACCTATCTTTGTTACCGATATGGATTGTGAATTCTCTATCGACCTAGAGTTAATTACTTTGGTTGAATCCGATCATTTTCATCGCTATGAAACCGAAACGGTAGTGGCACATCTTACTAAGTTGAATGATATAGCTACCCTTTTTGCTCATATTGAGAAGATTTGCTACTACTATATTCTCAAATTATTTCCCCTCTCATTAAAGGGTGATGCTAATATATGGTACAATACTCTTGCTCATGGTTGTGTGCGTAGTCCCCAAGATATGATTTACTACTTCTCTTAAAAATAGTTTCCTGTTCATAAGAAACAAGCTGCCTTATAGGAAATATTTGACTTTGTGCAAATTGAAAAAGAGAGTCTCCCACAAGCTTGGGGGATGCTGAGGGGAACACAGCAGAAAACAAAAAAATTCCAACCTATGCACCAGCCCAGGACCACTATGGAGACTGCATACAAGGTTTGATCATTTTCGTTTCCGACTCGTAGCACAGCGGAAGTAGAGTCGATGACGATCGGCGGTGCAGATCCCCACAGCTAGGATTTAAAACCTCCCAACTACGAGGATGTATACCCTCATCCGCCCCACGAACAGACCTCCGGGAGGCGGTCGAACAGTCCCCCGGACAATGTCACAGATTGCCCTTCGGGAGGACCTTCTAAACTCGGACGGTGACTCGGAGAGCCCTTCGGGAGACCCTCGAAACACGGACAGTCACTCGGACGGCCATTCGGGAGGCACTCTCGAACCAAGACCGAAACTACAATCTCTTTACAGAGTTGCACTCATACAGAGTCATCTATCCTACAGGGCTTCGCCGTCCAGAACAAGTTCCTACCGGAACCCAGGCAGCCTTTCGGCACTACGAAACTATTTCCTAGGAGGGAGAGAGAATGCCAGATCACGCATGGCTTGTGTGAGAGAGTTGGAGTGGAGTTGGAGAGCACCTCTCCTCATCCTTATATAGTGGTGGAAGGGGTGGAGGGGGGCTGAAATTTCAGCCCACTAAACATGGGGAAAACATGTTCGCACAAAACAAGGAGAACATGTTCCCACCAAACAAGGGAAAAACATGTTCCCTTGTCCATGGTGCTCCAACATGGGGCCCTACCACCTCCCAACACTTCCCACATTTTTTGCAGGCTTCCCCCACCATGCCCCCCCAACACCTTTTGTCCAGCCACAAGGGGCTGCCCCCCAAAGGGGAGGCGCCCCAAAACAGCCCCCACGAGTCGTGGGATCTTGTCCCCTCACGATAGGACAATATGTTTTCCGCGACTATTACTTCTGAAAAATTTTGGAAGGTCCTAGAACATTTTTGGCACCCTCTAAATTTATATAGACAAGCTCTGGAACATTTCTGGTATGGTGGTTTAATTTAAAACCATCTTCGTTTACCCGGTAAACAATTTCGGCAGCTCCGAAACTTTTTTCGGTTTTTCTTCGGAAAAAATCCATAAATTACCAGAGCAATCTAGCAACCTCCAAAACATTCCTGGTGCTTGTAGAAACCTTTTAAGATCAATGGTTTTATTCGAAACAACTTTTCGGTTTTACCAAAAATTTATTGGTGTTCTCTCCGGAACTTTTCCGTTCTCTCCTAAACTTTGCCAGTGACTTTCTCTCTGACTCCTTGTCTAGTATTCAGCAGATATATGACCCTTAAGAGTGTGACCCTATAGGTTCGGTGACATATAGACATGACCGGAACATCTTTCCAATCGATGATCAACATCGGAGTCGTGGACACCCATATTGACCCCTATACCTACATGAATGAATATTCGAGTGAACCTCCAGTTGAAGTGTGCTATTCCTGTTGCTTCACGATATGTTACAAATACCCTAGGTGAGACATGTTGGCATCCCTTTGGATCAAAAACTTGTCCACTATGCAAGTTACCTCGTTACCGGTATTGTTCTCTTTTCTCGTTCCCGTGTTCCAGCATCCCCGTGATCAAATCACAAAGTGTCAGGCCAGATGATGATGGATACCTTAACACTGAGAGGGCCTAGAGATATCTCTCCATCGTCGGAGGAGCAAATTTCAATCTTCAGCTATCAAGTTACTAGACATACTTTTCCATGAACCCGCGAGCCGTCGTAATAGCCACCCATTTATAGATGTCATTTAACAAACCCCAAAGTTCATGAAGCAAGCATGAAGAAACTCGATACTCTCATGGTCTAAGGAATCATGCAAACGTTAACCATCTCTTCGTTATAAACCATTAACTTGTGATGGATGAATCTCATAGCATAACATAGTTTCGGGTCGATTCAACACAAATGTTCTTCTAACATTGTGCCCTCAAAGTTGCTGGCATAGACATGCCCATGATCAGGAAAACAGAACCATCATGCAACACTTGAGCTAGTCTTAGAGGCCAGACTAGGAATACATTTTACCATTTATTATCCCACACGTGCATATGAGTCTTCCTCCGAGCCCCATGGTTATTGCACATTCGAGAACCATAGCAGTTATAGCATGGAACATAAACCTAGTTATGAAGAGGGAGATAATCAATAACATTTATTATTGCCTCTAGGGCATATCTCCTACCGACTCCCACTTGCATAAGAGTCAATAATCTAGTCAATGCTAATGCACTTTACACCTAT
This sequence comes from Hordeum marinum, assembly GCA_022496015.1. Taxonomy (NCBI): domain Eukaryota; kingdom Viridiplantae; phylum Streptophyta; class Magnoliopsida; order Poales; family Poaceae; genus Hordeum; species Hordeum marinum. Next base: position 32,443,578 of record CM039676.1, read on the forward strand.
ATTATACTGGTGTAAAATATGCTTCGCTTGTGGTATAGCCTGATGTCCAACGGATCTGACAACTTCACCTCCGTGTGTAACTTTGCATATCCTCGCATTTTCATGCTTTCACAAAATTCATATTTTTTTGGACTTTGGCTTTGCATATGTGTTAATCATTGGTCGAAACCTGATTCCTCAGACTGATCTATGGAGCAACTATCTGCAATAGTGTCCCATAGACCAATGCCATCTTTGAACCATACTAAGTTCATGAATGAACTATATAATTCAACAACTTCTTTGTCGGTTCTAAAGCGTCAACATACTTAGCCTTTGTTATAGAATTTGCCACAGTATCTTGTTTGGAACAATTTCCAACTACCATGCCACTATGTTGTGTATAACACAAAACCCTTAACTTAAATCGAAAATTGCATGGAGCATTGATGAAGACTGTATCGATGTAATTACTTACAACGAGCACTTCATAATCTCTGCTTGCAAGAAAACATGTCATCAGTACTGCTCTAGTACTTAATGACATCTTTCACTATTGTCCCATGATCAGTACTTTTGATCACTTTGGTATCTATACTCGCAACAACTTTGGAGTATTGGACATATTTGGTTGTTTTTACATACCATGGAATACATGATTAATCCAAACATGAAGGTATGTGGAATCTCCATCATGTATTTTGCTCATTAGTGTTTTTAGGACACCGAGTCTTGCAAGAACTCTTTCCATGCGACTTCGGCAAGAACCACTCCTTGGCATTTTAAATGCAAAAAAGTTTTATCATCTTGTCAATATGTATCTTTGCTCAGCCCCATTAGTAAATCTATCTCCATAGATCATCATGCCTAATATTAAGGCAATTTAGCCGAAGCACTTCATTGAAAAAACCCTTTTTAAATGAAGTCCTAATTCGTGTCAAGAAATTTATTTCCAATTAACAATGTGTCAAACAGACAACGTTTTTAGAAATATTATTATGCTCCCACTTACTTTCTTGAATCACTAGCATCTTCATTACCCATTGATGAAGTCAAAACCCTTTTGACCATGTCATCAAACCACGAAGATTCCAACTCCATTTTGCTCTCTTCTGTCCATCACTGGAACTCTAAAGTTTGCATAGTTACTAGCATCCTTTGGACTGACAAAATACCATGGACTAGAACACATGCAAGTCCTTGGTTATATTTCCATCCAATGGAAATCCTTTCGTCATCCATGTTTCATGTCTCGTGACTGAAATATGTATTAATTGGTAGTTCAACCCGTACCGACTTTAAGCATCGCTACGATGAAACAACCTCATCGTAGTCAACTCCTTGAACTTGTTTTTTCAACAAGTTGAGCTTTATGGATAAAACATTTTATCCACTTCAATTTATAGTTTCATAAACATTCGTTAGACTCTAAGTCTTCCGAAAAGCGTATCAAGGTTTTAATCTTGAATCACATATATGGAAAATATCTCGGATTGTATTGGCATTTAGCCAATTCCGGAGTTAGGGCCCATCAACGCTTCCTTGGGTATTGTAGGTATACTGTTTTCTAACAACAATATCTCGTTTGCGTACCTGAGAGGTTTGCACAAGCCTTGCCTATGTGGTTCAGCTGCAAGTTCGACGAAGTCCATACATTTTATTTTAGAGACTTTCGTATCAATCACAATAGGAACTCTCGAACTACTTCCAAGGTCTCTTTCCTTTGATCTGATGATGAAGATATTATTTATCTCATTGAGTTGCACAATTCTCCCACTCGCCTTGTTGAAAGAACCATTTTCTGTTGGAAATATGCCCTAGAGGCAATAATAAATTAGTTATTATCATATTTCCTTGTTCATGATAATAGTTTATTATCCATGCTATAATTGTATTGATCAGAGACTTAGATGCATGTGTGGATACATAGACAAAACCATGTCCCTAGTATGCATCTAATAGACTTGCTCGTCGATCAAAGATGGTTAAGGTTTCCTAGACATGGACATGAGATGTCATTTCATAACAGGATCACATCATTAGGAGAATGGTGTGATGGACAAGACCCAAACTACAAACGTAGCATATGATCGTGTCAGTTTATTGATACTGTTTTCTGCATGTCAAGTATCTGTTCCAATGACCATGAGATCATGCAACTCACTAACACCGGAGCAGTGCCTTGTGTGTATCAAACGTCACAGCGTAACTGGGTGACTATAAGGTACTCTATAGGTATCTCCGAGGGTGTCTGTTGGGTTGGGATGGATCAAGACTGGGATTTGTTACTCCGTGTGACAGAGAGGTATCTCAGGGCCCACTCGGTAATAAAACATCACAAGAAGCCATGCAAGCAATGTGATTAATTGTTAGTCACGGGATCTTGTATTACGGAACGAGTAAAGAGACTTGCCGGTAACGAGGTTGAACTAGGTATGGAGATACCAACGATCGAATCTCGGGCAAGTAACATACCGAAGAACAAACAGAACATCATACGGGATTAACTGAATCCTTGACATAGAGGTTCGACCGATAAAGATCTTCGTAGAATATGTAGTAACCAATATGGGCATCCATGTCCTTCTATTGGTTATTGACCGTAGAGGTGTCTCGGTCATGTCTACATAGTTCTCGAACCCGTAGGGTCTGCACACTTAAGGTTCGGTGACGTTTCAGTAGTATAGAGTTATGTATGGTGGTGAACGAAGGTTGTTCAGAGTCCCATATGAGATCGCGGACTTCACAAGGAGCTCCAGAATGGTCCGGAGGTAAAGATTGATATATAGGAAGTCCTGTTTTGGTCACCGGAAAAATTTCGGGCTCATCGGTAGTCTACCGGGAGTGCCGGTAGTGTACCGGGGGATCATCGGGAGGGGTATTTCGACCCAAGAGGCTACATGGGCTGTGGGAGGATTGATACCAGCCCTTAGTGGGCTGGTCTAATTCCCAAAAAGGGCACATGCATGCGGTTGGGAAGAAAAGCCCAAAGAGAAAAAGGTGGAAAAAGGCAAAAAGGCTAAATAAGGAAGGAGTCCTAGTCCTACTAGGATTGGAGGAGGATTCCTCCTCTCCTCCTTGCGCAAGAGGCCAAAGGGCTGGCCCTTATGCGCCAGCCTCCTCCCTCTCTCCTCCTATATATTGTAGAGGTTTTGAGGGTTTTGAGATACAGAAAAACAGCCACGTGCTGCCTCTCCTCTAGATCGTAGTTTCTCCTCTAGATCGGTTTTCAACGGTGCTTCGGCGAAGCCCTGCTGGAATAGCTCCACCACCATCGCCGCAACACCATCGCGCTTCCGGAGAAATCATCTACCTCTCTGCTCCCTCTTGCTGGATCAAGAAGGCGGAGATCATCATCGAGCTGTACGTGTGCTGAATGCGGAGGTGTCATCCGTTCGGCGCTAGATCGAAACGACCGTGATCAAGATTGCAAGAAGGATCGTGATGAGATCGCGGGACGGATCGTGATGAGTTCACGGGGCGGATCGTGATTGGATCGCGGGATAGGTCATGATGAGATCGCGGGATGCTCGGTGATTTTGATCGCGAAGATGTTCGACTACACCAATCGCGTTTCTTAACGCTTCCCGCTTAGCGATCTACAAGGGTATGTAGATCCACTCTCCCTCTCATAGATGCTCATCACCATGGATAGATATTGCGTGTGCATAGGAATTTTTTTGTTTCCAATGCAACGTTCCCCAACAGTGGCATCATGAGCTAGGTCTGTGTGTAGATGAGATCTTGAGTAGAAGACAAAGAGTTTGTGGGCGTTGATGCATAGTTTTCTTCCTCCCTTGGTTGTGTTTTGGTTCAGCGGTATTGTGGGATGAAGTGGCCCAGACCAACCTTACTCGTACGCTTACAAGAGCCGGTTCCATCGAGTAACGTGTAACCTCGTTCCACAAAGATGGCTGGCGTGTGTCTGTTTCTCCGACTTTAGTTGGATCAGATTCGACAAAGGCGGTTCTTGAGAAGGTTGAAAAGCAACTTATGTATCACCGTTGTGGTTTGCATAGGTGAGAATTGTTCTTGCTAGATACCTGTAGCAGCCACGTAAAATATGCAACAACAATTAGAGGACGTCTAACTTGTTTTAGCAGGGTATGTTGTGATGTGATATGGCCAATTACATGATGAGATATATGTGATGTATAAGATGATCATGCATTGTATAGAATATCACGACTTGCATGTAGATGAGTACCGCAACCGGAAGGACCCATAGGGTTGTCTTTAATTATTGTATGACCCGCATGTCAATCATTAAGCGCTATGTAATGCTTTAATTTATCGCTAAACAGTAGCAATAGTAGTACAAGCATGGTCAGCGCGAAAACCACGATGGCGACACGTTAATGGAGATCAAGATGATGAAGATCATGGTGTCATGCCGGTGAAGATGGTGATCATGCCGGTGCGTTCAAGATGGAGATCAAAAGCACAAGTTCATGGCCATAGCATGTCACTTATGATTTGCATGTGATGTTAATCCTTTTATGCACCTTGTTTTGCTTAGGACGACAGTAGCATTATAAGGTGATCCCTCACTTAAATTTCAACATGAACTGTGTTCTCCTCGAGTGTGCACCGTTGTGAAAGTTCATCGTGTCGAGACACCACGTGATGATCGGGTGTGATAGACTCTATGTTCACATACAACGGGTGCAAGCCAGTCTTGCACATGTAGAACACTCAGGTTAAACTTGACGAGCCTAGCATGTACAGACATGGCCTCAGAACACAAGAGGCTGAAAGGTCGAACATGAGTCATATAGCAGATATGATCAACATGATGATGTTCACCATTGAAACCACCTCAACTCATGTGATGACCGGACTTGAGTTGGTGAATTTGGATCATGTATCACTCAAATAACCGGAGGGATGTCAATTTGAGTGGGAGTTCTTAGGTAATATGAGTTCAATTAATCATATTACTTAAGAACTCCCACTCAAATTGACATCCCTCGGGTCATTCGAGTGATACATGATCCAAATTCACCAACTCAAGTCCGATCATCACGTGAGTTAAGGTGGCTTCAATGGTGAACATCATTATGTTGATCATATCCACTATATGACTCATGCTCGACCTTTCGGTCTCTTGTGTTCCGAGGCCATGTCTATACATGCTAGGCTCGTCAAGTTTAACCCGAGTGTTCTGCGCGTGCAAATCTGGCTTGCACCCGTTGTATGTGAATGTAGAGTCTATCACACCCGATCATCACGTGGTGTCTCAACACGACGAACTTTCGCAATGGTGCACACTCGGGGAGAACACAGTTCATCTTGAAATTCAAGTGAGGGATCACCTTATAATGCTACCGCTGTACTAAGCAAAACAAGGTGCATAAAAGGATTAACATCTCATGCAATTCATAAGTGACATGATATGGCCATGAACTTGTGTTTAAGATCTCCATCTTTGAAACACCGGCATGAGCTCCATCGTCACCGGCACAACACCATGATCTCCATCATCTTGATCTCCATCAATGTGTTCCCATTGGGGTTGTGGCACCATCCCTACTTCTACTTCTATTGCTACCGCTTAGCAATAAAGTAAAGCATTACATAGCGCTTAATGATTGACATGCAGGTCATACAATAATTAAACACAACCCTATGGCTCCTGCCGGTTGCCGTACTCAACGACATGCAAGTCGTGAAATTCTATACATCACATGATCATCTCATACATCACATATATCTCATCATGTAATTGGCCATATCACATCACAACATACCCTAGAAAAACAAGTTAGACGTCCTCTAATTGTTGTTGCATGTTTTACGTGGCTGCTATGGGTATCTAGCAAGAACGATTCTCACCTACGCATAAACCACAACGGTGATACATAGATTGCTTTTCAACCTTCTCAAGGACCACCTTTGTCGGATCCGATCCAACTAAAGTGAGAGAAACTGTCACCCGCAAGCCATCTAAGCAACAAGTTGCGTCGAGGGAACCGGTCTCTCGTAAGCGTACGAGTAATGTTGGTCCGGGCTGCTTCATCTCACAATCCCGCTGAACCAAAATCCGACCAAGGGAGGAAGCAATCTAAGCATCAATTCCCACAAACCTTTTGTGTTCTACTCGAGATCTCATCGAACCATCAACCTAGCTCATGATGCCACTGTAGGGGAACGTCGCATGGGAAACAAAAAATTTCCTACGCACATGCAAACCTATCCATGGTGATGAGCATCTACGAGAGGGAGAGTGGATCTACGTACCCTTGTAGATCGCTAAGCAGGAAGCGTTGAGAAACGTGGTTGGTGTAGTCGAACTTCTTCGCGATCCAAATCGCCGAGCGTCCTGCGATCCAATCACGAACCGTCCCGCGAACACATCATGATCCGTCCCGCGAACTCATCACAATCCGTCTCACGATCTTGATCACGATCTGTCCTGCGAACTCATCACGATCCGTTCCGTGATCACATCACGAACCGTCTCACGATCTCGATCACGGTCCTTCCGATCTAGCGCCGAATGGACGGCACCTCCGTGTTCAGCACACTGCAGCTTGATGACGATCTCCACCGTCTCGATCCAGTGAGAGGAGGTGGCGAGGAGAGAGAGTTCACCGGCAGCGTGATGGTGCTCCGGTGATGGTGGTGGAGCAATTCCGGCAGGGCTTCGCCTAAGCGCTGCAGAAAACCGATCTAGAGGAGAAACTATGCACCGGTGTAACGGGTAGCACGTGGCTGGAAATTCTGTCCAAAAACCACCCAATCCACTAGTATATATAGGAGGAGAGGAGAGGAGAGGCAGCCAAGGCCTTTGGGTCGGCCGAAATAGGAGGTGGGAAGCAATCCTACTTCGCCTCCAATCCTAGTTGGAGTAGGATTGCCTCCTATTGGCTGATTTTTCCACTTTTTGCTTTAGGACTTTCTCTCCTGCGCCATGGGCCTTTGTAGCTGTTTTCCAAGCCCACTAAGGGCTGGTTATTATTCTCCCACAGCCCATGGACCTCTTGGGGTCGAAATACCCCTCCCAGAGGCCTCCCGGTACACTACCGATGAGCCCGAAACTTTTCCGGAAACCAAACTGGCACTTCCTATATATGAATATGTACCTCCGGACCATTCCGGAGCTCCACGTGATGTCCGGGATCTCATCCGGGACTCCGAATAAACTTCGGTCACCACCATACATAACTCTACACTACCGAAACGTCACAGAACCTTAAGTGTGCAGACCCTGCGGGTTCGAGAACTATGTAGACATGACCGAGACACCTCTACGGTCAATAACCAATGGCGGGACCTGGACGTCCACATTGGTTCCTACATATTCTACGAAGATCTTTATCGGTCGAACCTCTATGTCAAGGATTCAGTTAATCCTGTATAACGTTCCCTTTGTTCTTCGGTATGTTACTTGCCCGAGATTCGATCGTCGGTATCTCCATACCTAGTTCAACCTTGTTACCGGCAAGTCTCTTTACTCGTTCTGTAATACAAGATCCTGCAACTAACAATTAGTCACATTACTTGCAAGGCTTATTGTGATGTTGCATTACCGAGTGGGCCCCGAGATACCTCTCCGTCACACGGAGTAACAAATCCCAGTCTCGATCCATGCCAACTCAACAGACACCATCGGAGATACCTGTAGAGCACCTTTATAGTCACCCAGTTACGTGCGACGTTTGATACACACAAGGCACTCCTCCGATATCTGTGAGTTGCATGATCTCATGGTCATAGGAACACATACTTGACATGCCGAAAACAGTAGCAATAAACTGACACGATCATATGCTACGTTTGCAGTTTGGGTCTTATCCATCACATCATTCTCCTAATGATGTGATCCCATTATCAAATGACATCTCATGTCCATCGCTAGGAAACCTTAACCATCCTTTGATCAACAAGCTAGTCCATTAGAGGCATACTAGGGACAAGGTTTTGTCTATGTATCCACACATGCATTTAAGTCTCCGATCAATACAATTATAGCATGGATAATAAACGATTATCATGAACAAGGAAATATGATAATAACTAATTTATTATTGCCTCTAGGACATATTTCCAACACTCTCTACCTTTGGGATTAGTGACAAACCTAAATAAATGTAATTTGGTGTTTGCGTTAAGCATGAACATGATTAGATCATGTTTATTGCAACACGGTTATTCATTTAAGTTAGAGAATAATGGTTATTCTGTTTACATGAATAATAGCTTCAATGGTCATGCACCCAGTGAGAATGGTTTGTTCAATCTTGATCGTAGTAATACAGATGTTCATAACATTGATGCCAAAAGATACAAACCTAATAATGATAGTACCACATACTTGTGGCACTGCTGCTAAATGTCATATTGGTATAAATCGCATGAAGAAACTCCATGCTGATAGATCTTTGGACTCATTCAATTTTGAATCGGTTGAGACATGCAGACCATGCCTCTTGGACAAGATGAATAAAACTCCATTTTCCGGAATGGGCAATTGACTTATTGGAAATTATACATGTTGATGTATACGGTCCAATGAGTGTTGTAGCATGTAGTGGATATCATTATTTTCTTACCTTCACTGATGATTTGAGTATATATGAGTATATTTACTTAATGAAACACAAGTGTGAATCATTTTAAAAGTTCAAGCAAATTCAAAGTGAAGTTCAAGATCATCGTGACAAGAAGATAAAAATGTCTATGGTATGATCGTGGATATGAATATCTGAGTTACGAGTTTGGCATACAACTTTAGACAATGTGAAAAATTGTTTCACAACAGACGCCACCTGGAACACCATAGTGTGATGGTGTGTCCGAATGTCATAGTCGTGCTCTATTGCATATGGTGCATGTTCTGATGTCTCTTATCGTTTTGCTACTATAGTTTTGGGGTTATGCGTTAGAGACAACTACATTCACTTTAAATAGGGCACCATCTCAATCTGTTGAGATGACACCTTCGGAACTATGGTCTGATAGAAACCTAAGCTATAATTTCTTATTGTTTGGGGCCGTGACGCTTATGTGAAAAAAGGTTTTCACCTAATGAGCTCGAACCCAAAGCGGACAAATGCATCTTCAGAGAATACCCTAAGAACAGTTGGGTATACCTTCTACCTCAGATCCAAGTGCAAAGTGTTTGTTGCTAAAATGGGTCCTTTCTCGAGAAAAAATTTCGCTCGAAAGAATTGAGTGGGAGGAAGATAGAACTTGATGAGGTTGTTGAAGCTTTGTTTCAACCAGAGAGTAGCGCAGCGCAGAAAGATGTTTCTGTGGAACCTACGTCAGTCGAAGAGGAAGTAAATGATGATGATCATGAAGCTTTGGCTCAAGTTACTATCGAATCTCATAGGTCGACAAGGATGCGTACTGCTCCTGAGTGGTACGACAACCCTATCTTGGAGGTCATGTTGTTGGACAACGAGGAACCTACAAGATATGGAGAAGCGATGATGGGCCCGGATTCCGAAAAATGGTTGGAGGCCATGAAATCCGAGAAAGGATCAATGTATAAAAACCAAGTATAGACTTTGGTAGACTTGCTCATTGGACAGGAGGTCATCGAGTACAAATGGACATTTGAGATGAAGACAGACGCTGATGGTAAATGTCACCATTTATAAAGCTCGACTTGTCACAAAGAAGTTTCGGACAAGTTCAAAGAGTTGACTGCGATGAGACTTTCTCACTCATAGTGATGCTAAAGTCTGTTGGAATTATGTTAGCAGTTGCTGCTTTTCAATTATGAAATCTGGCAGATGGATGACAAAACATTGTTTCCTTAACAGTTTACTTGAGGAAAGGTTGTATGTGATACAACCAGAAGGTTTTGTTAGTCCTAAGGATGCTAAAAGATGTGCAAGCTCCAGCAATGCATCTAAGGGCTGGAGCAAGCATCTCGGAGTTGGAATATACACTTTGATGAGGTGATCAAAGTTTTGTAGTTTATAGAAAGTTTACCAGAAACTTCTATTTACAATAAAGTGAGTGGGGGCACTATAGAATTTCTGATAAGTATATGTGGATGACATATTGTTGATCGGAAATAATGTAGAATTTCTGGAAAGCATAAACGATTGTTTGAAAAGTGATTTTCAAAGGAAGACCTGGATAAAGCTACCTAATTGTTGAGCATCAAGATCTATAGAGATAGATCAAGATGCTTGATGAGACTTTCAATGAGTACATACCTTGACAAGATTTTGAAAGAGTTCAAAATGGATCAGTCAGAGAAAGAGTTCTCGCTTGATTGTAAGGTGTGAAGTTGAGTGAGACTCAAAGCTCGACAACGACAGAAGAAAGAGAATGGACGAACGTTGTCCCCTATGCCTTAGCCATAGGATCTGTATAGTATGCCATGTTGTGTACCGCACCTGTGTGTGCCTTGCCATGAGTCCATCAAGGGGTACAAGAGTGATCCAGGAGTGGATCACTGGACAGCGGTCAAGATTATCCTTAGTAACTAAAAGAGTAAGGAGATGTTTCTCGATTATGGAGGTGATAAAGAGTTCATCGTAAAGAGTTACGTCGATGCAAGCTCTAACACCAATCCGGATGACTCATAGTAGCAATCTAGATACGTATAGTGGAGCAGCCATTTGGAATAGTACCAAGTGGAGGGTGGTAGCAGTCTTTACAGTTTGACATAGATATTTGCAAAGTACACACGGATCTGAATGTCGCAGACCCATTGACTATAAGACCTCTCTCACATGCAAAGCATGATCGAGCCCCAGCACTCATTGATTGTTAGATTCATAACAATCACATGGTGATGTGAACTAGATTATTGACTCTAGTGCAAGTGGGAGACTGTTGGAAATATGCCCTAGAGGCAATAATAAATTTGTTATTATCATATTTCCTTGTTCATGATAATCATTTATTATCCATGCTACAATTGTATTGATCGGAGACTTAGATGCATGTGTGGATACATAGACAAAACCATGTCCCAAGTATGCCTCTAATAGACTTGCTCGTTGATCAAAGATGGTTAATGTTTCCTAGCCATGGACATGAGATGTCATTTGATAATGGGATCACATAATTGGGAGAATGGTGTGATGGACAAGACCCAAACTACAAACGTAGCATATGATCGTGTCAGTTTATTGCTACTGTTTTCGGCATGTCAAGTATCTGTTCCTATGACCATGAGATCATGCAACTCACTGACATTGGAGGAGTGCCTTGTGTGTATCAAACATCGCAACATAACAGGGTGACTATAAAGGTACTCTACCTGTATCTCCGAGGGTGTCTGTTGGGTTGGAATGGATCAAGACTGGGATTTGTTACTCTGTGTGACGGAGAGGTATCTCAGGGCCCACTCGGTAATACAACATGACAACAAGCCTTGCAAGCAATGTGATTAAGTGTTAGTCACGGGATATTGTATTACGGAACGAGTAAAGAGACTTGCCGGTAACGAGGTTGAACTAGGTATGCAGATACCAACGATCGAATCTCGAGCAAGTAACATACCAAAGAACAAAGGGAACATCATACGGGATTAACTGAATCCTTGACATAGAGGTTCGACCGATAAATATATTCGTAGAATATGTACGAACCCATATGGGCATCCAGGTCCCTCTATTGGTTATTGACCGTAGAGGTGTCTCAGTCATGTCTACATAGTTGTCGAACCCGCAGGGTCTGCAGACTTAAGGTCCAGTGACGTTTCGGTACTATAGAGTTATGTATGGTGGTGAACGAAGGTTGTTCGGAGTCCCAGATGAGATACCAGACATCAAAAGGAGCTCCGGAATGGTCCGGAGGTAAAGATTGATATATAGGAAGTCCTGTTTTGGTCGCCGGAAAAGTTTCGGGCTCATCGGTAGTGTACCGGGAGTGCCGGTAGTGTACCTAGGGATCATCGGGAGGGGTATTTCGACCCAAGAGGCTACATGGGCTGTGGGAGGATGAATACCAGCCCTTAGTGGGCTGGTGGGATTCCCACAAAGGGCCCATGCATGCGGCTAGGAAGAAAAGCCCAAAGAGAAAAGGTGGAAAAAGGCAAAAAGGCTAAATAAGGAAGGAGTCCTAGTCCTACTAGGATTGGAGGAGGATTCCTCCTCTCCTCCTTGCGCAAGAGGACAAAGGGCTGGCCCTTTTGCGCCAGCCTCCTCCCTCTCTCCTCCTATATATTGTTGAGGTTTTGAGGGTTTTGAGATACAGAAAAACAGCCACGTGCTGCCTCTCCTCTAGATCGTAGTTTCTCCTCTAGATTGCTTTTCAATGGTGCTTAGGCGAAGCCCTGCTGGAATAGCTCCACCACCATCGCCGCAACGCCATCGCGCTTCCGGAGAACTCATCTACCTCTCTGCTCCCTCTTGCTAGAACAAGAAGGCGGACATCATCATCATCGCACTAGATCGGAACGACCGTTATCAAGATTGCGAGACGGATCGTGATGAGATCGTGGGACGGATCGTGATGAGTTCGCGGGACGGATCATGATGAGTTCGCGGGATGGATCGTGATTGGATCGCGGGACAAATTGTGATGAGATTGCGGGACGCTCGGCAATTTGGATCGCGAAGACGTTCGACTACACCAACCGCGTTTCTGAACACTTCCCGCTTAGCGATCTACAAGGGTATGTAGATCCACTCTCCCTCTCATAGACGCTCATCACCATGTATAGATCTTGCGTGTGCGTAGGAAATTTTGTGTTTCCCGTGCAACATTCCCCAACATTTTCCTCAAAAAGTGTACCGTTCTGTGTGGCAAAACTATTTGCCTCAGTATAGTGAGGGAGGAATACCCAATATTTCGGGATAACCTAAAAAGTAGCACTTTTTTATTTGGAATAGGTTTGCGAACCTTTTACACAAGCTCCATATTCTAAATGTTAAGAAAATATATAACTTGGTTGGGCATACCATACCATGACGTCATTTCAATAGACCCTTTGGAGCTCTTTTCAGTTTAAAAGCCGCAGTCACTAAAGCATCACTTTAAAAGGGATAATGGAAAATTGATGTATGTCATTTTTCATCTTACCATGTCATAAATGGTTTGATCACATCTTCAAGGACTTTTCACTTGAAGTCGTGTTCCGAGAGGTGCAAGCTATGAAACCCATTTCACAACTCATCAGACATTCGCTAAACTTGCAACTCAAATATTCCTTTCTGCAATCAATTCGCAGAAACATAATTTTCTTGTTACAATAATTTCTACTTCATTTTTGAAAAACTTATGAATGAATTAAAAAAATCCATACTTACGTCTCAACAAGTAAATATCCATATATCTACTTGAGTCATTTCTGAAGATAGATAAATCCACTACTTGCAACAACATTTATTGGACTACACACATCATAATGTATGATCACCAATATGTTCTTTGCTCGTTCTTTATGGCATGTGAATGGTATTTCAGTCACTTCACTTTTCATAGAAAAGTTGCAAGTGTCAGATGACTCAAAATCAAACCACTTCAAAATCCATCATAATGGAATTTTCCATGCGGGTTTCTCCAATGTGACCAAATGCAGTGCCACACATATGTGGTATTAGTTTAGTCTTACGACATTTAGCGTCAGTGTTATCGATGTATCATATTTCCATCAATATTCATAACGTACATCCCATATTTGATGGAAGCATGGCCCTTCATGTTATTCATAATACTGAACAACAATTGTTGTTTTTATGAACAACTCTTTTGCAACAAACATTGTGCAATGGGCTAGAGTGTATGAAACTCTAAAATGAATTATGAAAGTAAACCCAGATGTAATATATTATTATCAATATTCATAACATACGTCTTATTCATAATGACAGTATGGCCCTTAAGTTATTCACAACACCGAACATCAAAAGTTCTCTTATGAACAACCTTCTTGCAAGATACCATATGCAAAGGGCTATAGTGTGAAACTCTAAAGTGAATTATGAAAGTAAATACATAGGGTATACACCAATGGAAGGCATAGTAACATTTACTTTGTTCCCTACGTGTATCTAAACCTCATTCCTGGCTAGTGTTTTAGGCCATAGTAGTTCTTACATCGACTTGCAACAGAATGCAATCGATCAGGTATCTTTGTGATTAACTCACAATACCCAAGAATTAGTGATTAACATGTTTAACCATAATTCCCAAGAAATATATCTTTGACCAGCCTTCTATACATCAAAAACTTGTATGCCATTCATACATGAGCTGATATTCTAGTCTTCTTTCTTTCTACCGTTATACTTCAAACAGTTTATCTTTCAGTATTTCTCCTACTCTCAGAACAAGCACCCAACTTAAGAGTGACTTTAGCCCCAGACTTCCTAGGTGTGAAAGTTTCACTTACACCATTCAGACTCTTCGTTTCTCTTTAAGTTGTTTGTTTTATTCACCATCATCCTATGACATGCGTTCTTCTGGATCCCTCTCCTCACAGTCAAATGCATAGTAAACACTTTTACCAATACTTGCAAACAAACATTGCTTTGTTTGTATCTGAAAATGATTTTCAGTTCCATGAATATCATACAACTATCCCAAAACTTTCGAAGTTCGGGTCTCATGGAAGCAAACATATTTCACTTAACCGTAATAGATTTTTAGCTTTTGGATCGAAGGACGACAGTCACATCATCCATAGCATTAGCGCCAGAATACCAAAAGTATGCGATAGGAAAAAGTCCTACTCGGCACTATTGAGGACAATCCTCACATACGTTACCAACCGTAAAGTTTTAACCAGATATTTAACAGCTATTCAATTTTAATAGGTAAGGTGGAAACGCGACCCATTCTTCTACAACTATTATGGAAATTTCACTTAGATAATGTTCAAAATTAATTGCACCGAGAATTAAACAAGTTAATTCTACAGTGCACTCCCACTCGAATCAACATCTCTCATAATTGATTGTGAGTGATTAAAGAGCCACATTTCCATTCAACTCCATTGTTCGAGATGAACGCTGATGGCGTGAACTTCAATTTGTAGGCAAACTTGCGAATCACATCTCCATGTGACTCTTGTTCATCTTACGACGCGTGTGATTCGAGCTCAAGACGATCCTACCATGAACATCAAGATAACCAAGTGATCTTGCTGCGAGGTCTGACCTCACCCGCCTTACACCCGTACAATCGTTCGTACCCATGTAGATCATGGCGCACCTCGAAAGGAAGGATGCTGTGACGGTGCTACACTTGGGAGAATACTAAGTACTTGATATTTTTGTGAGAGATCACCCTAATAAAAGCGACTACTGCGCAATCAATAAGGGTGCATCATCAGGGATAAACATCTCAGGCAATTCATAATAGCATGATATGGTATAGTCCTTTCTGATGGAGAAGTCTTTCATTTCTTCGTCTTCATCATTCGCGTCGGTGTTCACCTTTGTGAAAATTGCCACCACCTTGTCGATGCACTAGATAATATTGCTATCTTTATAGCTAATAAAATAAGTGCATTACTTAAGGTTGACACGCAGGTCATTAAAGTGACAATCATATGGCTCCAACCATCATGCCGAATCATGACACGCAGGTCATGTTTATCAATTTACATAATATAGTCATCTCATACATAATCGATATTACGAACATTGCTATACCACATCATATGCACATGCAAACCATCCTGCAAAACCAAGTTAGATGCCTCTAATCGGTTCATGCAAAAAACTTGTTTTACATGGCTTCTAAGGTTTCGAAACAAGCCGAAGCTACCAACGTCCATCATCAAGCATGATAATCCAAGTCGCTAGATTAACATCACGGGGTGTATGAAACACGAGATAATAAAATCTCGAGCCCCATACTGAACTTCGTCATACGCATGACCCTCGTGTAGATCATGTCTACATTGCCCTTTCGTCTGAAAAATTTCATCTTTCTTTTTAACTATGGTGGAATTCAATGAACTGTTAGCACTTCGTTGATCAATCAGGATCGCGGATTGCCAGAACAGTGAAACTCCAGCATGCTATTATCAAGATCAGAAATAAGCAAATTCCAGGGAAGCAACAAGAACATTGGGTAATAGATTTCATCTACTACCCGCACAAATAATTTTTAGTAACAGAACTCATCTACTACCTAATTTTATTGTGCAACACCCATACATCTCTATGTATTCTAAATCACAACCTGCATCGACGCATAGAACGTCTCTTGATGCCAATGTAGGGGAACGCAACAGAAAACAAAAAATTCCGACCTACGCACCAGCCCACGACCACTGTGGAGACTACATACAAGGTTTGATCATTTTCGTTACCGACTCGTAGCGCAGTAGAAGTAGAGTCGATGACGATCGGCGGTGTAGATCCCCGCAGCTAGGAATTACAACCTCCCAATGGGAGGCGGTCGAACAGTCCCCCGGACGGTGTCGCAGACAGCCCTTCGGGAGGACCTTCTAAACTCGGACGGTCACTCGGACAGCCCTTCGGGAGGATCCTCGAATGACGGACAGTCACTCGGACAGCCCTTCGGGAGGCACTCTCGAACTAAGAGCGAAACTACAATCTGTCTATAGAGTTGCACACACACGGAGTCATCTATACGGCAGGGCTTCGCCATCTAGAAATAGTTCCTATCGGAACCCAGACAGCCTTTCGGCACTACGAAACTATTTCGTGGCAGGGAGAGAGAATGCCAGATCGCGCATGGCTTGAGTGAGGGAGTTGGAGTGGAGTTGCAGAGAACCTCTCCTACTCCTTATATAGTGGTGGAAGGGGTGGAGGGGGATGAAATTTCAGCCCACTAACACATGGTGAAAACATGTTCCCACAAAACAAGGAGAACATGTTCCCACCAAATGAGGGGAAAACATGTTCCCTTGTCCATGGTGCTCCAACATGGGGCCCCACCACCTCCCAACACTTCCCACCATTTGTGGAGGCTGCTCCCACCATGGGCACCCCAACACCTTTTGTCCAGCCACAAGGGGCTTCCCCGCAAAGGGGAGGTGCCGCGAAACAGACCCCACGAGTCGTGGGATATTGTCCCCTCACGTTGGGACAAGATGTTTTCCATGACTATTACTTTTGAAAAATTCCGAAAGGTCCCAGAACATTTTTGGCACCCTGTAAATTTATCTGGACATGCCCCGGAACATTTTCGGTATGGTGATTTAATTTAAAACCAACTTCGTTTACCCGGTAAACAATTCCGGCAGCTCCGAAACTATTTTTTGGCTTTTCTCCGAAAAAAATCGAGAAATTACCAGACCAATCTAGCAACCTCCAAAACATTCCTGGTGCTTGCCGAAATTTTTTAAGATCAATGGTTTTATCCGAAACAACTTTTCGGTTTTACCGAAACTTTTTCGGTGTTCTCTCCGGAACATTTTCGTTGTCTCCGAAACTTTTTCAGTGAGTTTCTCTCGAACCACTTGTCTAGTATTCAGCAGATATATGACCCTTAAGTGTGTGAACCTATAGGTTCGATGATGTATAGACATGACCGGAATATCTTTCCGATCAGTGATTAGCATCGGAGCCATGGACACCCATATTGACCCCTATACCCACATGAATGAATTTTTGAGTGAACCTCCAGTTGGAGTGTGCTATTCCCGTTGCTTCATCATATATTAGAAATACCTGAGGTGAGACATGTTGGCATCCCCGTGGATCAACAACTTGTCCACTATGCCAGTTACCTCGTTACCGGTATTGTTCTCTTTTCTCGTTCCCGTGTTCCGGCATCCTCATGATCAAATCACAAAGTGTCTGGGCAGACGACGATGGATACCGTAACACCGAGAGGGCCCAGAGATATCTCTCCATCGTCGGAGGAGCAAATCCCAATCTTGAGCTATCAAGTTACTTGACATACTTTTCCATGAACCCGCAAGCCGCCGTAATAGCGACCCATTTACGGATGACGTTTAACAAACCCCAAACTTCATGAAGCAAGCATGAAGAAACTCGGTACTCTCATGGTATAAGGAATCATGCGAACGTTAACCATCTATGTGTTATAAACCATTAACTTGTGAGAATGCATCTCATAGCATAACATCAATTCAGGTTGAGTCAACACAAATGTTCTTCTAACATTGTGCCCTCAAAGTTGCTGGCAGACATGCCCATGATAAGGAAAACAGAACCATCATGCAACACTTGAGCTAGTCTTAGAGGCTAGACTAGGAATACATTTTACCGTTTATTAACCCACACGTGCATATGAGTCTTCCTCCGAGCCTCATGGTTATTGCAGACTCGAGAACCATAGTAGTTATAGCATGGAACATAAACCTAATTATGAACAGGGAGATATCAATAACATTTATTATTACCTCTAGGGCATATCTCCTACAGATGCTTCTCCAATTTCTTAATGCTTTGCCCGATCACGCTCTAAAGTAAAATGAAATGCTTGATATCTTCTATAATGGACTAACTGATGCTTCTAGGGACTTGCTAGATAGTTGTGTTGGTTGTGTTTTCAGGGAACAAACTATTGAACAAGCTGAGGAACTATTGAACAATATATTGAAGAATTATAATGTTTGGACTCTCCCTGAACCACCGCTTGTACCCACTCCGAAGAAGAGGGGTATCTTATTTCTCAGTCCTGAAGATATGCAAGAGGCAAAGAAATGTATGAAGGAAAAAGGTATTAAAGCTGAGGATGTTAACAATTTACTACCTATTGAAGAAATACATGGTCTTGACACACCAGCACCTCCACAGGTGGTAGAGGTAAATTCTTTATTAAAGTTTGACGAAGGTGACATCCCTTACAATAAACATCCTAGTTAATGCTTATATGAGTTTGATAACTACATTAGGAAACAAGATCATTTCAAAGCAAATGTTCCGAAACAACTGAATAATTCTGATATGATTGCTTGCTTGAGTGACTTGTTATTTGGAATCAATAATTATGTTAGAGGTGTAGGAAAAGATGCCTCTATGGTTCAAACTCAGTTAGAACAAGTTGCTAAATCTCAAAGAGAATTGCTTAATGAAATGAATAATAATGTGAATGATCATGCTATTAGAGTAGTGACTAGAGGAGGTACAATGACCCAAGAACCTCTTTATCCCAAAGGTCATCCTAAAAGAATTGAACAAGAATATCAAGGAATTAATGTTGATGCACCTAGTCCTTCTAAAAATAAAAATAAAAATAAAAATGGTAGGACTTTACACGCTTCTAATGAACTTGAGATAGAAAAACCTCCTGATGATTATAATGTTTTCTCTATTTCAGATGCTGAAACTCAATCTGGTAATGAACATCCACCTAGTGATAATTATAATGATAGTGATGTTCATGAAGATGCTCAACCAAGTAATGATAAAAAAACAGATAATGATATAGAAATAGAACCTGCTGTTGATCTTGATAACTCACAACCTAAAAATAAACGGTAGAAATAAAAAAGACTTTGTGGCTAGAAAACATGGTAAAGAAAGAGAGCCATGGGTTCAGAAACCCATGCCTTTTCCACCTAAACCATATAAGAAAAAAAGATGATGAAGAATATGAACGCTTTGCTCAAATAATTAGGCCAGTGTTTTTGCACACCCACTTAACAGATATCTTAAAGATGCCCCATATACTAAATACATGAAAGACATCATCACTAATAAAAGAAAGACACCTGAAGTTGAAATCTCCACCATCCTCGCTAATTATTCTTGTAAGGATGGAGTGCCTAAAAAACCTGGAGATCCTGGAATACCAACTATACATTGCTGCATCAAAAGAAATTATGTCAAAACTGCTTTGTCTGATTCGGGAGCTCGTGTTAGTGTTATGCCTTTCTCTTTATATAAAAGACTTGATTTGAGTAAGCTCATACCTACTGAAATATCTTTGCAAATGGCTACCAACTCAACTGGCATACCTATCGGTATTTGTTAGGATGTGCTAGTTGTAGTTGCAA
This sequence comes from Hordeum marinum, assembly GCA_022496015.1. Taxonomy (NCBI): domain Eukaryota; kingdom Viridiplantae; phylum Streptophyta; class Magnoliopsida; order Poales; family Poaceae; genus Hordeum; species Hordeum marinum. Next base: position 32,463,418 of record CM039676.1, read on the forward strand.
ATGTTACTATCTTAACAGACTTTGTTATTCTTGAGATGCCCGAGGATGACAACATGTCGATTATCCTTGGTAGGAACTTTTTGAATACGGTAGGGGCTGTTATTGATTGCAATAAAAGCAAAGACACATTTCATATCAATGGTAATACTGTAGGGGCTGTTATTGAAAATTCTCTGACACTCACTATTGGAACTTTTCATCTACCTCTACCTACTACCGAAAAGAAATATCATATAATTATGGTTGGGGATATGCATATCCATGTTGAGGTAACTTAGTGTTTTACAAAAGTTATTCGGTTTCATGCTAATCGAAAGTGGTTGTTAACAAGACTTGATCAACCTGATTAATGAATCATTTTTGAGAGGTATGAAGTTGATGAGTTAGTAGACACAACCTTCTGTATCCACTTTTTGTATTTGATTTTTCTTATTTAAATAAAATAAAATGCCTTATTCATCGTGTTTTCTGATTGCCCCGTGCAATAAAAAAATGACCGAAAAATAAAATTTCTCGGAATGTCCTGAAAATTTAACATGATTTTTTCCTGAATATTTCTGAAGTTCTGGTGCAAATAATATAAGAGGGGGGTGCACCTGGTGCCCACAAGACAGCAGGGCACACCAGCAATCCTAGGCGCACCCTAGTGGGTTGTGGTACCCACGTGTGTTCCCTCACTTATGTCTTTAGACCATGTAATCTCCTACCTCTAGAAAATATCACTATCTCTCTCTCTCTCGGTTTCTTGCTCACAAACCCATGGATTATGATCTCTTTGCTCAAAGCTCCATTTCCGAAACTGTTATGGGGGATTGCGTCTTGGTATGTGACTCTCCCATTGCTGCAATTAGTTTTGGTTTAGTGGTTTATTTTCATAATAATTAGCTACTCTTGGTGTTGTTGTAGATGAGCTTGCATGTTGAATTGTTAGATATCTAAGTAGTTTGGATTCTTGATATAGCCTCTAGACACCCTTATGAGTAGTTGCTATCAATCATATTAAGTTTCATTGAAAAAGTTTCAGAAAATTGTTTGTAGAAATAAGATAATTTTTTTTAGGAAGTACTGCTCCAAGAGGCATGCTAAATGTGTCATTGGGGAATTGTCGGACAATGACCTTAACACTCCGAGTAAGGCGGAAGTGCGGCCGTGAGAATGGCCACATAACCCCTTTATGGAGCAGGCCGGGTTCCATCAACTTTCTCGCACAGAAGTGTGACCAGCACCACATACTTACAAATTCCTTTGTGCAAAGTTTTCATTTTCTGAGTGAGAATAATTCGCCTCAGGGGTAGTTTAATCTATATGTTGAAACTTATCAGATAACGCTTACTGACTTTTGTGACATATGTATGATTCCTTCTGACGGGGAATTAAGAGATCATATACCAGCATAGTTTGAGGACTTTCTCCTCACTTTGACAGTGAGTGATGAAAGAGGCGTGTTCAATGCCACTCCTACCAGTCTGTAGTTTCCTTCCGTGCACTACTTTGCTTTATTCATCACGAAGTGTTTAACTGCTCGGGAGAAGGTCAGTGCACTCATTGCCCCTGACCTAGCTATTTTACATCGTGCACTAATGATCGTACCTCTAGCCTAGGGGCTATTATTGCACGTCGCCTACACCTTCATAGGATTAAGGGCAAGATACACGGTGGTATTTATGCTACTTGTTTAGCGAGTCATTTTAATGTTCAGATACTCCCACTTGACTATCCTTTGCCAAAGGTTTAACTAGATCACAAGCCGTTGCAGGATCACCAATTTACTGATGCGGATCATTCTTTTGATAACATTTGCTACAACTTAGTATTCAAGGTTGAAACCTGTGATATTATGTCGTTGCCTCCACCTGCTCTGTTTGATTCTACTGCCAGGAACGGATACAAGATCATGCCAGAGGACATTACAACCTACCCAGACAACATGACAGCGGCCGAGGATGAGCCCAAAAGTGAGAAGCTCATGTGTCGTCGCCACTGCACTTCAACTTAGGACTCGATGTCTATTACAGATCGTGATTACCAAGCTAGGCCAAAGGCCTAAGTTTGGGGGAGTACGTATTTCCACCAAAATTATATTCATGTCCCCACATTTCATTCCAGTTGTTGGTGTCCACAGTTTTTCATTGTATTATCCATGCTAGATTTATTTTCTTGATTTCTTTTTGTGTGTTAGAAAAAACAAAAATATTTATTTATTTTTGTCGTTTTTTATCCATAGTTTAATTAGTTCTAGTATTAAAACAAAACACAAAAAGATTTATTGTTTCTTCATTTCCTTGTTGGGAGTTCTCACGTGTAAATAGTTTTTCTTGTTTTTGTTTTTCTTTCTTTAATTTTCTTCCTTCAATAAAAACTAAACGCCAAATATATTTGAGCGTGTTTCTCTGCAATTCTCTTCCTATTATTGAGTCATATCAAGGAGAAGACCACGATGAAAGTGTTGAGTGTCTCTCATATGCACCACTGTTGATCTAACAAAGAGCGTATATTACTTTGTCTTCTCCTCTTGAATAAAATGATTGCGGATTCCAGCTTAGTCGACGACATTCTTGCACTATTATTATTTTCATATTATTCGGCCATGCAAAAGTAAAGGCAATAATGATGATTTTTGATGAAGTGATTGTGGCAGAGAGAACCGGGCATGAATTCAACTTGTTTTAGTTTTTGTAAATATGTTTAGCCTAGTATCCATGATTTAGCATATTATGATTGAACATGTTCGCAATGCCAGTTAGAGATTATAGTTGCTCATGCCATGCTTAAGTATCTAGGAGTGGATACTGATTTATCTTGGATGTCAACATGCATTAAAATTGTTGTAATTTAATATGATGATACAATATCGCTACAAGAATAAGCTATTTTGCCGACATGAATGTTCTTTGCCGTGAGCTTATTGTCGGGGCAAACGAAAAGGCTTATTTGCCATTAGGGGGAGATGTTAAAGAAAGGAAGACGTCAAACGGATGCTTTGTCGTCAGTGAGCTGAAGGGATGACGGCAAAGATAGATAAATGCTGACGGCAAAAACACAAGACGGCAAATGGGCACTTTGCCGTCAATGGTTTGGTTGGCTCACTGTAAAGGATGGACACATGTCCTATCTGAAATCCGGTAACGGTGTCGTGGCTTTGCCGTCATGTTTTTCAAAAGCAGACGACAAAATTAAGTGCTTTTCCATCTCTTAATTTTAGGCAGACTACAAAGAAGAAACATAGTCACGCGGATCGACCACGCGGATCAATGACATGGCAGCATTAGATCGGTTCACCCCACCAAATGATTGATCACGGGTGCTGCTACCTCTTGAGCTTTGCGTTGGTTTCCCTTGAAGGGGAAAGGGTGATGCAACGAAGTAGATAAGTATTTCCCTCAGTTGTTTAGAACCAAGGTATCAATCTAGTAGGAGGAACAAGCAATTCACCAATGGGGCACCTACACAAACAATCAAACTCTTGCACACAATGCTATAAAGGGGTTGCCAATCCCTTCACGATTATTTGCAAGGATTATATACGATAGATATAGATGTAAACGAGAACGGAAATTAAAAGGTAAGTAAATTGCATCAAAGTATTTTTGGAATTTTTGGTTTATAGATCTGAAAGTATATTATGGAAAGTAGACCTGGGGGCCATAGGTTTCACTAGAGGCTTCTTTCTCGAAGTAAAATCTCATCGTGGGTAAACAAATTACTGTCAAGCAATTGATAGAAAAGGGAATAATAATGTAGTTATCCAAGGCAATGATCATGCATATAGGCATCTCGTACATATCAAGTAGACCCAAATGATTCTACATCTACTACTATTACTCCACACATCGACCGACTCCTGCTAGAGTATTAAGTTCATGAAGAATAGAGTAACGCATTAAGAAAGATGACATGATGTAGAGGGATAAACACAAAAAATATGATGAAACCCCATCTTTCTACCCTTGATGGCAACAATACAATACATGCCTCTCTACCCCTACTATGTCACTGGGTGAGGACAGCACAAGATTGAACCCAAAACCAAGCACTTATCTCATTGCAAGAATTACCAATCTAGTTGGCCAAACCAAACTAATAACTTGAAGAGACTTACAACGATTGAAATCATGCAAATAAGAATTAAGAGGAGATTCAAATTAGATTCATTGATAATCTGAACATAAACTCACAACTCATCGGATCTTGACAAACACACCACAAAACAGGGTTACATCGGATACATCTCCATGAAGATCATGAAGATCATGGTATTGAAGATCAAAGAGAGATAAGAAGCCATCTAGCTACTAGCTATGGACCCGTAGGTCTCTGTTGGAATACTCACGCATCATCGGAGGGGCAATGGAGTTGATGTAGATTCCCTCCGTGATCGAAACCCCCTTCGGTAGATTACCGGAAATGGCTCCAAGATTAGATCTCTCGGGAACGGAGGCTTCTGGCAGCGGAAAACTATTTGCGTGCCTACCTTTGATGTTGGGAGAATATTTGGGAATTTATAGGCTAAAGATTATGGTTAAGAGACCTACCGGGAGATGACAAGCCTGCTAGGCGCGGCCAGGGGGGCCCACACCTAAAGACTTCTAGCTCCCTGGCAGGGGCCCTGCCATGCACTCCAAGCCTGGTTGATTTGTTTCCTTCCAGAAAAATTCCTTCAGAAGGTTTTATTCCGTTTGGACTCTGTTTAATATTCCATATTTGTAAAACTCAAAAACAAGGAAAAAAATAGAAACTCGCACTAGGCTCTAGTTTAATAGGTTAGTCCTAAAAATAATATAAAATAGCATATTAATGCGTATAAAACATCCAAAACAGATAATATAATAGCATGCCATCATCAAAGATTATAGATACATTGGAGACATATCAACATCCCCAAGCTTAATTCCTGATCGTCCTCGAGTAGGTAAATGATAAAAACATAATTTTTGATGTGGACTGCTACCTAACATATTTATCCATGTAATATTCTCTATTGTGGCATTAATATTCAGATCCATAAGACTCAAAACAAAAGCCTAATATTGATATAAAAACAATAACGTTTAAAGCATACTACAAAAGCAATTGTATCTCTTCAAAATATAATGGAAAAATAAAGTTATCCCTACAATATCATATGGTCTGGCTATGCTCCATCTTCCCCACACAAAGTATTTATATCATGCACAACCACAATGAAAAGTCAAACAATTGTTTTCATACCTCTATGTTCTCAAACCTTTTCAACTCTCACACAATACATGAGCGTGAGATATAGATATAGCACTATAGGTGGAATAGAATATGGTGGAGGTGGTCAAGGAAAGGGAGAAGATAGTCTTACATCAACTAGTGTATCAACGAGCTATGGATATGCAAATTAGATATCAATGTGAGTGAGTAGGGATTTCCATGCAATGTTTTCCCTAGAGCTATAAGTATATGAAAGCTCAAAAGGGAACCAAGTAGATGTGCATCATGAAGGAAAATTCTACTAGTTATATGAAAGTAACAAAATAGGAGATTCTGTATCATGAAGATCATGGTGCTACTTTGAAGCACAAGTGTGGAAAAACGTAGTAGCAATGTCCCTTCTATCTTTTCTCTCACTTTTTTGGTGGACATCAAAGGCCTCTTTTATTTTTTTATTTGGGCTTCGCTGGCCTCTTTTTTTCTCTCATAAAGTCTGGAATCTCATCCCCACTTGTGATGGAATCATAGCTTCCATCATCCTTTCCTCACATGGAACATGCTCTAATAATGATAATCATCACACTTTTATTTACTTACAACTCAAAAGAAAATTACAACTCGATACCTAAGACAAAATATGACTCTATATGCAACATGGAAGTGATGGTGCAACTCATAAAACGAAACAATGGAACGTGCATCGCAATATATCTAGGAATGGCGATGGTAATGCCATAATAGGTAGGTATGGTGGTTGTTTTGAGGAAATATATTTGGTGGCTGTTGTGAGGAAGGTATATGGTGGCTGTTTTGAGGAAGGTGTTTGTTGTAGCGGCGAAAGTTGCGCGATACTAGAGAAGCTAGCAAAGGTGGAAGTGTGAGAGTGCGTATAATTCATGGACTCAACATTAGTCATAAAGAACTCATATACTTATTGCAAAAGTCTATTAGTCATTGAAGCAAAGTATTAAATGCATGATCCTAGGGGAGAGGATGGTAGGAGTCAACCATCGCCGCGGTCCCGACCCTCACACAAAGGTCGACAATCTATAAACAAGTCATGCTCCCACTTCCTTACATAACGGTTCATCATACATGCATGCTATGGGAATCACAAACCTTTACACAAGTGTTTTTAACAAATCACAATGACTTCCTAACATTACTCTTAACATTACCATCTTTATATCTCAAAAGTATATGCAAGGAATCAAACTGCTCATAAATACTCAATGCACTTAATATGGAAGTATTTAATGTATCCCTCTTGGATGCCTATCATATTAGAACTAAATTCATAACTTAGACCAATTACATGTTGTTTAGAGACTCTCAAAAGAATATAAGTGAGGTACGAGAGTTCAATTATTTCTATAAAATTCTAACACCACCATGCTCTAAAAGATATAAGCGAATCACATAGAGCAAAATTGCCTAACTCAAAAGATATAAGTGAAGCACATAGAGCATTCTAACAAATTCATGATTCCATGTGTCGTTCTCAAAGAAATGTGTGTAGTAAGGATGATTGTGCCAAACTAACAAGGAAAGACTCACATCATACAAGGCGCTACAAGCAAAACACATATCATGTGGTGAACAAAAATATAGGCTCAAGTAAATTTACCGATGGATTGAAGACGAAAGAGAGTATGCCTTTCGGGGCATACCCAAGCATAGGCTCTTTGGCATCCTTGAATATGTCTTGGGCATCCCCAAGATTTGGCTTTTGCCACTCCTTATTCCATAGTCCAACAAATCTTTACCCAAAACTTGAAAACTTCACAACACAAAACTTAACAGAAAAGTCGTGAGATCCGTTAGTATAAGAAAATAAATCACCATTTTAGGTGTTGTTGTGAACTCATTCTTTATTTATATTGGTGTTATACCCGCCGTATTCTAACTTCTCCATGGTTCATACCCCATTATGCAACCCAAAGATTCATTAAAATAGGCTAACAACTCAAAGAAAACAGAATCTGTCAAAAACAGAACGGTCTGTAGAAATCTGAAAACTTCATATACTTCTGTAACTCATTTGACGCTTTGAAAAATTTAGAAACTTCTTGGACTGAGCGCAAAAGTTTTTGTTTTTCAGCAAGATCAAATCAACAACTACCATAGATCACCCCAAAGGTTTTACTTGGCTCAAACAGTAATTAAAACACCAAAAAACAATTAATACATAAGTAATAATGTGGGAAACACTCTAAAAAATAAGCAAAAACAGAACACAAAAATAAAATTGGGATGCCTCCCAAAAAGCGTTATTGTTTAATGCCCCTAGCTAGGCATAACGATTTCAATGATGCTCACATAAAAAGTAGTAATTGAGATATGCAATAGAGCATCAATAATAGCATGAAAAACACATTTAATTCTAACACACTTCCTATGCATAGGGATTTTCTGAGCAAACAATTTATGGGAGCAAGAATGAACTAGCATAGGAAGGCAAACAAGCATAACCTCAAAACCTTGAACACATAGAGAGGAAACTTGATATTATTGCAATTCCTACAAGCATTTGTTCCTCCCTCATAATAAATTTTATTAGCATCATGAAGCAATTGAACAATTTAACTATCACATAAATCATTCTTTTCATGATCAATTATAGTATACGTGTCATCAGCAAAACTTGGGGAATAAAGAATATCATATTCATCAAGGCTAGCATCCCCAAACTTGTAGTTTTGCATATCATTAGCATCATGGATATTCAAAGAATTCATACTAACAACATGAAAATCATTATTTTCATGCAAGGACCTATCATGAATCTCCTTACCAATTTCTTCTTTCAACACTTCATCAAAAATTTCAGATTCATGATTTTCAAACAAAACTTCATAGAGATAATCAAGTGGGCTCAACTCACTAGAAATTGGTTCATAATTTGGTCTTTTGAAAAGATTAGAAAGTGGATGAGGATCCACATCAATATATTTTTAGCAAGCAAAGATGCAAGCAAATAGAATGCACATGGCAACACAAGCAAACATAGCAATGGAAAGGCGAACGGAAGAAGGGCAAATAAAAAGGCAATTCTTTTTGGTGTTTGCTGAAAATCGTTTTAGAAGTGAGGGAGAGGAAAACGAGAGGAAAATGGCAAATGATATAAATGCAATAGACGAGTTTGTGATGGGTACTTTGTAGGCTTGTTGTGTATCCTCCCCAGTAAGGGCGTGAGAAATCCTTCCTGCTACTTCTTGAGATTGCGTTGGTTTTCCCTTGAAGAGGAAACGGTGATGCAGCGAAGTAGATAATTATTTCCCTCACTTGTTTAGAAACAAGGTATCAATCCAGTAGGAGGAACAAGCAATTCAACAATGGACGCACCTACACAAACAATCAAACTATTGCACCCAAAGCTATAAAGGGGTTGTCAATCCCTTCACGATTATTTGCAAGGATTAGATCCGATAGAGACAGATGTAAACGAGAACGCAAAGTAAAAGGTAAATAAATTGCAGAAAAGTATTTTTGGTTTATATATCTGAAAGTAAATTATGGAAAGTAGACCCGGGGGCCATAGGTTTCACTAGAGGCTTCTCTTTCGAAGGAAAGTATCATGGCGGGTAAACAAAATACTATCAAGGAATTGATAGAAAAGCGAATAATCATGTAGTATCCAAGGCAATGTTCATGCATATAGCAATCACGTTAGTATCAAGTAGACCGAAACGATTGTGCATCTACTACTATTACTCCACACATAGACTAACTCCTGCCTACATCTAGAGTATTAAGTTCATGAAGAACAGAGTAACGCATTAAGAAAGATGACATGATGTAGAGGGATTAAGTCAAGCAATATGATGGAAACCCCATATTCTTAGCCTTGATGGAAACAATACAATACATGCATCGCTACCCCTACTATTCCACTGAGTGAGGACAACGAAAGATAGAACCCAAAACCAAGCACTTCTCCCATTACAAGAATTAACAATCTAGTTGGCCAAACCAAACCAATAACCTCGAAGAGACTTACAAGGATACGAAATCATGCAAATAAGAATTAAGAGGAGATTCAAATAAGATTCATGGATAATCTGAACATAAACTCACAATTCATCAGATCTCCATGAAAAGAGGGTTACATCGGATAGATCTCCATGAAGATCATGAAGAACATGGTATTGAAGTCTAAGAGAGAGAAGAATCCATCTAGCTACTATCTATGGACCCGTAGGTCTGTGGTGGACTACTTGCAGATCATCGGAGGAGCAATGTAGTTGATGTAGATGCCCTCCGTGATCGAACCCCCCTTTGATAGATTACCGAAAAAGGCTCCAAGATTGTATCTCTCGGGAACGGAGGCTTCTGGCGGTGGAAAAGTATTTGCGTGGCTCTCTTTGATGTTGAGGGAATATTTGGGAATTTATAGGCCAAAGATTAGGGTTAGGAGACCTCCGAGTGATTACAAGCCTGTTAGGCGCGGCCAGGGGGGCCGTGCCAAGCAGGCATATGGCTCCCTGGCAGGGGCCCTGCCTTGTACTCCATGCCTGGTTGATTTGTTTCCTTCCGTAAAAATTCCTTCCAAAGGTTACATTCCGTCTGGACTCCGTTTAATATTCCATATCTACAAAACTCAAAAACAAGGAAAAAACAGAAACTAGCAATAGGCTCTAGATTAATAGGTTAGTCCCAAAAATAATATAAAATGGAATATTGATGCATATAAAACATACAAAATAGATAATATAATAGCATGCCATCATCAAAAATTATAGATACATTGGAGACGTATCAACATCCCCAAGTTTAATTCATGCTTGTCCTCGAGTAGGTAAATGATAAAAACATATTTTTTATGTGGAGTGCTACCTAACATATTTATCCATGTAATATTCTCTATTGTGGCATGAATATTCAGATCCATAAGACTCAAAACAAAAGCTTAATATTTATATAAAAACAATAACGTTTCAAGCATACTAGAAAAGCAATTGTATCTCTTCAAAATATAATAGCAAAATAAAGTTATCCCTACAATATCATATGGTTTGGGTATGCTCCATCTTCCCCACACAAAGTATTTATATCATGCACAACCATGATGAAAAGTCAAGCAATTGTTTTCACACCGTTATATTCTCAAACCTTTTCAACTCTCATGCAATACATGAGCGTGAGCCATGGATATAGCACTATAGGTGGAATATAATATGGTGGAGGTTGTCAAGGAAAGGGAGAAGATAGTCTCACATCAACTAGGCGTATCAAGGGACTATGGAGATGTCCATTAATAGATGTCAATGTGAGTGAGTAGGGATTGCCATGCAACGTATGCACCAGATCTATAAGTATTTGAAAGCTCAAAAATGAACTAAGTGGACGTGCATCATGAAGGAAAATTCCACTAGTTATATGAAAGTGACAAAATAGGAGACTCTCTATCATGAAGATCATGGTGGGTATCCAAGGCCTCTTTTATTTTTTTATTTGGGCTTCGCTGGCCTTTTTTTTCATAAAGTCTGGAATCTCACCCCCACTTGTGAGGGAATCATAGCTTCCATCATCCTCTACTCACATGGTACATGCTCTAATAATGATAATCATCACACTTTTATTTACTTACAACTCAACAGAAAATTACAACTCGATACCTATGACAAAATATGACTCTATATGCAATATGGAAGTGATGGTGCAAGTCATAAAAGGAAACAGTGGCTGTTGCATGGAAATATATCTCGGAATGGCAATGGAAATGCCATAATAGGTAGGTATGGTGGCTGTTTTGAGGAAATATATATGGTGTCTATTGTGAGGAAGGTATATGGTGGCTGTTTTGAGGATGGTGTTTGTTGTACCAGCAAAAGTTGCGCGGTACTAGAGAGGCTAGCAAAGGTGGGAGGGTGAGAGTGCGTATAATCCATGGACTCAACATTAGTCGTAAAGAACTCACATACTTATTGCAAAATTCTTTTAGTCATGGAAGCAAAGTAATAAACGCATTCTCCTAGGGGAGAGGTTGGTAGGAGTTAACCATCGCGCGCTCCCAACCCTCACACAAAGGTCGACAATCTATAAACAAGTCATGCTCCGACTTCCTTACATAACGGTTCACCATACGTGCATGGTACAGGAATTACAAACCTTTACACTAGTATTTTTACCAAATCACAATTACTTCCTAACATGACTCTTAACATTACCATCTTTATATCTCAAAACTTTATGCAAGGAATCAAACTTCTCATAAATACTCAATGCACTTAATATGGAAGTTTTTATTATATCCCTCTTGGACGCCTATCATATTAGGACTAAATCCATAATCTGGACAAATTACCATGCTGTTTAGGGACTCCCAAATAATATAAGTGAGGTACGAGAGTTCAATTATTTCTATAAAACGCAAACACCACCATGCTCTAAAATATATAAGTGAAGCACATAGAGCAAAATTGCCTAACTCAAAAGATATAAGTGAAGCACATAGAGCATTCTAACAAATTCACGATTCATCATGTCCTTCTCAAAATAATGTGTGCAGCAAGGATGATTGAGGTAAACTAACAAGCAAAGACTCATATCATACAAGGGGCTCCAAGCAAAACACATATCATGTGGTGAATAAAAATATAGGCTCAAGTAAATTTACCGATGGATTCAAGACAAAAGAGGGGATGCCTTCTGGGGCATACCCAAGATTAGGACCTTTGGCATTGTTGAATATGTTTTGGGGTGCCTTGGGCATCCACAAGCTGAGGCTTTTGCTACTCCTTATTCCATAGTCCATCAAATCTTTACCCAAAACGTGAAAACTTCACAACACAAAACTTAACAGAAAAGTCGTGAGATCCATTAGTATAAGAAAATAAATCACCACTTTATGTACTGTTGTGAACTCATTATTTATTTATATTGGTGTTATAACTACCATATTCTAACTTCTCCATGGTTCATACCCCATGATACAACCCAAAGATTCATCAAAATAGACTAACAACTCAAAGAAAACAGAATGTGTCAAAAATAGAACGGTCTGTAGGAATCTGAAAACTTCGTATACGTATGTAACTCATTTTTTTTACAAACATTAGGAAAACCTGGGAAATTTGTACAGAATATCATATTCATCAAGGCTAGCATCCCCAAACTTGAGGTTTTGCATATCACTACAATCATGGATATTCAGAGAATTCATACTAACAACATCAAAATCGTTCTTTTCATTCAAGGACCTTTCATGAATCAAGTGGACTCAACTCACTAGAAATTGGTTCGTAATTTGGTCTGTTGAAAAGATTAGCAAGTGGATGAGGATCCATATCAATATATTTTTAGCAAGCGAAGATGCAAGCAAATAGAAGGCACATGGCAACACAAGCAAACATAGCAACAAAAAGGCGAACGGAAGAAGGCGAATAAGAAGGAAAATCTTCCTTGTATTTTCTGAAAATCGTTTTAGAAGTGGGAGAGAGGAAATCGAGAGGAAAATGGGAAATAATGTAACTGCAAGAGATGAGTTTGTGATGGGTACTTTGTAGGCTTGTTGTGTATCCTCCCCGGCAACGGCGCCAGAAATCCTTCCTGCTACCTCCTGAGCTTGCGTTTGTTTTACCTTGAAGAGGAAAGGGTGATGCAAAAAAGTAGATAATTATTTCCCTCAGTTGTTGACAACCAAGGTATCAATCTAGGAGGAACAAGCAATTCACCAATAGATGCACGTACAAAAAAATTCAAAATCTTGCACCCAACGCTATAAAGGGGTTGTCAATCCCTTCACGATTATTCGCAAGGATTAGATCCGATATAGATAGATGTAAACGAGAACGGAAAGTACTTTTGGTATTTTTGGTTTATATATCTGAAAATATATTACGGAAAGTAGACCCGAGGGGCATAGGTTTTACTAGAGGCTTCTCTCTCGAAGGATAATATCATCGTGGGTAAACAAATTACTGCCAAGCAATTGATAGAAAAGCGAATAATCATGTAGTTATCCAAGGAAGTGATCATAAATATAGGAATCACATTCGTATCAAGTAGACCGAAATGATTGCGCATCTACTACTATTACTCCACACATCGACCGACTCCTGCATGCATCTAGAGTATTAAGTGCATGAAGAACAGAGTAACGCATTAAGAAAGATGACATGATGTAGAGGGATAAACTCAAAAAATATGATGAAAACCCCATATTTTTACCCTTGATGGCAACAATACAATACGTGCCTTGCTACCCCTACTATGTCACTAGGTGAGGATACTGCAAGATTGAACCCAAAACCAAGCACTTCTCCCATTGCAAGAATTACCAATCTAGTTGGCCAAACCAAACCAATAACTCGAAGAGACTTACAAGGATATGAAATCATGCAAATAAGAATTCAGAGGAGATGCAAATAAGATTCATGGATAATCTGAACATAAACACGCAATTCATCGGATCTTGACAAACACACCACAAAGAAGGGTTACATCGGATAGATCTCCATGAAGAGCATGAAGAACATGGTATTGAAGATCAATAACAGAGAAGAAGCCATCTAGCTACTAGCTATGGACCCGTAGATCTGTCGTGGAGTACTCACGTATCATCGGAGGGGCATTGTATTTGATGTAGATGCCCTTCATGATCGAAACCCCCTCTGGCAGATTACCGGAAAAGGCTACAAGATTGGATCTCTGGAGAACGGAGGCTTCTGGCGGCGGAAAAGTATTTTTGTGGATCCCTTTGATGTTGGGGGAATATTTGGGAATTTATAGGCCAAAGATTAGGGTTAGATGACCTGCCGGGAGACAACAAGCCTGCTAGGCGTGGCTAGGGGCGGGCCCGCGCTTAGCAGGCTTGTGGCTCCCTTGTAGGGGCCGTCTCGTGCACACCAAGCCTGGTAGATTTGTTTCCTTCCAGAGAAATTCCTTCCAAAGGTTTTATTCCGTTTGGACTCCATTTAATATTCCATATCCGCAAAACTCAAAAACAAGGAAAAACAGAAACTCGCACTAGGCTCTAGAGTAATATGTTAGTCCCAAAACTAATATAAAATAGCATATTAATGCATATAAAACATCCAAAACAGATAATAGCATAGCATGCCATGATCAAAAATTATAGATACGTTGGAGACATATCAGGCACAGCCTACCCCGAAGCCCCAACCCACCACGTTCTCTCTATCTTATCCGGTCCCACCTCTCTCTCTTATCCACCCACTCCTAGCCTCCCGCACAATCTCTCTCTCTTATCCACCCACTCCCCCACGATCTCTCGCTCTCTCTCCCCATGAGCTCCCGCTGCACCGGCTAGGCTCGCCGCCGGCCATCCCGCGACTGCCCCAACTGCCGCCCCACCCTAGTTCCTCGCGTGGCCACCCCGTCCACAGTGCGATTTGCCCTCAATGCATACGCCCCTGTCTTGCATCGCCTCCGGCATGACCGTCCCCTTCCCTAGTCGCCTCCTGTGTGGCCAGCCCCTCCCCTCATCACCTCCGGCGCGTCCGGACCCTCCGCTCGTCGCCTCCGATGCTTCTGGACCCTCATCACAACTCTCCCTCGATGTGGGCAACCCGTCCCCTGCAGCTTGTACTGCAGCTGGCCCGATTCTCCACAGCCCCGGGCGCTGTCGGCCATCAATGACTGCACCAGCCTCAGGCCTCCTCCGCGTTGATGCCTCATGCCACCGGCACGGCCAGCCGCTTCCTCCACCGCCCCCGACGTGGACGGCTAGTCCACCGTTGTGCTTTAAAGGCCTCATTCCCGTCGACGCGTAGTCACACCATAGGCAGCCGCATGTCGTAGGACTCCTCCCCATTGACGCAACGCTCCACCGTCCAGCACTGATCATGTCATCCTCTACCTGTCGTGCTAGGAGTGTGCACATGCAAGCTTCGGGGTGAACTTGGCAGTCCTATGTAAATCTGATTTTTTTCTTCATGGAGGATATTCTAAATCTGATTTTTTTCTTCATAGATGATTGTGAGAATAGGGAATGATATTAAACTACTAATATGCACAAACGCAAGCGATGATTTTGTCAATGCCTTCGAGCATCTCTAGCATCTCTACTTGGACTGTTGGCTCATGTTCTTCTTCAAAAAAGTAAAATTGTACTTGGACTGTTGGCTCTTGTTTTCTTATTAAAAAGGGTAAAACTTTTGCCTTCTGTGATGTAGTCCTACTAACGGCAAAGAAGCATTCTGGTTGTGTTGATGTTAAATAGTTGACACCATCCTTTTGCGGGCACTATTGTTGGGCTGCTTTTTCCGTTTGGCATGTATCAAATGACAGCAAATTCTTTGTCGTCTGCCCGACCAAATGCTGACGGCAAAATAATCCTTACCCGACTTTGTGTATGCCGACATGCTTTGCCGTCATGGGCTGATGGGAAAATCTTTGCCGTCAATAATTCTGTCTTTGCCGTCTATAGCATCCCGACGGCAAAATGTCTGATTCCTATAGTGTATCCTCCTCTGAATATTTCAAGTGGCTTAACTCGGCGCATGTTAACGCATGTAGTTGAATCAAAACCAACATATCTTCATGATATTTATGTTCATGGTGTCCATATAATACTCATGACACCATTCAATGTTTATTATTTATAATGCATGTTCATGACTGTCTTTGCTCTCTAGCTGGCCGCTTCTCAACCTATTTGGTATCCTTTGCCTGTACTAAGCGGGAATACTGCTTGAGCATCAAAATCCTTAAACCAAAGTTATTCCAGATGAGTCCACTATATCTACCTATATGCGGTATTACCCTGTCGTTCCAAGTAAATTTGCATGTGCCACCTCTAAAATTTCAAATGAACATCTGTTTTGTGTGCCTGGACCGCTCATTGAGTGACGGGGGGTGGTCAGTATCTTCCATATTAAGCGGGTTATTCTCATGATGAGTGTTTATTCACTTGTCCTTGCACGAGAGGGGTGGTAATAAGGATTCCTAGTCTCGAAATCAAAAGAAATTCACATAATTAAAAAAAACTCCCCCAGGAATGTTGTTGGTATGGACGGTACCCGTGGATTCGGCTAGCTGTGGAGTGTGTTTGTTGGTGGATGGGGAGTAAACCTTTACTTTTACCGCTTGGGAACCACCACTAATTTGTTTAACATGGAAGATATTGATAACTCTTGGTCGCAACGTTGACTTGAAGGTTGTACCTCCCAGAAATTATACTTATCTCCGATTTAAGCTTTGAGCTCTAGCATCTCTGCAAATTCCTGCTTCCCTCTGCGAAGGGGTTATCTATTTACTTTTATGTTGAGTCATCGCCTTCTCAAATGAGCACCAGATCTGAGAGCACTATTTTCATCCTCATGCACTGTGTATAGTGAATGTTCGATGCATCATGAATGAATCTTTTCTACCATGAATTACAATGTCTAGTCGCTGCTTGAACTTTGGAGTTGCTCTGCATTTATGTTTTTTGGTCTCGGAAAGGGCTAGCGAGATACCATTAGTGTCATATTATATCATGACTGTTTTCACAAAGTGTTTTCATTTGAGATATTTTATTATTTCTTACTCGTTAATTATGTCATTGATATGATTTAATATAATATTTAAGAGTTATTGTCGACATGGTTAGTCAAAATCTTTGCTAAAAACCTGGGTGCTACTTAAGCATATGTACGTAAAAAATAACAAAAGACTTCATAAAAGTTTTTCTTTATCACTTTCAGTTTGTTAACTGAATTTCTTGAGGATAAACAAGGGTTTATGCTTGGGGGAGTTGATATGTCTCCATCATATTTAGTTTTCCTAACACTTTTGCTCTTGTTTTGGACTCTAATTTGGATGAATTGAAAGAAACTAACCCGGACTGACGCTATTATCAGCAGAAGTACCATGGTGTTGTTTTTGTGCCGAAATAAAAGTTCTCGAAATCGAATGAAATTTTTTGGAGATTTTTTTACAATAAATTAAAATTATTGGAGCCAAAAACCACTGAAGGGCACGCCAGCCCTCCCATGTGTGCCCTCAAGGGTTGTGCCCTCCTCGTGACCCCGCTGACCCTAATTTCGTCACTATAAATTCCTATTTCCGGAGAGAAAAATCAATGAGAAATTTTATCTCATTTCACGAGATGGAGCCGCCGCCACCTCTTGTTCTTCATCGGGAGGAGAGATCTTGAGTCCATTTCGGGCTTCCGAGAGGGGAATATTCAGTATTTGTCATCAACAACCCTCCTTCATCGCCAATTCCGTGATGCTCCCCACCGGGAGTGAGTAGTTCCTTCATAGGCTTGATGGTTGGTGAGGAGTTGGATGAGATTCATCATCTAATCAAGTTAGTTTTGTTAGGGCTTGATCCCTAGTATCAACTATGTTCTAAGTTTGACATTTCTATGACTTTGCCATGCTTAATGCTTGCCACTAGGGCCCGGGTATCATGATTTCAGATCTGAACTATTTATGTTATCATCATTATATCTATGTTCTTGATCTGATCTTTCCTAGTCATATGCACCTATTACGTGTTATGATCCGTAAAACCCCGGGGTGACAAAAATCGGGATAGTTTCCGGTGATGACCGTACCTTGAGGAGTTCATGTATTCACTATGTCTTAATGCTTTGTTCATGTTTTCTATAAAAAGGAGGCCTTAATATCCCTTAGTTTTCTTATGGACCCCGCTGCCACGGGAGGGTAGGATAAAAGATGTCATGAAAGTTCTTTTCAATAAGCATGTATGACTATTTACGGAATACATGCCTTCATTACATTGATGAACTGGAGCTAGTTCTGTGTCTCCCTAGGTTATGATTGTTATATGATGAATTTCATCCAACGAATACACCAATCCAGTGCCTACGGGTTTTCCACATATCGTTCTTGGCAGGGAACTACTGTTGTTGTTACTATTGCACTTACTACAAAACTATTACTGCTGCCGCTATTGTTAGTGTTACCACTTCTATCAAACTATCATATTATTGTGCTACTAATCACTTTGCTGTACATATTTAATCCCCAGGTGTGGTTGAATTGACAACTCAACTACTAATACTCTCAAATATTCTTTGGTACTCTGGTGTCGAATATATAAATTTGGGTTGAATACTCTACACTTGAAAACTGTTGCAATCCCCTATACTTGTGGGTCATCATACACGTTATGCATATGTATTACAATTTTTTCATATGACCATGCATATATCATCTATATGATTTCTCGTACAACCAAGCATACATACATATATATACAATTTGGTATATACAGTTTGTCCTATAGTTTACAAATCATTACATGCAGGCATTAGTCGTAATGGTATTCTCCGCTTTGATCTATGACCTCCTTAAGCAAAAATCTCACAATTTCCTCTTGAATTGCATGTAGTTTTTTCTCTGGTAGGAGTTTATCCTACATCTCATGCATCTTTAAAGCAGGAGATCCATATGAATATATTAGTTGTGTGTATATATATTAGATCATGGTAAAAAATGTGAATATGTTTACGTACTCGAAGTTCTCTTTCATCTCTATGCCATTCGGCTGTAATGCGAATGTTCTCGCAAACGTAGTATGCATATAAATTTGTCCTGCATTTTGGCCTCATGAACTTTGTGAGAATAGAATCCAATCAGATAACAATAAGGCATTATAATGGTATTGATACTTTAATTAGAGAGATGCACGAACCTAACTAGTACAACTTACTTAACTTCCTCAGTGCTGATAGAACTCCAACGTATCTATAATTTTTGCTTGTTCGATGTTTTTATATTATCAATCTTGGATGTTTTACAATCATTTTATATCAAATTTATATCATTTTTGGGACTAACATATTGGCATAGTGCCAAATGCAAGTTCCTGTTTTTGCTTGTTTTTTAATTCACAGAAAATCAGTACCAAAGGGAGGCCAAATGCTATGGGATTATTTGGAGATTTTTTATGGACTAGAAGAGCCATGATTGTCCAAACTACAAAAAGAGAGGGGGGCTAGGGGGGCCACCCTCCACCAAAGTGCCAGAGGCCCCTGGCATGACCTAGTGGAGGGTTCCCACCTCGGGACTCCCCTCAACATACTAGACAACCTATAATCCCAAATATTCAAAAAAAACCTAAAGGATTCGACGAAACACAATTCTAGCCGCCGCAAGTTCTAGAACCTTGAGATCCAATCTAACACCATCACGGAGGGGTTCAGCTTCATCATAGGTGCCTCTCCGATGATGCATGAGTAATCCACCATACACCTACGGTTCCTTACGCAGTAGCTATATGACTTCCTCTCTCTCTATGATTCTCAATACAATAGTCTCTTATAGATCTATGTTATATAATGACTTTTGCGGTGTGTTTGTTGGGATCTGATGGATTTTAAGTTCATGATCAGTTTCTTCTCTATCCATGAATATGATTTGAGTCTTCTTTGATCTCTTATTTGCATGATTACTTATAGTCTAGTATTTCTTCTTTGAATCTTTGGTTTAGTTAGGCAAACTAGATCGATTTTTCTTGCCATAGGAAGAGGTGCTTTGTGATGGGTTTGATCTTGGAGTGTTCTTTCCCATTCACAGAAGGTCTAGCAAGACACGCATGTATCATTGCCATTAAGGATAACAAGATGGCGTCTATTCCTACATGAATAGATCTTGTCTACATCATGTCACGGTTCTGACTGCATTACTCCATTTACCAATGAACTTAATACACTAGATGCATGCTGGATAACAGTCAATGAGTGGAGTAATCGAAGTAGATGCATAATCGTTTTGGTCTACTTATATTGGATGTGATGCCTATATAATGATCATTGCCTGGGTATCATCATGATTATTTGATCTTCTATCAATTGCCCAATAGTAATTTGTTCAGGCATCAAGCTCTATACTCATGAGAGAAGCCACTAGTGAAACCTGCAGCCCCCGGGTCTACTTTTCCAACATATTTCTTTCCGATCTACTATTTTTCCCTTTTGTTTTCAGATCTATTAATCCAAAAAAAACAAAAATACCTTCCTGCACTTTTTGTTTACTTATTTTACTCTATGTTCTTGTGAGATCTATTTCCCAAAACTATCATTACCTAATCTATCTTATTACGGTAGAGAGCTTGACAACCTCTATTTCGCGTCGGGCTGCAAGTATTTGTTATTTGTGTGCTGGTGCAGTTTACGTGGGTGTGTGATCTTCCGCTACGGATTGATACATTGGTTTCATAACTAAGGAAAATACTTATTGTCTCTGTGCTGCATCATCCCTTCCTCTTTGGGAAATACTGACGTAGTCTCAAGCCACGTCAAAGGAATTTATGGTGCTGTTAGCAGGGAGGACGCAAGCTCATCTACCAGATTCCTAATCATAAATCTCATCTCCCTGCAGTTTACATTATTTTCCATTTGCCTCTTGTTTTCCTCTCCTCCACTTCACAAATTTGTTGTTTTATTCGCCCGCTTTTTTTTGTCTTTCCCTTTTTCTTGCCAGATCTCTTGTTTGCTAGTAATCTTGTTTGCGTGGTCACGATGACTCAAGAAAACACCAAGTTATGTGATTTTTTCAATACCAATAATAATGATTTTATTAGCACTCCAATTGCTCCTCCCGCAACTATTGTGTACTCTTGTGATATTAATGTCGCTTTATTGAATCTTGTCACAAAAGATCAATTTTCCGGTACTCCTAATGAGGATGTCGCGTCCCATATAAACACCTTTGTGGAGTTATGCGATATGCAAAATAAAAAAGATGTGAACAATGATATTTTGAAGTTGAAATTATTTCCTTTTCCCTTGCAGGATTGTGCAAAAATTTGGTTTTCTTCTTTGCCTCGTAATAGTATCGATTCTTGGGATAAGTGCAAGGAAGCTTTTATTACTAAGTATTTTCCTCGCGCAAAAAGTATTTCCCTTAGAACTCAAATCATGAATTTTAAGCAACTTGAGCATGAAAATGTTGCACAATCTTGGGAAAGAATGAAATTGATGCTAAGAAATGGTCCTACTCATGGATTAAGTCTTTGGGTGATCATACAATTCTTTTATGCGGGATTGAATTTTGTCTAGAAATATTTTAGATTCCGCCGTGGGTGGTACTTTTATGACAATTAATTTGGGTGAACATACTAAATTACTAGATAATATTATGGCTAATTATTCAGAATTGTATACTGAAAGAGCACCTACTAGTAAAAAGGTTAATTTGGTGGAAGAAATTAGTATGTTGAGTGAAAAAGTTGATGCTCTTATGAAGTTGGTTGCTAGTAAAAAAAAATACTCCTATTGTTCTTAATGATGTGACTTTGTCTACTTTGATTGAGCAAAATAGTGATTCCATAGATGTGAATTTCATCTCGCGAAACAACTTCAATAACAATGGTTATTGAGGTAATTTTAATCCTAGGCCTTTTCTTGGAAATTCCTCTAATAATTATGGTAATGCCTGTGGTAATTCTTATAATATTAATAATAGGAACACCTATTATCTTGAGGGTAATTTTAAAGAATTAATCAATGCTCAAAAGTTTTCAATACTACGATAGAAGAAAAGTTGAATAAGATTGATGATATGTCTAGAAGACTTCATAGAATTTCCAATGACTAAGAAAATCTCAAGTTGCAAGGTTTTCACCCCTAAGATCAATGAATCAATTAGGGCTTTATAAGTTTCTATGGATGAAGGAAAGAAAATAACCGCTATGCTTAGAACCAAAAGAGATTTTTTTACAAAAAGCTTTTTCTAGTGATTTCTTTCATAACAATGATGAAAATCTTGAAATGACTGGTGTTTTCTCTATTGATTCCTTGTTTATTAATGTTGAAATTTATGATAAAGGGAATTAAGAAGAGTCAACTTTAGTTAGAGGGTGTCCCAATGATTTGGAGGGTGATAATCTTGATAAAAACTTTGATAAAAGTGGGTTTGGAGAGGTCAAAAGTTTAACTAGTGATGTGCGCACTATTTTTTATTACAAACACTCTAGTTATGAGAGTTGCTCCTTGGTTGATTGTATTTATTTGTTGCAATCCATGATAAATTCACTCGATGCTTATGAACAAAATAAAGCTTTTACTAAACGTATTGTTGATGCCATGGTGAAATCCTTAGAAGAAAAGTTGGATTAGAGATTTCAATCACTAGAAAATTGTATGATGAGTGGGAACCTACCATTAAAGACAATATTAAAAATTATGAATGCTTTTCTTTGTGTGATTTGGGTGCTAGTGTTTCCACAATTCCGAAATCTCTATGTGATTTGCTTGGTCTTACCAATATTGAAGAATGTTCTCTTAATTTTCACTAGGTAGCTTCTACTATTAAAAATCCTTTGGGAATAATGAATGATTCTGCTTATTCTTCCAAATATGAACTGTGTGCCCATTTATTTATTTATTCATACTTGGTAGGTCGTTTTTACGCACTATAGGTGTCGTGATTGCTATGAAAGGAGGCAATATCAAGTTTCAATTTGCTCTTGGAAAGGGTATGTAACAATTCCTCAAGCAAGAATTAAGACACCATATGAATCACTCATGAGGGACTTTTATGGAGTGAAAACTAAGGATGACGATACTTGAAACTATGTGTTATGCCTAGCTAGGGGCATAAAACGATGGCGCTTGTTGGGAGGCAACCCAATGAATAAACTATTTTTATATTTTCCTTTATGTCTTTGAGTGTTTTAACAATTATTATTATGTTATGATTGTTTTTTTATGTTTTATTTACTGTTTATGCCAAGTAATGCCTTTAAGATGATCCATAAGATGAGTAGAAAGAATGTTGAATCTGAAATAGAAACTTTGTTCCAAGTGCACGAATTTATGATTTTTACTGGAATGTCATATTAAGCTGAAATTCTAACACAGTATTTCTATACAAATTCTGTATGTTTTCCTAATGGTTTAGAATTTTTAGAGTTCCATAAGTATGGGTAGATTACAGATTACTACACATTGTTGTGTCTAAAACAGATTCTATTTTCGTTCTATTGTGTGCTTGTTTTGATGGATCTATGGCTTGTATAGGGGGGTATAAGTCATGGTAAAGTTAGAATACAGTATTTTTTGGGAAAAACAATCAAAGCGATACGATGCACAAGGAGCCCACAAACCAGGGGGTGCAACCTACCCCCCTGACCGCACCAGGGTGGCTTGTGGTCAGCCCTTAAGGCGGTTGGTCCCTTATATATCCTCAAGAAATCTAATATCCGGATAAAAATTGTGTTAAAATTTCATCCCAATCGGAGTTACAGATCTCCGGTAATTTAAGAAATGGTGCAAGGCCAGAATCTGGGAACGCAGAAACAGAAGGAAACAGAGAGAGAGAGAGAGAGAGAGAGAGAGAGAGAGAGATCCAAGATCGGAGGGGATCCCACCCCTCCGCCGCCATGGAGGCCAAGGATCAGAGGGGAAACCCTCCTCCCATCTAGGGTGAGGTCAAGGAAGAAGAATAAGGAGGGGAGCTCTCTCCCCCTCTCTCCCGGTGGCATCGGAACGACGCCAGGGTCATCATCGTGACGGCGAGCTACACCAACAACTTCGCCGCCATCATCACCAACTCTCTCTCCCCCTCTATGCAGCGGTGCAACACCTCTTCTACGCAATGTAATCTCTACTTAAACATGATGCTCAATGCTATATATTACTTCCCAATGATGTATGGCTATCCTATGATATTTGAGTAGATCCGTTTTGTCCTATGGGTTGATTGATGATCATGATTGGCTTGAGTTGCATGTTTTATTATTGGTGCTATCCTACGGTGCTCTTCGTGTCGTGCAAGCATGAGGGATCCCCTCTGTAGGGTGTGGAATATGTTTATGCTTAGCTTATGGTGGGTGGCTTGAGTGACAGCAGCACAGACCCAATTAATTAAGTAGGTTGTTTGCGTATGGTAATAAAGAGGACTTGATACCTTATAATGCTATGGTTGGGTTTTACCTTAATGATCTTTAGTAGTTGCTGATGCTTGCTAGAATTCCAGTCATAGGTGCATATGATCCAAGTAGAGAAAGTATGTTAGCTTATGCCTCTCCCTCATATAAAATTGCAATAGTGATTATTGGTCTAGTTATCGATTGCCTAGGGACAAATAACTTTCTTGTGACAAAAAGCTCTCTACTAAGACTAACTTAGTAGTGTATTTCTCTAAGCTGACCCTAGTGTTTATTTACATGTTCTTTATTATCTTGCAAACCTATCCCTTTACACCTACAAAGTACTTCTAGGTAAAGGAAATGTTAAGCGTGCGTATAGTTGTATCGGCGGTCGATAGAACTTGAGGGAATATTTGTTCCACCTTTAGCTCCTCGTTGGGTTCGACACTCTTACTTATGAAAACAGGCTACAACTGATCCCCTATACTTGTGGGTTATCAGTGGACACCCAAAGATAAGGAACCATCACATGATCATAATTCGGGTGAGATCCCTGAAGAACCTGGCGGGTATTGGAGAACCTGACGTCCAACACAACCATGTAGCAATGGATGTGCTCGTCCTCCTCCCTGACACGACGAAGTACCACCTCATCCGCACTGACAGTGTTCGACGCGACCGCCACCAAAGAAGCTCTGGGTCGATGACGAGACCCTGATTCCTCACCAAGTTGCGTGCCCTGGCCGGTAGCACCTCCTATTGCCAGCCTAACGATGCCCAGTCCCATACATGGTGCCTCTCAAGGATTTCGCTACTGAGTCAATGATGAGGATGCGAGGCATGCATTGTCGACGTCAAGAAAAAATTCCTATGAAAACAAATCCGTATACGAGAATTTTCATTTTATTATGCTACTCATATTTAATAAGATTTTTTATCATATATACAAAAGAAGATGTCAATTTTTAGTAGCAACATTATTTTTAAATCCTTTCATTTTCTCTTTCATTTTTTTATCAATAAAGTCTAGGGCACATAAACTACCATATTTGGGTACTTCCTCCAAAACAATAAATCGTTTAGTGCATAACATTTTCATAAAAAAAATCTAGCACATGATTTAAAAAATTTCATATAATAAATCATTTAGCAAATAAAATTTTCTAGCACATAAACTTTTTCATAAATTTGTCTAGCACATACACTTTTCATAAATTAAACTTTTTCATACACTTATGCATACAACTTTTCATAAAATTTTATAACTATAAAGCTAAATACTTCACAAACACACCAATAATATTTCTAGTACAAAAATATCACTAGAACTAATCAAACATGCATATGATATTTACAAAAGTAGCACTAGAACTAATCAAGCACTAGAACATTTGATTTTCGAGTGAACCCTAGAAAAATCCCCCTAATTTTTTGGATGAAGACTAGAAAATCACCTCGTGGGCAAGGCGGAGCAGGTCGGATCGGCCGACGCCGGAGGCATGGAGGAGGATGTCAGAGTGACCGACGATGGAGGCATTGAGTGTGGGAGTCAGCGTCGGGACGTGTGTAGCGCGGAGCAGGGCATGGGGTCGGGGTGGCGCGGGGACGGCACGGGTTCGGGGAGGCGTGGGGTCGGGGCGACGCGGTGTCGATCGGATACACGGCACATAGCGGCAGCAACGACGACGAGCGGTTCGGCGTCACGGTCGGGCAGCCTTGCGACGTCGGTTTGTCCTTCTCCTGGGCGGCGGCTTGCATTGGGAGAAGAATAATAGGAGGCACCTTTAGTCCCGATTCGTGGCAGTAACCGGGACTAAAGGTCCTTTAGTCAAGACAAAAGGGGGGGCACCTGGCCCACTAGCACCTATATTTAGTCCCGGATGGAGCCACCAACCGGGACAAAAGGTCCTTTAGTCCCGGTTGGTGGGTCTAACCGGGAGTAAAGCTTGATTTTCTCTTTTCTGTTTTTTTCTAAACGGAATAGTTTCCATGTTTTTATTTTAATAATTGTTAGAATATTTAGAGTTTTTTAATGAATCTTTTGATTCGGGTGAAAAAATTATAAACTTTCTGTTAGTGCCAGTAGTTTAATGAATCATTTTTTTCCTACTGTTTAATATTATTATATTTTATCAGTATGTTCAATTTGGGAATATTTAGGATATTGTAAATAGTTGTTTTAATAAAAAACAGATTTGTCCAAGTCTTTTAGATATATACCTTTATACTTTGTTTATGTTTTTAGGAATTTTTTAGGATATTTTAGTTTTTATTTTCCCTTTATTGTTTTGCCAAATTAAATTATGTTTCTGTTCTTCAACATGAGGAGTGTTAATTTTTATTTTGAAGAAATTATTTGAGAGATTCAATTTTACAGAATGAAATTAATTCTTGTAAAATGCATAACAATTCATAAACTAAACCAATTGAGTTGGACATAATTGCATTGATTAACTCTGCACAAATCATGTTTCAAATGCCAAAATGCCATTGCTCTTATGAAGATTACCTAAGGTTTGTCCGAAGTGGGACTTTCCAGCTATATGTCCGGAAACTCACTATAGAGAGAAAGTGATGACAGTGAAGCGGTCACAACCAAGAGTGGGATCTTGGGGTATAAGACTTTTTCTTTCCATGTGTACGTTTCTTACGATTGCGCCGTAACCATGGAGAGTCTTCATCATTTAACTACATGATTCAGTCAGTCTTCACTGTGAAGGAAGGAATTTCATCTAACTTTTCTTAATCTTCTCACATGTTTGTCTTGTCCTCCACTCCATGATGTTTCTTTTCCCTAAAAGAACTATGTGGCGCTTTAGATTATCATATGATGTATTTGCTTACTAATCTTATCTTTTTCTCAGTTTGCTAGACATGTCCTTCACATGGAAAACCTGCGCCAAATCATTGGCTACTACGAATGGTTTCTCTGTGTACCCAAGATTGTTGAGATCCATTGTTGTCATTCCGTAATACCGGTCTACCTTTACACTGCCTCCTGTCAGATTGACCCATTTTCACTGAAACAAAGGGACCTGTAAATCACGTCCATAGTAAAGTTCCCATACCTCCTGTATGTAGCCATATATGTGTCCTTTTCCCTATTGTTGTTTGTTGCATCAAAGCGGACACCACTATTTTGGTTGGTGCTCTTTTTATCTTGGGCGCTCGTGTAAAATGTATTCCCATTTATCTCGTACCCTTGGAAAGTCAATACATTCGAAGATGGTTTCCTAGCCAACAAGTACAACTCATCTCCACTAGTGTTGTTATTCATGACATGTGTTTGCACCCAACCGCCGAAAGTCCTCATGTGTGTATGTTTAATCCATGGGTCAGACTGCTGCGGGTTGTTGGAGCGTACAATATCCATGTGTTCCTCGATATACGGAGCTAGCAAGGTGGAATTTTGTTGAACTGTGTAGTGTGCTTGAGTGAAAGAATGCCCGTCACTACATATTACTACTGTGTTTCCTAGCGTGCCTTTTCCACTCAGTCTCATCTCATGTCGCTATTGAGGAACACAAATCCGCTTAAGGTCGGGAATAAAATCAACACAAAACTCAATAACCTCCTCTCTTTCATATCCCTTGAAGATGCTTCCTTCTAGCCTAACATGGTTATGAATATATTTCTTTAAGACTGCCATGAACCTCTCAAAGGGGAACATATTGTGTAGAAATTCAGGACCCGGAATGCTAATCTCTTCGACTAGGTGAAGTAGGATGTGCATCATAATATTGAAGAAGGATGGTGAGAACACCAACTCGAAATTGAAAAGACATTGGACCAAATCATTCTACAACCTTGGTAGGATTTCTGGATTGATTACCTTATGAGAAATTGCATTGAGCAATGCACATAGCTTCATTATGGCTAATCGAACATTTTTCGGTAGAAGCCCCCCTCAATGCAACCGGAAGTAATTGCGTCGTAATCACGTGGCAGTCATGAGACTTTAGGTTTTGGAATTTTTTCTATGCCATATATATTACTCCCTTTATATTCGACAAGAAGGCAGACGGGACCTTCATACTAAGTAGGCATTCAAAAAAGATTTCCTGCTCTTCTTTGGTAAGAGTGTAGCTGGCAGGACCTTGATACTGCTTTGGATGCATGCCGTCTTTTGAATTAATATGTTGTTGGTCCGGTCATGTATCTGGTGTATCTTTTGTCTTCCCATACATGCCTAGTAAGCCTAGATGGTTCACGCAAAGTTTCTTTGTCATGTGCATCACGTCGAGTGCACAGCGGACCTCTAGGACTTTCCAATAGGGTAGGTCCCAAAATATAGATTTATTCTTCCACATGGGTGTGTGTCGTTCAGCATACACTACTAGGACAAAGCCTAGTAGTAGCGCTAGAATTACCCATACCAGTAGCGCTGGTGGGAGCGCTACTGCAAAGGTGCTATAGCTAAGTTGTAGCAGTAGCGTTAGAAAACCAGTGCTACTGGTAAGTACGGTTAGCAGTAGTGCTGGAAAACAACAAGTGCTGCTGATGAACCAGCGGTGCCGCTAGACTCCTACCAATGCTACTGCTAATATTCCTGTTTTCACAGATAAAATTCCCCTCTACACATTTGTGCATGCTCTATACAGTAGTTTCATCATATCATAATAAGCATACATTATTCTCATCATATCATACACACACAGTAGTCATCTGGGCCTCCTTCATCATCCATCATCACACCATCATCATCATTATCCAACACAAACATCTCGAAAATAGTGCTACACAAGTCATGTCTCAAATAAATGCAACTACATGGTCATGGCACCTAGCTAAGTTTCATCATCTCTATCTAAACGATGATGTAGAAGAGAAGAACGATCAGTATGAGCAAGAGCATGACTATGTAGTACTTCTTGAGACACCAGTTTTGCTCCCTCTCTTGCCTTAGCATCCACATCAAGTAACTATTTTCTTCTTCGTCTCTTCTGTTGAACCCTCTGGCTAGCGCCCGGGTACTTGTCCACCTGGGCCTGAGCTTCTGGCCAGTGGTCGTATACTCCTGGAACCCTCCCAATGAATACGGCGTAGCAGTCCTTCGCCATCTCCGATCTATGTACCTGCATCGTAAGTTGATGAATTCAACGATAATATGCACCATAATGTAGTTGAGAAACACAAAGTGGCATAGTTAGCAAAATATGAGCAACCTATAGTAAACATAAATAACAAAGTGCCTCATACCCAAACTAATTAACTATACCGATCTACACTGGTTCATAAAAAGACAGTAGTACTAACTAAACATACAAATTGTCATCGTCAATCACTCCTCCATGTGTGCGCTCCAATCTTCATAGTTATGGAGGAAGCACCTGAGCTTCGTGAAAGGATTCAGGTCCAGACACTGAGCACTAAGAAGTGTTCGGAAATTATCCCGACTCATTGGCCCATGGTAGAACATCCCTGATTGTTTGCGGACCACCTTCATGATCACTTGGGCAAGTTCACACTGTATGTGATAAAACTCAGCTCGGATTTGATGATCTGGTGTCCTTCCTATGCTTGTGGCCCAGTTGACAATCTCGGCATCGCTGGAAGTAGCTGACATGTGAAGGCGTTGATTATCCCTTCTATACTCGATAATGTGATGCATGAGGTAGAATCCATTAGCCTCACTATCGTTCAGTTTCTGGATGCAGCAGAAGTCGGTCTTATGGCCGAAAGCCTGTCCTTTATTCCTGTACTTTTTCACCCGGATATATCCACCACTAAGGCTGAAAGTTAAAATAGCACTATAGAGAACACTCTTGATGTGTGTAATCCCTCTTCTTGATGTTCTTCGCCGAGTCCAAGTACAGAGCATGGGAGTATTGTGGGTACAGATATATGAGGATGCCCTCCCCCGCTACACAAAATAAGTACACCTCAAATTATCCTCCATGCTTACAAAGGAATGATTAAAACTTACGAAAGGATATCCGCGGATGACTTATGTGGGATGATAAGGTAGGAGAATTGTTTCGTTCTCCTAATTAGCGACCATGAACTCACCAACGTACTTGCTCGCATAGTCACAGTGCTCTTTGTAGACTGCCAAGAAGCTCTCGTGCATATAGTACGGGTCCGCATGCAGATATATTTTATGTTCTCGCGTCTGATGATGTAGTTGAGATACATCACATACATGCGGATGAACTGAAAATTCAGCTTGGTCATGTGGAACTGTTGGAAATATGCCCTAGAGGCAATAAATAAAGTGTTTATTATTATATTTCCTTGTTCATGATAATCGTTTATTGTCCATGCTATAATTGTATTAATTGGAAATACATTACATGTGTGGCTAAATAGACAACACTTTGTCCCTAGTATGCCTCTAGTGAACTAGCTCGTTGATCAAAGATGGTCAAGGTTTCCTAGCCATTGATATGTGATGTCATTTGATACCGGGATCACATCATTAGGAGAATGATGTGATGGACAAGACCCAAACTACAAACATAGCATATGATCGTGTCAGCTTCTTCCTACTGTTTTCTGCATGTCAAGTATATGTTCCTATGACCATGAGATCATGCAACTGACAGATACCGGAGGAGTGCCTTGTGTGTATCAAACGTCGCAACGTAACTGGGTGACTATAAAGGTGCATTACAGGTATCTCCGAGGGTGTTTGTTGAGTTTGCATGGATCAAGACTGGGATTTGTTACTCCGTGTGACGGAGAGGTATCTCAGGGCCCACTCGGTAATACAACATCACAATGAGCCTTGCAAGCAATGTGTCTAAGTGTTAGTCACGGGATCTTGTATTACGGAACGAGTCCCACACAAGGCCCATGCAGCTGGGAAGAAAAACCCAAAAGGAAAAAGGTGGAAAAAGGAAAAAAAGGCAAAATAAGGAAGGAGTCCTAATCCTACTAGGAGTGGAGGATGTGGACTCCTCCCTCCTAGTTCGGTCGAACAAGATTGGCTTGGAAGCCAAGGCTTCCTCCTTCCTCCTCTCCTCCTATATATACTAGAGGATTTTAGGGTTTTTGCACTTGATTTTCAGCCACGTGCAACACTACCCTCTAGTGCATAGTTTCTCCTCTAGATCGGATTTTTGCAGGGCTTAGGCGAAGCGCTGCCGGAATAGCTCCACCGCCATCGCTGGAGCGCCGTCATGCTGCCGAAGAACTCTTCTTCCTCTCCGCTCCCTCTTGCTGTATCAAGACAGTGGAGATCGTCATCAAGTTGTACGTGTGTTGAACGCGGAGGTGCCGTCCGTTTCGCGCTAGATCGGAAGGATCGTGATCAAGGTCATGGGACGGATCAGGATCAAGTTCATGGGACAGATCGGGATTGGATCGCGGGACGGATCTGTTGGAAATATGCCCTAGAGGCAATAATAAATTAGTTATTATCATATTTCCTTGTTCATGATAATCGTTTACTATCCATGCTATAATTGTATTGATCGGAGACTTAAATGCATGTGTGGATACATAGACAAAACCATGTCCCTAGTATGCCTCTAATGGACTAGCTCGTTGATCAAAGGATGGTTAAGGTTTCCTAGCCATGGACATGAGATGTCATTTGATAACGGGATCACATCATTAGGAGGAGGATGTGATGGATAAGACCCAAACTACAGACATAGCATATGATCGTGTCAGTTTATTGCTACTGTTTTCTGCATGTCAAGTATATGTTCCTATGACCATGAGATAATGCAACTCACAGATATCGGAGGAGTGCCTTGTGTGTATCAAACGTCGCAACGTAACTGGGTGACTATAAAGGTGCTCTACAGGTATCTTCGATGGTGTCTGTTTAGTTGGCATGGATCGAGACTGGGATTTGTTACTCCGTGTGACGGAGAGGTATCTCGGGGCCCACTCGGTAATGCAACATCACAATAAGCCTTGCAAGCAATGTGACTAATTGTTAGTTGCGGGATCTTGTATTACGGAATGAGTAAAGAGACTTGCCGGTAACGAGGTTGAACTAGGTATGGAGATACCAACGATCGAATCTCGGGCAAGTAACATACCGAAGAACAAAGGGAACGTTACACGGGATTAACTGAATCCTTGACATAGAGGTTCGACCGATAAAGATCTTCGTAGAATATGTAGGAACCAATGTGGACATCCAGGTCCCGCCATTGGTTATTGACCGTAGAGGTGTCTCGGTCATGTCTACATAGTTCTCGAACCCGCAGGGTCTGCACACTTAAGGTTCGGTGACGTTTCGGTAGTGTAGAGTTATGTATGGTGGTGACCGAAGGTTGTTCGGAGTCCCGGATGAGATCCCGGATGTCACGAGGAGCTCCGGAATGGTCCGGAGGTAAAGATTCATATATAGGAAGTCCCAGTTTGGTTTCCGGAAAAGTTTCGGGCTCATCGGTAGTGTACCGGGAGTGCCGGTAGTGTACCGGGAGTGCCGGTAGTGTACCGGGAGTGCCGGTAGTGTACCGGGAGGCCTCCGGGAGGGGTATTTCAACCCCAAAGGCCCATGGCGCAGGAGAGAAAGTCCTAAAGCAAAAAGTGGAAAATCAGCCAATAGGAGGCAATCCTACTCCAACTAGGATTGGAGGTGAAGTAGGATTGCTCCCACCTCCTATTTCGGCCGACCCAAAGGCCTTGGCTGCCTCTCCTCTCCTCTCCTCCTATATATACTAGTGGATTGGGTGGTTTTTGGACAGAATTTCCGGCCACGTGCCGTCCGTTCCACCGGTGCATAGTTTCTCCTCTAGATCGGTTTTCTGCAGCGCTTAGGCGAAGCCCTGCCGGAATTGCTCCACCACCATCACCGGAGCGCCGTCACGCTGCCGGTGAACTCTCTCTCCTCTCCACCTCCTCTTTCTGGATCAAGACGGTGGAGATCGTCATCAAGCTGCACGTGTGCTGAACGCGGAGGTGTCGTCCGTTCGGCGCTAGATCGGAAGGACCGTGATCGAGATCACGAGACGGGTCGTGATGAGATCGCGGGACAGATCGTGATGAGTTCGCGGGACAGATCATGATCAAGATCGTGAGACGGATTGTGATGATATCGCGGGACGGATCGTGATGAGTTCACGGGACGGATCGTGATTGGATCGCGGGACGGATCGTGATGAGATCGCGGGACGCTCGGCGATTTGGATCGCGAAGATGTTCGACTACACCAACCGCGTTTCTTAACGCTTCCCACTTAGCGATCTACAAGGGTATGTAGATCCACTCTCCCTCTCGTAGATGCTCATCACCATGGATAGGTTTGCGTGTGCGTAGGAAAAATTTTGTTTCCCATGCGACGTTCCCCAACAGGATCATGATTGGATCGCAGGACACACGGCGATTTGGATCGCGAAGAGGTTTGACTACACCAACCGCGTTTCTTAACGATTCCCGCTTAGCGATCTACAAGGGTACGTAGATCCACTCTCCCTCTTGTAGATGCTCATCACCATGGATAGATCTGCGTGTGCGTAGGAAATTTTTTGTTTCCCATGCAACGTTCACCAACAGTGGCATCATGAGCTAGGTCTATATGTAGATGAGATATCGAGTAGAACACAAAAGTTTTGTGGGCGTTGATGCTTAGATTGCTTCCTCCCTTGGTCGGATTTTGGTTCAGCGGTATTGTTAGATGAAGCGGCCCGGACCAACATTACTCTTACGCTTACGAGAGACCGGTTCCCTCGACTGCAACTGGTTGCATGGATGGCTTGCGGGTGCCAGTTTCTCTCACTTTAGTTGGATCGGATTCGACAAAGGCAGTCCTTGAGAAGGTTGAAAAGCAACTAGTGTATCACCATTGTGGTTTTTGCGTACATGAGAATTGTTCTTGCTAGATAGCCATAGCAGCCACGTAAAACATGCAACAACAATTAGAGGACGTCTAACTTGTTTTTTCAGGGTATGTTGTGATGTGATATGGCAAATTACATGATGTGATATATGTGATGTATGAGATGATCATGTGATGTATAGATTATCACGACTTGCATGTCAATCAGTATGGCAACCGACAGGAGCCATAGGGTTATCTTTAATTATTGTATGACCTGCGTGTCAATCATTGAGCGCTATGTAATGCTTTACTTTATCGCTAAACAGTAGCAATTGTAGTAGAATCATGTTGGGCGTGACAACCCCGATGATGACACGTTCATGGAGATCAAGATGATGAAGATCATGGTGTCATGCCGGTGACGACGGAGATCATGCCGGTGCTTTCTATATGGATATCAAAAGCACAAGTTCAAGGCCATATCATGTCACTTATGAATTGCATGTGATGTTAATCCTTTTATGCACCTTGTTTTGCTTAGGACGATGGTATCATTATAAGGTGATCCCTCACTTAAATTTCAAGATGAATTGTGTTCTCCCCGAGTGTGCACCGGTGCAAAAGTTCGTCGTGTTGAGACACCACGTGATGATCGGGTGAGATAGACTCTACGTTCACATACAATGGGTGCAAGCCAGTGTTGCACGTGCAGAACACTCGGGTTAAACTTGATGAGCCTAGCATGTACAGACATGGCCTCGGAACACAAGAGACTGAAAGGTCGAACATGAGTCATATAGTAGATATGATCAACATAATGATGTTCACCATTGAAGCCACCTCAACTCACGTGATGATCGGACTTGAGTTGGTGGATTTGGATCATGTGACACTCAGATGACCTAAGGGGTGTCAATTTGAGTGGGAGCTTTAGTAATTTTATTAACTAAACTCATTATCTTGAACAATAGTCTAAGTAAACTTTGCATATTTATGTTGTAGATCAATGGCTCGCGTAGTAGCACCCCTGAATTTTAATGCGTTCCTAGAGAAAGGTAAGTTGAAAGATGATGGGAGTAACTTTGTTGACTGGGCCCATAATCTGACGATTATCCTCACGGCTTGCCAGAAATTATATGTCCTTGATGCACCGCTTGGTGTCCAACCAGAAGACATGACCTCTGAAGACGCTAAGAACGCTTGGGAGGCACGTACTGGAGATTACTCAATAGTTCAGTGTGCGATATTGTATGGCTTATAACCGGGACTTCAAAGACGTTTTGAATGTCACGGAGTATGTGAGATGTTCCAGGAGTTGAAGTTTATCTTTCAGAAGAACGCCCGGATCGAGAGGTATGAAACCTCTGATAAGTTCTATGCTTACAAGATGGAGGAGAACGGGTCTATCAGTGAACATATACTCAGAATGTCTGGGTATTCAACTCGTCTAGCAGAGTTGGGAATTGCCCTTCCGCCAAAGGCGATCACTTACAGAGTTCTTCAATCACTGCGACCTAGTTACAAGAGCTTTGTGATGAACTATAACATGCACAGGCTGAACAAGTCAGTCGCCGAGCTGTTTGCGATGCTAAAAGTTGCTGAGTATGAAATCTAGAAAGAACATTAAGTTTTGATGGTCAATAAAAACACTAGTTTCAAGAAAAATGGCAAGGTCAAGGGCAAGGGCAAGAAGGGTAAAACCAAGAAGGATGGCAAAGCAGTTGCTACTCCTGTAAAGAACCCCAAGCATGGACCCAAGCAAGAAACTGTGTGCTTTCATTGCAAGGGAACTGGTCACTAGAAGCGGAACCGACCCAAGTACCTGGCTGACAAGAAGGCGGCCAACGATAAACAAGGTATATATGAGATACATGTTATTGATGTGTACCTTACTAGCTCTCGTAGTAGTGCCTGGGTATTTGATACCGGTTTGGTTGCTCACATTTGCAACTCAAAGCAGGAACTATGGAATAAACGAAGGCTCGCAAAGGACGAAGTGACGATGCGCATTGGAAATGGTTCCAAGGTTGATGTGATCGTCGTCGGCACGCTCTCTCTTCGATTACCATCGGGATTAGTGATGAACCTAAATAATTGTTATTTAGTGCCTGCGTTAAGCATGAACATTATATCTGGATCTTCTTTATTGCGAGACAGTTACTCATTTAAATCAGAGAGTAAAGGTTGTTGTATTTATATGAGTAATATCTTTTATGGTCATGCACCCAATGTTAGGGGTTTATTCATATTGAATCTTGATAGTGATGACACACATATTCATAACACTGAGGCAAAAAGATGTAGAGTTGATAATGATAGTACCACTTTCTTGTGGCACTGTCGTTTAGGTCATATTGGTGTAAAATGCATGAGGAAGCTCCATGCTGATGGACTTTTGGAGTAACTTGATTTTGAATCACTTGACACATGCGAACCATCCCTCATGAGCAAGATGACTAAAACGCCGTTCTCTGGAACAATGGAACGGGCAAGTGACTTATTGGAAATCATACATATTGATGTGAGCGGTCCAATGAATGTTACAGCGTGTGGTGGATATCGTTATTTTCTCACCTTCACTGATGACTTAAGTAGATATGGGTATATTTACTTAATGAAACACAAGTCTGAAACGTTTGAAAAGTTCAAGCAATTTCAGAGTGAAGTTGAGAATCATCGTAACAAGAAGATTAAGTTCCTGCGATCTGATCAAGGAGGTGAATATCTGAGTTATGAGTTTGGCAATCACTTAAGACAGTGTGGAATTGTTTCCCAGTTGACACAGCCTGGAACATAACAGCGTAATGGTGTGTCCGAACGTCGTAATCGAACCTTATTAGATATGGTGCGTTCTATGATGTCTCTTGCTGATTTGCCACTATCGTTTTGGGGTTATGCATTAGAGACAGCTGCATTCACTTTAAATAAGGCACCGTCGAAATCCGTTGAGACGACGCCATATGAACTGTGGTTTGGCAAGAGGCCAAAGTTGTCATTTCTTAAAGTTTGGGGATGTGATGCTTATGTCAAAAAGCTTCAGCCTAAAAAGCTGGAGCCCAAAGCAGAAAAATGCGTCTTCATAGGATACCCAAAAGAGACAGTCGGGTATACCTTCTATCTCAGATCCGAAGGAAAAGTGTTTCTCGCTAAGAACGGAACATTTCTTGAGAAAGTTTTTCTCTCGAAAGAATTGAGTAGGAGCAAAATAGAGCTTGATGAGGTTATTGAACCTTTACTTCAACCAGAAAGTAGCGCAGCCCAGAAAGATGTTTCTGTGGAAACTACGACGGTAGAAGAGGAAGTTAATGATGATGATCATGAAGCTTCGGATCAAGCTAATATTGAACCTCGTAGGTCGACACGGCCGCGTACTACTCCTGAGTGGTAAGGCAACCTTGTCTTGGAGGTCATGTTGTTGGAAAACAATGAACCTACGAGCTATGGAGGAGCAGTGATGGGCCCGGATTCTGAGAAATGGTTAGAGGCCATGAAATCCGAGATGGGATCCATGTATGAAAACAAAGTATGGACTTTGGAAGTATCACCTGAAGGGCGAAAGGCCATTCAGAACAAATGGATCTTTAAGAAGAAGACATACGCGGACGGTAATGTCACCGTCTATAAAGCTCGACTTGTGGCAAAGGGTTTTTCACAAGTTCAAGGAGTTGACTACGATGAGACCTTCTCACCCGTAGCGATGCTTAAGTCTTTCAGAATCATGTTGGCAATAGCTGCTTATTTCGACTATGAAATTTGGAAGATGGATGTCAAAACAGCGTTCCTCAACGGTTTCCTTGAGGAAGAGTTGTATATGATGCAACCAGAAGGTTTTGTCGATCCAGAGAATGCTGACAAAGTTTGCAAACTCCAACGATCCATTTATGGGCTGGTGCAAGCATCTCAGAGTTGGAATAAGCGTTTTGATGAGGTGATCAAAGCGTTTGAGTTTATACAAGTTTATGGAGAAGCTTGTATTTACAAGAAAGTGAGTGGAGCCCTATAGCGTTTCTAATATTATATGTGGATGACATATTGCTGATTGGAAACAATATAGAAATGCTGGAAATCGTGAAGGAATATTTGAACAAGAGTTTTTCAATGAAGGACCTAGAAGAAGTTGCTTTCATATTAGGCATTAAGATCTATCGAGATAGATCGAGACGCTTAATAGCATTTTCACAGAGCACATACCTTGATAAAGTTTTGAAGAAGTTCAAAATGGATCAGTCCAAGAAGGGGTTCTTGCCTGTGTTACATGGTGTGAAGTTGAGTAAGACTCAATGCCTAGTGACTGTAGAGGATAGAGAAAGGATGAGAGTCATCCCCTGTGCTTCAGCCATAAGCTCTATAAGGTATGCAATGCTATGCACAAGACCCGATGTCAGCCTTGCCATAAGTATGGCCGGAAGGTTTCAAAGTGATCCTAGAATGGAACACTGGGCAGTGGTCAAGAATATCCTTAATTACTTGAAAAGGACTAAGGAAATGTTTCTCTTTTATGGAGGTGATGAAGAGCTCGTCGTAAAGGGTTACGTTGATGCAAGCTTTGACACTGATCCGGATTACTCTAAGTCACAAACCGGATACGTATTTATTCTCAACGGGGGAGCGGTAAGCTGGTGCAGTTGCAAGCAAAGCGTGGTAGCCGATTCTATGTGTGAAGCGGAGTACATCGCAGCCTCGGAGGCGGCGAAGGAAGGTGTCTAGATGAAGCAGTTCATGACAGATCTTGGAGTAGTGCCCAGTGCACTGAATCCAGTGAACCTATTCTGTGACAACACTGGTGCCATTGCTCTGGCCAAGGAACCAAGGTTTCACAAGAGGACCAGACACATAAAGCGACGCTTCAACTCCATCCGCGATTACATCGAGGAGAAGGATATAAATATTTGCAAAGTGCACACGGATCTGAATGTTGCAGACCCATTGACTAAACCTCTTCCAAGGGCTAAACACGATCAACACCAGAACTGCATGGGTGTTCGATTCATTACAATGTAAATCACATGTTGATGTGAGCTAGATTATTGACTCTAGTGCAAGTGGGAGACTGTTGGAAATATGCCCTAGAGGCAATAAATAAAGTGTTTATTATTATATTTCCTTGTTCATGATAATCGTTTATTGTCCATGCTATAATTGTATTAATTGGAAACACATTACATGTGTGGGTAAGTAGACAACACTTTGTCCCTAGTATGCCTCTAGTGAACTAGCTCGTTGATCAAAGATGCTCAAGGTTTCCTAGCCATTGACATGTGATGTCATTTGATAACGGGATCACATCATTAGTAGAATGATATGATGGACAACACCCAAACTACAAACGTAGCATATGATCGTGTCAGTTTATTGCTACTATTTTCTGCATGTCAAGTATATGTTCCTATGACCATGAGATCATGCAACTCAGGGATACCGGAGGAGTGCCTTGTGGGTATCAAACGTTGCAACGTAACTGGGTGACTATAAAGGTGCTCTATAGGTATCTCCGAGGGTGTCTGTTGAGTTGGCATGGATCAAGAGTGGGATTTGTTACTCCGTGTGATGGGGAGGTATCTCAGGGCCCACTCGGTAATACAACATCACAATGAGCCTTGCAAGCAATGTGTCTAAGTGTTAGTCTTGGGATCTTGTATTATGGAACGAGTAAAGAGACTTGCCAATAAAGAGGTTGAACTAGGTATGGAGATACCGACGATTGAATCTCGGGCAAGTAACATACCGAAGAACAAAGGGAACATCTTACGGGATTAACTGAATCCTTGACATAGAGGTTCGAACGATAAAGATCTTCATAGAATATGTAGGAACCAATATGGGCATCCAGGTCCCGCTATTGGTTATTGATCGTAGAGGTGTCTCGGTCATGTCTACATAGTTCTCGAACCCGCAGGGTCTGCACACTTAAGGTTTGGTGACATTTAGGTAGTATAGGATTATGTATGGTGGTGACCGAAGGTTGTTCGGAGTCCGGATGAGATCCCGGATGTCACGAGGAGCTCCGGAATGGTCCGGAGGTAATGATGCATATATAGGAAGTCCTGTTTTGGTCGCCGGAAAAGTTTCGGGCTCGTCGGTAGTGTACCGGGAGTGCCGGTAGTGTACCGAGAGACCACTGGGAGGGGTATTTCGACCCAAGAGGCCTCATGGTCTGTGGGAGAGTGAATACCAGCCCTTAGTGGGCTGGTGTAAGTCCCACACAAGGGCCATGCGGCTGGGAAGAAAAACCCAAAAGGAAAAAGGTGGAAACAGGCAAAAAAGGCAAAAAAAAGGCAAAATAAGGAAGGAGTCCTAATCCTACTAGGAGTGGAGGAGGTGGACTCCTCCCACCTAGTTCGGCCAAACAAGATTGGCTTGGAAGCCAAGGCTGCCTCCACTCCTCCTCTCCTCCTATATATACTAGAGGGTTTTAGGGGTTTTGCACTTGATTTTCAGCCACGTGCAACACTACCCTCTGGTGCATAGTTTCTCCTCTAGATCGGATTTCTGCAGTGCTTAGGCAAAGCCCTGCCAGAATAGCTCCACCACCATCGCGGGAGCGCCGTCATGCTGCCGGAGAACTCTTCTTCCTCTCCGCTCCCTCTTGCTATATCAAGACGGTGGAGATCGTCATCAAGTTGTACACGTGCTGAACGCGGAGGTGCCGTCCGTTTGGCGCTAGATCGGAAGGATCATGACCAAGGTCGTGGGACGGATCGTGATCAAGTTCGCGGGATGGATCGTGATTGGATCGCGGGACGGATCGTGATTGGATCGTGGGACACACGGCGATTTGGATTGTGAAGACGTTTGACTACACCAACCGCGTTTCTTAATGCTTCCCGCTTAGCAATCTACAAGGGTACGTAGATCCACTCTCCCTCTCGTAGATGCTCATCACCATGGATAGATTTGCGTGTGCGTAGGAAATTTTTTGTTTCCCATGCAACGTTCACCAACAGTGGCATCATGAGCTAGGTCTATATGTAGATGAGATCTCGAGTAGAACACAAAAGGTTTGTGGGCGTTGATGCTTAGATTGCTTCCTCCCTTGGTCGGATTTTTGTTCAACGGTATTGTGAGATGAAGCGGCCCGGACCAACATTACTCGTACGCTTACGAGAGACCGGTTCCCTCGACGGCAACTTGTTTCATAGATGGCTTGCGGGTGCCAGTTTCTCTCACTTTAGTTGGATGGGATTCGAGAAAGGCGGTCCTTGAGAAGGTTGAAAAGCAACTAGTGTATCTCTGTTGTGGTTTTTGCGTAGATGAGAATTGCTCTTGCTAGATACCCGTAGCAGCCACGTAAAACATGTAACAACAATTAGAGGACGTCTAACTTGTTTTTGCAGGGTATGTTGTGATGTGATATGGCCAATTACATGATGTGATATATGTGATGTATGAGATCATCATGTGATGTATAGATTATCACGACTTGCATGTCGATGAGTACCGCAACCGACAGGAGCCTTAGGGTTATCTTTAATTATTGTATGACTTGCGTGTCAATCATTGAGCGTTATGTAATGCTTTACTTTATTGCTAAACGGTAGCAATAGTAGTAGAAGCATGTTGGGCGCGACAACCCCGATGACGACACGTTGATGGAGATCAAGATGATGAAGATCACGGTGTCATGCCGGTGATGACGGAGATTATGCCGGTGCTTTCTATATGGAGATCAAAAGCACAAGTTCATGGCCATATCATGTCACTTATGAATTGCATGTGATGTTAATCCTTTTATGCACCTTGTTTTTCTTAGGACGATGGTAGCATTATAAGGTGATCCCTCACTTAAATTTCAAGATGAATTGTGTTCTCCCCGAGTGTGCACCATTGCAAAAGTTCGTCGTGTTGAGACACCACGTGATGATCGGGTGAGATAGACTCTACATTCACATACAACGGGTGCAAGCTAGTGTTCCACGTGCAGAACACTCGGGTTAAACTTGACGAGCCTAGCATGTACTGACATGGCCTCGGAACACGAGATACCAAAAGGTCGAACATGCGTCATATAGTAGATATGATCAACATAATGATGTTCACCATTGAAGCCACCTCAACTCACGTGATGATCGGACTTGAGTTGGTGGATTTGGATCATGTGACACTTAGATGACCTGAGGTGTGTCAATTTGAGTGGGAGATTTAGTAATTTGATTAACTAAACTCATTATCTTGAACAATAGTCTAAGTAAACTTTGCATACTTATGTTGTAGATCGATGGCTCGTGTAGTAGCACCCCTGAATTTTAATGCGTTCCTAGAGAAAGCTAAGTTGAAAGATGATGGGAGTAACTTTGTTGATTGGGCCCATAATCCTACGATTATCCTCACGGCTTCCCAGAAATTATATGTCCTTGCTGCACCGCTTGGTGTCCAACCAGAACACATGACCTCCGAAGACGTTAAGAACGCTTGGGAGCCACGTACTGGAGATTACTCAATAGTTAAGTGTGCGATATTGTATGGCTTAGAAACGGGACTTCAAAGACGTTTTGAATGTCATGGAGCATGTGAGATGTTCCAGGAGTTGAAGTTTATCTTTCAGAAGAACACCCGGATCGAGAGGTATGAAACCTCTGATAAGTTCTATGCTTGCAAGATGGAGGAGAACG
Source organism: Hordeum marinum (assembly GCA_022496015.1). NCBI lineage: Eukaryota > Viridiplantae > Streptophyta > Magnoliopsida > Poales > Poaceae > Hordeum > Hordeum marinum. Next base: position 32,505,718 of record CM039676.1, read on the forward strand.
GGTCTATCAGTGAACATATACTCAGAATGACTGGGTATTCAACTCGTCTAGCGGAGTTGGGAATTGCCCTTCCGCCAAAGGCGATCACTTACAGAGTTCTTCAATCACTGCGACCTAGTTACAAGAGCTTTGTGATGAACTATAACATGCACAGGATGAACAAGTCAGTCGCCGAGTTGTTTGCGATGTTAAAAGTCGCTGAGTCTGAAATCCAGAAAGAACATCAAGTGTTGATGGTCAATAAAACCACTAGTTTCAAGAAAAATGGCAAGGTCAAGGGCAAGGGCAAGAAGGGTAAAACCAAGAAGGATGCCAACTACAAACAAGGTATATATGAGATACATGTTATTGATGTGTACTTTACTAGCTCTCGTAGTAGTGCCTGGGTATTTGATACCGGTTTGGTTGCTCACATTTGCAACTCAAAGCAGGAACTATGGAATAAACGAAGGCTGGCAAAGGACGAAGTGACGATGCGCGTGGGAAATGGTTCCAAGGTTGATGTGATCACCGTCGGCACGCTCCCTCTTCGATTACCATCGGGATTAGTGATGAACCTGAATAATTGTTATTTAGGGTCTGTGTTAAACATGAACATTATATCTGGATCTTGTTTATTGCGAGACGGTTACTCATTTAAATCAGAGAATAAAGGTTGTTCTATTTATATGAGTAATATCTTTTATGGTCATGCACCCAATGTTAGGGGTTTATTCATATTGAATCTTGATAGTGATGGCACACATGTTCATAGCATTGATGCCAAAGATGTAGAGTTGATAATGATAGTACCACTTTCTTGTGGCACTGCCGTTTAGGTCATATTGGTGTAAAACGCATGAGGAAGCTCCATGCTGATGGACTTTTGGAGTCACTTGATTTTGAATCACTTGACACATGCGAACCATCCCTCATGGGCAAGATGACTAAAACGCCGTTCTCTGGAACAATGGAACGGGCAAGTGACTTATTGGAAATCATACATATTGATGTGTGCGGTCCAATGAATGTTACAGCGCATGGTGGATATCGTTATTTTCTCACCTTCACTAATGACTTAAGTAGATATGGGTATATTTACTTAACGAAACACAAGTCTGAAACGTTTGAAAAGTTCAAGCAATTTCAGAGTGAAGTTGACAATCATCGTAACAAGAAGATTATGTTCCTGCGATCTGATCAAGGAGGTGAATATCTGTGTTATGAGTTTGGCAGTCACTTAAGACAGTGTGGAATTGTTTCACAGTTGACACAGCCTGGAACACCACAGCGTAATGGTGTGTCCGAACGTCGTAATCGAACCTTATTAGATATGGTGCGTTCTATGATGTCTCTTGCTGATTTGCCACTATCATTTTGGGGTTATGCATTAGACACAGCTGCATTCACTTTAAATAGGGCACCGTCGAAATCCGTTGAGACGACGCCATATGAACTATGGTTTGGCAAGAGGCCAAAGTTGTCGTTTCTTAAAGTTTGGGGATGTGATGCTTATGTCAAAAAGCTTCAGCTTGAAAAGCTAGAACCCAAAGCGGAAAAATGCGTCTTCATAGGATACCCGAAAGAGACAGGCGGGTATACCTTCTATCTCAGATCCGAAGGCAAAGTGTTTGTCGCTAAGAACGGAACATTTCTTGAGAAAGTGTTTCTCTCGAAAGAATTGAGTGGGAGGAACATGGAGCTTGATGAGGTTATTGAACCTTTACTTCAACCAGAAAGTAGCGCATCCGAGAAAGATGTTTCTGTGGAAACTACGCCGGTAGAAGAGCAAATTAATGATGATGATCAGGAAGCTTCGGATCAAGCTACTATTGAACCTCGTAGGTCGACAAGGCCGCGTACTACTCCTGAGTGGTAAGGCAACCCTGTCTTGGAGGTCATGTTGTTGGAAAACAATGAACCTACGAGCTACGGAGGAGCAGTGATGGTCCCGGATTCTGAGAAATGGTTAGAGGCCATGAAATCCGAGATGGGATCCATGTATGAAAACAAAGTATGGACTTTGGAAGTACTACCTGAAGAGCGAAAGGCCATTCAGAAAAAATGGATCTTTAAGAAGAAGACATCCGCGGACGGTAATGTCACCGTCTATAAAGCTCGACTTGTGGCAAAGGGTTTTTCACAAGTTCAAGGAGTTGACTACGATGAGACCTTCTCACCCGTAGCGATGCTTAAGTCTGTGAGAATCATGTTGGCAATAGCTGCTTATTTCGACTATGAAATTTGGCAGTTGGATGTCAAAACAGCGTTCCTCAATGGTTTCCTTGAGGAAGAGTTGTATATGATGCAACCAGAAGGTTTTGTCGATCCAGAGAATGCTGACAAAGTTTGCAAACTCCAGTGATCCATTTATGGGCTGGTGCAAGCATCTCGGAGTTGGAATAAGCGTTTTTATGAGGTGATCAAAGCGTTTGAGTTTATACAAGTTTATGGAGAAGCTTGTATTTACAACAAAGTGAGTGGGAGCTCTATAGCGTTTCTAATATTAAATGTGGATGACATATTGCTGATTGGAAACAATATAGAAATGCTGGAAAGCGTCAAGGAATATTTGACCAAGAGTTTTTCAATGAAGGACCTAGGAGAAGCTGCTTTCATATTAGCATTAAGATCTATCGAGATAGATCAAGACACTAAATAGCATTTTCATAGAGCACATACCTTGATAAAGTTTTGAAGAAGTTCAAAATGGATCAGTCCAAGAAGGGGTTCTTGCCTGTGTTACATGGTGTGAAGTTGAGTAAGACTCAATGCCCAGTGACTGCAGAGGATAGAGAAAAGATGAGTGTCATCCCCTGTGCTTCAGCCATAGGCTCTATCATGTATGCAATGCTGTGCACAAGACCCGATGTCAGCCTTGCCATAAGTATGGCCAGAAGGTTTCAGAGTGATCCTAGAATGGAACATTGGGCAGTGGTCAAGAATATCTTCAAGTACTTGAAAAGGATTAAGGAAATGTTTCTCATTTATGGAGGTGATGAAGAGCTCGTCGTAAAGGGTTACGTCGATGCAAGCTTTGACACTGATCCGGATTACTCTAAGTCACAAACCGGATACGTATTTATTCTCAACGCGGGAGCGGTAAGCTGGTGCAGTTCCAAGCAAAGCGTGGTAGCCAATTCTATTTGTGAAGTGGAGTACATCGCAGCCTCGGAGGCGGCGAAGGAAGGTGTCTAGATGAAGCAGTTCATGACATATCTTGGAGTAGTGCCAGTGCACTGAATCCAATGAACCTGTTCTGTGAAAACACTGGTGCCATTGCTCTGGCCAAGGAACCAAGGTTTCACAAGGGGACCAGACACATAAAGCGACGCTTCAACTCCATCCGCGATTACATCAAGGGAAAGGACATAAATATTTGCAAAGTGCACACGGATCTGAATGTTGCAGACCCATTGACTAACCTCTTCCAAGGGCTAAACATGATCAACACCAGAACTGCATGGGTGTTCTATTCATTACAATGTAAATCACATGGTGATGTGAACTAGCTTATTAACTCTAGTGCAAGTGGGAGACTGTTGGAAATATGCCCTAGAGGTAATAAATAAAGTGTTTATTATTATATTTCCTTGTTCGTGATAATCGTTTATTGTCCATGCTATAATTGTATTAATTGGAAACACATTACATGTGTGGGTAAATAGAGAACACTTTGTCCCTAGTATGCCTCTAGTGAACTAGCTCGTTGATCAAAGATGCTCAAGGTTTCCTAGCCATTGACATGTGATGTCATTTGATAATGGGATCACATCATTAGGAGAATGATGTGATGGACAAGACCCAAACTACAAACATAGCATATGATCGTGTCAGTTTATTGCTACTGTTTTCTGCATGTCAACTATATGTTCCTATGACCATCAGATCATGCAACTCACGGATACCGGAGGAGTGCCTTGTGTGTATCAAACGTTGCAACGTAACTGGGTGACTACAAAGGTGCTCTACAGGTATATCCGAGGGTGTCTGTTGAGATGGCATGGATCAAGAGTGAGATTTGTTACTCCGTGTGACGGAGAGGTATCTCAGGGCCCACTCGGTAATACAACATCACAATGAGCCTTGCAAGCAATGTGTCTAAGTGTTAGTCACGGGATCTTGTATTATGGAACGAGTAAAGAGACTCCCCGATATGAGGTTGAACTAGGTATGGAGATACCTACGATCGAATCTCGGGAAAGTAACATACTGAAGAACAAAGTGAACATCATACGGGATTAAGTGAATCTTGACATAGAGGTTTGATCGATAAAGATCTTCTTAGAATATGTAGGAACCAATATGGGCATCCAGGTCCCGCTATTGGTTATTGATCGTAGAGGTGTCTCGGTCATGTCTACATAGTTCTCGAACCCGCAGGGTCTGCACACTTAAGGTTTGGTGACGTTTCGGTAGTATAGAGTTATGTATGGTGGTGACCGAAGGTTGTTCGGAGTCTCGGATGAGATCCCATATGTCACGAGGAGCTCCGGAATGGTCTGGAGGTAATGATTCATATATAGGAAGTGTTGTTTTGGTCGCCGGCATAGTTTCGGGCTCATCGGTAGTGTACCGGGAGTGCCGGTAGTGTACCGAGAGACCACCGGGAGGAGTATTTCGACCCAAGAGGCTTCATGGGCTGTGGGAGAGTGAATACCAGCCCTTAGTTGGCTGGTGTAAGTACCACACAAGGCCCATGCGGCTGGGAAGAAAAACTCAAAAGGAAAAAGGTGGAAAAAGGCAAAAATGGCAAAATAAGGAAGGAGTCCTAATCCTACTAGGAGTGGAGGAGGTGGACTCCTCCCTCCTAGTTCGGTCAAACCAGATTGGCTTGGAAGACAAGGCTTCCTCCTCTCCTCCTCTCCTATATATACTAGAGGGTTTTAGGGTTTTTGCACTTGATTTTCAGCCACGTGCAACCCTACCCTCTAGTGCATAGTTTCTCCTCTAGATCGGATTTCTGCAGTGTTTAGGCGAAGCCCTGTCGGAATAGCTCCACCACCATCGCTGGAGCGCCATCACGCTGCCAGAGAACTCTTCTTCCTCTCTGCTCCCTCTTGCTGGATCAAGACGGCGGAGATCATCATCAACCTGTACGTGTGCTGAACGCAAAGGTGTCGTCCATTCGGCGCTAGATCGGAAGGATCGTGATCAAGTTCGTGGGACGGATCGTGATCAAGTTCGCACGACGGATCGTGATTGGATCGCGGGACGGATCGTGCTTGGATCGCGGGATGCACGGCGATTTGGATCGCGAAGACGTTCGACTACACCAACCGCGTTTCTTAACGCTTCTCGCTTAGCGATCTACAAGGGTACGTAGTTCCACTCTCCCTCTCGTAGATGCTCATCACCATGGATAGATCTACGTGTGCGTAGGAAAAAATTTGTTTACCATGCAACGTTCACCAACAAGAACATGTCATAGATATAGTCAAATCATACGATGAACTTATCTGCGGGCCATCTATCAACGTATAACCTCCCACGCGAAACCTAAGCCGTGTAAAGCAGGTATCCTGGTTTTTTCGAGATGAGAAGGCTTTTCTCTCTGGCCAACACATCATCATGAAGTATCCTTAGATCATTGTTCAGTATGTCCTCTTGCGCTTTTTGAGGTATGATTGGCTGGCCGGCGACATGGAAATGCTCCGCACCTACAACAGGTATTATTTCTACCTTCCGAGGCTTCAGAGGCGGCTGGCTGCTTGTAGCAGCTCTGGCGCATTTAGAGCCTTTCCTCTCGGGTCTACTCCTTTGCTTCTTGGCGGGTGGAGGTAGTGATCCCACCATACCTTCCCTAACCACCACCCCAGTGTTATCAGGCTAAATAGTGGATGACCCTCGCATTGTTCTTGCTGGCTAGTGGCGGCATCTGGAGGCGTCTCTGATACGTCCATTTTCCTTCATGCTTTTATATTGATATTTACTGCATTATGGGATGTTATTACACGTTATGGTAAAATTCTTATGCCTTTTCTCTATTATTTTACAAGGTTTACATGAAGAGGGAGAATGCCAGCAGCTGGAATTCTGGACTAGAAAAGGAGCAAATCTGGGAGACCTATTCTGCACAACTCCAAAAGTCCTAAAAAGTTACGGAAAAATATTTTGGAATATATAAAAATATTTGGCGAAACAAATACCAGAGGGGGGCCACCAGGAGGTGACAACCCTGCCAGGCGCGACCACCCCCCTGGTCTCTCCTTGAGGGCTTGTGACCCACCTGGCGGGTCCCCGATGCCCATCTTCTGCTATATGGAGGGTTTTGACCTAGAAAAAATCATAAGGAAGCTTTCGAGACATGAACAGAACCAATCTAGAGCTCGAGCAGAGTTGTTCTGTCGGTGAAACTTCCCTCCCGAAGGGGGAAATCGAAGCCATCGTCATCATCAACGATCCTCTCATCAAGTGGGGGTTAATCTCCATCAACAACTTCATCAGCACCATCTCCTCTCCAAACCGTAGTTCATCTCTTGTATCCGATCTTTGTCTCGAACCTCAGATTGGTACCTGTGGGTGGCTAGTAGTGTTGATTACTCCTTGTAGTTGATGCTAGTTGGTTTACTTGGTGGAAGATCATATGTTCAAATCCTTTATGATAATTAATACTCCCCTGATTATGGACCTGAACATGCTTTGTGAGTAGTTACTTTTGTTCCAAAGGACATGAGATAAGTCTTGTTATAAGTAATCATGTGAATTGGGTATTCGTTCAATATTTTGACGCAATGTATGTTGTGTCTCCTCTAGTGGTGTTATGTGAACTTCAACTACATAACACTTCACCATTATTTAGGCCTAGGGGAAGGCATTGAGAAGTAGTAAGTACATGATGGGTTGCTATAGTGACTGGAGCTTAAACCCTAATTTATGTGTTGCTTTGTAAGGGGCTGATTTCGATCCATATCTTTCATGCTATGGTTAAATTTATCTTAATTCTTCTTTGTTAGTTGCAGATGCTTGCAAGAGAAGTTAATCATAAGTGGGAGGTTTGTCCAAGTAAGGGCAGCACCCAAGCACCGGTCCACCCACATATCAAATTATCAAAGTAATGAACGCGAATCAAATGAGCATGATGAAAACTAGCTTGACGTAAATTCCCATGTGTCCTTGGGAGCGCTTTGCTTCATATAAGAGTTTGTCCAGGCTTGTCCTTTGCTACAAGAAGGATTGGGCTACCTTGCTGCACCTTTGCTATACTTGTTACTCGTTACAAATTATCTTATCACAAAACTATCTGTTACGGAGAATTTTAGTGCTTGCAAAGAATACCTTACTGAAAACCGCTTATCATTTCCTTTTGCTCCTCGTTGGGTTCAACACTCTTACTTATCGAAAGGACTACGATTTATCCCCTATACTTGTGGGTCATCAAGTGTGAGGATCGTGTGAAGAGAGACTTTTTGCAATCAGCCTTAGGACATTCCGGCTCCGGCAAATCAGGCAACATCAAGCCATCTCCACGCTCATAGCCAAAGTCATAGTCCTGAGCATCGTCATAGGAGGTATTTATATACTGGTTAGGGTCATCATCATCCTCCTCCATGACATCATCAACATTTGCTTCTTCAATGAGGGCGACGTCATCTGGCACTAATGGAGGCTCTCCCTCACGTCGTCTGCTATCACCCGCCATGCAGGTGTAGTTAATTGGGTAGGTCGGGTTGTGTTCATACCTTGTTGAGAAGTTGTCGTTCATGCGCTATCGGTCACCTCGACATGAAGAAGAGTCTTAGGCCAAGGAAACAACCAGCTCTTGCATGAGCCAATCCGTTTAGGGGTCTCGTCGTCATCGACTCCTACCAGAGGAGGCAAATCCTCAAAGCACGCTTTGACACTGGCCACACAAACTTTAAAGATGCTATGGGGCATCTGTCGGTTGTGTAACATGTAGTCCTTCGGCTTCACGATCGTTGACTTTCCCACATCCATCTTTTGGCCATTGATGTCGTATAGTAGTGTGCACAGGGTTTAGTTGGCCTACGAAGACATGTCTGTGATGTCAAATATCCGAAAGGCAACTGAAACGGAAGACTATAGATATGCTGGTCAAGAGGGTATGCTGCATAATTACCGTGAGGGTGTCGAGCTCAGCCAAAGACAAAGCCCTGCCAAGCACACCAGAGATGGAGGACAGGCTGCTATGAATAGGAGCGGGACCAGGTATGATGTGTGGTGACTTGAGCAGGTGCTGGTGGTGCGATGTTCACCGAATTGCTCCCGACGTAGCTGGGAAGGGGAAAGTCTACTGGCCCATTATCTGGATTTTTCTCCGTCCATTTCAAAAATGTCGGAAGCAAGCTAGAAATGGAAGATGTGAAGTCATCCATGACGCCAGCTACCACTACACTCACCCTTGCATCAGCTATATTTTCCAACTCTTCTTTGGTCTCAGGTTTGGACTTGTTGACCGCAAGCACGACCTTCTCGTCGATGGTGTATTGAGTAAGTAACCGTCTCTGCCTTATTTCCTCCGGCTTCTCGTGGTAGCACGTCTTCCATGAGGTGCCATCTTTGACGCCGAGCACACGTCCATACGACGGAGGTTTGTCCTCCGACACCTTTTTGATATGTTTAGGGCCCTGCCAAAAGGCGTGTCCCACTTGGGCCTCGCCGACGACTGAGAAGACTCGTTGCTTTCAGCTGCCTTTGGTGCTGCTCTTTCTAGAAAAGGAACATGAATCGTTTACAAATGTGACAAAACATGTTGTCAAATTTATTGGAAGATAATATAAGGTGGTAATATAACAATTAACAGTACTCTCATGAACTCCCTCATGTTCGGTCCATGTAAAAGACTTTATTTATGGGGTCCCACTTGTACCGGGCTCTGATCCAATCATGCTCCTGCGGGTCGGTGAACTCCGCCAAGGGGTTTGGGATTCTATGACTTTCATGTTCGGCATCCTCCTTGGCCCATACGTGCCTCTTACCCTTGTAACCACGTATTTCGAGGCGGTGGGGAAGCGTGTTCCTGTCCTGGAGCGCCTTCATTTTCTCCGACCTTTTCTTGACTTCTTCTTTAGCACAAGTCTCCTCGAATTTTTTTAAGTCCTCTTCCGTTAGTGTCGGATTGTCACCATGAATCTTGGACCACGGTTCATTCTTCGCAATCGCATTTCCACCTGTACTTCCCAGGCGGACAAGTCATTGGTGAACATCGTCATCTCCTTGTTGTTTATCTTTATCATGGGTTCGTCTTTCCACAGAAGTTCATTTTCAGTTCAGCCGGGGAACAGGAACCTATTGTGCAACTTCGTTAGGAGCATGTGCTCCATATGTGGTATTTTCTTTAACTTTTCATCGTTGATGTTGGAGGTTTCCCTGAGGATGCATCCTAGTTGATTGCCGTAGCGCTCGCACGCTTCCTCCGGCGCTGTTGGCTCTAATTTCTTGGGGTGCATCGTTATGACCACAATTTTTCCGATGCCGAGATCGTTTGGTTTTCGTGCCCTCTTCGGCTTCGTTCCTTCACTGGTCTTGGGGTGGTGTTGGTGCTGGTGGTGCCGGTGTTGGTGTCATTGTCGGGTTTATTGATGCCACTGCCACCCTGCACCCGCAACTGGTGTTCGTCCAGGTAACTGAAATAATTATTTGTTGCCTCTATGGGGTCTTCTTCGAGGTGGTAAGACATATTTCCTACGATTATTTAAGTATGCTAGTTCAATTCTAGAATGAATAAAATTAATAATGAAGAGAAAAAAGAGGCCTATATTTTGTCGGAATGTTGATTCATTCCCCTTCCGGCAAATCATGGGCACTCCATATGTCCTAGTTTCTACACAAGTCATGCCGAAAATCACGGGAATTTTCGGCATGACCTTTGCTAAAAATTGGATATATGGAGCGCCTGAAATTTGCCGGAACGGAAATGAATCAACATTCTGGCAAAACATAGGCCACTCGAATACTCTTCGACATTCAACCAACATTGCAAAATCATATAACATCAATGACATCTATCTACAAAAATTTCCCTGGCTAATTTCCTAAAAAAATTGCTAGTGTTTTTTATTTATAGCTAGAAAAAATTACCCTGGCTAATTGTTTTCCTAGATGCTCTCTCTCTCTCTCTAATACTACCTTAAACAAACATTTGCTAAACATATTTGCTCCTAGCTACAGGGGCGGGTGCACTTGAGGTCATGGGTGTACAAATGTACACCCACATGTTTTGGCAAGAAACTCTATATATGGTGTATATTACTTATGCGTGTTATAACCATGGTGTAGTTTAAGCTAATATCCTAAGGTTCATACATCATCCAGCAAGAGCATCTTGTTTTCACACTCTTGCACATGACCCACATTTATGGTAAAGATTTTTTCTGCAAGACTCCATGTGAAGCTAATATCCTAGGGTTCATACATCCAACTCCTAGGATTCGTAATCCAACTCCATGTCTAGCTAATATCCTAGAGAGAGCAGAGAGAGGAGAGAGGAGAGAGAGAAATGAGGGCATGGGAGAGGAGAGGGAAAGGCTTACGGGGCGGCGGCAAGGTCGAGGGCCGGGGAGAGGGCGGGTAGGGGTGGCGGCGAGGTTGGGGGAGAGGGCGGCGGGTAGAGGCGACGGCGGGCAGGAGCAATGGCGAGGTCAAGGAGAGGACGGAGGGCAGGGGCGACGATGGGCTAGGGCAGGGGTGAGGTCAAGGGCGGGGGATAGGGCAGTTGCGGCGACGTCGACGGCAGGGGAGAGGACGACGGCGAGGTCGAGGGCGGACACGCGTAGCGACGGTGAGGTCAAGGGAGGGCTCGGGCGAGGCCGATGTCGAGGTTGACGGCGGTCAGGGGCAACTGCCGGCAACAGGGGGAGGTTGAGAGGGGGGAAAGGACTTGGCAAAATTTTGAGCCCACGCGGAGGGGAGTAAACTAATAATAGCAGTAGCGCTAGATTAGGATCCAGCGCTATAGCTAAGTTAGCTATAGCGCTGGTTCCTAATCTAGGGATACTGCTATTTTTCTTTTATTTTTATTATTTTCCTTTTCTAGTTTTTAGTTTAGTTTTGTTTTTATTATTTTCCTTTCCTCTTCTATTTACTTTCCTTTTTTTTGTATTGCTTTCTCCCTTTTGTCTCTGCTTTTTGTTTTTTTGCCCCACGGCCTCACACGTAGTCGACGAGAACGTCGATCTCCCTCGCTCTCCCACAATTCACGAATATCACTAGAACCATGTGATGGTAACTGAAGGTGATATGATGTATACATCATTTGACCGATAACGGTTACTTAAGTGTGTACACAAAATAGATACATATATATAGATGATGGTTTTTCAGCTGCGTCCACGACATTTCACATCGAGCTTCTTCTCTTTCTTGTTCGGTGTCGTATAATTGAGCCCCTCGTTATGACTTTTCCGGCTGAATGGAGTATGATATTTCTTAGTTAATGTAGTCTTGATTCTAATTTGCATGTATGCTTCATCATCATCGTCATGTTCCCTCACAGGGTTGCCGTATTGGTCATAGTCTTCCTCATTGGTGATACCATCCATTCCGACGATGCTCCTTTTGCCTCTCCTCATGACAACACGGCCGGGATTGGTCGGGACGGTTATGAAGAAGCATTGTTTCACATGCTTAGAGTGTACCCATGGCTTAGTTTTGACGATGACGTTAATGTTCACGGTAGAGTTATTCACGTCGGGTATAGACATGGTAGTGAAATACTTGTTTTCTCTTATGGCAGCCTTAGCCCATCTGACATGGAACATTGCTGCATCGTGCAATTAAGCATAGTCAAGCTCCCAGATCTCTTTGACCCTTTCGTAGAATCTTTTAGTTGTGTCGTTGGCACCGATCACGCATTTATTCGTCGGCCCTGAGTTCTGGTAATCACTATCCATGTATTGGGCCTCCGTGTAGAACATGTACCAATTGATAGCATATGCCTGATAAGACGCGAGTTTGGGCGTGGGGCCATGTGCTAAGGCATGTATGAGCAATCTGTCCAAACTGCCCTCTTCAGGGGTATTAGCAAGAATTTACTCTTTGAACCAACGCAAGAAAGTGGCATTGTGCTCTATAGTAGCTTCGTCGTCCGTCTTGCGCATCCCCTGATCATGGTACTTATTTGCGATGGTTTCTTTTCGTACTGTAACATAATCATATACCACATCTAGGTGTTGTAGCACTACTAAGTGAGCCTTGTCAAAGTCGTCCCGTCGATCTGAGTAGTCCACGTGCAATTCCCTCTGGCCGTTGTTGTGACATTCTCCTCCGAGCCTCCCATTGTGCTTATTGACGGGCAAACCAACAACAAGGTCTCTATCGCCTATATAATTCTCACAAAAGGAGATGCACTCTTGGGTCACATAACCCTGGACTATGCTCCCATCGGGACGGGACATGAGAGGAATGAATACTTTGATGACCCCATTCATCCTCTCAAACGCCATCATGCTATGAAGGAATGTCGGCTTGAGGTCGACGATGTCGTCCATGGTGTGGACACACAGATGCACCATGATGTCAAAGAACGTGGGTGGGAAATACATTTCAAGGTCACATATTATGACAATGATCTCTTCCTATAGCCTTCGGAGCTGCTTCACACTGATGGACTTTCGTGAGATAATGTTGAAGAAGTTGCAGAGACCAGTAAGCGTGTCATGGACGTGCTTGTCCATTATCCCTCTAATGGCAGCCGATAGTATATGCGTCACCATCACGTGATAGTCATGAGACTTCATCCCGCTGAACCTTTTCTTCTTGGTGTCTAGAAATTTTCTTATCTTCCGAGAGTAACCAGAACTGACTTTGATTCCCATAAGGCACTTGATGAATTGATTGATATCCTTCGCACTTAAGGTGAAGCAAGAAACGGGGCAAAAATTATCCTACTTCTTGTTGACTTTTCTACCCCTTGGCCCCGCCTCTACCTCTGTCGACTTTTTACGGGGCATGTGGAGATCTCTACTCATCTCCAAATCTTCCAAGTCTTTCCTTGCCTTCGGCCCATCCTTGGTCTTGGCCGGCATGTTCCCTAGTGTGACAAGCAAGCTCTCAAGGACATTCTTCGTGATATGCATTTCATCAAGGCAATGAGGGGGGTCGTGATTGTGCCAGTACTCTAAGTCCCAGAAAACAGACCTCGTTTCCCAGACCTTCAGCAGCGGCTCCGGCGCCTTTTCCATCATTCCCGGTGGCGGGCACTGTTCCTAGTTATTCAACAGCTCGTTGATTTCGGCGCCGCTCCTCTTACGTGGAGGTCCTCGATGCTTAGCCAAACCATTGAATAGATCTCCATGTTTTCTCCATGGGTCATCCTTATCGAGCCATCTACGATGCCCCATGTACACGATTTTCCTAGACCCGCCATCTTTCATTGACGTAAGCTGCTGAGACATTGTATCATCCATGCAGCTTGTGCATCCACATTATCCATGGCACACCTAGCCTGAAGTGTAACAGTAATCGAGATAGTCGTGCACCGTCGTCATCAGCGCAACTCTCATATAGAAATAATCTACTATGCTGGCGTCCCATGTCTTGACCAGCGATTTCCATAATGTGTCTACCTCCTATTTCAGAAGCCCCATATACAGGTTAATATTATTTCCGGTTGTTTCGGCCCCTGAATCAGCATGCTCATGTGTATGTACTTTGTCTTCATGCACAACCATGGGGGAGGTTGTAGATCCATACAAAGACGAGCCATGTGATGTGGTTGGTGTTCTGGTTTCCAAACGGATTTATGCCATCGATACTCACACCAAGCATGATGTTCCTTGCGTCTTATCCGAAAAATCGATATTCGGCGTTGAATGCTCTCCACTAGCTAGCATCTGCGAGGTGTCTCAGCTTCGGATCATCTCCATCATCGGGTTTTTTCATCTCCGTGTGCCAGCACATGAGCTTTGCTTCCTTAGGATCTATGAAATACCTCTGGAGACGGGGAGTGATCGGAAAGTAGCATACAACTTTCTAAGGAGCTTTCTTTCCCGCCTTATTGTATCAAGAAGCATTGCACACCGGACAGTTGGTTTTTTCCGCAGGGAGATCCCCCCAATAAATGATGCAATCATTGATGCGTGCATGGTATCTAATGTGTGACAGATCATGAGGGAAAACAATTTTCTTGGCCTCCTTGACAATATTAGGACACCGGTTTCCCGTGGGAAGACCTTTATTATGTAGATACTTCAAATGCTCATCGAGGCTTTTGTTTGTCCATTTGTTTCTGGCCTTCGTCTTCAGAAGTTCGAGCATGAAACTCAAGCAAGTCACCTCGGGATCACAACCGTCATACACTGGAGTCTTCGAGTCTACTTCAAGTTGGGCCAGCTTGGCCTCCTCTCTAGAAGCAGTTCTGTCGCTAGTCGTACTCTTGCGAAGGAGATCTCAAACACGAGGGTCATGCACGACTGAACTTAGTAGCATCTAAGACTGCGGCGTGTCTATCGCCTCTTCTACGCCATGTCCGGACTCTTCTTCGCCATGTCCGAAATCTTCTTCGCCGCCATGTTCGGACTCTTCTTTGTCGTGTTTGGAATCTTCTCCGCCACCATGTTCGGCGCCATCGTCTCCTGGTCGATCGGTCATCTCTTCATCTTGTGCCATGTCGTTATTCCCCGCCATGTGGACGTCCATGTCATCATCTTCACTTATCCACCGAGTATAGCCATCCATGAAACCATTCATCGGCACATGCGCCTTCAAACTACCACGATCAAAAGGTTCCAAAAAATGACTCCTTCTTTGCATCTTGTACATAGACATCTAATCCCTGTCCGATTATTTGCATACATGTCCATCACCACGGATTGCAATTATTGCTCCACTTTCCTTCCACTCTCCTTCATGACTGCATGGTATAACAAGCAAAAGGGTTATAAACAAAATGCATGCATGCATCAAAGTCATATAAAAATTTGGCATGACCTTGCCTAAAAATAGGGCATATCGAGTTTGCTCGAAATTCGCCGAAACGGAAATAAAATCGACATTTCGGCAAAACGTAAGGAACTCGTGGGGCATGTCACTCACACAAATCCCTTCATATCGCAAACACACATATTCCCATTCTTGCAATGCACAACTTTTTACTCACCTATACCCCACGAGAGATTGTGCATGGTTATTTAGATAATTAGGCCTTCTCTACCTATAGGGATCAAAAGTGGATGGCTAAATAGCTAACTAGATCTAGTTGTTTGGAGGAGAGATGAGACTCTAGTTGGGAGAAGAGGGATGATCTAGCTAGATCTATATGTATGGAAGGAGGGAGAGCCAAATAAATGTCGAAGATAGAGCTAGAAGAGGCCATTTATGGAGGAGAATTATGGTGGAGGGGGCGTTAATGGGGAGAGAAGAGAGGTAGAAGGAAGAGAGAAGAAGGGCAATAATGGTGGAGAATTAACTTAATGATGGGAGAGGGGAAAGGAGGGGAGATGGCAAAGGGGGGAGGAAGGGGGAGAGAGGGGATGGGTGAAAAGGTGGGACCAACCACGATTAGCAGTAGCGATGTATTCCTCAACGCGCTACTGCTATGGGGCTTAGTAGTATCGCTTGTTAGGAGGAGCCCTATTACTAAGTGGGACCCAATAGCAGTAGCGATGTCCTCACCGCAAGCGCTACTGCTAAATCTTTAGCAGTAACGTTTTATTATGGGTCGCGCTGCTACTACAACTAACGTCGGTGGGCTCATTGGGTCTCACTTAGCAGTAGTGCCCTTTATATTTCCAGCACTACTGCTAAGAATTCACTTGTAGCGCTGTCCAAATACAGCGCTAGTACTAATTAGCAGCAGCTTGTTATTTTTCGGTGCTACTACTAATGTCCTACCTATAAGGTTTTTCCTAGTAGTGGTCATTCGGAACAGATTGTCCGCTAGGACCATTTCCAAAGATTACTTTGAAATCCTTTATCATATCAAGCATATGTCACCGGTACAGTGGTCAGCCTTCTTCCGGTGATTTGGATCCTCTTTGCAATGCTTACCTTTCTTTCTTAAGAGATGCCTGATCGGAAGAAATTGACGATGTCCCAGGTACACATTCTACTTACATTTATTTAAATATATACTTTGAGTCTCATCTAAACAGTGCATGCATGCATTATATCCCTTGTTTGTGTGTCCTGAAAGGTTACTAAGACTAAGCCGATTATTGATGGTTAAAACAACAGTGCCCGTAGGTCAAATTCCTCACTTTTGTGCTCATCCCACACACGCACACCCTTTAAATCCCACAACTGTAAAAGTCCTTCAACTAATGACCTTAGGTACACATCAATGTCGCTTCTAGGTTGCTTATTGCCTTCGATGAACACTGGCATCATAATGAACTTTTGCTTCATGCACAACCAGGTGCTATGATTGCTGCTATGCTCCCTAAAAGGATTAATGTCATCTGCACTTATACCAAACCATAATATCCTTGCTTCATCTGCAAAGTTCGACCACTTTCTCTCGATTTTTCTCCACTGCGACCCATCAACGGGTACTCTCAACATCCCATATTGCTTACGATCTTGTTTGTGCCATCGCACTAACTTGACATGCTCTTTGTTTTGGAACAAACGTTTCAACTGTGGTATAATAGGAGCATACCACATCACCTTGAGAATAATCCACTTCCTAGGGCGCTCCCCCTCAACATCACCAGTATCATCGCGGGTGATCTTATAGTGCAATGCACCGCATACCAGGCATGCATTCAAATACTCGTACTCACTTTGCGCATGCGCAGTTTCTCTTTGCATCAGCAATGGTCGGACCAATATCATCAGTGGACTCATCTGATGCCTCTTCTTCATCTTCTTCCCACATTGTAGTACCATCGTATTCAGGGAACCCACGATAGTTGTCATCATCCTTTTCTTCTTCATTGTCTTCCATTATAATCCCTCTTTCTCCGTGCTTGATCCAACAGTTATAGCTGGCATGAAACAAGACTGAAGCAGGTGGATGTGAAGGACTTTTGAGTTAGAATAATTCATATCATTATTACAAACACCACATGGACAATACATAAAACCTTTCTGCTTGTTTTCCTCAGCCTCATGCATAAAACTTTGCACGCCATTAATAAACTGGGGAGAGCGTCGGTCATCGTACATCCATTGTCGGCTCACCTTCATTACACAACATCAAAGTGACCAAATTAATACAAGTTCATACATAAAGTTCATACACACTTATTCTCATAAAACAGCATACAACTATCTAGCTAAAGCATTTAAATGCAACAACAAATACGATCAAAATCGCAACTAAGTTAATAATTGATCCAACAGCATAATGATACCAAGCCTCTTTATTAATGACATATTTTCTAATCTTTCCAATCTTCAAGCACTTTGCATCCATCTTGATCTTGTGATTATCGACGACATCGGCAACATCCAACTCCAATTTCATCTTCTCTTCTTCAATTATTTTCAATTTTTCTTTCAAATAATCGTTTAATTTTTCAACTAAATTTAACTTCTCGACAATTGGGCCGGTTGCAATTTCCGGTTCACTTACCTCCTAGATAAAAATATCTATGTCAACTTGATGGGCATAATTTTCATAAACACAAAATGAAACAAAATAGTTATAAACGATAATATACCACATCCGACTCATAAACCGTTCGAGGGCCGACGGGGACGGATATCAAAACCAAGGCACTCTATATAACAAACAATCATACAAGTAAGAAAATTATACAAGTTTATTTCATATCAAATTGCATATAAATCAAATAAACTTCACATAATTACTCCCAAACTAAAACCCACAAATCACTATACTTATAGAGCATGAAACGATCTAAAATAGCAATGAGAGATGAAAGGATGAAGTCGCTAACCTTTTAGCATGATGGGGTGCCTCCAATCTTGACAAATCTTAGCAACAACGGATGATGAGCTCAAGCTAGGGGAAGGCAACACAGAGGAGATAAATGATAGCTTGGGCTCGGGCTGGAAGAAGCATCTATATATATAGTTATATATTTAGTACCGGTTGGTGATACCAACCGGCACTAAAGGTCTATCTCTAGTCCCGGTTGGAGATGCCAACCAGGACTAAAGGGGTTGGTACAGGGCCAAGCCTGCTACAACTCTGCCACAACCCTTTTGTCCCGGTTGGTACCACCAACCGGGACTAGAGGTCTCCCATGAACCGGGACTAGAGGTGTCCCTACCCCCGTCCGCTCCTAGCCGTTGGCACCAGGACTAATGCTCACGTTAGTCCCGGTTCCAAACCTGAACGGGACTAAAGCTCCGGACGACACATATGTTTTCTAATAGTGATATTGATCATATCTATTACATGACTAATGTTCGACCTTTCGATCCTCCGTGTTCCAAGGCCATGTCTGTATATGCTAGGCTCGTCAAATATAACCCAAATATTCTACATGTGTAAAGCTGTACCTATTATATGTGAACAAAGAGTCTATCACACCCGGTCATTAGGAGGTGCTCCAAAACGACGAACTTCCGCAATGGAGAATACTTAGTGAGAACCCATTTTCTTGAAATTAAGTGAAGGAATTATCTTCTAATGCTACCTTCGCCCTAAGAAAAATAAGATGCATAAAAGATAAACATCACTTGCAATCAATATATGTGACATGTATGTCCATCATCATCTTGTGCTTTTGACTTCCATCTCCAATTCACTAACATGATCTCCATCTTCATCGACATGACACCACCATCTCCATCATCATGTACTCAGTTAGTTGTCTCCATCAACTATTGCATCTACAACTATTTCTAACACATAGCCATAAAATAAAGCAATTGCATGGCGTTTAATGATTGACCTGCAGGGCACACAATAAATTATATACAACCCTATCGCTTCTGCTGGTTGCCATACTCATTGACATGCAAGTCGTAAAAACAATTATAAAACATGATCATCTCCTACATCAACCATATATAAAAATCACGTACTGGCCATATCATATCACAACAACATACCCTGCAAAAATAACTTAGACGTCATCTACTTTGTTGTTGCAAATTTTACATGGGTGCTACGAGCAACTAGCAAGAATCGTTCTTACCTACGCAAAGCCAAAACTGTGATATTCAAGTTGACTTTAAACCTTCTACGAGGACTAATGATGTCAAAGAGAATCCAACTAAAGTGTGAGAGACAGACACCCGCCAACCACCTTATGCGAGGACAAGTAAAGTTGGTCCAGCCCGCCTCATCCCATAATACCGCGAAATCCAAATAAGACAAATAGAGGTAAGCAAAATGAACATCAACGCCCACAACTTTTTTCTGTTCTACTCGTGCATATCATCTACGTATAGACCTAGCTCATAATGGCACTATTGACAACGTAGCATGAAAATCAAAAAACATTATCCTACGAAACACCCAAGATCCAATCTAGGAGATGCATAGCAATGAGAGGGAAAGGTGTATACATACCCTTGTATACCAAACTCGCTAATGATCTAGAAATTGTGGTTGGCACAATTGTCCTTGCATCATGATCCAATCCGATCCAAGCACTCCCCGTGCGGCACCCCCCGAGTTTTGCACACGTCTGGCTCGGTGACGTATCCTCCTTCTTTATCGAGCAGTAGAGGAAGAATAGGTAGATGAGATCTAAACCAACATGATGGTTTGGTGGTGGTAATGGCAGCGGAAAACGGACAGGCCTTCGCCAAGCGCTGACTGATAGAGGTGGAGGCTTAACGGGAGAGAGATGAGGCTTGAGTTTTGTGTACCCAGCCCTTGCGCCCCCTCCCCACTATATATAGCGGTGTGGGACGGTTGGGGCTGCAGCCCTATCCCCTTCACCAAGGAAGGCAGGCGTCCAAGGCAGGAAAGCTACCTCCCAAGGAAAGTGGACTAGTCTGCTCTACAAACACGAGAGAGAGAGAGAGATAGAGAGAGATAATCTGCAGATGGACATTTTAGAAAATAAAATAGTAAGCATGTACGTTTTCTTCTATTTCTGACAGCTAGACAGAGAAATAATTATTTTCACGTACACACTAGTTTTTTTTCAGCGAACACTTTTTTTTTCCAGAGGATGAGGATCTAGGCATGCTTTTTGGTTGCATGGCAGGGCACCGCGATCGGCGATGGCAGTGCAAATGCAGGGCATACATTTGTCTGGTTGCTTGCACGTAGGATAATTATCACGCTACTTGAGCCACCGACCGTCATAACACTTGAAAGCTCCGTTTTTGTGCTCATCCCCCTACGTCAACGTACATTCGACAATCCCCTGCTATATATAAGTGTTGATAACCAGCACATATATATTGTTCAAGTTGTTGCTTTTGCAGGGTTTCATAATCAAAATTGCTTAAAATTAAAGTATGTTTTTTTTTGTCTTTCACCCTGCATAATAGATGAAACAAACATCCCAACACAAGTTGAAGAGTACAAATGTATATAAAACCGCCTAGCTATAAGAAAAAGAGGCTCGGGAGTTGAGACGAGACGCCAAGTGGTCACATGGAGCTCCCAGACTATGGCGTATTCCAAAGAGTCCATGCCATCAGATCGAAAGAAACCTAGGGTGGCGCCTCCTCATGAAAAGCCATCATGATTGGCAAAAGAATCAGCCAGGTACGAGGGCAGCCTCTGTGTGCCCATGGCCTCACGGAAATAGCTCGACATAAACTGGCTCAGACGGATCAACTTGTCCCCGGTCGAAGTTGTTGTGTCACACAAAATTTCACAAAGATGAACTGGATCACCTTGATCACTGTGATGGGCCGAGACCATGGTGGGTGTAACGCACCCTAAGATAATATTTGAAAAGTTTGCTTATGTAGCAAATAGTTAATGCGGAGAGAGGTGTTTGTGATAACATAATATGTTACCATGACATAGCGTACCCAAAGTCAAACTGAGTATAGATCCAAACAAATAAAAGCTCGTATGATATCGCTCGAATGTTATTAGTCACTATAAAGATTGTAACATAGACTAGTGACACATGCATGAAACTAATTTAAGTTATTTTCCACTATGACCAGCGAAATCACCTAATATCTATGCCCCCCGCGATCTTGGGATCAGCGTTATTTCCCATTTACTGAATTTTTTTTCTTTCGTAAAGAGATTCTCAGTGTGAGTTTAATATTACAACCTCACAAATATATCACCATATAAATAACCAACTTCTTACGATAGGTAATGAATTGTTCTGTTCCATTTTCTATGGAGCATTTCTTCAAGTCACGTAGGGCTAGCTATCAATACAGTACATGGTGTATGCGTGTGTGAATGACAAACATGTACAAAAAAAATCTCTCTTTGGCATGTCAAGGTCATTATACATGTCAAGAATTTTTTGGCGCACCTATGGTTAGGATTTTTAGGAACCAGACCACATAGGTACAAGTCCTATAGTTGGCATATGATTGCTTATATTTTCCGGAACTTTCTTCAGGTCTTCGACGATATTCATTCGGTAAGTGAAGACGATTCATCGACTATGCAATGTGTATGATGACTTTGATAATCATAAGATATGACGTTTTAGTATCTCGAATGTGCTCATAAAGCTATTATTAATTGTTGATACGTGAAAAAACATACATATACCGAAAAAATATTAAATGGGTGCGGCATGAAGAATACGACGGAAGAGAAGGAGAGGAGGACCCACGGCCACATGGGATATATCCGAAACGGTTATCCGGAGACAGCCACCGCAACGCAGACACAAAACACTTGACAGGGCAGGTAAGCATCGGTCGACAAGTAGACGCCGCTCGTGTCGTGTCGTGATCCTGCTGCATGGTCAAGTTGTGACCTCACGAGGTTGACGCCCGCCATGCTGGCCAGGGAACCCCCAAGATCGATATCGTCTTGACTATACGTATATGTTTGTCGTAGTGATCGACAAATACATGTGCACGTGCGCTCCATGCGCGAGGAAGTACGGCCAAGGGCATGTGAGGGGAGTGGTCGCCGTCGCCGTCGGCGGCCACCGCCAAAGCCGTGTCGTACCACGCGATTCAACCGCAGTTCAACGGGAGCCGCCTCTGCTTCGTGTCACGCCGGCTCACCATGCCTGCTTCACGTACGGTTTGTCTCTTCTCTTGCATGTTTTCCTCGAGGCCAAGAGTACGTAATTCCATCGTTTCATTCATTACATACAATTAAGCATGCATGCCATGCATATAATCCTAAAAAAGCATGCATGCATGCATGAAGAAAAAAGAAAAGTTAATTAAACCAGTAAGATTTGTATGAACTCAAGTATTTCTAATATAAGATTTGTGTCGAGTCAAAGTATTTTTAATATAAGATTTATGTGAAGTCAAAGTATCTCTAATTTGGCTAAATTTATAGAAATAAATGTCAACACTCACAATACCAAATCAATATTATTAGATTCATTATAAGATGTAATTTTATATTATACTTCCTCCGTTCCAAAATAAGCGACACAACTTTATACTAACTTTGTACTAAACTTTGTACAAAGTTAAGTCACTTATTTCGAAATGGAGGGAGTATATATCTAGTATTATAGATGTTGATATGTTTTTAATATAATTTGATCCATGTTTGACTTGACAGAAATCTTATACGGGGAATAAAAATGAAGGAAGGGATTATTTGTGTAAGCCAACTTGCAGGACTCTAATGAGTCGTACGTATCACGTGACTCCTAAAATCCAGTAAATATTGCACAAAACGTGTCCTATTTTTATTTTTCAGTGTTTCTGCAAATTATTTTTCTCACTTTCAAAAGTAAGGTTTGTTATCCCTCTTTTGGGCTCAGCACAAGATAATGCATGCACAGGACAACCAACAATTCGTTAGCCATCGCAAAGTTTAAGATCAGCATAGCCCAAATTAATAAAACCGGCCGTGAGCTAATTAAGTAATGGTTTGTTTCGTTTTCGCTGACAACAGTAACAAGTTAATTAGTGCATCCATCAGCGATCGACATGGTGGCTTAACTACGTTATCCAGCTGCAATCTACTAACATAAACACCTGCATGCCGGAGCACTATAAAGTACGTTGATGGCAACGTGTCACCCTAACATAGAGTATTTAACTAGTCACGATCCTCGTGCTTTAGTTTATTAACACCAAGCTTAATTAGCTAGCAACAAGACGCTAGTACTCCTCCTACGTGGTTCCAATTATCCACGGAACCTTTTCGATCAGATGCTGATGCAAAAGTAGTAACAGCCCCACTCAGAACACAAAGAACGTTGAGATATCTATAGAGAAAATAAGCCGTTGACCGGGGTGTGTATGAGGTGTATGAGCATTAAGACAGTACACTACTGCCACTTGACCGGTTGACCCTGGTTGCTACCAAAGCACATTCCTCTAGCTGGTAATCCCAGTGGATAATGACAGTGACAATTGGGAAAATGTCAACCCACCAAAGGCCCTCGTGCCATGCTGCCCGCATGTTCCACTTCGGATGGTCGACATCTGGTCAATTCCGATCCCCCAGTAGACCAACTCGTTGATGGGATGCTATACAGTGAACATGCACAATGCATTCTTTTTACCATTAACTCCTGATTAGTTATTATAATATTAGAGGGTAATGTACTTTCTATATCTAAATAGCTAGTCCCACTAACTTATTTCTCTCAACATGCACATATGCTTCTAAACATGTAAATATGCATGGTAAAAATCCCAGCTTAATAATTAAATATAATAAACCATATGTGGTTTTAATTTTAGTTTTCATATATTGTTCAAAATATCCATGTTCCAAATAATTGAACAGCATGACAGTATGGCTCAACCAATTCCCAGGGTACCTTTTTATTATCAAAGGGGTTTGATCCCATGGACTTGGTATGATCTAAACTAGTTACTTCATCTGATCCCAATTAATAGTGGCAGCTCTAGGACCACATGATTACACCCTACTTAATATTTTGAGAAATGACGAGTGCAACGTACATGCAGACAACATGCACCTATGCTCGCATGACACTACTCACGAACCGAAACCACTGAGCCTCAAGATTTACAAAATCATCACATGCATTATAGGTACGTCTCCTATCACTAGGAGGATAATGCACTTTAGTAGAACACATATGATTTCAACGTGGTGATTGGTTCCTGGTGGACAATGGTACAAACCACCTTTATCATCATCCAGAGTCAACCCAAGAATGCTTGGCTCTCCGGCTACACTCATCCTAGTTGATCCAACACTTATGGATAGATGAAGTAGATAACACACTATGGCTCCAAATTTGGAAAAAGATCGAGCATGGTTAGTGTAGAGTCCACGCAGAGTTATCCAAGCCAATCATGCCATTCATATATACATATGGTGCAACTGGAGGGTAATATGATGCTGGATAATTGATACATGGTTATCAGGTACACTACTAATTAATTCGTAACCTATAATACTCCCTTCACTTACTAATACAATGGCACTTCATATTTTCATGTCGAACTTTAAACATTAATTTTACCAACAAAACATGATTTATATGTCACGAAAAGCATGCGATTGGGTGCATATTTCAAAGAACTTTTCGTTTTTTTGGATGACATAGGACCTGTATTTTGTTGACATAAATGTTAAATTAAATTTTAAAATGAAAAATCAAATGGCATTGTATATAAAAAAGAATCAAGTATATAGAAACTGAAAAAGGAAAGAGCACTCAGTCCTACTATGGTTTGCACGTGGACATACAAGCACTCCTTCAGTGAGTATGTAGACGTCACCCGCCCATCTGCAATACGTACATATATATGCTGGGCACGTCGATGTGTATATACACTAGTAGAAAAAGATCCATTTGTCTCGGTTCGAAAGGCTCATTTGTCCCGGTTCCAGAACCGGGACTAAAGTGTCGGGACTAAAGCCCAAAACCTTTAGTCCCGGTTCTCTTACAAACCAGGACAGAAGAGGCTCCTCATGGCCTCTGCGGGGAGCCCAGGCAGGAGGACCTTTAGTCCCGGTTGGTAACACCAACCGGGACCAACAGGCATCCACGCGTCAGCATCTGGCAGTTGCTTATTTTTTTTATTTTGAAAGGGAGGGGTTTAGAGGGTTTTAGAGAGTTAATTTAGGGGTTTTATATTGTTATAGCTAGCTAATTGATAGAGAGAAGTGTCCTCTCTTTCTTCGTGCTTGGTCGACACTAGCTACTATAGAGAGAACTCGACACGCTAGCTAGTAAGCAAATGAAGAAACCATTAAGTACAGAAGATCGTCATGAACATATAGAGATAGAAGTGATCGACCTCTCTTTCTTCGAGAGATTGGTCGTATAACAAGTTTTCGTATATATATCTGACCCTACTAGCTACATATATAAAATATAAGATCTCTTACAATCCCTAAAATCTAATCTCCAATTTCATATGGTATTCTCCGCCTTTATTTATGACGTGGTCAAGAAAGAATCCCGCCAATTCTTCTTGAATTGCTCGTATGCGATCATGTGGTAAGAGTTCATCACGCATCTTCCACATCTAATTTGAAGAAGGGGGTCAATACATATGTATGGTAATAAAATAAAATTGTGAATATTATTGCTTACTCACTTCAAATTGTTTTGTAGAGTAGCCCCGCTTAGGTGTCGTGGCGTTGTAGATGAAGTCGCAAATGTAGTATCCACATAAATCAGTCATGTCTTCCTGCCACAAGCACTTTACAAGAAATAGAGTTCAATCAAACTGATAATCAAGCATGATAAATGGTATTGATGAAACTAGAATCAATGGGAGATGCGCGGAACTAGCTAGTAGTACTTACTTTCGGCACCCGAAAATCGCAGCTCCTTCGGCAGTGTCGGAACAGTTGTTGTGAAATCTTTCCAAACCTTGCCAGACAAAGAAAATACTTACTTGATATCAGGAAATGAACAAATTAAAGTTGCCGATATGATGCGATAACTATCGATTGAACTTACTTCTGGAGAATTTTAGTCATGTCCGCATAATTCTAGGGATCGTTTCGTTTCGAGTCTAAGACGATTACTACTCCCCGCTCAAGATGAATCTCTAGCAGAATAAAGTAGAAACTGCTCACGCATGCATAACTCATCAATTACATTACTATAAACCTCGAGTAATAAGGGAAACCAAATATGCACAAGACAGTAACACTCACTTGAAGTTCTAAGAAAAGAGTATTGTCTCCTTGGTTTCTCTGGGCCAATGTTTTATATTATGCTCATGTATGACATTTGGGTTAATGAACCCAATGTCATAGATTTGTGCTTTTCTACATTCGACGATCTTCAATCTGCATAATATAGTAGTGAGGATAATTATATATACATGCAATGAAAGAGCTGAGCTATATAAATAGAGAGACTTAATTACAGAAGTAGTACTTACAGACAATAGCAAGTCACGATTGTTTTGTCGATGGCCTTCCGATTGTATAACTGCCATATCTCCTCATATTCAATATTCAACATATCAATTCCAACGAGGTCGTGCTCCTCTTTAACTGACAGTACCAAAGAATCCATCACAGACTCGCGGCAGCTTTGCATGTACCATTCATGGAATCTTCGCATCATCGTTGTTAGAGGAGGAGGATCGGGTTTGAGGAGAGGACGCCCATACCGGTATTTGAATTCGTCCACCTCCAACTTCTCAAACAGTACATCATCGCTCAGGTAATCACCACGTTTGGTACTAGGGACCATCCCTAGATGATTAGCGACGATATCGCTAGAAACCTTGAGGGGGGCACGATTGGTTCGCCTGTTCGCCGAGCTGTGGAATTTTTTCCCACTTCTTCGTTCTGCTAACTTTGCATCACTCGAAGTACTTCCCGACCGCCGCGCATCTTGATATGCCTTTTTAATACAGCGTTCATAGTTGGAATCCGGCAGAGGCGGTGGTGGTAGCCTCAGGGCATCGATAGTGCGCATCGCTTTCACCGGATCTATCTTCTCCTTCGGAGCTGGAGTTTTCTTTGCAAAATGGTCCCTCACTTCGGCGTAACTTATCTCCTTGTTTTCAGACTCGGTCCTCTCATTTGGTAACTTTTCCACAGGCTTGAGAGATGGACCGTATGTGTATCCCCTGTTGCCTATGCTTGTACTGCTAGCCACCGGAGCGGCGGCGGCTCCCTTTCGTCGTTGCTTACTAGGCGCCGGAGGACCCACAGCGGCGGCGTCTGTCTTCCACCATTGCCGACGAGGCTGAGGAGGAGGCGTACTGCTCCGACGTGCCGGAGTAGGCGAAGGAGGAGGCGAAGTGCCCTCACGCGCCGGAGGAGCCGGAGAAGGAGGCGGTGTGCCCTGATTCGCTTGAGGAGAAGAAGGCAGTGTGCCCTGATTCGCCTGAGGAGAAGGAGGAGGCGGAGGCGTCCACTTTGGAAGCTTGATGTACTCCTTCTGCCATAGACATGTACTCCTCAGGGCACGAACCAGCTTATTCTCTCCTTCACCTGAAAAGTGGTCAAGCTCGAGCTCCTCAAATTTCGGCATTACTTCATCCACCATCACAACAGCATAGCCATGTGGAATCGGACGGCAGTGAAAAGTTCCGTTGGGTTGAGGAGGTGCAACAGAGCCGACAGCCGCCTTGAAAGTGAGGTTCCGGCATTTCGTCATAAGCTCGCAATGTTGAGCCTCCGTGATAGTATCCACGGGGTAGCTAGGAGACGTGAAGTCGGGCTGAACGGGCTCCATGGAAGCGACGGTGCTTCTCCGCTGAGATGGCGGGGTAGTAGCTTCTGGGGTAGCTTCATGCCGCTGAGATGGTTGGCCGACAGCTCGCTGGCTCTCAGCTTCCTCTAGATTTTGTAGTCTTGCATTGAGCTTTTGAATTTCGCTTAGCTCCGCTTTCCTATTTCTCTCCCGGCTTTTGTAACCGCCTGTGTCGGGAAACCCAACCTTCCACAGAACGGAGCCTGTTGTGCCTCGTGTTCGTCCAGGGTGCTCAGCATTCCCTAGGGCCTCAGTCAACTCGTCCTTCTCTCTGTCGGGAATGAACGTCCCTTCCTGCGTTGCGGTGATATAGTTCTGAAGCTTGTTCACGGGTATTGCAAGTTGCTCGTCCGTCCAACGGCACTTCCCTGTTTCAGGGTCCAAAGTTCGCCCAACCCCGAAGAACCAAGTCCTTGAACGGTCTGGCCAGTTTGATGTCTGTGGTACGACCCCTTTAGCAATCAGGTCATTCTGAGCTTTGTCCCACAACGGCCGGGCTTTAAGGTAGCCACCTGACCCCGTGTGATGGTGAAACTGCTTCTTTGCAGCATTGTTCTTGTTTGTCTCTGACATCTTCTTACTCTTCTCCTATGTCTTGTAGGCCACAAATGCGAGCCAGTAATCTCCTATCTTCTCATATCGGTCGACGAATGCTGGTGTCTTCCCTTTGTCGACAAACTTTGATTTCAACTCATTCTTCCACCTCCTGAATAGATTTGTCATCTTCTTAAGAGCACACGCCTTGACCATGGCTCTATAACTGGCTTATTCGGATCCTTCTCTGGCGGTAGGGTGAAATTTGCCTTCAGCGCGGTCCAAAGATCTTCTTTCTGTCTATCGGTGACATAATCACCATCAGGGGCGCCGTCCTTAGGCTTATTCCATTGCTTGATGCTGATTAGGATGTTGTCCCTAACAATAGCTCCGCACTGAGCAGAAAATGTGTTCTTGGTCCGCTTGGATTCAATCGGATGGCCATCGTCCGCGAGTGTTGTGATCGTGAACTTTTCATCCTTGCGCAACCTCTTCTTCGGGCCTCGTCTCGTTACCGAAGTTTGGCTCGATCCGGAGGGCTATAATAGAAGAAAGAAGAGTTAATTAATATATGTACATACCAAACCAATTAATGCATCAATTAGCTAGAGTTAGCACAGGCTTAATTAATATATATACCTCGCCGGACTTTGCAATAGCTTCCTCCTCCGATCGGCCACCGGAGCCGTCATCATGGTGTCCTTCTTCCTTCGGCATTCGGTCACTGGAGCCATCATGATCATGTCCTTCCTCCTCCATTGTTCGATCACCAGAGCCGTCATAACCCTTTCCTTCCAGACCATCGGTGTCGTTGAGATATGACAAGACATCACGTCCGCCGTGGATTATGTCCCCCAACAACTGTTCTTGTTCTTCGTCTCTTGGATCCATAGCTTCTGCAAATATTACAACATGACAATTAACTTGATAAATCTATGTTACCAGAGTTTTCTTCATTTAACTTGGTAAATTTGGGTGGCCTCGACAACGCTTATAGGGTTTGGGGTGGCCTCGACAACGCTTCTAGGATTTGGGGTAGCCTCGACAACACTTCTAGGGTTTGGGGTGGCCTCGACAACACTTCTAGGTGCCAACAAAATACATATATCATATATACAAAAACATGGGATACCTTAATTGGTTCAATTTTTTTCCTTGACAAATCATTGAACCTTTTGACGGAAGCCTCCCATAAACTCTTTCATAATTTTCTTTAGCATACATCCATGGAAAAAAACAGGAAGCTACGATATTTTTTATATCATATGATAATTTTCTGTATATATACATCCATCCATCCATCCATCCATATACACATACATATATATATGGACCAAAAATGCTATAAAAAATATGAACAAAAAAAAGCATACATCATCTATCATCAACATCATTAGCTATCATCAACATCATCATCTAACTATCATCTATCATCTATATATCATCAAATTAAATCGGCAAAATCGGACAGGGGAGGAAGGGGGCCGGCCGGACCGAACGGGGAGGAGGGGCGGCGTCGTTGGCGCAGGGCTGTGGCGTGGGGCGGCATCGGGGAGCGGCACCGGCGTCGGGGCAGGGGCGACATGTCGGGGCAGGGCGGCGCGGCGGGGCAGGGTGGCGCGTCGGGGCAGGGTGGCGCGTCGGGGCAAGGCGGCGCGTCGGGGCAGGGGGCGTCAGGGCAGAGGGCGTCGACGGCAAGCTCGGGCAACCTGGCGGCGTCGATGTGCTCGGCGTCGTCGGGGGCAAGTGCTAGATGAAATCTGAAAAAATCGAAACTGACGCTTATATACATAGAGCATTGGTCCCGGTTGGTGGCACCAACCCGGACCAATGCCCCCTTTAGTCCTGGTTGGTGGCACCAACCCGGACCAAAGGTCTTTTTTCGGTAGCCCAAAGGGCGGGAAGCAGAGATCATTGGTCCCGGTTGGTGCCACCAACCGGACTAAAGGGATGCATTGGCCCTGGTTGGTGGCAACAACCGGGACTAAAGGGGGGCATTGGTCCCGTTTGGTGCCACCAACCGGGACCAAAAGGTGGTGCTGCCCGGGGACAAATGTTTAGTCCCACCTCACTAGCCGAGAGCGCTCGAGAGTGGTTTATAAGCACTGCTGCGCCAACCCTCTCGAGCTCCTCTCAAATGCAGGCTGACGGGCCTCATTGCACTCTCCTCTCCCTATGGTCCTACTGGTCCTTCTACGGGCCTGAATCCTGGCCCAACTAGCTGTTGGGTTTCTAGTCGTACTCAGGCCGTGGTGGACCAGTAGGCGGCATTTTTTTATTTAAAAAATGTTTTTTGGTTTGTTTCTTGCTTTATTTATTGTTTTAAAAAAATTCCATTATTTTTCTTCTGTTATTTTAGTTCATTCTTTTTAACAAATAAATACTTTGATAATTTTAGTTGCATAATTTCCATTATTTTTGTTTTGTTTCTTGCTTTATTTATTTTTTGCTTTATTTATTTCTAGTGTGTTTTATCATTAAATTCTTTTTGCTATTAATGTTTTGAACAAAAAATACTTTGATAAGTTTAGTTGCATAATTTTTATATAATTATTGTTTCAAAAATACTAGAGGTTTATAAAAGCTTTTTAGCTGATTCTTTTGTTGAACTCCACTCCTACGATGTTTTGAAAGAAATTAAAAAGCACTTCAAACAAACTCTGAAAAGGTTGAAAATTGGCATGGTATCATCATTTCACCCACATAGCATGTGCTAAAAAGTTGAGTGGGGTACCACAAAAATTGGATGCACTTCGTGTACAAAATGGACAATCTATTTCGAAGTATCACGGTTTCGAACGAAAACTCATCTGTTACGAAGGGATTCCATTTTTTTGAACTCATTTGAACTCCAAAATTTTTGTGTGTTCAAAATGCACCATTCAAAGCCACATCATCAATTTTGAACCCTTTTTGACTTCATTTGGTATTTTTCATGCACTTACCGATTTTTTTGAGCTAAATGACCATGAAATTGAAAAGCACTTCAAATGAACTCTGAAAAGGTTGAAAGTTGGCATTGTATCATAATTTCACCCACATAGCTTGTCATAAAAAGTTGAGAGGGTTACGGCAAAAACTGGATGCACTTCGTGTACAAAACGGAGAATCTCTTTCGAAGTATTAGGGTTTTGGACGAAAACTCATGTGTTACAAAAGGCATTTCATTTATTCACATGTCACTGCAATGATATAGTTGTGGAGCGAAAGTCTTTACTTCTTCTTCGCGTGTGTCCTTTGCTTATTGCGCCGTAACCATGGACAATTTTCATCGTTTAACAGGGTGCTTGGGTCAGCCTTGACTTTGAAGGGAGGAATTTCATGAAACTTTTCATAATCTTCAGACATGTCTGTCTTGCCCTCCAATCCCACGAAGTATCTTTTTCCTGAAAGAACTATGTGGCGTTTTGGCTCATCGTATGATGTAGTCACTTCCTTATCTTTTCTTTTTCTCGGTATGGTAGACATGACCTTCACATAGAAAATTTGTGCCACATCATTGGCTACGACGAACGGTTCATCTGTGTACCCAAGATTGTTTAGATCCACTGTTGTCATTCCGTACTGTGGGTCTTCCTGTACCCCGCCTCTTGACAGATTGATCCATTTGCACTGAAACAAGGGACCTTGAAATCATGTCCATAGTCAAGTTCCCATATGTCCACTATGTAACCATAATATGTGTCCTTTCCCCTCTTGGTTGCTGCATCAAAGCGGATACCGCTGTTTTGGTTGGTGCTCTTTTCATCTTGGGCGATCATGTAAAATGTATTCCCATTTATCTCGTACCCTTTGTAAGTCAATACAGTCGAAGATGGTCCCCTGGCCAACGAGTACAACTCATCAAAAACAGTGTTGTCACCCATGAGACGTGTTTGCAACCAACCGCCGAAAGTCCTAATGTGTTCATATGTAATCCAGTGGTCACACTGCTCTGGGTGTTTGGAGCGCAGAATATTCTTGTGTTCATCGACATACAGGGTCACCAAGGTGGAATTCTGTAGAACTGTGTAGTGTGCTTGAGAGCAAGAATGCCCGTCCCTACATATTATTGAGTATGCTCCTAGCGTGCCTTTTCCAGTCAGTCTCCCCTCATACTGTGATTGAAGGAGACCAATCTTCTTAAGGTCAGGAATGAAGTCAACACAAAACCCAATGACATCCTCTGTTTGATGGCCCATGGAGATGCTTGCTTCTGGCCTAGCGCGGTTACGAACATATTTCTTTAAGACTCCCATGAACCTCTCAAAGGGGAACATATTGTGTAGAAATATAGGGCCCAGAACAACAATCTTGTCGACTAGATGAACTAGGACGTGCGTCATGATATTGAAGAAGGACGGTGGGAACACCAGCTAGAAACTAACAAGACATTGCACCAAATCACTTCTTAACCTTGGCAGGATTTTTGGATCGATCACCTTCTGAGAGATTGCATTGAGGAATGCACATAGCTTCACAATGGCTAATCGAACGTTTTCCGGTAGAAGCCCCCTTAATGCAACCGGCAGCAGTTGCGTCATAATCACGTGGCAGTCATGAGACTTTAGGTTCTCGAATTTTTTCTCTACCATATTTATTATTCCCTTTATATTCGACGAGAAACCAAACGGGACCTTCATACTGAGCAGGCATTCAAAGAAGATTTCCTTCTCTTCTTTGGTAAGAGCATAGCTGGCAGGACCTTCATACTGCTTTGGATGCATGTTGTCTTTTTCATGCACACGTTGATGTTCCTCCCGTGCATCTGGTGTATCTTTTGTCTTCCCATACACTACCAAGAAGCCTAGCAGGTTCACGCAAAGGTTCTTCGTCATGTGCATCATGTCGATTGCAGAGCGGACCTCTAGGTCTTTCCAATAGGGTAGGTCCCAAAATATAGATTTCTTCTTCCACATGGGTGCGCGTTTGTCAGCGTCATTTGGAACAGATAGTCTGCCAGGACCCTTTCCAAATATTACTTGTAAATCATTGACCATATCAAGTATGTGATCACCAGTACGGAGGGCGGGCTTCTTCCGGTGATCTGCCTCACCTTTAAAATGCTTTCCCTTCTTTCGACATTGATGGTTGGTCGGAAGAAATCGATGATGCCCTAGGTACACATTCTTCCTGCATTTGTCCAAATATATATTGTCGGTGTCATCTAAACAGTGTGTGCATGTGTGGTATCCCTTGTTTGTCTGTCCTGAAAGGTTACTGAGAGCAGGCCACTCGTTGATGGTTACAAACAGCAACGCATGTAGGTCAAAATCCTCATGTTCGTTCTCATCCCACACACGTACACCTCTTCCATTCCATAGCTGTAAAAGTTCATCAACTAATGGCTTTGGGAACACATCAATGTCATTGCCGGGTTTCTTAGGGCCTTGGATGAGCACTGGCATCATAATGAACTTTCGCTTCATGCACAACCAAGGAGGAAGGTTATACATACATAGAGTTACAGACCATGTGCTATGCTGGCTGCTCTGCTCCCCAAAAGGATTAACGCCATCTGTACTTAAACCAAACCATACATTCCTCGGGTCAACTGTAAAGTCACTCCATTTTCTCTCGATCTTTCTCCACTGCGACCCGTCAGCGGGTGCTCTCAACTTCTCGTCTGTCTTACAGTCTTTTTTGTGCCATTGCATCAACTCAGCATGTTTTTTGTTTCTGAACAGACGTTTTAACCATAGTATTATAGGAGCATACCACATCACCTTGGAAGGAACCCTCTTCCAAGTGCGCTGGCCCTCAACATCACCAGGGTCATCTCTTCTGATCTTATACCGCAATGCACCGCATACTGGGCATGCGTTCCGCTCCTCGTACTCACCGCGATAGAGGATGTAGTCATTAGGGCATGCATGTATCTTCTGCACCTCCAATCCTAGAGGGCATAGAACCTTCTTTGCTGCGTACGTACTGTCGGGCAATTCTTACCCTTTGGAAGCTTCTTCTTCATTATTTTCAGTAGCGAACTAAATCCCTTGTCAGATAAACCATTGTTTCCCTTCCATTGCAGCAATTCCAGTGTGGTACCGAGCTTTTTGTTGTCATCTTCGCAATTTGGGTGCAACCCATTTTTGTGATCCTCTAACATGCGATCGAACTTCAACTTCTCCCTTTCACTTTCGCATTCTCTCTGTGCATCAACAATGACCCGGCAAAGATCATCATCGGGCACATCGTCTGGTTCCTCTTAATCTTCAGCTTCCCCCATTGCAGCATCACCATATTCAGGGGGAGGATAGTTGTCGTCATCCTCTTCTTCTTCGTTGTCTTCCATCATAACCCCTCTTTCTCCGTGCTTGGTTCAAACATTTTGTGGCATAAAACCCTTCTGAAGCAGGTGGAAGTGAAGGGTTTTAGAGTTGGAGAAAGACTTCGTATTCTCATAGACAGTACATGGACAAGGCATAAAATCATTCTGCTTGTTTGCCTCAGCCGCTTCGAGAAAATTATGCAGGCCCTTAGTATACTCGGAGGTGCGTCGGTCACCGTACATCCATTACCGGTTTATCTGCGTGCGTTATATAATAAAGTGTATTAAAAACCATTACAACATATCATGAATACAGAAGTGACCAAATTATTAGAAATCCATCATCACATTAAAGCCAAAGTACAATAATGACCAAAATAAATACGTACAGTTCATACATAGTTGTCATTATTGAACAACATATAGGTCTCTAGAGCATCTAATTAAAACATACACCGAAACTATGTAAAAAATTTAAATGCAACAACAAATGCAATCATAACCGCTACTAAGGTACCAATTGATCCAACGGCACAATGATACCAAGCCTCAGTATGAATGACATATTTTCTAATCTTTCTAAGCTTCAAGCGCATTGCATCCATCTTGGTCTTGTGATCGGCAACAACATCGGCAACATGCAACTCCAATCTCATCGTGTCATCTTCAGTTCTTTTCAATTTTTCTTTCAAATGGTCGATTTCATTTTCAGCTTTAGTTAACTTGTCGAGCAAAATTGCATAGTCGGTTGGAATTTCTGGTTCAACTACTTCCTATAGATAAAAACATTTACGTCAAGTTGGTGGCATAATTAATTGTCATAGACATTAGGTGTGTGAAAGAGTTATATAAGAGATAATATACCACATCTGGATCATAGACTGGACGAGGGTCGACGTAGGCGGATACCATAACCATGGCACTATATAATAACAAACAATAATAAAAGTAAGAAAATCATACGAGTAAGTATATTTTCTTTTAGCAAGAAGATAAGATGAAGAGGCTCACCATGCGTGGGCGATCGACGGCGGTTTCAGGACGGGGATGGGACAGGACGGACCGCCAAACCTAGACAAATCTTGACGAAAATGGAGTTTGGACAAGGAGCTTCGAGAGGAGAAAGCTTAAGTTTAGCTTGAGCATTTCATCAAACACCTCATGTGCATAGGAGGTGAGCTAGAGCACCACAAATGTCTTTCCTCGCCGGCAAAAAAACAAAGCAGTGTATGGAGTGCTCTGCTCGCCGGCAAGCGGGTATATATAGCCATCTCATTGGTTCTGGTTCGTGGCTGGAACCGGGACTAAAGGACCCCCATTTGGTCCCGGTTCCAGCCACGAACTGGGATCAATGGTTGTGGGCCAGGAGCAAGGCCCATTGATACCGGTTCGTGTTTGGAACTGGGATCAAAGAAGCCAGACGAACCGGGACCAATGCCCCACGTGGTCCGCCCGGCCCCCTGGCCTCACGAATCGAGACCGTTGTCCCCATTGGTCCCGGTTCGTGACTGAACCGGGACTAATGGGTTGGTCGGCCCGAACCGATGCCCTGTTTTCTACTAGCGAGAAAAGCGTGTACTTTTATACGGCGAGGTCGACCTGAAAGACCGAGTGGCGCAGCATCTGACCTGGCGCCTACGGCACTTCAAGTGTACGCATGCAACTAGCTAGCTAGCTAGAACAACTGGCCACCGCACTCACTGTGCGTAATTTGCACACACATGCCAGCTAGCTATAGGAGCTGCCACGTACACATGCACCACGCAAAAATAAAACAAGCAAAACGATCGACGTCTCATTGTCCAGAAGAAACAAGAAATAGATTAATTCAAAGGGAAAAGAAAAACTAGGAGGACATTGACTGATTGACGCATTGGTGTGCGATCGGTAGCAGTGACATGGACAGGAACAGACAAATAAAATATAAATGATAAGTGATCACTGTATGTTAAGTATGATAGGGCCTATGGATCATGTTGGCATAGGTAATCCGGTAGAGATGAGAGAAGAGGCTATTACCTGCTCTCTGACCTGAGGAGCACGAGCCATCTTTCATCGTGTCGCGGTGGCGGTGGTGATGACGGCAGAGAGATGGAGGGGTGGCGATGGTGCTTCCCGTGAGCACCGCGCTAACCCTAGATCGGTAGGGTGTGTAGGTGGGTAGAATGGCAGCGACGAATCTCGTAATCCGTGCTTCGGCCTCCCACCTCTGTTAATATAGCGCGGGTCACAGGGGCCCACCAACCATAACGGGTTGGGTGCCCCCGATCAGGGCGCATTGGATCAGGGGTCTGGTGGGCCGTTGGCCCACTCGGTGGAGATCATCCTAACATGCCCCCCCTTGATATCAACTTTACTTTTAACTTTATACTTTCTAGTTTATTCGTTTCATCGTATATTGGTACATTGAGCATGTCTCATCGTCACAGCTTGATCGCCAATAGAATCATACGGCTACAACATACGTTTTGTTCAGAAACAAATTCTGTTCTTTTTGGGTCTCTCATGATCCAGAAATCATAGGCTTTTCCTTATACCCATGCTGGCTAAGTGTTCCTTGAACACATTGGGTTGTAATCCTTTCGTTAGCGGATCCGCAAGCATATCCTTTATCTTTATATGCTTGAGACTTATAGTGTCATGCTGGATTTTATCTTTCACAGCATAATACTTTATCTCTATTGTTTTGGCAGCATTACTCGACTTGTTGTTGTGAGCATAAAATACTACGGGCTGGTTGTCACAGTACATCTTTAGTGGTTTGTGAATACAATCTACCACTTTCAAGTCGGGTACAAATTTCTTTAGCCGTATCGCTTGCCCCGTGGCTTCGAAGCCTGCTATGAATTCTGCATACATCGTGGATGATGCAACTATTGACTGTTTGGAGCTTTTTCACGAAATATCCCCTCCCGCGAGAGTGAAGACGTATCCTGACGTGGATTTTCTATCATCTCCGTCCCCCTGTAAAATTTGCGTCTGAATACCCTTTTATCTCTAGGGAGTCAGACCTCCTGTATGTTAGCATGTAGTGCTTCGTGCCTTGCGCATAACGCAATGCCTTCTTTGCCATCTTCCAGTGCTCCATGTCTGGATTCTCTTGATATCTACCGAGTACCCCGGTAACAAAAGCTAAGTCAGGGTGGGTGCACACTTGTGCATACTGTAAGCTTCCAACAGCCGAAGAATATGGTGCTGGTTTCATGAGAACGATCTCGTACTGGTTTTTGGGACATTGGAATTTCCCAAAACTATCGCCCTTGACTATAGGAGCAGGTCTGGCTTTACTCGCATGCATATTATACTTTTGAAGAACCTTCTCCAAATATGCCTTCTGCGATACTCCTAAGGCTCCACTGTTCCTATCTCGGTCAATTTCTATGCCCAAAACATAGGTTGCTTCGCCGAGATCTGTGATATCCAAATTTGAGGATAAGAACTTCTTTGTCTCTAGTAGTAGACTAACATCACTGCTAGCAAGCAGGATATCATCCACATACAAGATTAGGAAAATATATTTCCCATTTTTAAACTTTGCATAAATGCAATTATCCTCAATATTTTCTTTGAACCCAAAACTTTTAACCGTTTGATTAAACTTCAGATACCACTGTCTAGAGGCTTGTGTTAATCCATAAATGGATTTCTTTAGGCGGCATCCCATACTTTCCTTGCCTTCCATGATAAAACCCTTGGGTTGTTTCATGTAGACCTTTTCTTTTAAATCACCATTCAGAAATGTCGTCTTGACATCCATTTGATGTAACTCTAAATCAAAATGAGCAACTAATGCCATTATGATTATGAAGGAATCCTTACATGAGACTGGAGAAAAAGTCTCATTGTAATCTATCCCTTCTCTTTTTGTAAATCCTTTAGCTACAAGTCTTGCTTTATACTTTTCTACATTGCCACTAGGATCATACTTGGTTTTGTAGACCCATTTGCAGCCTACTGTTTTGGCTCCTTTAGGAATTTCCACTAAGTCCCAAACATCTTTGAAAGTCATAGAATTCATCTCATCTTCCATTGCTTGTAGCCATTTTGATGAGTTAGGGCTTTTAATGGCTTCTTCATATGTAGCGGGATCACCTTCCATATGAACCATTTCTGTATTATAAACTTTATAATCAGTAGAAATAGCAGATCTTCTTGTTCTATTAGATCTTCTAAGTGCCTCGGTTTCTGGCACATTATGTGCCTCAACTTGTGGCACATCTTCTACTGTTGACTGCTGTACCTCCCTTTCATGCTCAACAACGGGTTCAGTCGGCTCCTGGCGGACAGGTTCCGGGTCTTCCCCCATAGTTGTCATGGGTGGAGTTACAGCTGGTAGTGAGAAAAATGGCTCCTGAATCATCGGATTAGGTGCATGCACCCTTTTCTCCTCAAGATCAATTTTCCGAGCTACCATGCTCCCCCTCATCATTTCGTCCTCTAAGAAGACCGTGTGTCTCGTTTCTACAAACTTTGTATATCTGTATGGGCAGTAGAAACGAAAACCTTTTGATCTATCTGGATAGCCAATGAAGTGGCAACTCACTGTTTTGGGATCTAACTTTGCAATGTTTGAATTAAACATTTTGGCCTCAGCACGGCACCCCCACACCCTAAAGTGTTTTAAAGGGGGGACTCTTCCCGTCCAAAGCTCGTACGGTGTTTTGGGCACCGACTTGCTTGGCACTCTGTTGAGAATGTGAATGGGGGTTTTCAATGCCTCCATCCATAATCCTAATGGCAAAGTTGAGTAACTCATCCTGCTGCGCACCATGTCCATCAGAGTACGGTTACGCCTTTCAGCTACTCCATTTTGCTGAGGCTCGCCCAACATTGAATACTGGGCAACTATGCCAATCTCTTGTAAGAACTTTGCGGAAGGTCCAGGGACTTGGCCATATGGGGTGTGCCGACCATAGTACTCTCCCCCACGATCGTACCTTATTATCTTTATTCTTTTATCATGCTGATTTTCAACTTCAGCTTTGAATATCTTAAACTTATCCAATGCTTCGAATCTTTCTTTGATTGGATAAATATAACCAAAACGAGAGTAATCATCTGTGAATGTTATGAACGAGTCATATACATCCACAGTTTTCACCGGAAATGGTCCACAAATGTTAGTGTGGATGACTTCCAGTGTTCCTGTACTATGAATTGCACCCTTTTTGATTTGTTTGACATACTTCCCTTTAATGCAATCCACACATTGTTCTAAGTCTGAAAACTCTAACGGAGGAAGAATTTCACTTTTGACTAATCTTTCTATTCTCCCCCTGGAAATATGGCCCAAGCGACAGTGCCATAATTTCGATGAGTCATCAGTTCCTTTTCTTTTCTTTTGTTCTTTGTTCGATGAGGTAGCTTGATCATTCACATTTGACACATAATGCACTTTTTCACGGTGTGATAGCAAATAAAGCTCATTATGAAGGAAAGCATCACCAATATAAGCATTATTACACCATATGGCACACTTGCCATGTCCAAAGTAACACT
The DNA here is from genome assembly GCA_022496015.1 of Hordeum marinum. Classification (NCBI taxonomy): domain Eukaryota; kingdom Viridiplantae; phylum Streptophyta; class Magnoliopsida; order Poales; family Poaceae; genus Hordeum; species Hordeum marinum. The sequence continues at coordinate 32,545,594 of CM039676.1, forward strand.
CATAATTGTCTTTGTCTAAACAAGAAAGACTAATTAAGTTTCTATTACATGAGGGAACAAATAAGACATCACAAAGAAGAAGGTTGAATCCATCAGCTAACTCCAAAGAGACATCGCCGACAGCTTCAACTTCTGCTTGGACTCCATTAGCTACCTCAATGCATCTTTCTCTTCTTTCCATACTCCTCGTCGAACGGAATCCCTGTAAAGAGTTTGCAACGTGAACAGTTGCTCCAGAGTCAATCCAGCAAGTAGATTTTGAAAACTTTACATACAAGGATTCATTTACAAAGCAAACGATGTCGTTACCTCTCTTTGCCATAACAGACTTTAGCCAAGCAGGGCAGTCCTTCTTGTAGTGCCCTGTCTGCTTGCAGTGGAGACAAGTGTCTTTGTCCACTGGGAAGAACCTCTGCTGATTCTGATGCTGATAGGGTGCTTTTCCATGTGGCTTAGAAGGAGAACCTTTGCTGTTTGGATTGTAGTTCTTCTTCTTTTGGTCCGTCACATAGTTGATAGAACCATCATTTGAGGCTTTCAGTCTGTCCTCTTCTTGGACGCACATGGCTATTGTTTTTTCTATGTCCCATTTTCAGGCGACATGTTATAATTGACAACAAATGTGTCAAACTCTTTAGGCAAGGAGGCCATAATCAGGTGAACGAGGAGCGCAGGTTTGAGCTCCAAGTCTGCATCCATGGGCTTGAGTTTTGCAGCCATGTTGCTCATCCTGAGAATGTGCTCTCGAATGTCATGACCACCACCAGTGTAGTTCTCTGTTACCAATTGTTTTATCAACTGGGTTGCATATGTCTTTAAAGAACCAGTGAACTGGCTCTTTATCTTTTTAAGCAACTCCCCTACGGAAGTGCACTCTGCAATCGAGCCCACAATTGCGTTCTCAATTGTGTTTTTTATAAACGCCATACACTTTTTATTGGTATTTACCTACTTTTGATTGTTGAGAGTGTAGGAGAACTCTAATGGAGCATAGTCACTCCTCTTTTTACTCCATGCAACATCATCATCAGTGGCCGCTCTGACTGGCTCTATAGGCCTGACCGGCTGTGGTTCATCCACAACCCAGTCAACCTCAGCACAGACAAAGGCCAAATCAACAAAGGCCAAATCAACTTTCTTCCTCCACTCGGCGTAATTATCACCTCTGAGTGTTGGAAATTCTTTTAAACAACTCATCAAGTTGAAACCTCCTGAAAATTATAACAACCATATGTTAATCTAACGTTGGTCAAATTAAACATATAATTGTCTATGCAATTAAATCTATATCACCGTTGGGCAAAATAATAGAAATAAAAGCACCTTCAAAAAAGAAAAACATGATCATGTTATTAATAACGTTGGTTATAAAAATAACATAATCATATTAATTCGAATAATCACTTTGATGTGCTTTATAAAAAACAATTCTCTCTAAACTTTATTTCTTTATAAAAGCACACTTTTAAATATTTACGCAGCGGAAAACATGAAAATAAATTCATGAACTTTTAATTCTTGACAGAAACTTTTCTTTTATTAAATAAAAAATTCACGAACTTTATTATTATATTTTCTTTATATAATTCATGAACTTTTCTTTTCTGAAATTTTTCAATTTTATTTTCAGAGACTTTTCTATTTTTCTTTTTCACAAACTTTGCAACTTTTCCTTTTCTATTTTCTAAACAATATTTTCGTTGGAAAAAAATTTGCAAAGAAAATTATTTGCAAACTACCCAAACTGGACAGATAAACAAAATAAAAGTAAAAGGAGCAGTGGCGGCGCCGGCCTAAAAGGCCTAGAGCCCATTCTCCTGTCGGCCCACTGGCCTAGCCGGGACTAGGGTTTCTCCCACCGGCCCGTTTTGGCCGTCGATCTAATCGAACGGTGCAGCGTCAAGTTCGTTGGATCAAAACAGGGAGCGAGAGGGGCCGAGGCAAACCCTCGTTCAATCCCCCCGCGCCGCTCGCAGCTTTCTCCGTCCCGAGCCGCATGCCTCCTCGTGCGCATCGACGGTGGGCCACCGGCGGCGGCCGCACCGGCCGCCGGTGACGGGGCCAAAAAAAACCATATGCTCGTCTCTCCTTTCTGTTTCCGCTTCGATCCGATCTAGTTTGGGGAGGGTTCTTTGCCCCACTGTGACCGGCGTGGCCGGTGGACTTTTCTTTGCCCCGTGAAGGGTTGTTCTTCGTCCCGACGCCTCGGCTTGCCGATACGCGTCGAGGTCGAGAGGAACGGCACGGCCATTGTGGCAGCGCATCTTTGCAGTGGGGTTTCTTTTCTGTCTTTGCCTTCGATTTCAACCAAAAAAGACCTAAGCCTAACCCAGCTGATACCATTGATAGGGCCTATGGATCCTGTTGGCATAGATAATCCGGTAGAGATGAGAGAAGAGGCTATTACCTGCTCCCTGACCTGAGGAGATTGAGCCACCTTCCATCGCGTCGTGGTGGCGGTGGTGATGACGACAGAGAGATGGAGGGGTGGCGGTGGTGCTTCCCGTGAGCACCGCGCTAACCCTAGATCAGTAGGGTATGTAGGTGGACAGAGTGGCGGCGTCGAATCTCGTAATCCGTGTCCCGACCTCCCACCTCTGTTAATATAGCGCGTGTCACAGGGGCCCACCAACCATAACGGGTTGGGCGCCCCCGATCAGGACGCATCGGATCAGGGGTCCGGTGGGCCGTTGGGCCCACTCGGTAGAGATCATCCTAACAAAGTATACCTGCAGGTCCTAATTAGCACATGTGATAATGATAGATTGGAGCAGTATAATCAGAGGCGAAAGAGTTGACCCAAGTAAACGTGAGCCGGTCAGATGCGGAATGATTATTTCGGACCACAGTCCGTAAAAACAAAGATTATTTCGGATCACAAAGATGCTCATGGGTTGCCACCTTGGGGCATCTCACTAGATTCTATCATTGTGAGCGGAGTGATGCGCGTGTCTATTAAAAAAATATCGGCACCGGAGGATGAAACCAGTGGGAGGAAGCCACCAAACTGCCTAGTTAATTAACTAGACTTTATGATGAACAATGTTAATGTGAATGCTAGCTAGCTGCCGGTGAGGATCAACCCCACATCTACATACAACATATATACGTATGGAGAGACAAAGACGAAAGAGAGATGCGTGGCATGCATGCATGCCCACATAATTCGCTTTCTGTAATATATATGGAGAAAGACGCAGGCAGTGATGCAATCAAGCCGGAATTACGCAGACCGATTTGGGACACGGCCAGCTAAAAGTATACGAAAACGTAAACCATATTTAATTCGTAGACATGCGTGGTGGCGCCATGGCATTGCAAGATGTTGGATGCATGGAACGCACACTAGAATACAAACTAATATAATTGCATATGCGTCCAGCGTGGTCAGTGGCGGAGCTTGAGACAAAATCATGGAGGGCATAGGCTGAAGGGGGCAAACACACTTATTTTTGACTATTTTTTACTGGAAAATTAGACCTAACATAAGATATAAGTATATATTTTCATATGAGCTAGTGAGAGGGCCATGGCCCAGGTTGGCCCCATGAGGCACCGTCATTGAGAGTGGTCACACATTTATTGTATTTATCACTACTACCAAATTCGGTACTTATATACATGTTTTTTCCATCTACGTGGGGTGTCACAGCCTAGATGCTTAGGTTCTAAAATAAATGTTCTTACATATTCGTTGCTATCTTAACCGAGGCTAGTTAATTAGCCATGCCTACAAATATGTATCTTGGCTCCCACTTTGTAGGCGTAAAGCCGTAGCAGATCGATCAGTCGTACATAGTGATCAATAAACTAGTTTGTCGCATTTTCCTTGAGAAGCATAAAGTATCTAGCTAGGTGATAGATCGATGTACTTTAATTAATTATCAAAGCTTATAGTTAACTAAACCAGGAGTGACGTGTCTAATATTGTTGATAAAAAAGCGCTGAGAAGTCAGTGACAGTAGATTCTTCAGGCAGACCGGTAGGTAGGTAGGTGTTTCTGTGGGCGTGCGCGTGGCTGGAACTGCCACGTTGATGCACCCGGCCTACACCTGAAACCAAGCAGGCAACGCCCATGCAGCCTTGCCTTCCTCCAAGGGCACACCACCTCCCCCGGGTACCACCCGACCCAGCTATATACCACGTATGTGCATATTGAGTGTTTAGTTTATTAAAATAGTATTCTAAATGCTTTTATATTAATTTATGAAGAAAGTACTTTCGTTTTATTGAGGAGAGACAGGAAAAGAGACTAGCCACACAGCATGTTGTGGCGTCTCTGAATATATATATATATATATATATATATATATATATATATATATATATATATATATGAGTAAAATTAACAAGATAAGAGAGTCCATGGATCAAGAGTCTGCTTGTCCCTTACGTCTTGTGAGAAATGGACTACGTGTATATGTTTAGCCAATAGTTGTTTTACTCAAACGAAGCCGGGTGGTAGGAACGGACATATTAACATCATCTATAACTGGACTTAGCAAATATAAATCCTTCTATTTATCCGTTCATGCAGTCATATTTCGTATTTTTTTCTCATATGTTCGGTCACTTTGTACATGGTTGGTGTAAAGGAAGAGAGAGAGAAAGAAAAGAATGCATGAAGAAAAAGAAAAGGTGGTCCGTGATGGAGTCGCGTCCTACGTGGGGGTTGACCGGATGCGCCCGGGCGCATCGGTGAATCCTGATATACTCCTTATATTTGAGATGGATATGAGGGTTCGCGGACAATCCGGACGTATAGGGATGATAGGAGGGGTCTGGTTGGGTCATTTTTTCCTTCTCTCTCCTGTCCGGTCACTGACCAGGCGCATCCACGGGCGTATGAGAGGTCGTTTGAGGGATCCGGTTGGGTCACTTTTTCCTTCTCTCTCCTGAACGGTCACTGACCAGGCGCGTCCGCGGCGTATGAGAGGTCGTGTGAGGGGTCCGGTTATAGATGCTTTAACTAAACTTCTGAACCACAAGAATCATTTTGTTACCTAATGCGGTCATTAATTTGGAAAACCAAATTTAGTTTGAAAATTCAGTTTCGATAGTCAAGTACCCGAAATAACCGAAAAATAAGCACAATCCGTAGGACCAATAGTATCCGATGCTAGTGTGGAATCTAACAAATTACACACCAATCTCCCGACCTTGCCCCTCCCCCCCCCCCCCCTCCGAAGTCCCCCTCGACGCATTCCTTCCTAGTCCTACTACCGCCATCTAAATTTGGCTACCACCTCTCCATTGTTTCTCGCCATGCTACTTGTGTCACCGCCTCTCTTGAGAAATCTTGGCAGCAAAGTCTTCAACGATTTCCCCTCTCTAGCTCTTCGGTTTTCTTTGGTAAAAGATAAGAACCAAATGAATTTTGGTCTATCAAGGTTTTCATTCTTAATTGTTAGAGAATCAATCAGTCAACATTCTGAAGAATTGAATTTCTTTCGCAGATGATGAATGAAACCGATTAGTTCAATCTAACAAATCACGGAGACGTACCAAGCAACCTACGTATTTACGGCAGCTAGATTTGTTAAATACTTTTGAAGAGACCGCTGACCTATCTTTATCATTGGATATTGTGTCTCCCTTGTGCCTCTCCTGACATGTGGGTTTGGGATGCCTCTTTGTGCACCCAACTATAGTGATTCCTATTTTGCTTCAGGTGGACTGGCCTGGGCCAGGAAACCCATGGGGGCTTACCAATTGGGGGCACCCGTGGGCTTTTCCGTGCCCCCTGCCAGCATCGCTGAATATTCAAAAAATGTTCTTTTCAATTTGTTTTGCTTCCCCACTATGTCATGCCAATAGCAACCTACACAATGCATTTATATATGTAGGGATGAAATTTCCATGGCCTGCTTGGCCGCGGCGCCTAGACGCCCCAACCTATAACGCTTCCGACCAGGCAAAGGATGGCCGGTTCCCCGCTTTGTTGGAGCTACGTACAAAGAAACTATATATAATAGACAGATCTCGTATAGGTTGGTGCCGATAAGCGAACACTGATTCTCATGAGTCATGAGCATGGAAAACACGGTGCTAGTACGTATGTGTGTTCAGTGAACAACATTGGGATACGTGTTGATGCCAGACTATAAAGTCTCCTACTATATTGGAAGTGTACAACTAATCACTCTCTCTCCGGACGAAATGGCATCACGGAGTGCGTCATTTAGTTCATGATTTATAATGCACCACGATAACCGGGCGGGCATTGTTAATTAGGTCTCCCATTTTTTTGGAACCTCTTGCTGTATATACAATAATCAATTGATAACATATAGTTAACTAGCTGGACTGCGACAGCGTATTGAAAGAGAAATAGGAATCGGTCATCGCTAGACTATAAACAAGAAAAATAATTACAGAGAGCATGAGCTTCGAGAAACTAATAATGAATGTCAAGCAGTGATATATAGCAAGTGGAGTAGTAACTAGTTTTCACACAAAGGTTCCCTTGGCCAAAGGTACTAAGCAAAATGAGCTTCTCAATGGTCGCATGATGTGAAGTTGGAATTTCTAACACTTGATGTAGAAAACAGATGAACGTGTGCACCACATATTCTGATGGTTCAAGGTTATAATGTTGTGCATTACAGCATATGTTATTTCCATTTTAGTTTTTTTTCTTAAGTTGGATAACTCTTGTATATAAGCCGTCATTCCTTCAAAGTTCGCGAAACGTTCAACCCTCCGTATAGAGCCGTGTGTGTGTACCAATAGTGGTCGGAGTTTATCAAGGGTAATCAATACATGATGATGGGTACGAGTGTGATTAACACGGAGAGAGAGAGAGAGAGAGTGGGAGAGGGAGAGAGAGAGAGAGTGGGAGAGGGAGCCAACGACCGCCGCCAGCATCTCCTCCCGTGCCCGTCCTCCCCTCCACCGCCACAGGTGGTCCGCACCGGGCTAAGCCCGTGTGTGCGACGCGGTGGCGGAGGGCCTCTCCCCTCTCCCCCGGATCCATGGGTGGGGCGGGCGCACAGATCCGCGGCGGCACGGCCCCCACTTTGGCGCACGGCGGCGCGGCGTCCCAGCGGCGACGCATGTGGTGGTGCCGGTAGGAATCGGCCGGATGCACAGGGGGCGAGGGTGCCTGGGGTGGCGACCCCATGGCTGGGTGGCGGCGCGCCAGCTGGTCCGACCGATTCCGATATCGGATCTGGTGACTACCGGACAACGCGGGGGGTGGCGGTGGCCCGGTGTGGCTGTCGATCTGGACGCGGTGGTGCCGGTGGCTCTTCGCTGGCCTGCCTGAGATCCAGGGATATCATCGTCTCCGACCTGTCCTGCCCCGGTTCGTGCTAGCTCCGGTCCAGGGAGACCCATCTCCCGGTGCTGGCTGCATGGATCTGGCGGCGACGGCTGGATCCTTTTGGTCTAGTCTCCGACATAGAAGGCCGCGATCCGTGCACAAAAGCTGGATGGAGGTTCTTCGAGCGGATCCGGGTGAAAACCTTGTTCTCGCCTTGATGCCAAGACCGGCGATGGCGGCACTCTCTTGTGTCGTTACCTTCTTGAAGGCATCGCCGTGGACAAGCTCCAGACCTCTATCCGCTATCTCCGGGGGAAACCCTAGATCAGTAGATCAGATGACGGCGTCGCGTTGGCATTGTTCCTTCTTGGGGGCGTCATTCTTGGAGGCATACACGGGATCGAGGGACCAGTGGGCGGCTTCTTTCGTGGAGTGGTGCTTCAACTTACCCATTGATGGCGGCGGATCTCGGCGGCGTGGCGCAATGGATACTCGACGCCCGATGTGCGGAGATGGACTCGCGCAGGAAGAGGTAGCTATCTGGCGTCATGGTGATATCGATGGCAGAGTGGCCAGACAAGGTAGAAACCTCGGTATCTGCTCTAAAGACGGACCTGTGGAGGATGGCGATGACGACACATGCGAGTGCGTCAGACCGGTTTGTGCGCCAGACCCGGTATGTGGCTCGGCTAGGGCTTTTGGCTTTTGATGTTAGGCTTACGTGAGTGGTCTGGGTATTTGGCTCAGCTAGCACCCCTTCATCATATGGATAGGAATAGCGACATATGTTGCTAAGATGGCGGATTCAGACATATTGTTGTAATACTTTGTAAGGTCCTCGAGAATAATGAATAAAGTGGTCACATGCATCTCCAGATGCAAAGGCCGGAGGTCATCCTCTTTTTCTAAAAAAAAACCTGGATACTAACCAACTAACTCACGTGATTCCTAAAACAGAGGTGACACTGACACATGTTCAAACTCTCAACAGTATATTGTAATCACAACTTTGAAAATTTCTATTACATTTGAATTCTTCCAAGTTCTTGACTGGACCATCTGAGGATATGACTGGACCATTAATAACATGACTTTTGGAATTCTCAAACCTGACATCAAGTACAAGCTCTCTTTCTTACAAAATAAAAGTTCATCACAATATGCTTAGTTCTGGCATGGATCTGGACACGTGATTGGCTGACAACTATGTACAACCCAAATTATCACATAAAATACATGGAGTTTTTGCACCCATAGTTCAGTAATTAAGCATTGACCAAATCGAAATAATTTCTGATGTGTCATTTGCCAATGCTTTATATTATGGCTTCAGTGTTTGATCTTGGCACAATATCATGCTTGGTTGGCTGCACACCAAAGGAAATAGAAAACCCAGCAATAATTTCAATATGCCAAATTTGCACTAGAAAAACCACTCACCAAGGCATAGAAAGATGTTTTAAATGTCAGACTAACACTTCAAGTATGTTCAACATACATTTTTTAGAACATATTGTTAACATACTTGAGCATATGTTTGGCGGCTGTCCAGTGCATAGATAGGTGCATCAAGATACTCACAATGAAAGAAATAATGTTTATTTCTTTAAATGCTATATCATTCTACATATCCACAGAGAGTAGCGTCACTGACAAATATTTGAGGCATAAATTTAGATCCAAAACCATACATGCAACTAGTTATCGACCATATTTGGAACACCACAAGAAGGGTAAAAAAATAGTTTTTAATCTATGAATTGATTTTCTATAGAAACACCAAATTTTATAGTATTGTTTTGATAAGTTGTTTTGTTTTTCGAAAATTGTTTTGATAAGATTTAACATCTTTTATTCCATCCTACGTTACTGTACAAGTTGCACGCATGGGCAGTCGTGCCTGGAGGTATATTCTGGACGGACAATCCTCACTCAATCATACGTTGACGGATGGCATGCATGCAAATGCTATGAACCTATCCAGCAGATGCTAAGTGCAAGTACCGTGTACCGAGCAAAGGTCTTTCTCGAAAACCGTAAGGACAAATAATTTGAGAGTACTCACCATATGAAGAAACATATAGTGACGCCGCGTGCGTGCACAGGGGTGCAACTACACAACTCTAGATGAAACACATGATGCATTTTGATCATCACTCTAGGGGAAAAACCCAACTTCGTAAATTTTGCTATAGTAGCATGGGAGACAGAAAACTAAAGGCGCCAAATACTTCGTACAATGTCTCACACGTAGCATTTTGAAGAAACACACGATATAACACACTCCGGGTAAAATAAATTAAGCTAGCTACTGCAACATGGAAACAGTGCAATATTTGACCTCCAGACAGTACTTACCGTGTAGACCCACACAAAGAAGCAAGTAGGAATTTGGCCGCTAGCTATCTGCATGCATGCAGCTGGACAGGTGCCGATGTAGGGTAGCATACTGACAACGAGACAGCTAGCTACCTGAAATTAACAATGGCAGGCTCATCTAGAGAACAAAAAAACAATGGCGAGCTCATGATTTGCTTCTGATTTTGGCCCTTGGGAGTTAGTTTAATCCCGTAGGGCGTCTCTTCGGGGGTCGCCTTGGGTCGCCCTCGCCTAAACTCAAGGGTGTTCTCCCACGTACCCCCATGTACAGTATGTATGCTCTAGAGTCTAGACTTGACATGGAACACATGGTCAATGGTGTGCTATAGCTAGCAACGTACCTTATATACTATTTCCTCCGTTCAAAAATTCTTGTCTTGTATTTGTTTAAAGATTGATATATCTAAGTATTAAAATATGACTAGATATGTTCATATCTAACTAAATTCAAAATAAGAATTTTGGAAGTACTAACTAGCCCTCACCTTTCCTTGTTCTCTCAATGCATGGAGATCGAGAAGATGATCGCGCTCTCGTCCCAGCCACAGTTATCTGGAGATTGTTCTCCTTAATTTATGCTACATCGTAGTCTGTGCCACCACTCCTGCCTACTGTTGTAGGTCAAACAAATTTGCAACTTGCAAACATGATTACTTACTATAGCTAGCCGAGGTGACATAAACAACCGTGTGTGCGTAGAAGCTTGTAGAGAGCGCAGGAGATTCTTTCTTTATACAAGCGGAACGAAGATGTAGATTTGATGCCATGCGGCAGCCACGAGACTTCTATCCATAATCCATCCATGTATATATGTGTGCACATGACCATGGCTGCTAGCTGGATGGGTGAGTAGAGTATACTCACCATAAGCTTAGCTGTAGCTTGTAGCCAGCCACTTAAAATAACATACACAACGACAAACTAAAACCAAAATAATGTGTACACGATCTTCTGACCGGATACGTATATCAGCACGTAAGATTTAGATGCGCTTAAGGCATTACTTATAGAATCCCTAAGCGTAGAGCTAGAACCATCCAGGTCTGTGTAGATTAACTTGCTAGCATGTCAGGAGGAAGTATATCTTCGTCCATGTAGCCTAGACATATACAGGGCATGTGATCAATTTTCAGTTCTGGGGAACGCCAACTCAAATGAACAATTAAGCTACGAACCGATAGAAAGTGCACCTCTGCAAGACTGCAACATAAAATATTCAATCTACTTAGACGAACTATTGTTTTTTTTTTGCGAAATTAGACGAACTATTGTTGCTGCCACCCTTTCAGAAAAAAATGACTGTCAGCATAAATAACATGTATTTTGTTACTCTCCCGATCAATCTGAATTGTTACTGATTTAGCACAAAGTTACTCAACAACAATTAATATGGATCGGAGGGAGTATTAAATTTCAAACCATCAATTTGACAGATAATATATTTCACAAAGAAATTAACGGATAATATATATGAATCACATATCACAAAAATGATAACTTTTGAAACTATTTTTGAATACGAATTGGTCTTATAATTTTTGTGCCACATAACTTATGTTTTATTGTTAAAGGTGATGTGTAAAAATTGTGGCACCATGTAAATAAGAATTGCAAGAATAATTAATTTTTTTCATATGTCTAATGCATGTTTCCTGATCTTGAAGCATCATCGATCAAAAAGGAGGTAGCAAGAGTGAGTAAATGGCCACTCGTGTTGCTCCCACAACCACCTCATGAACATTTACAGTAAACTATGTACATCCAGCCCCATGTTGCTCTACAAGCTAGCGAGCATGACAACAGAAAAAATCGGAAAGTATTGGCCTAGTACAACCCACTAGGATAAGCTTAATTACTCTACTAATTAACGAATTCCATGCCTTTTCTAGCACGCATATGCTTAGTTAATAGGTAGGCCACCTTAATCCAAACCGACCAACCCTGCGATCTTAGTGTGGGTGACATTGACCATGCCCGCGTGCAAAAAATAAATAGGGGAAAAGGGCTTGACTGGATGTATTTGTCAGCGCAGAGCTGACGACAATGCATGCACTATCTGACTATCATATAGCTAAAGCAAACCTATGGCGGAAATCTGAAGAGCAAATAAGCAGCAGCCACCGCATGAGCATCACAGTTAACTCAGCTGCGCACATTTTTGGGCCTAGCTTATCAATCTTAGAGCATCTACAACGAACCCTTATACCGGTCTCAAACACCCGGGCAAACCGTCCGATCAACGCCCGGTCAGGAAAAATTGACATTGACGGACGCCGTAGACGGACCTCAAATGTCTGGGATGACCAGCAGCCCTTATACCCAGCCCAAATATGAGGCTACCCGGACGTGTCCGGACACACCCGCCATGTCAGCCTAGCCCATCATGGACCCCATAAATATCCCAATCAGAAAACCCTAGACATCCGTCACTTCAGTCTCCATCCACTCCATTTCCGTTTCCCTCCTCTCCTCTCGGATGGCCGGGGACGAAAGCAACTCTGATGGATCGAACATCGACGTGGAGGAGGTGGCCCTCCACATAGCGTTGCATCGGTCGGTGCGGGAGCAAGGCGGCTCGGCGACGGCGGATCTTCTTCCTCCGGGCCAGTCGCCCATCAATGGAGTGTCGACAACGTTGTCTGTCCTTCCCACCCATCTGCAGATCCGGCCGCTCCGCTCCAGCTCTGGTACGCCACCCACCTACACCACCTTCTACGCCAGAAGCAGTGCCCAGCTAGCGCTAGGTCCTCGTGCCCACGCCAGGGCCGGGGCGCAAGAGGACACCGGAGTCTGACGCGGGCGCAGCCCGCCGCGAGCGGTAGCGGGCGAGGGAGAGGGGGAGGCGCTAGCCCAGCACCATTTGATCGCGAGGGTGTCGGTCGAGCCCGAGGACGCGCTCCTCGCGGGCATCATTCACCGCTCTCTGACGACGGGGGAGACGGATGTGCGTCGCCTTCGCTGCAAGAATGTCGATTCGCTTGACTCGCCATCCAGTTGTCGGAGCGCGAGGTAGCGAAAGAGTCTCGGTGACGAAGGCGAAGGTGGCCCGCTATGCGAAAGAGCAGGACCGCCTGCTCTGCAGGCTGTCTGGCATGCGTTGCAGCACCGACTCCGACGACCACAACGCCTCCACCTCCGGCTCTGACGACTCGACGATGCTCTACCACAGGCCGCCGCCTACACGGAGGAGGGGCACAACCGTGTGGACGGCTGGAAGGGAAGGGGCCGGCGAGGAAACGGTGAGTTCCTCCGCCCTTTCCTCCTTGTGTTTATACTTTATCTATGTTTAAATTAGTTTGCACTATCCGCCGTTGTGGTACGACGAACTATGCTTATTTTATCCGGTAGAAATGGTGATCTCATGAATGCGTGTGATGATCGACTTTTACATAGTGTTGCATGAGTTTGTATGGATTTAATGGTTCGGACATGAAAGACGTGGGAGTGGAAAGCATTATTTGAGGCGCGCACAGTTAGTGTCCATGGGCGTATGCGGTCTCATATTAGCAAGTTTCGACTATAGATACTCTTATGACAACAAAAATTAGTCATCAGTTGAACAAATTCAACACAGGGAGAGAAAGTCATAATATGCCTGCAAGAGAAATACAACACCAATGAAGAGTGGCAGCTAGGCTAGTTCTTGATGCATGCATGCATGCATGCGTATGCAGTGATGTAATGCTGCACCATGCATGCATTGATCCAGTTCAGCATTTGCATATCAGATGCATGTATTATCCAGAACTTTCGATCTATATTTGACCTTCTTCCAGCAGGGAGGAGCTGGAGAATGCGACGTCGACGGCGAAACACGTAGGCGTCGGCGGCGCTTTTGCATAGGAGTTTGGGAAAGGGCGGCAATTTCAAACTAGCTGGAAACAAGTAACTCTGTTCCTTGTCATCAAATAGCTACGTACTAGGAGTAGCTAGCTAGACATAGGAGTGCTCCGTCGTGTGAGTTCTTACATTTGCCGTTTTGCGCACGTGTCGGTGTAAGAACGAAAGCCGGAACGGAGCTGCATGCATGCATGCACAGTACGTACGTAGTTCCAGCAGGGGCTTCCCGCTTCCGGTTTCATGTGTAGATTAGACTAGATTGGTATCTGTACTGATAACTCCGTCCTTGTCTCCTGCGACCGTACATACCTGTTCAACCCTTGTCCAAGCAAGCATATGCATAGACACTAGCAGCATACGCACGCAAGGACGTATGTGTTGTTGGTACTTGTGTATGTCGTCCTAGAAGCAAATTAAGACACAGCCTCTTGCATGAGGAAACTAGGAGACAAGGTGACACTTTCCATCAGCAGGCTGTCTTTGATCCTCTCGAGCGTTCGCAGCCACCAGGTTGTGAGCCGAAACAGCTTGCTTGCTAGCTGTTTTCGTTTCTCTACGCTAGAATTGATCGTTCTACACACGTGGACGATGATTACGTCAACGCGTGTTGGTCACCAAGTATACACGTGGAACATATGCATGCAAAATGCAATGGCAGGTTCTTCGCTTCATGCATGCGGCCGTGAACAAAACCAAAAATATTATATGGATGCAACATAAACCACCTGTCGATCTCTCCTGCCGGGTACGTGGTCGTTTCAGTTTGTGGCGTACGAGTGTGAGCACATGCATGGAATACTTTGGTTTAGTTTAGTTTTCCCCTGACCTAACAATAGCGTGTACCACTGTCCACACATTGATCGATCAAGGAAACGTAGTACCGACGAAGCATCTATAGCTAACCATCTTTTGGTGCCCAAGGGGCCACAAGCGTACACATGTATTAAATGATCATGCAAATTAACTCGCCGCTCACCTGAACGTGTGGCCAAAACAGAGAGAGATGGTGTGTGTACCACCATTTGCAGCTGCATGTTCGATATTTCGGCGATTCGACCCTTTTATTATTATTTGCCAGCTTGATGTGACGCGACATAGGTCAATCTGAAGATTTCGCTCTTGCTTAGCATCTAAGTAAGTAACCTGGGCGTGTGGCCAGGAGAGAGAGATTAAGTACCACGTTAGCAGCTGCTACATGTAGCTGCATGTTCGATCTGTCGGTGATTCGACGCTTTTTTAGCTACCTAGCTTCATGTGACGCGGCATAGGTCAATCTGTAGATTTACGCTAGCTTAGCATCTCTTTATTAAGTGACATTTTTGTAACCCCGAGCGAGGGCCACGTGAATGAAGTTACAACATAATTAAGATTATTCTGTGGAGCAGAGTGAAAAGAATTAAGGATGGGATGGTGCGGTCACACATGTAGCGAAGGAGATAGAGGAGATAGAGAAGGAGGAGGAGGAGGAGGAGGATTATCTACAGCGGGAAGGGGAGTCGGTTGGTGAAGAATAGGCAGATAATGGCGTATCAGATGTCTCTCTGGAGGAGGTCCGCATGGTCAAATGAAAATCTTAAGCTAGAACCGTCGTGGTATGCTTGCTTCGTGAGCTTTTGGTCCTCCAAGGGCGAATCGAGGTATATTTGGTTTTCCTTTCGAAGTCCCACTTGAATAATTGTAAAGCAGATGGGCTGCGACGTGTTTTGAATTTTGATTCGACGTTTGTAGTGAAAACTGACGGTTAGGCAAGTTGCCTTGTTTTGTTTTACAGTATGACGAATAATCGTTGTGTCAAACTATGTGTCGACTAATTTTATTGATATTTTGTTGGGAGCGGCTAGAACTCAGCTTGCTGAGATTTTGTATGGTCTCATTCACATAATATCATTGTATTTTGTCTTTACAATGTTTGCTTCCTTTAGCCCGTCTTTTTATGTTTTTTGGGCTGACATGTCATATTTTTGGTTGTTGTTGCTTTGCATCCCATCTAGCTGGCCCAATAACTATTTGTTCTGTTCTTGTTGCTGTACGTGACATCTTTTAAAAAAGAAATCGTTGCTAGAGAAAAGAAAAAAGGAATAAACAAAAAATATGTGGGTGAAACCACGACCTTACGTGATGGCTTGTTAGCTTCAACTACTTTAACCACTAAAGATTCCTGTACAAAAGAAGTAGTGTGTCCTTATTTTACGAATTATGATGTGATAATTTTTTTTTTAGTAAAAAACAACTTGATTCTAGCTTCTACATGTAGCGGCTGCAAAAATAAGATTGGCTAGTCATAAGGGAAAAAATAATAACGACTGTATTAAAAAACAGCTTGAAGGAAGGATGATACTCTACATAGAATGGTATTGTTATTTACGAAATCAATTATGGTGGAATGTGCATAAAAGTAGTTGGATAAAAATGTTTTCCTAAATTGGGCATGCATCAAATTGTGTGTGTATTTCGTCAATTGAAATTGTGCTGAGTTGCGTCACATGCAGTTGCACACTATCAACATACATGCGAGAAGTATCCTTTTCTACCAAGAAAAATAAAGGAAAATAATGGCATGCAATAGTTGCACATGTATTGCAATGCTTGCAGTTATCCATTGGACCCCATTTAAAAACATGCGGTTGCGGCCTCATTATGAAAACATGCAGTTGCGACCCCATTATGAAAACTTGCAATTGTGATCCCTTAAAAAACAAGAAATTGCGATCCCATTTTGAAAAATTGCAGTTGCGACCCTCACTAAAAACATGCAATTGCAACCCTATTTTTAAAATATGCAGTTGTGACCCTCCTTGAAAACTTGCAATTGCGACCCTATTTGAAAAACATGCAGTTGCAAGCCTCCTCAAAAACTTGCGGTTGCGACCCTATTTGGAAACACATGCAGTTGCGACCCTATTTAAAAACACATGCAGTTGCGACCCTCCTCGAAAATATGCGGTTATGACCCCATTTGAAACTTGTAGTTGCGGCCCCTTTTGAAAACATGCAGTTGTGACCTCTCTCCCCTCTTGAAAAATATGCAATTGTGACCCCTTTCGAAAAACATGCAGTTGCGACCCCGACTAGGAAAGTTATAATTGTGACCCATTATGAAAACTTGCTACTACGAGCCCTTGAAAAATAAGCAATTGTGATCACATTTTGAAAACTTGCAATTGCGACCCTCACTAAAAACATGTAGTTGTGATCCCATTTTAAAAACTTGCAGTTGTGATCCTTATTAAGAACTTGCAACTGAGATCCCATTTTAAAAACATGCAATTGCGACCCTCACTAAAAAACTTAGGGTTGTGGCCACATTCTGAAAATCTCTACTTGCTATTCTCTAAATTTGCAATTGCAACCTCTTTTTTAGAACTTGCATTACCAACCCAATTTTAAAACTTATAGTTAAAACGCCGACTTGAAAAATGATAATAGAAGGAAAAATGCAAAAAAAAAACTCAAGGAAGGAAAATTAAAAAGTAAATAACAACATGAGAAAAAAAGAAAAGAAAAAGGGAAACAAAAATAATATAATAGAAAAATAATAAATAATAAAAGAAAAAATAAACAAAAAATAAAACAGATATGAGGGGGTAGTGGTTCTTGTATGCAACAATGCAGCGGGTCACAGACAGCCATAACCGGCCAGGAGAAACAGGCGGCCAGCAGAAGAAAAGAGTCCAAAACAATAAAACTACAGCCCGACACAAAAAAAACATTGGGCCACATCCACCATAGACACACGGAGACAAACCTGCCCAGCAAAGGAAACACACAAATCTTGATGTTTAAAAAGCAGCCAACGGCTGATATGGTGAATGATGCCAAACTTGAAATTCATCTAGCCGAGATTGAGTCAAACCGTATTTTATTTATCAATGAGGATATGTACAGTGATGTTTTATAGGTTTCTATGGTCATCCGAATTGGAATGCTGGTAATTTGACTTGGGATCATATTCAAAAATTGCATAATAAGGACGACCATCCTTGGGTAGTCTTAGGAGATTTTAACGAAATTTTACTTTTATTGGAAAAGGAGGGCGGTAACACAAGACCAAATGCAATGTTCAGGGATTCTCGTGAGTGTCTCATGGAATCTAGTTTGAAAGATTTGAGCTATATTGGTCGCCCTTTTACTTGGAGAAGACGTGAAATCAGAGAACTCTTGGTCGGGCAGTTTGTAACGTGGGGAAGACACATAAATTTCCTCTAGCTGCAGCTATTAACGAAGAACACACACATTCTATCCATCGTTCGTTGGTTCTTGACTTGGACTATTTTCATGGCAATTTGTTTAGTCATACGGAAAGGCGTGTGAAACAATTTAAAGCCAGGTGGCTCAACGAATAAAACTTTGATAAAATTGTTAAGGTGTCCTAGGAAAAAGCCAAGATGGCCGGTATCGGCTTGTCGTTCGCAGATCGGATACGAGCGATGCATGCTGACTTGCATTCTTGGGATCATGAAACTCTCAAGGAACCGAAATAAAGGATTAATAAATTAAGAAAGGATTTAGAGAGAATGGGGCCTGGCCCTTTGAATGCCCAATCCCATTCTCGATAGAAGGAAATTATTTTGTTCATTGGAAATCTTCTCGATCAAGAAGAAATATTCTGGTTACCAATAGGGCGAGCAAATTAGAGATGCACATGGACAGTAATACCTATTTTTCCATAATGCAACCATGGCCAGGCAAAAACAAACAAGATTAAGAAATTTCGTGAAGATTCTGTGATTTGGAGGCAATATAAGGAATTGAAGGATCACACTACAAATTATATCTCAAAGCTCTTCACATCGAAAGTTTCGCACCCGAATTAGGAAGTTTTATCACTTTGTTCGGAGGAGAGTGTCTACTGAAATGAATAATGCCCTTCTTGCTCCATATACCACTGAAGATCTTTGTAAGGCATTGTCTAATATTGGGGACTTCAAGCCAAGCACGTTGATCCTTCCTCAGAGTAGCCTCATCTTGTGGTCTTTGACACAAGAGAGTACTGCCTTCCACTTCGGCTTTTGAATCATAGGATTTTATCTCCTCTCGAAGACGCTTGATTAAGGACTCAAAGGTCCCACTTCTCGATGTAACCACGGAAGTGGGTCATGGTGGGACACGAGATCTGTTTCTAACGTGCTTTTAACTCTCCTTTCTCGATTTACGTTCCGAAGGCATAATGCATGGAAAATAGGCGGTTTAAATATTGGTGGCTTTCAAGCGTCCCGTCATGTCATGTCCCATCATGATAAATATAAACCCATCGGTGAGGCACCTTTACTTCCACGTTGCTTGCTTCTTCCTCCCCCCGGGTAACTCTCCCTTCCATCTTTGCTTCTAGAGGACTAGAAATGGCGCATGCTCCGGGGCCACCAATGGTCCCGAATGGCCAACTCGACGGGACCGGAAGACTTGCTCAGTTACCCAAAGAAAATTTAATCGACTTTCAATGCAAGCGTATTTTCCCGATCTAGATTTCGCACCAGTCCGCCCTGTGCTGGTGTCCATTGATAAAGGGGTTCTTAATGATATGTATCATGCACCTAATGGGGAGGAGGAAATCTTCTTCATCCCCTACCTCCTTTGCGGGCTCGTCTTTCCCATTCACCCCTTCCTTCGGGGTCTTCAAGAGTTCTATGGGATCGAGCTCCGCCACCTCGCCCTAATCCTATACTCCATATATCGGGCTTCGTCACTTTATGTGAAGCCTTTTTTGGCTGTGAAGCGCACTTTGCACTGGGCGAAAATGTTTTTCATTAATTTCTTGCTTTGGGGATGGTGTAATTTTATAAGTGAGAGATGTCGAGGTGTGCAAAATTTCTACGACGAACTATCTCTCTGGCACTCCCAAAGTAGGCGTCGAGACATGGTCAACCAAGTGGTTTTATATAATTGACATACCATTAGAAGATCCCATCATTCAGGGGCTACTAATGATGTCCTGGATTAGGGGTGCATACCACGTTGGCTAGCCATTCACATGCCATACTGACGACTCTTTAACAACTGAAGAATGGGCCACATGAACTATGGCTTTCGGTGTGCTCAAGAAGGAATCCTCCAAAGACTTGGCATATACTTCAAGGCGTATTAAAATGATCGACATTCTGTCCTTAGTTTTACTTGACATATACTTGTTTACTTCATGTTACCATTGTGCACAGATCAGCAGACCAGGACACCCTAACCGAGATCCATCGGTTTTAGTACCACCAACAAGACTAGATGGGATCCATGTTATTTTCTATAAAGTATTTTGGCCCATTCTAGGGGACGATCTAATTTTGGAGGTCTTGCAGGCGATAAATACTTGCACTATCCCACCTTCTTAGAATAATACTACGATTGTGATGATCCCTAAGGTTAATTCTACGAAAAAGGTAACCCACTTTAGGCCTATCAGTTTGTGCAATGTGGTATATAAATTATTTGCAAAAATGGTGTCCTCTCGGTTGAAAGTTTTTCTACCGGATATTATTAGCTTGACTAAGAGTGCTTTTGTGCATGGGTGATTGATTACGAATAATATTTTAGTGGCCTATGAGTGCTTCGATACAATCAAGAACAAGAGAGAAGGTAAAAAGGGCGTGCGTGCTATTAAACTAGATATGCACGAAGCTTATTACTGAGTTGAATGGCCCTTTCCGAGGGATATTATGATGAGACTAGGTTTCCATGAAAATTGGAAAAAAATTACTCCCTCCTTCCCAAAATCTTGGGTGTATTAGTTTTGTATGCAATCCCATAATGTAAAGTTCTCATGCATTCTTCTCTCATTCAGTTATAGCGCTAACAAATGATCACTATTTTTCGAGAAAAGGAAACATATTGTTGGTTGAGTCTCTCATTAGGTTAGCTCAGAACGATCTCCTAGTTTGAGATTGGATCGCTTAAGTAAACCTGCGCTAATTTGCATGCTTAAACTAATACGCCTAACATTATAGGAAGGAGGTAGTATTATGAAATGCTTCTCAACTATTGAATACTCAATTCCGTTTAATATGGAGGAAAGTGAAAGTTTTCAGCCTACAAGGGGCTTAAGGCAGGCTGACCCATTGTCACCATACTTATTCTTATTGTGCATGGAGGGGGCGATTACTCTTCCGACACAAGTAGAGGAAAATGAAAATATTTCACGAGAGTAAGGTTGTGGAGATGCCCCACCTATTACAAATTTTCTCTTTGTAGATGACTGACTCATTCTTATGAAAGCTAATCTACAAAGCGTGGAGGCTATGGAATCGTCTCTAGATTCATAGTGTACAACCTAGGAGATGGTTAGTGTTGATAAATCCAACGTATTTTTAGTCCTAATACAAAGGTGGAGATCAGAGAACAAATGTTCACCGCTGAAAATAATGACCGAGGCTCTTAATGTTAAATATTTGGGTTTGCCACTGCTACTTGTAAAATGCGTTGGGATTTTACCGGAAAGGAGGGGAGATGCAACAAAGTAGAGATAAGTATTTCTGTTAATGAGAACCAAGGTCATCGAACCAATAGGAGGACCACGCAAACACCGCGTAAGCGCCACACACAAAAGAGCACACACTTGTAGCCAACGCGGGCAAGACGGTTGGCAATCCCCTTGACTCGTTACTTGCAAGAGATAAGTAGAGATACATAGATAATAGAAATATAAATCAATATAAAGTAAAATTAAAGAATATAAATAACAAAAATATTTTTAGTGCTTTGGGACTTTGATTTTTAGAGACCCGGGGTCCATAGTTTGTGCTAGAGGCTTCTCTCTCGTAGAAAGCATATGGTGGGTAAACAAATTACTGTTGGGCAATTGATAGAAAAGTTGGTAGTCATGCAATATTTATTCATGGCAATGATCACACATATATGCATTACATCTGTAAGAAAGTAGAACAACTCCTGCATACATCAACTACTATTACTCCAATCATCGACCGTTATCCAACATGCATCTAGAGTACTAAGTAAAATAGAGTAACGCCTTAAGCATGATGACATGATGTACACAAAGTAAATCCAACTAATACGAATAAATTCAATCGTTTTATCCTCAGCAATACTAATAAGTGTCATGTCCCTTTGTGTCACTGGGATTGAGCACCTCAAATTTGAACCCATTGCAACACACCACTCCCTCTCAAGATAAATCAATCTAGTTGTCCAAAACGTATCGATAGATCGGAGAGAAATATGAAGCTATTATAGTCATGCATATATGAAAGACCAACAAACACACAATATACTTTCATGAATAAGCTGACTATGTTGATGTAGAAGCCCTTCGTGATCGATCCCGCCTTCGGCAGGGCACCGGAATAGGGCTACAAATTGGCACAGGGCGGAACAAAAGCTTGTGGCGACGGAAAAAGTATTTTGGGAGGCTCTCTAGGGTTTTTCCCAAATATGTGAATTTATAGCAAAGAGAACAGGGCCAGAGGCCGTAAGAGGTAGCCCCAAGCCATCTGGGCACGACCACACACCCTTGGCATGCCCTGTTGTCTTGGCGCCACCCCATGTGGCCTTCAGTTGCCCTCCGAAGCTTCCATGTCTTATTCTTGTCCATAAGAAGCACCAAAAAGTTTGAGGGTATTTGGACTTCGTTTGGTAAAGTATACCTAAAAGGCCAAAAAAACAACAACTCGCTCTAGGCACTTGGTTACTAGGTTGGTGCTAAAAAATGATATAAAACATCATATAAATGCTTATAAAGCATCCAAGTTTGATAATATAATAGCATGGAACAATAAAAAATTATAGGTACGTAGCATCCCCAAGCTTAATTCCTGCTCGTCCTCGAGTAGGTAAATGTTAAAAGGAGAATTTTGGATGTGAAATGCTACCTAATATGTTATCTTTTCAGATATGATCACTAAGAAACGATGAATCAGTGAACATCAACATACTAATATCCATAAACATAAGGAACATAATCATCAACTTTCAAAATATGCGATCCCTAAAGAATGTTTACTCCTGATTCATTTTATCATATTAGCGTGGCATGGCTCTGTCTTCAACACATAAATACAAATGTCAAGCACCACAGAGTTAACCCAAGCAATTGTACTGTACTTTTTAATGCGCTTCAACATTCTATACCTCACTCAATACATGAGCATGAACCATGTGCTTAGCATATAGGTGGATTAGAATATGGTGGTAGGTTTCAAAGGAGTAAAAGTGAAGAATAAAGTCTCGCATCAACTAGGCGGACTAACAAGCTATGGAGATACCCATCAATTGATATCAATGTGAGTAGTAGGGATTTCCATGAATATGCACTAGAGATATAAATGTATGAAAGCTCAATGGAAGCTAAGTGGGTGTGCATCCAACTTGCTTGCTCATTAAGACCTCGGCCATTTATGGAAGCCCGTCATCGGGATATACAAGCCAAGTTCTATAATGTAAAACGTGAGACTCTCTTTATGAAAAACATGGTGCTTTCACTAAGCACAAGTGTGAAAAAGAGGTAGTAGCATTGTCCCTTCTATCTTTTCTCTTATTTTTTTCCTTTTTTCTTTTTTTCTTTTTCCTTTTTCTATTTATTTTCTTTATTTTTCGTGTGGAGTCTCATCCCGACAAGTGGGGGAACCATTTTCTCCATCATCCTTTCCTCATTGAGAAAGTTCTCTAATAATTATAAACATCACACTTTTATCTACTTAGAACTCTATATGAAAAACTACCAAACAAGATGACTCTATATGAATGCCTCTGACAGACTACCAGGATGTGCAATGTTCCAGCGTAACATCTAAACAATGATGAATGGCGGATTTGCCACAAATACTATGTCAGCTACATGATCATGCAAAGCAATATGACGATGAAAGCACAATTCATGAGACGTAATGGTGGAAGTTGCTTGCAATATATCTCGAAATAGCTATGGAAATGCCATGATAGGTAGGTATGGTGGCTGTTTTGAGGAGGACATAAGGTGGATTACGTGTGATAGAGCGTAATTTGTCACGGGGTTTGGATGCTCTGGCAAAGTTTGTACCGATCCTCGAGGTGAGAATGGGCAATACACGGTACCGAAGAGGCTAGCAAATATGAAAAGATGATATTGCGTAAATCCATGGATTCACATTAGTCATAAAGAACCGATATACTTATTTCAAAGATTTATTATCTCTCTCGAAGTAAAGTAGGTCTTGCATGCTCCTAAGGCAGAGGCTGGTAGGAGTTAACCATCGCATTCCCTCGACCTAAACAACAGTTGGATTTAATGGAGGAATAAGAATGCTCACACATCATCAATATGGAATAACCAATATTTAGATGAAAAACAAGCTAACGCCCTTTAACTATATATATTTTCACTAACCAACAACCATGTACTCACGCTCGTTCATATTACCACATCAGTATCATTAAACCACAATTTCTCTTTTGTGTGCTACATGAAAGTTTTTTAATTATATCAACCTTGAATGCTTATCCTGTTTGGGCTAGTCTTATAACCCATGCAAATTACCGTTTCTATCTATTAGACTCTCAAAAAAATTTAAGTGAAGAACAAGAGTGCAATTATTTCTATGAAATCTACATGCCACCGTTCTCAAAAAGATATAAGTGAATCACTAGAGCAACCGCTTAGCTTAAAAGAAATAAGTGAAGCACATAGAGTATTCTACAAATTCATGATGAACATGTGCCTCTCTCAAATAGGTGTGTCCAACAAAAAATTATTGTGGAAAACTAAAACAAAAGAAAACTATAATACACCATGCTCCAAGAAAAACACATATCATGTGATGAATAAAATTATAGCTCCAAGTGACATACCGATGAAATTGAGACGAAAGGGGTACGCCTTCTGGGGCACCCCCAAGCTTAAAAGCTTGAGTATTCCTGGGATATTACCTTGGGGTGCCTTGTCCATCCCCAATATTAGCATATTGCTACTCCTTATTACTTCATCTATTGTGATCTCACCAAAACTTGAAAACTTCAGCACACAAAACTCAACAAAAAACTCGTGAGATCCCATAATACAATAGGCAAATTATAAACTTTAGGTACTATTATGAATTGATTCTTATTATTCTTTTGCATAATGTACTGTATTATAACTCATCCATGGCTTATACCTCCCTATATAATCCATAGCATCATTAAAACAAGCAAGCTATTCAAGCAAAAAACAGAATCTATCTAAATTAGAACAATCTATAGTGATCAGCACTTAAACCATACTTAGTGAACTCTAAAAATTATCAAAAAATTAGGATGAAACGAGAAATTTGTCTATCAATATTTTGTAAAAAATGCAGATCAAAAATATGTTCTAGTAAAATGACATAAATTCTCCACTGGACATAAAAGTTTCTGTTTTTTTGCATCGTATCAATTCTACTTATCAATCGAACCATCCCAGGGGATTTACTTGGCAAAACCACTAATTTAAACATAAAAAATATCCTATTAAATTTTAAGTAATAATGTCAACTCAAAATAACATAAATTAGAACACAAAAAGTAAGATAACTATTGGGTTGCCTCCCAAATAGCGCTATTGTTTTATGCCCCTAGCTAGGCATAATGCATAGTTTCAAGTGATATCATCTTTGATATTCAGTCCATAAGTGGCCCTCATGATAGACCCATAAGGTGGTTTAAATATATTCCTAGGTTATTTTTCCATCCCTTTTTTTAATGGGAATTGTAATCTTATGTTTCCCTCCTTCATATAAATAACGACACCTATAGTTCGTAAAAAGGTTCTACCAAGTATTATTGGACAAGAAGGATTGCGTTAAATATCAAGAAACCATAAATATACTAGCACATAATTTATATTAGCAATATTAAGAACATCATATATTCTACCCAAAGGTTTCTTGATGGTAGAATCGACAACAGGCAAGTTAAGGGAACAATCTTGTATACCTGTGAGACCAAGCACATGACAAAGAGATTTAGGTATTGTTCATATACTAGCACCAAGGTCACACAAAGCATTACATTCATATGATTTAAGCTTTATTTTAATAGTAGGTTCATAGTCATCATGCAATTTTCTAGGTATAGAAACTTCTAGCTCAAGTTGCTCATCATAAGCTTTTATCATCGCTTCTACGATATGTTTAGTAAAAGCTTTATTTTGTTCGTAGGCATTGGGTGAGTTAATAATGGATGGAAACCAGGAAATACATTCAACTGAAGAACAGATCTCATAATTATAGTTGGTACATCACTAGTTAAAGTTTTGACCTCTCCAAACCCATTTTTTATCATTTTTATCATTAAGGTCATCACTCTCCGAACGAACGAGACGCCTTCCAGATAAAGTTGACTCATCTCCAGTCTCTTTATCATGGATTTTCATATTATTAAATAAATATTCAATATAAGAAACACCAACCATTTTAATATCTTCATCATGATTATGGTAGGAACCACGTGGAAGAGCTTTTCCTAAGAATTCTCGCTTAGCTCTCAACCTAGCGGTCCTCCGCTTACTTTCGTTTATAGAGACTTGGATAGATTTAGTGGACTCATTAATATCATGATTAGGTGAATTTTTTTAATAATTTCCACATCATGAGCAATTCTATTCATATTTCTAGCCATATCATCAACTTTATGCAACTTTTCTTCTAACATAATATTGAAAACTTTTTGAGAACTTATAAATTATTTAAATGGTGTTCTCAAGATAAGAGAGTATCCTATTATTATTGGTAGAATAATTTCCATAGGAATTACCATAATTATTAGAGGAATTACCTAGGTATGGTCTAGCATTGAAATTTCTTCTATAAGCATTGTTGTTAAAATTATTTGGAGAGACAGAGTTCACATCAACAACATCATTATTTTTCTCAATCAAAGTAGATAATGTCATATCACTCGGATCAACATGATCATGTTTACTAGCAACCATATTCATAAGAGCATCCATCTTATCACTCAAAGTAGCAATTTCCTCCATAGAATTTAGCTTCTTACCAGTTGGATCTCTTTCGGAATGCCATTGAGAATAATTTTTCATGATATTTTCCTGAATTTTTGTGGCCTCTCCCAATCTCACCTCCATAATGGTACCACCTACAGCAGAATCTAGAAGATTTTTAGACATAAAGTTTAGTCCAGTATAGAATTTTAGTATAATCATCCATAAACTCAAGCCATGCGTGGGACATTTCTAATCATTAATTTCATTCTCTGCCATGCTTGTGAGAAATGTTATTGCTCATGTGGTCTAAAATTAAAAATTTGAATATGAAAATAAATAATGTGAGCGGGAGGAGAACACTTGGCAATAAAATCATCTTTACACCTATCCCATGTTCCACGATGAAAAGAAAGCTTTAGCTTCATACCTTAGTGAAAAAGGAAATAATTTCAATTTGAAAACATCCTTGGATATAATATAATATAGCAAAAGTATTGAGATGTGAAGCCAGATCCTCATTAGGACTTCCGAAAAATTGCTCCTTCATGAGAAGATTTAGCAATGCGACATTACTATCATAAAACTCCGTAGTAGTGGCGGGTGGTATAGGGCTACTAATAAAATCATTATTCTTAGTATTTGAGAAGTCACAAAAATTCTTATTATCTTCAGACATACTGACGAAACAAGCAAAGTAGCAAGCAAAGTAAGTAAACTAGCAAGTATAGCAAGCAGACAAGTAAACTAGCAAGTATA
The DNA here is from genome assembly GCA_022496015.1 of Hordeum marinum. Lineage (NCBI taxonomy): Eukaryota > Viridiplantae > Streptophyta > Magnoliopsida > Poales > Poaceae > Hordeum > Hordeum marinum. Next base: position 32,572,713 of record CM039676.1, read on the forward strand.
GCAAGCAAACAAGTAAAGTAGCACAGATAATTTTTTTGATATTTTTATGCAAACTACAATAACATAAAATAAGTAGTAGAACAAGTGAATGATAATTTGTGTGACGGTACTTGATAGGTGTTTGGTGATACTCCCTAGCAACGGCGCTAGATATTCTTCGTGCTACTTTTAAATTGTGTTGGGATTTTCCCTGAAGAGGAGGGTAGATGCAACATACTAGAGATAAGTATTTCCCTCAGTGAGAACCAAGGTTATCGAACACATAGAATAACCACACAAATGCCCGTCTTAAGCGCCTACAGACAAAAGAGCACATGCTTGCACCCAACATGGGCAAGAGGATTGTCAATCCCCTTTAACTCGTTACTTGCAAGAGATAAGTAGTGATAGATAGATAACATAAATATAAAGTAAAATCAAATAATTTAAATAACTTCAATATTTGTAGTGTTTTTGGAATTTGATTTGTAGAGACCCGGGGGCATAGTTTTCCCTAGATGCTTCTCGCTCGTAGAAAGTAGACGGTGGGTGAACAAACTACTGTTGAGCAATTGATAGAAAAGCAGACAGGCATGCAATATTTATTCATGGAAATGATGACACATATAGGCATCACGTTCGTAAGCAAGTATACCGACTACTGCATGCATCTACTACTATTACTCCACTCATCAACTGTTATCCAACATGCATCTAGAGTATTAAGTAAAACAGCATAACACCTTAAGCAAGATGACATGACGTAGACAAACTTAATCCAACTAATATGAATAAACCCCATTATTTTATCCTTAATGGCAGCAATACAAATATGTGTCATGTCCCTTTCTATCACTGTGAGTGAGCACTGCAAGATTGAACCAATTACAACACACCACTCTCACCAAAGATAAATTAATCTAGTTGGACAAACCAAACAGATAGATCAGATAGAAGTACGAAGCTATTATAATCATGCATATATGAATGACCAACAAAGACTCAATATAATTTCATGAATATTCTGAACGTAAACCCACAATTCATCGGAACCCAACAAAGACACCGCAAAAGAGTGATTACATAAGACTCGCGGTGCTCTTGGCAATGAAGAACATATAGAGAGAGATAGCCATCTAGGTACTAACTATCGACACATAGGTCTTTGGTAAACTACTCACACATCACCATGGGAGCAACAAGGTTGATGTAGAGGCCCTCTGTGATCGATCCACCACTCCGGTAGGTCATCGAAACAGGGCTTCGGATGGGCACGCGACCGCACAGAAGTTTGCGATGGCAGAAATAGTGTTTCGGGAGGCTCTCTAGCGTCGTCCAAAGATATGTGAATTTATAGCTAATAGATTAGGGCCAGAGTCCATGGAAGGTGTCCCAAAGCCATTAGGGCGCGACCACCCTTCCTGGGCGCGTCCTGTTGGCCTGGCGCCACCCTGTGTGGCATCTGGTCTCCCTTTGAAGCTTCCATGTCTTATTGTTTTCCATAAAAATTCATCAAAAAGTTTTAGGGCATTTGGACTTCGTTTGGCACAGTATTGCTGAAAGGCCAAAACATGCAAAAAGAAGCAACTGACACTGCACACTGGGTTAATAGGTTAGTGCTAAAAATGATATAAAACATCATATAAATGCTTATAAAACATCCAAGATTGATAATACAATAGCACAGAAGAATTAAAAATTATAGATACCTTGTAGACCTATCAGCGAGCCAATGTGGGATTAGATAAAACTGATTGCTTCCAATATTTGGTTGCTCGTATAATTATGAAAGTCAATGGTTGGAAGGAAAAATTACTTTCTTCCCGAGGAAAGGAGATCCTTATCAAGTGTTTTGTCGAAGCAATACTTACCTATGCAATGTTGTTTTTTAGAATTCCTACAAAAATCAATGGAATTATTGACGTGGTGAAGCATTTCTTGTGGAGAGACGTGAAGAACTAGAGGAGGATGCATTGGATGCTGTGGTGAAAAATATGTGTTCCTAAGAATGGGGTGGTGGTCATGGTATTCAATGTTTCATTTTGGCAATGCTGGATAAAAGGCTTGGCGTCTTCTTGAGAATGCCGACTACTTATGTGCTACTATTCTAATGACTAAGTACTACCTTGATGACGATTTGATGAATACTAAGTTAAAGAAAGGCTCCTCTTTTACATGAAATGTTATTATGTCAGGTATGAACTCTCTGAAACATGACTATATTTGGCGAGTGGGAAAATGCCAGAATATCAATATTTGGGATGACACTTGCATTCCAAATATAATTGTGCCACTAGGAAAGTGGTTACTCCGAAGGGGTCCGAGATGGTATCTAAGCTGGTAGACTTGATTGATTATGTTTCGAATAGTTGGGATGACGATACAATTAGACAAACTCTATCGCCCATTGATGTACAACGGGTACTCACAATCGCGCTCTCGCAACACGATATGCCAGATTTCGTCACTTGGAGGTACACAAAAAACAATATGTTTTCCATTCAGTCTACCTATTTATTGGAATGGGACTATCAACATAGAAGAAAAATTAGACACTCCAATGATATGGGACGAACAACATTTAACCATATTTGGACCAGGATATCAAAATTATCCTGCCGGGCAAATGTTAATTTTGTATCTTGCGTAGGCTACATCGCAGTCTCCGATCTCGTGTTATGCTTGCAAAGCACTAGTAGATAATGGGCCTTTAGTCTCGGTTCGTAAGGGCCTTTAGTCCCGGTTTTCCAACCAGAACTAAGCAATCAGGACTAAAGGCCTCCACTTTTAGTCCCGGTTGGATTACGAACTAGGACTAAAGGTATTTTTTAAATAATATTTTTCTATTTTTTCTGATGTTCAAATCTATTAATTATTTGCCAATTTAATCTCTAATCACCCCTTCACCCCTACTTTCCAAGTCTGCACTTGTTGTTTTCTTAACAATAGTAAGCTATCAATCCAATTAACCATTAGGTCTTGACGTCACATGATTTAATTTTTTGAATTCCAAAAAAATATTAAAATAAACAACAATGATTAACAAATAACAATGATTAATTTAAAAAACTCTAAAAAATTGAGAAAGGCAAAAATTTCAAAAATTCTCAAAAAATTCTCAAAAAATAAAATAAAAACGAAAAAAACAAAATAAAAAAAAGTTAAAATAAGTAATAATAATACTGAATTTCAATGAAAATAAAATAAGTAATAATAATATTTTATTTAGTTTTTGTCGTTTATTCATTTAATATGTCATAATTAATATCTTTAAATCCGTAAATCAAAATTCAACAAATAATATATCCATTATTATCAGAAAAATGTGAGGAATCCAAATAGTGTGTCATTTAAAAAATATTATTTATTCATAAAACTTTTTTTCGACATCGTATGCAAAAGTTATAGCAGTTTTACTTTTTCATAACACATTTTCTAAAATGTTTCAACTCCAGGCTTTTGTGCTTTCAACATGCATCATCCAAAGCCACATCATCAATTTCAACCCTTTCCCACTTCATTCGCTATTTTTGATGCATTTATTAATTTTTTTGAGCTAAATGACCCTGAAATTGAACAACACTACAAATAAACTCTGAAAAGGTTGAAATTGGCATGGTATCATCATTTCACCCACATAGCGTGTGCTAAAAAGTTGAGATGGTTACGAGAAAAGCTAGATGCACTTCATGTACAAACTGGACAATCTTTTTCGAAGTATCTAGGTTTCGGACGAAAACTCATCTGTTCCAAACACTAGTAGAAAACAAGGCTTTGGTCCAGGCCTGAAAAGCCCATTAATCCCAGTTCACTCACGAACCGGGACCCATGGGGGCATTAGTCCCGGTTCGTGAGCCCAGGGTGCCGGCTAGGCCTCGTGGGCCATTCGACCCGGTTCGTCTGACCCCTTTGGTCTTGGTTCTAGACACAAACCGGGACCACTAGGCCTCGCTCCTGGCCCACAACCATTGGTCCCGGTTTGTGGCTTGAACCGGGATCAAATGGGGTCCTTTAGTCCTGGTTCCAGCCACAAACCGGGACCAAAGGGAAGCCTATATATACCCCTGACTGCGAGCAGAGCAGTGCACTGCTCTATTTTTTTGGCTGTCCGTGGGAGAGCTTTTTGGTTCTCTAGCTCACCTCTTATGCACATGAGGTGCGCAATGAAATGCCTGAGCCACACTTAAGCCTTCTCCTCTCGAGGCTCCTTGTCCAAGATCCATTTTCCTCAAGATTTGTCTAGGTTTGGCGGTCTGTCCTGTCCCGTCCCCGTCCTCACCGCCGTCGATCGCCCGCGCCGATCTCGGCGCCGGCACCACCGTGGTTAGCCTCTTCCTCTTATCTTCTTTATAAAAGAAAAAATTTCTTACTTGTATGATTCAGATAGATACTTGTGTAATTTTCTAACTTTTATTATTGTTTGTTATTATACAATACGATGGTTTTGGTATCCGCCTCCGTAGACCCTCATCCTGTCTATGATTCGGATGTGGTATATATTATCTTTTATAACTATTTGTTTTATTTAGTGTTTATGACAATTATGTCGACCAACATGACATAGATTTTTTAATCTAGGAAGTATGTGAACCGGAAATTCCAACTGACATAGAAATTCTTCTCGAGAAGTTAAATTTGGTTGAAAAAGAAAACAATTACTTGAAAGAAAAATTACAAAGAGTTGAAGAGGAGAAGATGAAATTGGAGTTGCATGTTGCCGATGTCATCGACGATCACAAGATCAAGATGGATGCAATGCGTTTGAAGATTAGAAATATTAGAAAATATGCCATTCATACTAAGGCTTGGTATCATTATGTCGATGGATCAATTGGTACCTTAGTTGCGGTCATGATCGCATTTGTTGTTGCATTTATTTTTTTTACATAGTTTCAACGTATGTTTTAATTAGATGCTCTAGAGAGCTATATGTTGTTCAATAATGAGAACTATGTATGAAATTTATGTATTTATTTTGGTCACTACTGTATTTTGGCTTTAATGTGATGATGATTTTCTATTAATTTTGTCACTTCTCTATTCATGATATTCTATAATGGTTTTTAATACACATTATCATTTAATGCACGTAGATGAACCGACAATGGATTTACGGTGCCAACACACCTCCGAGTATATTAAGGGCCTGCATAATTTTCTCGAAGCGGCTGAGGCAAACAACCAGAATGATTTTATGCATTGTCCATGTATTGTCTGTGAGAATACGAAGACTTTCTCCAACTCTAAAACCCTACACTTCCACCTGCTTGAGAAGGGTTTTATGCCACACTATAATTTTCGGACCAAGCACGGAGAAAGAGGGGTTATGATGGAAGATCATGAAGAAGAAGAGGATGATGATAACTATGTGCCTCCTAAATACGGTGATGCTGCAACGAGGGGAGTGATAACCCACAAGTATAGGGGATCAATTGCATCCTTTATCGATAAGTAAGAGTGTCAAACCCAACGAGGACTAAAGGTAGAACAAATATTCCCTCAAGTTCTATCGACAATCGATACAACTCTACGCACGCTTAACGTTCGCTTTACCTAGAACAAGTATGAAACTAGAAGTACTTTGTAGGTGTGATAGGATAGGTTTGAAAGATAATAAAGAACACGTAAATAAAAACTAGGGGCTTCTTAGATAAAGAGACAACCAAGTTAGTTTAACAAGTGTGGGAAAGTGGTGGTAGGAGTTGCGGAATTGTCCCTAGGCAATCGATAACTAGACCGGTAATCATTTTTTCAATTTTATATGAGGGAGAGGCATAAGCTAACATACTTTCTCTACTTGGATCATATGCACTTATGATTGGAACTCTAGCAAGCATCCGCAACTACTAAAGATCATTAAGGTAAAATCCAACCATAGCATTATAAGGTATCAAGTCCTCTTTACTCCCATATGTAATAACCCACCTACTCTGGTTTATGCTTCTGTCACTCAAGCAACCCACCATAGGCAAATCATGAACGAATTGCAACACCCTACAGCGAGGATCCCTCATGCTTGCGCGACACGGAGGGCACCATAGGATAGCACCAATAAAAAAACATGCAACTCAAACCAATACTGATCATCAATCAACCAATAGGACAACAAAAATCTACTCATACATCATAGGATGACAACACATCATTGGATAACAATATGAAGCATAAAGCACCATGTTCAAGTAGAGGGTACAACGGGTTGCGGGAGAGTGGACCGCTATAGATAGATGGGGAAGGTGATGGAGCTGTTGGTGAAGATGACAGAGTTGTTGGAGTAGATTGTCGTCACGATGATGGCCCCGGCGGCGTTCCGGTGCCACCGAGAGAGAGGGGGAGAGAAGACCCTACTTCTTCTTCTTCCTTGACCTTCCCCCTAGATGGGAGAAGGGTTTACCCTCCGGTCCATGGCCTCCATGGCGGCGGAGGGGCGAGAGCCCCTCCGAGATTGGATCTCTCTCTCTGTTTCCTTCTGTTTCTGTGCTCACTGATTCTGGCCTTTCACCGTTTATTAAATGTCCAGAGATCCGTAAATCCGACCGGGCTGAAATTTTGAGGGGATTTCCTTATAAAAATATCTTTCTTGCGGCTGAAGGACAGCTCCAACCAACCTAAGCGGTGGCCACAAGCCCTCAGGGCGTGGCCAGGGGGGTGGGCCACGCCTAGTAGGCTTGTGACCTCCTCGGGCATCGTCTCGTGTTGATTCTTTTCCCAAAAATCACATATAGTCCAAAGAAATCTGCGTAAGTTCTTATCGTGTTTGGACTTCGTTTGATATGAATTGTCTGCGAAACAAAAAACATGCAACAAACAGGAACTGACACTGGGCACTGCATCAATATGTTAGTCCCAAAAAATAGTATAAAAAGTTGCCAAAAGTATATGAAAGTTGTAGAATATTGTCATGAAACAATAAAAAATTATAGATATGACGGAGACGTATCAGCATCCCCAAGCTTAATTCCTGCTCGTCCTCGAGTAGGTAAATGATAAAGAAGATAATTTTTGATGTGGAATGCTACCAAGCATAATCTGGATCATATAATGTAATCATGGCATGAATATTAAGATACGAGTGTTTCAAAACAATAGTCTATATTGACATTAAAGCAATAATACTTCGAGCACACCAACAATGCAATCGTGTCCTTTCAAAATAACATGGCCTTAGAAAGTTATCCCTACAAAATCATGCACAACCCCGCTGACAAGTCAAGCAATTGTTTCACACTTTTATGTTCTCAAACCTTTTCAACTCTCACACAATACATGATCGTGAGCCATGGATATAGCACTATAGGTGGAATAGGATATGGTGGAGGTGATGAGGAAAAAGGAGAAGATAGTCTCACATCAACTAGGCATATCAACGGGCAATGGAGATGTCCATCAATAGATATCAATGTGAGTGAGTAGGGATTGCCATGCAACGAATGCACTTAGAGCTATAAGTGTATGAAAGCTCAAAAAGAAAACTAAGTGGTCGTGCAAAAAATTCCACTAGTTATATGAAAGTGACAAAATAGGAGACTCTCTATCATGAAGATCATGGTGCTACTTTGAAGCACAAGTGTGGAAAAATATAGTAGCAACTGACCCTTCTCTCTTTCCCTCATATTAGTTTTATTATTTATTTTTTTTATTTTTTTTGGTGGGCATATTTGCCCTCTTTGTTTTATTTGGGCTTCGTTGGCCTCTTTTATTTTTTTCTAAAGTCCGGAGACTCCTCCTAACTTGTGTGGGGATCATAGATTCCATCATCCTTTTATCACATGGGACAATGCTCTAATAATGAAAATCATCACATTTTGTTTACTTACAACTCGATGCCTAGAACAAAAATATGACTCTATATGAATGCTTCCGGTTGATGTGCAACGATATAGCTGTTAGGGAACGTTGCATGGGAAACAAAAAATTTCCTACGCACACGAAGATCTATCCATGGTGATGAGCATCTAAGAGAGGGAGAGTGGATCTACATACCCTTGTAGATCGCTAAGCGGGAAGCGTTAAGAAACGCGGTTGGTGTAGTCGAACATCTTCGTGATCCAAATCGCCGAGTGTCCCGCGATCTCATCACGATCTGTCCCACGATCCAATCACGATCCGTCCCGTGAACTCATCACGATCCGTCCCGCGATCTCGTCACGATCCGTCCCGCGATCCAATCACGATCGTCTCGTGGTCTTGATCACGATCCTTCCGATCTAGTAGCGAATGGACGGCACCTCCGCGTTCAGCACACGTGCAGCTTGATGACGATCTCCACCGTCTTGATCCAGCAAGAGGAAGTGGAGAGGAGGAAGAGTTCTCCGGCATCCTAACGGCGCTCCGGCGATGGTGGTGGAGCAATTCCGACAGGGCTTCGCCTAAGCACTGCAGAAAACAGATCTAGAGGAGAAACTATGCACTAGAGATTAGGCTTTGCACGTGGCTGAAAATTCTGTGCCAAAACCCTAAAATCCTCTAGTATATATAGGAGGAGAGGAGGAGGAGGCTTGGCTGCCAAAAATCCAGCCCTTGGGTCGACCAAAGTGGGAGGTGGAGGAGGACTCTCCTCCTCCACTCCTAGTAGGACTAGGACTCTTCCTTTTTACCTTTTTTCCACCTTTTTCCTTTGGGTTTCTTTCTTCCAGACACATGAGCTTTATGTGGAGGTTCCACAAGCACACTAAGGGCTGGTTAATACTTTCCCACAGCCCATGAAGCCTCTTGGGTCGAAATACCCCTCCCGGAGGTCTCTCGGTACACTACCGGCACTCCCAGTACACTACCGATGAGCCCGAAACTTTTCCGGCGACCAAACTGGGACTTCCTATATATGAATCTTTACCTCCGGACCATTCCGGAGCTCCTCGTGACGTCTGGGATCTCATCCGGGACTCCAAACAACCTTTGGTCACAACCATACACAACTCTATACTACCGAAACGTCACCAAACCTTAAGTGTGCAGACCCTGCGGGTTCAAGAACTATGTAGACATGACCGAGACACCTCTACGGTCAATAACCAATGGCGGGACCTGGATATCGACATTGGTTCCTACATATTCTACGAAGATCTTTATCGGTCGAACCTCTATGTCAAGGATTCAGTTAATCCCGTATAACGTTCCCTTTGTTCTTCGGTATGTTACTTGCCCGAGATTCGATCGTCGGTATCTCCATACCTAGTTCAACCTCGTTACCGGCAAGTCTCTTTACTCATTGTGTAATACAATATCCCGTGACTAACACTTAGTCAGATTGCTTGCAAGGCTTATTGTGATGTTGTATTACCGAGTGGGCCTTGAGATACCTCTCCGTCACACGGAGTAACAAATCCCAGTCTTGATCCATGCCAACTCAACAGACACCCTCGGAGATACCTGTAGAGCACCTTTATAGTCACCCAGTTACGTTGCGACGTTTGATACACACAAGGCACTCCTCCGATGTCCGTGAGTTGCATGATCTCATGGTCATAGGAACATATACTTGACATGCAGAAAACAGTAGCAATAAACTGACATGATCATATGCTACGTTTGTAGTTTGGGTCTTGTCCATCACATCATTCTCCTAATGATGTGATCCCGTTATCAAATGACATCTCATGTCCATGGCTAGGAAACCTTAACCATCTTTGATCAACGAGCTAGTCCATTAGAGGCATACTAGGGACATGGTTTTGTCTATGTATCCACACATGCCTCTAAGTCTCCGATCAATACAATTTATAGCATGGATAATAAACGATTATCATGAACAAGGAAATATGATAATAACTAATTTATTATTGCCTCTAGGGCATATTTCCAACAGTCTCCCACTTGCACTAGAGTCAATAATCTAGTTCACATCACCATGTGATTCGCATTGTTATGAATCTAACACCCAATGAGTTCTGGGGCTCGATCATGCTTTGCATGTGAGAGAGGTCTTATAGTCAACGGGTCTGCGACATTCAGATTCGTGTGTACTTTGAAAATTTCTATGTCAAACCGTAAACACTGCTACCAGACTCCACTTGGTTCTATTCTAAATGGCTGCTCCACTATACGTTACCAGATTGCTACTTCGAGTCATCCGGATTGGTGTTAAAGCTTGCATCGACGTAACTCTTTACGACGAACTCTTTATCACCTCCATAATCGAGAAACATCTCCAAAGTCTTTTCGTTACTAAGGATAATCTCGACCGCTGTCCAATGCTCTATTCCAGGATCACTTTGAAACCTTCTGGCCATACTTATGGCAAGGCTGACATCGGGTCATGTGCACAACATTGCATACATGATAGAGCCTATGGCTGAAGCATAGGGGATGACACTCATCTTTTCTCTATCTTCTGCAGTCACTAGGCATTGAGTCTTACTCAACTTTATACCTTACTAATCAGGCGAGAACTCTTTCTCTGACTGATCCATTTTGAACTCTTTCAAAATCTTGTCAAGGTATGTACTCATTGAAAGTCTCATCAAGTATCTTGATCTATCTCTATAGATCTTGATGCTCAACAATTAGGTAGCTTTATCCAGGTCTTCCTTTGAAAAACTCTTTTCAAACAACCGTTTATGCTCTCCAGAAATTCTACATCATTTCCGAATAGCAATATGTCATCCACATATACTTATCAAAAACTCTATAATGCTCCCACTCACTTTATTGCAAATACAAGTTTCTCGTAAACTTTGTATAGACTCAAAAACTTTGATCACCTCACCAAAGTGTATATTCCAACTCCGAGATGCTTGCTTCAGTTCAAAGAAGAATCACCGAAGCTCGCACATCTTTTAGCATCCTTAGGACTGACAAAACCTTCTGGTTGTATCTCATACAACCTTTCCTTAAGGAAGGAAACGATGTTTTGGCATCCATCTGCCAGATTTCATAATAGAAAAATGCAGCAACTGCTAACATAATTCCAACAGACTTTAGCATCGCTACGAGTGAGAAAGTCTCATCGCAGTCAACTCCTTGAACTTGTCGTAAACTACTTTGCAACAAGTCGAGCTTTACAAATGGTAACACTTACCATCAGCGTCTGTCTTCATTTTAAAGATCCATTTGTACTTAACGACCTGCCGTCCAACGAGCAAGTCCACCAAAGTCTATACTTGGTTTTCATACATGGATTCTTTCTCAGATTTCATGGCCTCTAACCATTTGTTGGTTTCCGGGCCCATCATCGCTTCTCCATAGTTCGTAGGTTCATCGTTGTCCAACAACATGACCTCCAAGACAGGGTTGTCGTACCACTCAGGAGTAGTATACATCCTTGTCGCCCTACGAGGTTTGATAGTGACTTGATCCGAAGCTTCATGATCATCATCATTAACTTCCTCTTCAACTAACATAGGCTTCACAGAAACAACTTCCTGCGCTGCGCTACTCTCTGGTTGAAGTAAAGGTTCAATAACCTCATCAAGCTCTAATTTCCTCGTAGGTCGATAGTAACTTGATCCGAAGCTTTCATGATCATCATCATTAACTTCCTCTTCAACTCACGTAGGCTTCACAGAAACATCTTTCTGTGTTGCGCTACTTTTTGGTTAAAGCAGAGGTTTCAACAACCTCATCAAGTTCTATCCTCCTACCACTCAACTCTTTCAAGAGAAACCCTTTTTCGAGAAAGGACCCAGTTTTAGCAACAAACATTTTATGCTTGGATCTGAGATAGAAGGTTCACCCAACTGTTCTTAGGGTATTCTATGAAGATGCATTTGTCCGCTTTGGGTTCGAGCTCATTAGGCGAAAACATTTTCCACACAAGCGTCGCAGCCCCAAACATTAAGAAATGACAGATTAGGTTTCTATCGAACCATAGTTCACACGGTGTCATCTCAACGGATTTAGATGGTGCCCTATTTAAAGTGAATGTTGTTCTCTCTAATGCATAACACCAAAATTATAGTAACAAAACGATAATAGACATCATAGCACGCACTATATCCAATAGAGCAGGACTATGACGTTCGGACACACCACCACACTATGGTGTTCCAGGTGGCGTGAGTTGTGAAACAAATTTCACATTGTCTAAAGTTGTATGCCAAACTCGTAACTTAGATATTAACCTCCACAATCATATCGCAAACATTTTTTATCTTCATGTCATGATGATCTTAAACTTCACTCTGAATTTGCTTGAACCTTTCAAACGATTCAGACTTGTGTTTCATTAAGTAAATATACACTATATCTACTCAAATCATCAGTGAAGGTAAGAAAATAACGATATCCACCGCACGCTACAAGACTCATTGGATTGCATACATGAACATGTATCATTTCCAATAAATCACTTGCCCGCTTCATCAAAACAGAAAACGGGGTCCTTAGTCATCTTGACCAAGAGGCATGGTCGCATGTCCAACCGATTCGAAATCGAATGAGTCCAAAGATCCATCAGCATGGAGTTTCTTCATGCGTTTTATACCAATATGACATTTAGCGTCAGTGCCACAAGTATGTGGTACTATTATTATTAACTTTGTATCTTTTTGGCATCAATGTTATGAACATGTGTATTACTACGACCAAGTTTTAATAAACCATTCTTACTGGGTGCATGACCATTGAAGGTATTACTCTTGTAAATAGAATAACCATTATTCTCTAACTTAAATGAATAACCGTGTTGCAATGAACATGATCTAATCACGTTCATGCTCAACGCAAAAAACATCAAATAACATTTATTTTAGGTTCGTCACTAATCTTGAAGGTAGAGAGAGCGTGCGATGTTGATCACATCAACCTTGGAAACATTTCCAACACACATCATCACCTCACACTTAGCTAGTTCTCCGTTTATTTCGCAGCTTTTATTTCGAGTTACTAACATTTAGCAACCGAACCGGTATCCAATACCCAGGTGCTACTAGGAGTACTAGCAAGGTACACATCGATAACACGTATATCAAATATACATCTGTTGACGTTTGCCAGCCTTCTTATCTACCAAGTATCTAGGGTTGTTCCGCTTCAGCGACCGCTCTCCTCATAATCGAAACACTTAGTCTCGGGTTTGAGTTCAACTTTGGGTTGCTTCACTGGAGCAGTAACTGACTTGCTATCCATGAAGTTTCCCTCCTTGCTCTTGCCCTTCTCGAAACTAGTGGTTTTAACTAACCATCAACACTTTGACGCTCCTTCTCGATTTCTACCTTCGCGGTGTCAAACATCGCGAATAGCTCAGGGATCATTATTTCTATCCCTGGCGTTTTATAGTTCATCACCAAGTTCTAGTAGCTTTAGTGACAGTGACTTGGAGAACTATATCAATCTCTATCTTATCTGGTACATCAACTCCCACTTGATTCAAATGATTGTAGCACCCAGACAACCTGAGCACATGCTCAACGATTGAGCTATTTTCTTTCATCTTACAGGCAAAGAATCTTGTTGGAGATCTCATATCTCGCAACACGGGCACAAGCCTGAGATCCTAATTTCAGCTCTTAGAACATCTCATATGTTCCATGACGTTCAAAACGTTTCGGAGCCTCAATTCTAAGCTGTAATGCATGACGCACTAAACTATCAAGTAGTTATCAAAAACGCGCCTGTCAGATGTTCACAACATCTACAAACAACGCTAGAGGGGTTGGTGCACCGAGCGGTGCATTAAGGACATAAGCCTTTTGTGCAGCAATGAGGACAATCCTCAGATCACGGAGCCAGTCCACAATATTGCTACCATCATCTTTCAACTCTATTTCTCTAGGAACATATAAAATTCAAGGGAGCTACAGTGTGAGCTAGTAATCTACAACATAATTTTGCAAAGACACTACTGACTATGTTCATGATACTGAGTGCAATTAATCATATTACTTAAGAACTCCCACTCAAATTGACATCCCTCCGGTCATCCGAGTGATACATGATCCAAATTCACCAACTCAAGTCCGATCATCACGTGAGTTGAGGTGGTTACAATGGTGAACATCATCATGTTGATCATATCTACTATATGACTCATGTTCGACCTTTCGGTCTCTTGTGTTTCGAGGCCATGTCTGTCCATGCTAGGCTCGTCAAGTTTAACCCGAGTGTTCTGCATGTGCAACACTGGCTTGCACCCATTGTATGTGAACGTAGAGTCTATCATACCCGATCATCACGTGGTGTCTCAACACGGTGAACTTTCGCAACGGTGCACACTCGGGGAGAACACAATTCATCTTGAAATTTAAGTGAGGGATCACCTTATAATGCTACCGTCATCCTAAGCAAAACAAGGTGCATAAAAGGATTAACATCACATGCAAATCATAAGTGACATGATATGGCCATGAACTTGTGCTTTTGATCTCCATCATGAAAGCACCGGCATGATCTCCATCGTCACCGACACGACACGATGATCTCCATCATCTTGATCTCCATCAACGTGTCGCCATCGGGGTTGTCGCGCCCAAAATGCTTCTACTACTATTGCTACCGTAGCGATAAAGTAAAGCATTACATAGCGCTTAATGATTGACACGCAGGTCATACAATAATTTAAAGACAACCCTATGGCTCCTTCCGGTTGCCGTACTCATCGACATGGAAGTCGTGATAATCTATAAATCACATGATCATCTCATACATCACATATATCACATCATGTAATTGGCCATATCACATCACAACATACCCTGCAAAAACAAGTTAGATGTCCTCTATTTGTTGTTGCATGTTTTACGTGGCTGCTACGGGTTTCTAGCAAGAACGATTCTCACCTACGCATAAATCACAACGGTGATACATAATTTGCTTTTCAACCTTCTCAAGGACCGCCTTTGTCGAATCCGATACAACTAAAGTGAGAGAAACTACCACCCGCAAGCCATCTAGGCAACAAGTTGCAGTCGGGGGAACCGGTCTCTCGTAAGCGTACGAGTAATGTTGGTCTGGGTTGCTTCATCTCACAATACCGCTATGGAGATGTCCATCAATAGATATCAATGTGAGTGAGTAGGTATTGCCATGCAACGAATGCACTTAGAGCTATAAGTGTATGAAAGCTCAAAAAGAAAACTAAGTGGCCGTGCAAAAAATTCCACTAGTTATATGAAAGTGACAAAATAGGAGACTCTCTATCATGAAGATCATGGTGCTACTTTGAAGCACAAGTGTGGAAAAATATAGTAGCAATTGACCCTTCTCTCTTTCCCTCATATTAGTTTTCTTATTTATTATTTTTTTTGGTGGGCATCTTTGCCCTCTTTGTTTTATTTGGGCTTCGCTGGCCTCTTTTATTTTTTTTCTAAAGTCCGGAGACTCCTCCCAACTTGTGTGGGGATCGTAGCTTCCATCATCCTTTTATCACATGGGACAATGCTCTAATAATGAAAAGCATCACACTTCGTTTACTTACAACTCGGTGCCTAGAACAAAAATATGACTCTATAAGAATGCTTCCGGTAGGATACTAGGATGTGCAACGATCTAGCCTAGCAAATGACATCAAAAAACGGACAAGCCATGAAAACATCATGCAAGCTGTATTACGATCATGCAAAGCAATATGAAAATGATGGTGCATGTCATACTAAACGGAACGGTGGAAGTTGCATGGCAATATGTCTCGGAATGGCTATGGAAATGCCATAATAGGTAGGTATGGTGGCTGTTTTGAGGAAGGTGGGTTTGATACACCAGCGAAAGTTGTGTGGTACTATAGAGGCTAGAAAAGGTGGAAGGGTGAGAGTGCGTATAATCCATGGACTCAACATTAGTCATGAAGAACTCACATACTTATTGCAAAAGTATTAGTTATCAAACAAAGCATTAGACGCATGCTCGTAGGGGAGAGGTTGGTAGGACTTAACCATTGTGCGCTCCCGACCCTCACACAAAGGTTGACAATCATTAAACAAATCATGCTCCGACTTTCGTTACATAACGGTTCACCATACGCGCATGCTACGGGAATCACAAACTTCAACACATGTATTTCTCCAATTCACAACTACTAACTAGCATGACTCTCATATTACCATCTTCATGTTGCAAAACGATTACAAGGAATCAAACGTATCATATTCAGTGATCTACAAGTTTTATGTAGGATTTTATGACTAACCATGTGAATGACCAACTCTTGTTAACTCTCTAAATATATATAAGTGAAGCATGAGAGTTTAATTCTTTCTACAAAAGATATGCCCACGCTCTAACAAATATAAGTGAAGCAAAAGAGCATTCTACAAATGGCGATTTTCTATGTGTGAGAAACAGGCAATCCAAACTTCAAATGATATACGTGAAGCACATGAAGCATTCTATAAAGCCATACTCAAAAGATATAAGTGAAGTGCATGAAGCATTCTATAAATCGACCAAGGAATATCTCATACCATCATGGTGCATTATTAAAATAAAAATAAAAATCACACGATGCTCCAAGATTTACGCATATCATGTGACGAATAAAAATATAGCTCCAAGTAAAATTACCGATGGTTGTTAGAAGAAAGAGGGGATGCCTTCCGAGGCATCCCCAAGCTTAGTTTCTTGGGAGTCCTTGAATATTACCTTGGGGTGCCTCAGGCATCCCCAAGCTTAATCTCTTTTCACTCCTTATTCCTTCATCCGCCGTGATCTCACCCAAAACTTGAAAACTTCAATCACACAAAACTTAACAAAACCCTCGTGAGATACGTTAGTATAATAAAACAAATCACCACTTTAAGTACTGTTGCAAACCAATTCATATTTTGTTTTTTCATTTTACCTACTGTAATATGACTTCTTTATGTCTTATACCACCGATAAAATCGATAGTTTTATCAAAACTAGAAAAACAATGCATCAAAAACAGAATTTGTCTTAAACAAGACAGTTTGTAGTAATATGAACATTCACCATACTTATATAACTCTAAAAATTCTGAAAAATTAGGAAAAAATAAAAAAAATTGCATATCAGTACTGTGTAAATATTTCCGAAACTTTTGACATTCCAATAAAAAATGTAAATTCATGCACTACGGCCAAAGTTTCTGTTTTTGCACTGCACACACCAAACAAGCAATCTAATCATCCAAAAGGAAAATCTTGGCACATTATTTTAATAATACAATGGATTTATACAAGGGGATAATTATTTTTGTCGAAACGTTTCTGTAATCAAGATTTGCAAAGTTTCCATGGGCATGAACAAAGTTCAAGGAGCACCCGAACTTCAACGGTGCTCGTCCTTCTTACTTTCACTTCTCCTTTTGAAAAAGTTTTAGGTTCCCCTATTTTTTTTGTTTTTAAACTATATAAAATAACACAACATAATTAAATGACTCTCTAAAACTTATGGGTTGTCTCCTTGGCAGCACTTTCTTTAAAGCCATTAAGCTGATCCACCCAGATCCCAAGGTATATCAAAGCCAATTTTAATTAACAATGATTTTTAATTTAGTATTGAGCACAAATTAACATATATCATGCAAAAACAAAGTCTAACTCTCTTCCTATGCATCGGTATGTCATAAAAGAACAATTCATGCACACAAAGTAGAGGTCGATACATAGCATAAGCAGTTTCTTGCAATTATATTGTGTTAGAAAGATGGAGAGGTGAAGATGTAGTTCCTCTCTCATAATAATTGCAAGTAGGAGAAGTAAGCACATGCATATTGTATCTATAAAAATCATCATGTCTAATAGTAAAAGGCAACCCATCTATATAATCCTTAATAAGTGCAAACTTCTCCGATATAGTGTAGTTGGGAGAATTCAAAAAGATAATAGGACTATCATGCGTGGGTGCAATAGCAACAATTTCATTCTTAACATAAGGAACTATAGCAAGCTCATCTCCATAAGCATCATTCATATTGGCATCATGGCCACAAGCATAGCAAGCATCAAGTTCATAAAAAAGGGATATTTCAAACAAATCCTAGGGATCATAGAAATTATCATAGCATTCATCCTTCGATAAGAACGAAGGGAAATTAAAAAATGTATGAGTTGAAAAGTTACTCTCATTATAAGGTGGGAACGGGTAGCTAATGCACTCTTTCTCCTTTTGTCCTTCACTCTCCTCCTCATCTTTTTCATCTAATGAGCTCACAGTTTCAGCATTTTCTTCTTCCATAGTTTCCTGCAAGATATTAGTCACTTACAAAGCTGCGGTCATTGTTTCAATAAATTCAATAATATCAGAATTGCAATCATAATTCTAATAAAAAATTTAAGTCTGGCAAAAATTTCAGATTCGTAAGGAACATCATCATCATCATCTTCAAGCAAAGAAGCAATTTCATAAGCACCTTCAAAAACAACAAACTCTTCTATTCGTTCCACATCATAGTAATCATAAATACCTTTAGCATATGAAACTAAGGTTTTATTATCATTAAATTTGCATTGAAAGGGAAGGTGTCGAGCTTCTATATTAGAGCAACAAGTAAAGTCACAGCTCGAGCATGCATCCCAAGCAAACCATCCCAGTATTCTAATTTGATCCCATAAGTGTTCCCCTTTTTGAGATAAGCGATAATCCCTAAAGTATTCACGTTGATCCAACGTGTATCCTAATATCAAGTTGAATGGGGTTTTCTCAGGATTATCAAAGTAGTGCATAATATTTTCCACATAATGAGCATCGATGGTTGTAGGAGGTTCTCCATCTCCATGAGTAGCAAGTACACCTATTTTTTTGGTATTTCGTGTTCCATATCCGTAACTAAAGATAGAGAACAACTTAGAACAGAAAATAAAATCTACTTAGTGATATAGCAAACAATCACACATGAGAATATTCACCCCATGCTATTGCTCCCCCGCAACGACGTCAGAAAAAGGTCTTGATAACCCACAAGTATAGGGGATCAATTGTAGCCTTTCTCGATAAGTTAGGGAGTCAAACCCAACGAGGAGCTAAAGATAGAACAAATATTCCCTCAAGTTCTATCGACCACCGATACAACTCTACGCATGCTTAACGTTCGCTTTACCTAGAAAAGTATGAAACTAGAAGTACTTTGTAGGTGTGATAGGATAGGTTTGCAAGATAATAAAGAACACGTAAATACAAACTAGGGGATGCTAAGATAAATAAACAACTAAGTTAGTTTAACGAGTGTTGAAAAGTGGTGGTAGGAGTTGCGGAATTGTCCCTAGGCAATCGATAACTAGACTGGTAATCATTATTGGAATTTTATATGAGGGAGATGCATAAGCTAACATACCTTATCTACTTGGATCATATGCACTTATGATTGGAACTCTAGCAAGCATTCGCAACTACTAAAGATCATTAACGTAAAACCCAACCATAGCATTATAAGCTATCAAGTCCTCTTTACTCCCATATGCAACAACCCACCTACTCGGTTTTATGCTTCTATCACTCAAGCAACCCACCATAGGCAAATCATGAACACATTGCAACACCCTACATCGAGGATCCCTCACGCTTGTGCGACATGGAGGGCACCATAGGATAGCACCAATAACAACACATCCAACTCAAACCAATCATGATCATCAATCAACCAATATGACAACAAAAATCTACTCAGACATCATAGGATGGCAACAAATCATTGGATAATAATATGAAGCATAAAACAGCATGTTCAAGTAGAGGGTACAGCGGGTTGCGGGAGAGTGTATCGCTCTAGATAGATGGGGGAAGGCGATGGAGGTGTTGGTGAAGATGACGGAGTTGTTGGAGTAGATTGCCGTCACGATGATGGCCCCGATGGCGTTCCGGTGCCACCGGGAGAGAGGGGGAGAGAGCCCCCCTCCTTCTGTTTCTTCCTTGAACTTCCTCCTAGATGGGAGAAGGGTTTCCCCTTTGGTCCATGGCCTCCATGGAGGCGGAGGGGTGAGAGCCCCTCCGAGAATGGATCTCTCTCTGTGTTTCCTTCTATTTCTATGGTCCCAGATTCTGGCCTTTCACCGTTTCTTAAATATCCGGAGATCCGTAACTCCGATCGGGCTAAAATGTTTAGGGTATTTTACTTATAAAAATATATTTCTTGCGGCCGAAGGATAGCTCCAATTAACCTAAAGGTTGGCCACAATCCCTCAAGGCGCGGCCAGGGGGGTGGGTCGCGCCTAGCAGGCTTGTGACCTCCTCGGGCATCATCTCGCATTGATTCTTTTCCCCAAAAATCACATATATTCCAAAAAAATATCCGTAAGTTTTTATCACGTTTGGACTTCGTTTGATATGGATTTTCTGTGAAACAAAAAACATGCAACAAACAGGAACTGGCACTGGGCACTGGATCAATATGTTAGTCCCAAAAAATAGTATAAAAAGTTTCCAAAAGTATATGAAAGTTGTAGAATATTGGCATGAAACAATCAAAAATAATAGATACGACGGAGACGTATCATGGAGCTGAAGATCAAGAGGAACCAGATGATGTGCCCGATGATGATCTTCACCGGGCCATTGTTGATGCAAAGAGACGATGCGAAAGTGAGAAGGAGAAGTTGAAGTTCTATCCCATGTTAGAGGATCACAAAAAAGGGTTGTAACTCAATTGCGAAGATGGCAACACAAAGCTCGGTACCACACAAGAATTGCTGCAGTGGAAGGCAGAGAATGGTGTACCTGACAAAGGATTTGAGAAGCTACTAAAAATATTGAAGAAGAAGCTTCCAAAGGATAACTAATTGCTAGACAGTACGTACGCAACAAAGAAGGTTGCATGCCCTCTAGGATTGGAGGTGCAAAAGATACATGCATGCCCTAATGACTGCATCCTCTACCGCGGTGCATACGCGGATTTGAACACATGCCCGGTATGCGGTGCATTGCGCTATAAGATCAGACGAGATGACCCTGGTGATGTTGACGGCGAGCGCCCCAAGAAGAGGGTTCCTACCAAGGTGATGTGGTATGCTTCTATAATACCATGGTTGAAACGTCTGTTCAGAAACAAAGAGCATGCCAAGTTGATGTGATGGCACAAAGAGGACCGTAAGAAAGACAGGAAGTTGAGAGCACCCGCTGACAGGTCGCAGTGGAGAAAGATCGAGAGAAAGTGGCGTGAGTTTACAGGTGACCCAAGGAACGTATGGTTTGGTTTAAGTATAGATGGCATAAATCCTTTTGGGGAGGAAATCAGCAAGCATAGCACATGGCATGTGACTCTATGTATGTATAACCTCCCTCCTTGGTTGTGTATGAAGTGGAAGTTCATTATGATGCCAGTGCTCATCCAAGGCCCTAAGCAACACGACAATGACATTTATGTGTACCTAAGGCCATTAGTTGATGAACTTTTAAATCTATGGAATGGAAGAGGTGTACGTGTGTGCGATGAGAAAGAACAGGAGGAATTTGACCACCATGCGTTGTTATTTGTAACCATCAACGATTGGCCTGCTCTCAGTAACCTTTCAGGACCGACAAACAAGGGATACCACGCTTGCACACACTGTTTGGATGACACCGACAATATATATTTGGAAAAATGCAAGAAGAATGTGTACCTGGGGCATCGGCAATTTCTTCTGACCAACGATCAATGTCAAAAGAAACGAAAGCATTTCAAAGGTGAGGCAGATCACCGGAAGAAGCCCGCCCTCCGTACTGGTGATCACATACTTGATATGGTCAATGATTTACAAGTAATCTTTGGAAAGGGTCCTGGCGGACTATCTGTTCCGACTGACGATGCGGGATGCGCACCCATGTGGAAGAAGAAATCTATATTTTGGGACCTACCCTATTGGAAAGACCTAGAGGTCTGCTCTGCAATGGACATGATGCACGTGACGAAAAATCTTTGTGTGAACCTGATAGGCTTCTTGGGACTGTTTGGGAAGACAAAAGATACACCGGAGGCATGGGAGGAACAACAACGTGTTTATGAAAAAGACGGCATGCATCCAAAGCATTATGAAGGTCCTACCAGCTATGCTCTTACACAAGAAGAGAAGGAAATCTTCTTTGAATGCCTGCTCAGTATGAAGGTCCCGTCTGGCTTCTCTCTGAATATAAAGGGAATAATAAATATGGAAGAGAAAAAGTTCCAGAACCTAATGTCTCATGACTACCACATGATTATGATGCAACTGCTTCCGGTTGCATTGAGGGGGCTTCTACCGGGAAATGGTCGATTAGCCATTGTGAAGCTATGTGCATTCCTCAATGAAATCTCTCAGAAGGTAATCGATCCAGAAATCCTGCCAAGGTTAAGGAGTGATTTGGTGCATTGTCTTGCTAGTTTTGAGCTGGTGTTCCCACCATCCTTCTTCAATATCATGATGCACGTCCTAGTTCATCTAGTTGACGAGATTGTCGTTCTAGGCCTTGTATTTCTACACAATATGTTCCCCTTTAAGAGGTTTATGGGAATCTTAAAGAAATATGTTCGTAACTGCACTAGGCTAGTGATATCTACTACACAAACTTCTTCTTGTAGACTCGTGTTGGGCCTCCAAGCGCAGAGGTTTGTAGGACCATAGCAATTTTCCCTCAAGTGGATGACCTAATGTTTCTCAATCCATGAGAGGTGTAGGATGAAGATGGTCTCTCTCAAGCAACCCTGCAATCTAATAACAAAGAGTCTCTTGTGTCCCCAACATACCCAATACAATGGTAAATTGTATAGGTGCACTAGTTCGGCGAAGACATGGTGATACAAGTGTAATATGGATGGTAGATATAAGTTTTTGAAATCTGAAAATATAAAAACAGCAAGATAACTAATAACAAAAGTGAGCACAAACAGTGTTGCAATGCTTAGAAACAAGGCCTAGGGTTCATACTTTCACTAGTGCGAGTTCTCTCAACAATACTAACATAGTTGAATCATATGTAAATCCCTCACGCGCAACAAAGAGTTCACTCCAAAGTCTCCAATAGTGGAGAACAAATGTAGAAATTATTGTAGGGTATGAACCCACCTCAAAGTTATCTTTTCTGATCAATCTAATGGGCCATCCCTATAAGTGTCACGAACAGCCCTAGAGTTCGTACTAAGATAACACCTTAAGATGCACATCAACCAAAACCCTAATGTCACTTAGATACTCCAATGTCACCACAAGTACCCGTGGGCTTGATTATACGATATGCATCACACAATTTCAGATTCATTGTATTCAATCCAACACAAAGAACTTCAAAGAGTGCCCCAAAGTTTCTACCGAAAAGTCAAGACGAAAACATGTGCTAACCCCTATGCATAGATTCCCAAGGTCATGGAATCCGCAAGTTGATCACCAAAACATACATCAATTGTATCAATAGAACATCCCATTGTTACCACAGATATTCCATCGCAAGACATACACCAAGTGTTCTCAAATCCTTAAAGACTCAATCTGATAAGTAAACTTCAAAGGGAAAACTCAATTCATCACAACAAGATAGAGAGGGGGAAACTCCATATGATTCATCTATATCAATAAAGCTCGCGGTACATCAAGATCATGCCATCTCAAAAACACGAGAGAGAGAGATCAAACACATAGCTACTGGTACATACCCTGAGCCCCGAGGGTGAACTACTCCCTCCTCGTCATGGAGAGCGTCAGGATGATGAAGATGGCCTCCGGTGATGGTTTCTGATACGTCTCCAACGTATCTATAATTTTTGATTGTTCCATGCTATTATATTATCTGTTTTGGATGGAATATATGCATTCATATGCTATTTTATATTATTTTTGGGACTAACCTATTAATCTAGAGCCTAGTGCTAGTTTATGTTTTTTCCTTCTTTTTGAGAATTGCAGATAAGGAATATTAAACGGAGTCCAAATGGAATAAAACCTTTGGAATGATTTTTTCTGGAACAAAAGGAAACCAGGAGACTTGAGAACCAAGTCAGGAAAGCCACCGTGCGGCCAAAAGCCCTAGGGGAGCGCCTAGGGGGGTAGGGCGCGCCGGGCAGGCTTGTGGGACCACGGAAGCTCTCCCAACCCTAATATTCGACCTGTAAATTCTCAAATATTCCATCATTATCAGAACGAGCCACGAAAACACTTTTCCGCCGCCAGAAGCCTCTGTTCCCGAGAGATCCAGTCTTGGAGCCTTTTCCGGTAATCTGTCGGAGGGGGATTCGATCACAGAGGGCATCTAGATCAACTCCATTGCCCCTCCGATGATGCGTGTGTAGTTCAACATCGACCTTCGGGTCCACAGCTAGTAGCTAGATAACTTCTTCTCTCTCTTTGCTCTTAAATACCATGTTCTTCATGATCTTCATGGAGATCTATCCGATGTAATACTCTTTTGCGGTGTGTTTGTCGAGATCCGATGAATTGTGGGTTTATGTTCAGATTATCCATGAATATTATTTGAGTGTTTCCTGAATTCTTATATGCATGATTTCATATCTTTGCAAGTATCTTCGAGGTATTGGTTTGGTTTGGCCAACTAGATTGGTAATTCTTGCAATGGGAGAAGTGCTTAGTTTTGGGTTCAATCTTGCGGTGTCCTCCCCCAGTGACAAAGTAGGGGTAGCGACGCACGTATTGTATTGTTGCCATCAAGGATAACAAGATGGGGTTTTCATCATATTTCTTGAGTTTGTCCCTCTACATCATGTCATCTTACCTAATGCGTTACTCTGTTCTTGATGAATTTAGTACTCTAGATGCAGGCAGGAGTCGGTCGATGTGTGGAGTAATAGTAGTAGATGCAGAATCGTTTCGGTCTACATGACACAGACGTGATGTCTATATGCATAATCATTGCCTCGGATATCTTCATAATTATTCGCTTTTCTATCAATTGCTCGACAGTAATTTATTCGCCCACCGTAATACTTGTTATCATGAGAGAAGCCTCTAGTGAAACCTATGGCCCCGGGGACTATTTTCCATCTTATACTTTTAGATCTAAAACCAAAAATACCAAATATACTTTGCTGCATTATTTTTACCTTTTGTTTTACTTTTCGTTCAAGCAATCTATCTCTATCAGATCTCATCCTTGCAAGTAACCTTAAAGGGATTGACAACGCCTTTATAGCGTTGGGTGCAAGAGTTTGATTCCTTCTGTAGGTACACCTATTGGGACTTGCTTGTATCTCCTACTGGATTTATAGCTTTGTTCTCAACAACTGAGGGAAATACTTATCTACTTTGCTGCATCACCTATTCCTCTTCACGGAAACCAACGCATGCTCGAGAAGTAGCAAGAAGGATTTCTGACGCTTTGCCCGGGAGATCTAAATCAAGCTTACCAAGTACCTATTACAAACTTATATCTTCCATTTACATTATTTGCCATTTGCCTCTCGTTTTCCTCTCCCCAACTTCTAAAACGATTTTCAGAAAATACCAAAAATATTTGCCTTTTTATTCGCCCTTTTTCATTCGTCTTTTCGTTTTCTTTATTCTTGCTTGCGTGTTAAATTGGTTGGTCGTCTTTATGGCTCAACCCAACGGCTTTGATCCCTATCTTAGAAAGTTGAAAGATATTGAGGATAACGTTAAAAGTTTCATGTTGCTTCAATATGATCACAATAGTTTCTTCAAAAATGAACTTAAAAAACAAGAAACTATTTGGGAGTACATGAATAAGGAACTTGATGATATGTTTAAAGAGTTCTATGGTTTGAAATCATTGTTGGGGAACGTTGAATGGGAAACAAAAAAATTCCTATGGAGATGCAAGATCTATCCATGGTGATGAGCATCTACGAGAGGGAGAGTGGATCTACATACCCTCGTAGATCGCTAAGCGGGAAGCGTTAAGAAACGCGGTTGGCGTAGTCGAACGTCTTCGCGATCCAAATCGCCGAGCGTCCCGCAATCTCATCATGATCCGTCCCACGATATCATCATGATCCGTCCTGAGATCCAATCATGAATCATCTCGCGATCTTGATCACGATCATTCCGATCTAGTACCGAACGGACGGCACCTCTGCGTTCAGCACACGTACAGCTCGATGACGATCTCCGCCTTGTTGATCCAGCAAGAGGGAGCGGAGAGGTAGACGAGTTCTCCAGCAGCGTGACGGTGTTGCGACGATGGTGGTGGAGTAGTTCTAGCAGGGCTTCGCCTAAGCACAACTAAAACCGATCTAGAGGCGAAACTACGGACTAGAGGGTAGGGTTGCACGTGGCTGAAATTATTGTGCCAAAAACCCTAAAACCTCTAGTATATATAAGAGGAGGAGAGGAGGAGGCTTGGCCCAAGGGACAAGCCCTCTAGTCTTCGTCCGAAGGAGGATAGGAGGAATCCTCCTCCAATCCTAGTAGGAACAAGACTCCTTCCTTATTAAGCCTTTCTACATTTTCCCACCTTTTTCTCTTTGGGCTTTTCTTCCCAGCCGCATGGGCCTTGTGTGGGACTTCCACCAGCCCACTAAGGGCTGGTATTCATCCTTCCACAGCCCATGTAGCCTCTTGGGTCGAAATACCCCTCCCGATGGTCCACCGGTACACTACCGGCACTCCCAGTACACTACCGATGAGCCCGAAACTTTTCCGGCGACCAAAACAGGACTTCCTATATATCAATATTTACCTTCTGACCATTCCGGAGCTCCTCGTGACGTCCGGGATATCATTCGGGAATCCGAACAACCTTCGGTTACCACCATACAAAACTCTATACTACCAAAATGTCACCGAACCTTAACTGTGCAGACCCTGCGGGTTTGAGAACTATGTAGACATGACCGAGACACCTCTATGGTCAATAAACAGTAGCAGGTCCTGGATGCCCATATTGGTTCCTACATATTCTATGAAGATCTTTATCGGTTGAACCTTTATGTCAAGCATTTAGTTAATCATGTATGCTATTCCCTTTGTTCTTTGGTATGTTACTTGCCCGAGATTCGATCGTCGGCATCTCCATACCTAGTTCAATCTCGTTACCGGCAAGTCTCTTTACTCATTCCGTAATACAATATCCCGTGGCTAACACTTAGTCACATTGCTTGCAAGAATTATTGTGATGTTGTATTATCGAGTGGGTCCTAAGATACCTCTCCGTCACACGGAGTAACAAATCCCAGTTTGGGTCCATGCCAACCCAACAGACACCCTTGGAGATACCTGTAGAGCACCTTTATAGTCACCCAGTTACGTTGCGACGTTTGATACACATAAGGTACTCCTCTGGTGTTAGTGAGTTGCATGATCTCATGGTCATAGGAACAGATACTTGACAAGCAGAACACAGTAGCAATAAACTGACACGATCATATGCTACGTTTATAGTTTGGGTCCTTCCCATCACACCATTCTGCTAATGATGTGATCCCATTATCAAATGACATCTCATGTCCATGGCTAAGAAACCATAACCATCTTTGATCAACCCTTTATCCTTTCTGGAAATACTACATCATTTCCAATCAAAAATATGTCATCCACATATGCTTATCAGAAACTCTATAGTGCTCCCACTCACTTTATTGTAAATACAAGTTTCTCATAAACTTGCATAGACTCAAAAAATTTGATCACCTCATCAAAGCGTATATTCCAACTCCAAGATGCTTGATTCAGTCCATAGAAGGATCACTGAAGCTCGCACACCTTTTAGCATCCTTAGGACTGACAAAACCTTCTGGTTGTATCTCATACAACCTTTTGACATCCATCTGCCAGATTTCATAATTGAAAAATGCAACAACGGCTAACATAATTCCAACAGACTTTAGCATCGCTACGAGTGAGAATGTCTCATCGTAGTCAACTCCTTGAACTTGTCATAAACTTCTTTGCAACAAGTCGAGCTTTATAAATGGCGACATTTACCATCAACGTCTGTCTTCATCTCAAAGGTTCATTGGTACTCGACGACCTGCTGTCCAATGAGCAAGTCTACCAAAGTCTATACATGGCTTTCATACATGGATCCTTTCTCGGATTTCATGGCCTCTAACCATTTGTAGGAATCTAGGCCCATCATCGCTTCACCATAGTTCGTAGGTTCATGATTGTCCAACAACATGACCTCTAAGACAGGGTTGCCGTACCACTTAGGAGTAGTACGCGTCCTTGTCGACCTACGAGGTTTGGTAGTAACTTGATCTGAAGTTTCATGATCATCATCATTAACTTCTTCTTCAACTAACGTAGGCTCCACAGAAACATCTTTCTACGCTGTGCTACTCTCTGGTTGAAACAAATGTTCAACAACCTCATCAAGTTCTATCTTCCTCCCACTCAATTCTTTCGAGAGAAACTCTTTCTCGAGAAAGGACCCGTTTTAGCAATAAACACTTTATGCTTGGATCTTAGATAGAAGGTTTACCCAACTGTTCTTAGGGTATTCTATGAAGATGCATTTGTCCACTTTGGATTCGAGCTCATTAGGTGAAAACCTTTTTTCACATAAGCATCGCATCCCCAAACATTAAGAAATGATAACTTAGGTTTCTATCAAACAATAATTCACACGGTGTCATCTCAATGGATTTAGATGGTGCCCTATTTAAAGTGAATGTAGTTGTCTCTAATGCATAACCCCAAAACGATAGTGGCAAAATGATAAGAGACATCATAGTTCGCACCATATCCAATAGAGCACGACTATGACGTTTCGACACACCATCACACTATGGTGTTCCAGGTGGCGTGAATTGTGAAACAACTTTCACATTGTCTAAAGTTGTATGCCAAACTCGTAACTCAGATATTCACCTCCATGATCACATCGCAGACATTTTTATCTTCTTGTCACGATGATCTTAAACTTCACTCTGAATTTGCTTGAAATTTTCAAATGACTTAGACTAGTGTTTCATTAAGTAAATATACACTATATCTACTCAAATCATCAATGAAGGTAAGGAAATAACGATATCCACCGCACGCTACAAGACTCATTGGATTGCATACATCAACATGTATCATTTCCAATAAATCACTTGCCTGTTCCATCAAACCGGAAAACGGGGTCCTTAGTCATCTTTCCCAAGAGGCATGGTTCGCATGTCTCAACTGATTCGAAATCGAATGAGTCCAAAGATCCATCAGCATCATGCGATTTATACCAATCTGACATTTAGCAGGAGTGCCTCAAGTATGTGGTACTATCATTACCAAGTTTGTATCTTTTGGCATCAATGTTATGAACATGTGTATTACTACAATAAAGATTCAACAAACCATTCTGACTGGGTGCATGAGCATTGAAGGTATTATTCATGTAACCAGAATAACCATTATTCTCTAACTTAAATGAATAACCGTGTTGCAATAAACACGATCTAATCATGTTCATGCTTAACGCAAACACCAAATAACATTTATTTAGGTTTGTCACTAATCCTGAAGGTAGAGAGAGCGTGCGATGTTGATCACATCAACCTTGGAAACATTTCCAACACACATCTTCAACTCACACTTAGCTAGTCTAAGTTTATTCTGTAGCTTTTATTTCGAGTTACTAACATTTAGCAGCTGAACTAGTATCCAATACCTAGGTGCTACTAGGATACTAGTAAGGTACACATTAATAACACGTATATCAAATATACTTCTGTTGACATTGCTAGCCTTGTTATCTACCAAGCATCTAGGGTTGTTCCGCTTCAGCGACCGCTCTCCTCCTAATAGAAGTACTTAGTATCGGGTTTGGGTTCAACTATGGGTTGCTTCACTGGAGCAGCAACTAACTTGGCGTCCATGAAGTTTCCCTCCTTGCCCTTGCCCTTCTCGAAACTAGTGGTTTTACTAACCATCAACACTTGAGGCTCCTTCTTGATTTTTACCTTCGCGGTGTCAAACATCGCGAATAGCTCAGGGATCATCATTTTTATCCCTGGCATTTCATAGTTCATCACGAAGTTCTAGTAGCTTAGTGACAGTGGCTTGGAGAACTATATCAATCACTATCTTATGTGGAAGATCAACTCCCGCACGATTCAAGCGATTGTAGCACCTAGACAATCTGAGCACATGCTCAACGATTGAGTTATTCTCCTTCATCTTGCAGGCAAAGAATCTTGTTGGAGATCTCATATCTCACAACACGGGCACGAGCCTGAGATCCCAATTTCAAATCTTAAAACATCTCATATGTTCCGTGACGTTCCAAATGTTTTTGGAGCCTCAATCCTAAGCCGTATTGCATGACACACTGAACTATCAAGTAGTCATCGAAACGTGCTCGTCAGATGTTCACAACATCTACAGATGACGCTAGAGGGGGTGGCACACCGAGCGGTGCATTAAGGACATAAGCCTTTTGTGCAGCAATGAGGACAATCCTCAGATTACGGACCCAGTCCGCAATATTGGTACCATCATCTTTCAACTCTATTTCTCTAGGAACATATTAAAATTCAAGGGTCCTACAGCGTGAGCTAGTAATCTACAACATAATTTGTAAATACACTATTGACTATGTTCATGATAATGAGTTCAATTAATCATATTACTTACGAACTCCCACTTAAATTGACATCCCTCCGGTCATTCAAGTGATACATGATCCAAATTCACCAACTCAAGTCCGATCATCATGTGAGTTGAGGTGGTTTCAGTGGTGAACATCATCATGTTGATCATATCTACTATATGACTCATGTTCGACCTTTCGGTCTCTTGTGCTATGAGTCCATGTCTGTACATCCTAGGATCATCAAGTTTAACCTGAGTATTCTGCATGTGCAACACCGGCTTGCACCCATTGTATGTGAATGTAGAGTCTATCACTCCCGATCATCACACGGTGTCTCAACACGACGAACTTTCGCAATGGTGCACACTCGGGGAGAACACAATTTATCTTGAAATTAAGTGAGGTATCACCTTATAATGCTACCGTCGTCCTAAGCAAAACAAGGTGCATAAAAGGATTAATATCGCATGGAAATCGTAAGTGACACTATATGGCCATGAACTTGTGCCTTTGATCTCCATCTTGAAAGCACCGACATGATCTCCATCATCACCGGCATGACACCATGATCTCCATCATCTTGATCTCCATCAACGTGTCATCATCGGGGTTGTCATGCCCACCATGCTTCTACTACTATTGCTACTGTTTAGTGATAAAGTAAAGCATTACATAGAGCTTAATGATTGACATGTAGGTCATACAATAATTAAAGACAACCCTATGGCTCCTGCCAGTTGCCGTACTCATCGACATGCAAGTCGTGATATTCTCTACAACACATGATCATCTCAAACATCACATATATCGCATCATGTAATTGTCCATATCACATCACAACATACCTTGCAAAAACAAGTTAGACATCCTCTAATTGTTGTTGCATGTTTTACGCGGCTGCTATGGGTAGCTAGCAAGTACAATTCTCACCTACGCATAAACCAAAACAATGATACATAAGTTGCTTTTCAACCTTCTCAAGGACCGCCTTTGTCGAATCCGATCCAACTAAAGTAGGAGAAATAGACACCCGCCAGCCATCTTTGTGCAACGAGGTTACATGTCAGTCGATGGAACCGGTCTCTCGTAAGCATACGAGTAAGGTTGGTACGGGCCGCTTCATCCCACAATAACGCTGAACCAAAACACGACCAAGGGAGGAAGGTTTTCTCATCTAAGCATCAACGCCCATAAACTCTTTGTGTTCTACTCGAGATCTCATGTACACATAGACCTAGCTCTGATACCACTGTTGGGGAACGTTGCATGGGAAACAAAAAATTTCCTACGCACACGCAAGATCTATCCATGGTGATGAGCATCTACGAGAGGGAGAGTGGATCTACATACCCTTGTAGATCGCGAAGCGGGAAGCGTTAAGAAACACGGTTGGTGTAGTTGAACGTCTTCACGATCCAAATCACTGAGCGTCCCGCGATCTCATCACGATCTGTCCCATGATCTCATCACGATCCGTCCCGCGTTCCAATCACGAATCGTCCCACGATCCTGATCACGGTCCTTCCGATCTAGTACCGAACGGACGACACCTCCGCGTTCAGCACACGTACAACTCGATGACGATCTCTGCCTTCTTGATCTAGCAAGAGGGAGCGGAGAGGTAGACGAGTTCTCTGGCAACATGACGGCGTTGCGGCGATGGTGGTGGAGTAATTCCAGCAGGGCTTCGCCTAAGCACAGCTGAAACCGATCTAGAGGAGAAACTATTGACTAGAGGGTAGGGTTGCACGTGGCTGAAATTCTTGTGCCAAAACCCCTAAAACCTCTAGTATATAAAATAGGAGGATAGGAGGAGGCTTGGACCAAGGGCCAAGCCCTCTAGGCTTCGGCCTAAGGAGGAGAGGAGGAATCCTCCTCCAATCCTAGTAGGACTAGGAATCCTTCCTTATTAAGCCTTTTTTGCCTTTTTCCACCTTTTTCTCTTTGGGCTTTTCTTCCCAGCTGCATGGGCTTTATGTGGGATTTCCACCAGCTAACTAAGGGCTTCTATTCATCCTCCCACATCCCATGTAGCCTCTTGGGTCGAAATACCCCTCCCGTTGGTCCCCGGTACACTACCGATGAGCCCGAAACTTTTCCGGCGACCAAAATAGGACTTTCTATATATCAATATTTACCTCCGGATCATTCTAGAGCTTCTCATGACGTCCAAGATCTCATCCAGGACTCTTAGAAACCTTCGGTCACCAACATACAAAACTCAATACTACTGAAACATCATCGAACCTTAAGTGTGCAGACCCTGCGGGTTTGAGAACTATGTAGACATGACCGAGACACCTCTATGGTCAATAAAAAATAGTGGGACCTAGATGCCCATGTTGGTTCCTACATATTCTATGAAGATATTTATCAATTGAACCTCTATGTCAAGGATTCAGTTAATCCCGTATGTTGTTCCCTTTGTTCTTCAGTATGCTACTTGCCCAAGATTCAATCATCGCTATCTCTATACCTAGTTCAACCTCGTTACCCATAAGTCTCTTTACTCGTTTTGTAATACAAGATCTCGTGGCTAAAACTTAGTCAAATTTCTTGCAAGGATTATTGTGATGTTGTATTACCAAGAGGGCCCTAAGATACCTGTCCATCACACGGAGTAACAAATCCCATTCTTGATCCATGCCAACTCAACAGACACCCTCGAAGATACCTGTAGAGCACCTTTATAGTCACCCAGTTCCGTTGTGACGTTTGATACATGCAAGGTACTCCTCCGGTGTCAGTGAGTTGCATGATCTCATGGTCATAGAAACAGATACTTGACATGCAGAAAACAGTAGCAATAAACTGACACGATCATATGCTACGTTTATAGTTTGGGTCTTGTCTGTCACACCATTCTCCTAATGATGTGATCCCATTATGAAATGACATCTCATGTCCATGGCTAGTAAACCTTAACCATCTTTGATCAACGAGCTAGTCTATTAGAGGCATACTAGGGACATGCTTTTGTCTATGTATCCACACATGCATCTGAGTCTCCGATCAATACAATTATAGCATGGATGACAAACGATTATCATGAACAAGGAAATATGATAATAACCAATTTATTATTGCCTCTAGGGCATATTTCCAACAATCCCAGTTTACTCACCTTGAAAACTTAGTGGGCCAAAATTCCGATAGACAAGCTACTTTAGTCAATAAAATGGCCACGGAGCTAGAATTTCATGATAATATTGATGATGATCTTAAAGTGATTGATGTGACTCCTATTGAATATTTGTTTTCCAATGTTAATCTTGATGAGGATGGGACTAGAGATGAGTCAAATTTAGTTAAAAGGCGTCCCAATGATTTAGAGTTTATAGATCTTAATGCTAAGATTGATAAAAGTGGGATTGAAGAGGTCAAAACTTTAAATAGCAATGAACTAACGGTTTTGGATTTCAGGGACTTTAATCATGACATCTGCTCCTTAATTGATTGTATTTCCTTGTTGCAATCCATGTTGAACTATCCTCATGATTTTAATCAAAACAAAGCTTTTACTAAACAAATTGTTGATGCTACGATGAAAGCTTTTGAAGAAAAACTTGACTTGCAAGTTTCTATACCTAGAAAGCTATATGATGAGTGGGAACCTACTATTACGATTAAGATTAAAGATTATGGGTGTCATGCTTTGTGTGATTTGGGTGCTAGCATTTCCCCGATTCCAAAATCTTTATGTGATGTGTTAGGTTTCCATGAATTCGATGATTGTTCCTTACATTTGCATCTTGCGGATTCCACTATAAAGAAACCTATGGGAAGAATTAATGATGCTCTTATCGTTGCAAATAGGAATTATGTGCCTGTAGATTTCATTGTTCTTGATATAGATTGCAATCCTACATGTCCTATTATTCTTGGTAGACCTTTCCTTAGAACGATTGGTGCAATTATTGATATGAAGGAAGGGAATATTAGATTCCAGTTTCCATTAAGGAAAATCATGGAAATCTTTCCTAGGAAGAAAATAAAATTACCTTATGAATCTATCATGAGATCTACTTATGGATTAAATACCAAAGATGACAATACCTGGATCCATTGTGTTTTTCCTAGCTAGGGGCGTTAAACAATAGCGCTTGTCGGTTGCCAACCAAATTGTATTTTTCTTTATGTGTTTTTTCTTCTTTTGTGGTGTGTTTTGCACATTATAACTTCTGTAATAATTGTGTTTTTATGTTTTAATTAGTGCTTGGGCCAAGTAAAACCTTTGGGGTGATCTACGGTGGTTGTTGATTTGATCTTGCTAAAAAACATAAACTTTTGCGCTCAGTCCATGAATTTTCTAACTTTGTCAGAGCGTCTAATTAATCTGAATTTTTTACACAAGATTAGTATACAAATTCCCCTGATTTTCCTAATTGTTCAGAATTTTTAGAGTTCCATAAGTATTCTAAGTTTACATATTGCTACAGATTGTTCTGTTTTTGATAGATTCTGTTTTCTTTGTGTTGTTTGCTTATTTTGATGTATCTATGGGTCGTATCGGGGGGTATGAGCCATAGATAAGTTATAATACAGTAGGTATTACACAAATACAACTAAATATGGAGTTCACAACAGTACCTAAGGAGTTCACAACAGTACACAAATACAACTAACATATCTCATGAGTTTTTTGTTGAGGTTTGTGTTGTGAAGTTTTCATGTTTTGGGTGAAGATTTGATGGACTATGAAATAAAGAGTGGCAAGATCCTAAGGTTGGGGATGCCCAAGGCACCCCAAGTCATATTCAAGGATACCAAAAAGCATAAGCTTGGGGATGCCCCGGAAGGCATCCCCTCTTTCGTGTTTAATCCATCAGTAAATTTACTTGAGGCTATATTTTTATTCACCACATGACATGTGTTTTGCTTGGAGCGTCCTGTATGATATGAGTCTTTGATTTTTAGTTTTACACAATCATCCTTGATGCACACATCTTTTGAGAGACACACGCTGCATCGTGAATTTATTATAATACTCTATGTGCTTCACTCATATCTTTTGAGCTAGGTAATGTTGCTATAGTGCTTCACATATATCTTTAGAGAGCATGATGGTGTTATATTTTATAGAAATTATTGAACTCTCGTTCCTCACTTATATTATTTTGGGAGTTTATTAAAACATCATGGTAATTTGTTTAGGTTATGAATTTAGTCCTAATATAATGGGCATCCAAGAGGGATATAATAAAAACTTTCATATTAAGTAAATTAAAAACTATGAGAAGTTTGATTCCTTGCATATAGTTTTGAGATAATAGAGATGGTAATATGAGAGTCATGCTAGTGAGTAGTTGTGAATTGGAAGAGATATGTGTGTTAAAGCATGTGATTCCCGTAGCATGCAAGTATGGTGAACCATTATGTAACGAAGTCAGAGCATGATTTGTTTAATGATTGTCGACCTTTGTGTGAGGGTTGGGAGCGCGCGATGGTTAACTCCTACCAACCTCTCCCCTAGGAGCATGCGTCTAATGCTTTTTTTGATAACTAATAGACTTTTGCAATAAGTATGTGAGTTATTTATGACTAATGTTGAGTCCATGTATTATACACACTCTCACCCTTCCATCTTTGCTAGCCTCTCTAGTACCGTGCAACTTTCGCCAGTACACCAAACCCTCCTTCCTCAAAACAGCCACCATATATTCCTCAAAACAGCCACCATACCTACCTATTATGGAATTTCCATAGCCATTCCGAGATATATTGCCATGCAACTTCCACCATGTAGTTTTTCATGACTTGCATCATCACTTCATATTGCATATAGAGTCATACTTTGTCATAGGTATCGAGTTGTAATTTTCTTTTTGAGTTATAAGTAAATAAAAGTGTGATGATTTTTCATTAATAGATCATTGTCCCATGAGATAAAAGGATGATGGAGGCTATGAATCCCTCACAAGTTGGGATGAGTATCCGGACTTTACAAAAAATAAAAGAGGCCAGCGAAGCACAAGCAAAAATAATAATAAAAGAGGCCAAAGAAGCCCACCAAAATAAAAAAAATGAGAGAAAGAGAGAAGGGACAGTTGATACTACCTCTTTTCACACTTGTGATTCAAAATTAGCACCATGATCTTCATGATAGAATGTCTCCTATTCTGTCAATTTCATATAACAAGTGGATATTCATTTTGCACGACCACTTAATTTTCTTTTTGAGCTTTCATACACTTATAACTTTAAGTGCATTTGTTGCATGGACATCCCTAATCACTCACATTGATATCTATTGATGGGCATCTCCATAGCCCGTTGATACGCCTAGTTGACGTGAGACTATCTTCTTTTTTTTTTCTCCTTGCAACTCCTCCATATTCTATTCCACCTATAATGCTATATCCATGGCTCATGCTCATGTATTGCGTGAGATTTGAAAAGTTTTGAGAACATCAAAAGTGTGAAACAATTGCTTGACTTGTTCACCTGGGTTGTGCATGATTTAGATACTTTTTGTGGGGAAGATGGAGCATATATAGCCAGACCATATGATTTTGTAGGGATAACTTTCTAAGGCCATGTTATTTCGAAAGGACATGACTACCTTGTTGGTGTGCTCGAAGTATTACTATTTTTATGTCAATATTAGACTATTGTTTTGAATGTTATGGATCTGAATATTCATGCCACAATAAATAATATTACATGGATGAATATGATAGGTAGCATTCCACATCAAAAATTCTGTTTTTATCTTTTACCTACTCGAGGACGAGCAGGAATTAAGCTTGGGGATGCTGATACGTTTCCAACGTATCTATAATTTTTGATTGTTCCATGCTATTATAATATCTGTTTTGGATGTTTTATATGCATTAATATGCTATTTTATATTATTTTTGGGACTAACCTATTAATCTAGAGCCTAGTGCCAGTTTTTGTTTTTTCTTTGTTTTTGAGAATTGCAGATAAGGAATATTAAACGGAATCCAAACGGAATAAAACCTTCGGAACGATTTTTTATGGAATGAAAGGAAACTAGGAGACTTGAGAACCGAGACAGGAGAGCCACTGTGGGGCCACAAGCCCAAGGGGCGCGCCCAGGGGGGTACGGCGCGCCAGGGTGGCTTGTGGGACCACAACAGCTCTCCCAACCCTAATCTTCGGCCTATAAATTCCAAATATTCCATCATTATTAGAACAAGCTACGAAAACACTTTTCCGCCACTAGAAGCTTCTGTTCCCGAGAGATCCAATCTTGGAGCCTTTTCCGGTAATCTACGGGAGGGGGATTCGGTCACGGAGAGCATCTACATCAACTCCCCTCCCCTCTGATCATGCGTGAGTAGTTCAACACAGACCTTCGGGTCCATAGCTAGTAGCTAGATGGCTTCTTTTGTGTGTTTTCTCTTCAATGCCATGTTCTTCATGATCTTCATGGAGATCTATCTGATGTAATACTCTTTTGCGGTGTGTTTGTCGAGATCCGATGAATTGTGGGTTTATTTTCAAATTATGCATGATTATAATTTGAGTCTTTCCTGAATTCTTATATGCATGATTTCATATATTTGCAAGTCTCTTCGAGTTATTGGTTTTGTTTTGCCAACTAGGTTGGTAATTCTTGCAATGGGAGAAGTGCTTAGTTTTGGGATCAATCTTGCGGTGTCCTCACCCAGTGACAAAGTAGGGGTAGCGAGGCACGTATTGTATGGTTGCCATCAAGGATAACAAGATGGGGTTTTCATCATATTGCTTGAGTTTATCCCTCTACATCATGTCATCTTACCTAATGCGTTACCCTGTTCTTCATGAACTTAATACTCTAGATGCAGGCAGGAGTCAGTCGATGTGTGGAGTAATAGTAGTAGTTGTAGTATCATTTCGGTCTACTTGACACAGACGTGATGCCTATATGAATAATCATTGCCTTGGATATCCTCATAATTATTCTCTTTTCTATCAATTACTCGACAGTAATTTGTTCACCCACCGTAATACTTGCTATCATGAGAGAAGCCTGTAGTGAAACCTATGGCCCCCGGGTCTATTTTCCATCTTATACTTTCATATCAAAAACCAAAAATACCAAAAATACTTTTCTGCATTATTTTTACCTTTTATTTTACTTTCCGTTCAAGCAATCTATCTCTATCAGATCTCATCCTTGCAAGTAACCTTAAAGGGATTGACAACCCCTTTATAGCGTTGGGTGCAAGAGTTTGATTCCTTGTGTAGATACACCTATTGGGACTTGTTTGTATCTCCTACTACATTGATACCTTGGTTCTCAACAACTGAGGGAAATAATTATCTACTTTGCTGCATCACCCGTTCCTCTTCACGGAAACCAACGCATGCATGAGAAGTAGCAGTTTCCCCCTCCGGCAGGGTGCTGGAACGGGCTCCCGATTGGTTTTTCGTGGCTCTGGAGGATTGCGGTGGTGGAACTCCCGATCTAGGTTCCGCGTTGTTTTTTTTGGGATTTATAGGAATTTATGGCGGTGGAAACGAGTCAAGATGGGCCACGAGGGAGTCACAAGGCTGGTGGGTGCGCCCAGGGGGGTGGCCGCGCCCCTGAGGCTTGTGACTGCCTCGTGGGTCTTCTGGCCCAACTCCGATGCTCCGTGGGTCTCTTCTGGTCCATAAAAAATCACCATACGTTTTTGTTCCATTTGGACTCCGTTTGATATCCCTTTTCTGTAAAACTAAAAAACAAGGAAAAATAGAAACTGGCACTGGGCTCTGGGTTAATAGGTTAGTCCCAAAAATAATATAAAGCTATAGTAAAATGATTGTAAAACATCCAAGAATGATAATATAGCAGCATGAAACAAGCAAAAATTATAGATATCCAAGAATGATAATATAAAGTTGTAGTATCAGCTTCGCCAAGCTTAATTCCTGCTCGTCCTCGAGTAGGTAAATGATAAAAACAAATAATTATTGATGTGGAATGCTGCCTAACATGTTCATCATATTATTTTCTTCTATGTATAGCATGGATATTTGGATATGTAAATGATTCAAAGCAATAGTCTAGTTTTAACACAATGACTTCAATACTCAAGCATGTCAACAAGCAACCATGTCTTTCAAAATATCAACACTAAAGAAAGTTATCCCCAGCCCATCATGCTCAATCATTCCATTCATGAAACACACTCGTGAATGATAGTGAATCAACAAATATCATGAGAATAACACACCTAGCATGGAAAAATATTGGATACTCCCCACCGTTTCATGAGCCGTACAGGCACACAAAAGAGAAAATTTATTTTGAAGATTTATAGATGTGTAGCGACCCGACTCAAAACGAGTCAAGCCTCTGTGTGTTCTGTGCCATCCTTGGATCAGTATGCTGGCACACACAGTACATCAATGTATATATCAAAGTGCAATCACATGTAATTAACATAAAACTGATATATACCTCAAAGATCTCAGCGGAAACAGTCAACGGGAGTGGAGTCCCAATAACACCAATGGCAGGTTGAGTGTAGACCGTAACCCTGAATCGTACTCTTACTCGTCAAAGAAGAGTAT
This sequence comes from Hordeum marinum, assembly GCA_022496015.1. NCBI lineage: Eukaryota > Viridiplantae > Streptophyta > Magnoliopsida > Poales > Poaceae > Hordeum > Hordeum marinum. The sequence goes on from CM039676.1 coordinate 32,612,463, forward strand.
CTGCAACATGAGACGTTGCAGCCGTGTAGTTAAGTACATTGAATGTACTGGCAAGATCACCATAGTAGAACAGAAGATAAAAACTATTCTATATGTAGTAAGGCTTTGTCGCTCTGTGTCTGAGTTTTTGCAGAAAAGCTGGTTTTATTTTTTTCCTACAACAAAGGAATATCCGGAGTTTCAATTTAGAGTTACCTAACAAGACATGGTTCCGCCAACCGATGTCTTAATGCCCACAAGTATCATAAGTTGCCCACAATTAATTATCAGTCCAGTGTTGAGAGTTCAGAGATAGATCCAAATCCAGAGGCTCAAATTGTCCGTAACCGGGGACACGGCTAATCGATTAGGTTTAACTCTGCAGAGTGTTGTGTACTTTACCCACAAGATTCGTTCCCTCCTGGTAAGTCCTCGCACTACCGAGTGTTTGAGAATAGGATGAACGAAACATGGTCTTTCAGAGTGTTTCCCTGACTACTGTCAGTGCCCATCCATTCGTAACGTCGACTACATCTCGTAGCACTGCCCAGCCAGAGTCACAACAAAGATCAACCAAGCCAGAGCCCATAATGACTTGTGGCTACACAGGTAAGCTTCCGGGCATGAAGTATTCATTCGTATCTTTGAGTCTGGGTGAAGCTTTCCGCAAGATGTCATGGCGCTTCTCCATGCATCCCGGCCATCCACTGGTTACTCTAGGGATGCCCAATCAATCATCCTTCACCCAGTAGTGTGTATTGAAAACTTGTTTCTCGAGTCTCGAAGTCTGGAGGTCTTGAAGATGCAGGACTCGAAGATGCCTTCATGAAGTTGTCGTCTTGACGTAGAGTCCTCCTTCTCACACCACTCAGGAACACTCATACCAGACCCCGTCTACTTTAGCATAGCATAAGAATAACTAACGTTCTCGGGGCTTTAGTAACAAGTGGTGGGTTCCTACCTCATGCATTCTACTCAACTACAAGAATTTCAATAACACTACTGGAGGGGTATGTTGAATGATGTCACTACATGCAATAAAACATAGGTATGAACAAAATGGTCAAAGTGAACTTGCCTGTACTGTTGATGAAGAATAATATCGCTCTCAGAAATAACTTGATAGAACTATTCACCACTCTCCGATGAAAATCTATATAGTCAAACATTGCATTCATATAAGCAATCATACTAGCAATCAATTCTATCACACTAAAATAATACAAGAGTAAACACCAAACCAAAAGCAACAAGGTTGTGATGAAGGAAATACTTAAGACAAAACTCAAATAAACAAAATTTCATCAACACAACCAAGGGTTGGTTTTCTCTACAAATAAATCCTATTTCCAAAAGTAACAAACAAAAACAAAGTAAAATATAAAAAAAGTATTTTTGTAAATATTTTACTAGCAAGAAGAAATTACTTTTCAAGAACAACTAAGAATTATGAAAAACAACACTCTAAACAAAGGTTTTAGCCTAATAAACTAGACAACAAGAAAACAAATAAAACAATTAAAATATTAAAATAAAATAAAAAATATATTTTCAAATAAGAAATCAACTAGCAATACTAGAGCAATACAACAAAGAAAAATAAAACAAAATAATGGGCTCTAAATTTTGGTGGCTAAACTACTACTAATATAAAACAAGACAAAACTATTTTTAGTAACAAAACAAGACTAAAATAATTTTTATTTAGAAAAACAGAATGAAATCCTCTAAAACATTTGTGAACAGAATTACTACTAAAACTAAATTGTTTTATAAAACATTTCCTAATGAAGAAGAATATAGTTTCCTATATCATTAGGATATAAAACAAAGCAAAACTATTTTTATTAACAGAAAATAAGTCACCTAATATTGGACAACAGAACTAAAGAAAACTAAAACAAAAGTTAAACTAATTCATATTTCAAAATAAACTAAAGAAAAATTAAACTAACAAAATCCTATTAGGTACTAAAGAGATTATGTGTTAATTAAAAACCCTAATCTAGATTATGTGTTTGGCCGAGGCCCTGTACGTGCGGGCGTTTGCGGGCGGGTGACCGAAGCCTAGCGCGTACCGGTTCTCTATATAACACTTCTAATATGATACGTTGACTACAGATCCGACGGCTACGGGAGGGGATGGGGCTTACAGAGGAGGGGGTCGGGGTTCTGGCGAGGTCAACGGCGGCCGGAAGTCGGAGACGCTCGGAGACGGTGCTGCGGTGGTCGGGGGCGGCGTCTGAGGGCTTCAAATGGCGGCAAAGACTCTCCGGCGTGCTTTGGTGGCGTCAAAGGGGGTGGGGGTGAGTGGAGCGACGGACAGGTGCTTTGGATGCTTCGGTGGGGATGCAGAATCCGACGAGCTCGTGCGGGGTGGTTCTGGCCAGAGCAGAGGGGGTTTCGGGGTGAAATGGGGCATGGAGGGAGGCCGGGGTATTTATAGGGCCGCGGGTGGTCGAGAAAAGTCAGATGGAGGCGACACCGTCGCAGGAGGGATCTCTGGCGAGGTCAGGGGCACGTTGGAGGGGACGACCGCGGGGATGGCTCGGTCGGTTGATGGTCCCACGCGTCAGAGAGAGAGAGAGAGAGGGGGCGGTCATCGGTGGCCGGTTCGGAGTGATTTCGGGAGGAGTTACGGGCGGTGGGCCGGTGGGCTTTATTACACGTTAACTCTTTTCCTTTTATTAATTGCCAGAGCATTGACATCTCTTTTATGGCCATCAAAAAATTTCACAAAAATAAAGTATTATATACCAAAGTGATCCTAGAAATAAATTCCATTGAATGAACATTTTTCCACGTCCAAATTAATTACTTTAAAAAAATTTATTTTCAGAAAATGCCTAAATTGATTTTAATTCTCTTGCAATAAATTTTCAAATAACCCCCTGGGTTTTATGGTTCAAATACTTCAAAAAATAACCCCTGGTGTGGAGTGTCATATTACTCCTCTCAAATTTTGTCAAGGGGTTTGAATACTTTGAAAATTTAAATTGGAACCAAATATGAAATGGATCCCAAAAGGAATAAGTGAGAGATTTTCAAATTCACTTTCATATCCTTCTTTTAAACTTCCAACTCATATTTCATATAATTTGAAGAAGTCCTTTTATCCTCTCTCTTGAAAATCATTGAGTTGCATAAAGTTTCTGAATTTGAAATATTTTCAAATGAAATTCAAACCATTTTCAAATCCCTTTTCATTTCTTTAAATGGAAGAAGTCATATCATCTTCACTCTGGGATTTTGTGATGAAATGAATTTGAGTTCCTGCAGAGTGAAAGTTTTGGGAAAGTCATTTCATTCCCTCTCATTAAAATTTCAAAAGTTTCAAATTTCACTCACTTTCATTCACTTAATCAAACAAACACTCATTCTAATATTTATTATAACATTCCAAAATTTGGGATGTTACAAGATGGCACATACAAATTTGCTCGGAATGGCATGGAAATACCGCATATAGGTAGGTATGGTGGACTCATAAGGCAAAACATGGTTTAAGGAGTTTGGATGCACAAGTAGTATTTCTACTTAGTACATATGAAGGCTAGCAAATAGATTGGGAAGAAACCAAACCAAGGAACGAAAATTCACATAAGTGAGCATTGATTCATAACTAACACAGAATAATGCACCACAAGTAGGATGTAACTTCATTGCATAACTACTCACTTTCGTGCATGCATAGGGAATCACAAACCGTAACACAAATATTCTTACTAAGCATAATTACTCCCTAACATGACTCACATATTACTATCACCATGTTTCAAAACTATTACAAATAATCAAATTTAATTTGTCCCATGATCTTCATGAATTTTTTTTTTATTTTCTCCTAGGATATCTATCACTTTGGGACTAGTTTCATGTATTGCCATTCTATTTTCGACAAGCTCAAACAAATTTAAGTAAAGCACATGAGCAAATGACAAGCTACTCTGAAAGGATATGAGTAGTCAAACAATTAAGGAGCTATGTGAGGACTCTTTCTCCCTCAATAAATATTTTCAGATCTTAAGTACTTTGTTCAAAAATCAAGAAAAATAAAAATAGCACTCCATGAATAGCATGCATCATGTGAACGAATAAAAATTTAGGCTCAACATAGGCTAACCGATAATTGTTGATGAAGAGAGGTCGGATGCGTAGCATCCCCAAGCTTAGATGCTTGAGAGTTCTTGAAATATTTACTTGGGGTGCCTTGGAAATCCCCAAGCTTGAGATTTTGTATCTCATTCAATCCTCTCATACCACTGTTTCACCTATTCCCAAAAACTTCATCCACACAAAACTCAAAAAGAACTCGTGAGATAGTTTAGTACATATAATAATAAATCAACTCTTTATGTACTTCCAAGGCAAGCTGAATAATAATTTTCAAACATTAGGTATTGTATACTATCATTTCCACAATTTATATCTACCAATATAGGCTATGGTAACTATAGGATAAGTAGATAACAAAACTATGACAGCAATCTGTCTAAACAGAACAGTCTGTTGAAATTTATGAAAATAGTGTACTTACGTAAATAAAAAAATTATGAAAATTTAGGACATGCTATAAAATTTATATGACCATACTTTTTAGAAATTTCAGAAATTTTACACATTCCAGTAAAATAAGAAAATTCAAACACTACAGCAGAAGTTTCTATTTTTACCCAGCACATATCAAAACAATGCAATGCAAGCATCCTAAGGCAATTCTTGGAACTTTTTATTGAAAAACTAGATTCTAAATAACAACTAACAGAAAATAAAAAAATATAATGATGCTCCAAGCAAAACACATATTATGTGACGAATAAAAATATAGCTCGAAGTAAGATATACTGATAGTGTTGAAGACGAAAGAGGGGATGCCTTCCGGAGCATCCCCAAGCTTAGACACTTTAGTCTTCCTTTAATATTACCTTGGCAGTGCTTTGGGCATCTCCAATCTCAGGTTCTTGTCACTCCTTATTCTCCTCATATTGGTGTCTCACCCAAAACATGAAAACTTCAATCACACAAAACTTAACAAAACTTTGTGAGAAGGGTTAGTGCAATAAAGATAGATCATTCACTTAGGAACTGTCAATAAAAGATTCATAATTTTATCACATAATACCTACTGTATTACATCATTCCCACAACTTATATTACTCAATATAAGCTATAAGAACACTTGAAACAAGCAAACTATGCATGCAAAACAGAATGTGTCAAAAACAGAACAGTCTGTAAAGCTCTGAATGATCACAAATCTTACCTGACTCTAAAAATTATGAAAAATTAGGAAAACTCAAGGGATTGGCATATAAAGTTTGTGTAAAAATTTCAGAATTTTTGACGCACCAGTAAAATCATATAATTCATATACTGGACGGAGAACTTTCTGTTTTTGCACAGAATCAAACAAGAAAGTATCCACACTATCCCAAAGGATTTACTTGGCACTTTATTGAAATAAAGACACAAAACATGATTAATACAGTATATTAATCGTGTGAACACACAAAAACAGAAAGTAAAAGTGTTGGGTTGTCTCCCAACAAGCGCTTTTCTTTAATGCCTTTTAGCTATGCATGATGATTTCAATGATGCTCACATAGGAATAGTAATTGAAACATGCAAAAGAGCATCATTAATATCATGAAAAGAAAATTTAATTCTAACCCACTTCCTATGCATAGGAACAAGGATAACTTCAAAACAAGCATCATAGAGAGGAAACAATTTATGGGAACAAGAATCATCTAGGATAGGAAGGCAAAACAAGCATAACTTCAAAACTTTTAACACATAGAGAGGAAACTTGATATTATTGCAATTCCTACAAACATATGTTCCTGCCTCATAATAATTTTCAGTTGCATCATGAATAAATTCCACAATATAACCAGCACATAAATCATTATTTTTATGATGCACAAGCATAGAAAATTTGTCACTCTCCACATAAGCAATTTTCTTCTCATTCAAAATAGTGGGAGCAAACTCAACAAAATAACTATCATGACATACTTGATTGACATAACCACTTTGAATATTAAAATCTTGATGACGAGTTTCATGGTTACCATTACTCTTTATAGCATACGTGTCATCACAATAATCATCATAGATAGGAGGCATGTCATAATCATAATATTTTTGCTCATCAAGTGCAGAGTTTTGTAGGACAGTAGCAATTTCCCCTCAAGTGGATGACCTAAGGTTCATCAATCCATGAGAGGTGTAGGATGAATATGATCTCTCTCAAGCAACCTTGCAATCAAATAACAAAGAGTCTCTTGTGTCCCCAACACACCCAATACAATGGTAAATTGTATAGGTGCACTAGTTTGGAGAAGAGATGGTGATACAAGTGTAATATGGATGGTAGATATAGGTTTTTGTAATCTGGAAATATAAAAACAGCAAGGTAACTAATAAGAAAAGTGAGCACAAACGGTGTTGCAATGCTTAGAAACAAGGCCTATGGTTCATACTATCACTAGTGCAAGTTCTCTCAAAAATAATAACCCATATGTAAATCCCACACGTGCGACAATGAGTTCACTCCAAAGTCACAAATAGTGGAGTGCTACTTCTCGAGAATGCGTTGGTTTCTCGTGAAGAGGAACGGTTTGATGCAGCAAAGTAGATAAGTATTTCCCTCAGTTTTTGAGAACCAAGGTATCAATCCAGTAGGAGATACAAGCGATCCACCAATAGATATACCTGCACAAGGAATCAAATTCTTGCACCCAATGCTATAAAGGGGTTGTCAATCCCTTCACGGTTAATTGCAAGGATGAGAACTAATAGCGATAGATATAATAGGATGCTTGAACGGAAAGTAAAACTAAAATAAAAAACAATGCAACAAGTATTTTTGGTGTTTTTGGTTTTAGATCTGAAAAATATAATATGGAAAATAGACCCGGGGGCCATAGGTTTCACTAGATGGCTTCTCTCATGATGGCAAGTATTACGGTGGGTGAACAAATTACTATCGAGCAATTGATAGAAAAGCGAATAGTTATGAAGATATGCAAGGAAATGATTATGCATATAGGCATCACTTTCGTGACAAGTAGACCAAAACGATTCTGCATCTACTACTATTACTCCACACATTGACCAACTCCTGCCTACATCTAGAGTATTAAGTTCATGAAGAGCAGAGTAACGCATTAGGCAAGATGACATGATGTAGAGAGATAAACCCAAGCAATATGATGAAAACCCCATCTTTTTACGCTTGATGGCAACAATACAATACGTGCCTCGCTACCCCTACTATGTCACTACGTGAGGACACCGCAAGATTGAACCCAAAAGTAAGCACTTCTCCTATTGCAAGAATTACCAATCTAGTTGGACAAACCAAACCAATAACTCAAAGAGACTTGCAAAGATATGAAATCATGCATATAAGAATTCAGGAAAGACTCAAATAATATTCATGGATGATTTGAACATAAACCCACAATTCATCGGATCTCGACAAACACACCGCAAAAGAGTATTACATCGGATAGATCTCCATGAAGACCATGAAGAACATGGTATTGAGAAGCAAAGAGAGAGAAGAAGCCATCTAGATATTAGCTATGGACCCATAGGTCTATGGTGAACTACTCACGCATCATCGGAGGGGCAATGGAGTTGATGTAGATGCCCTCTGTGATCGAATCCCCCTCCGGCAGATTACCAGAAAAGGCTCGAAGATTGGATCTCTCGGGAAAGGAGTCTTTTGGCGGTGGAAAAGTGTTTTTGTGGCTCGTTTTGATAATGATGGAATATTTGGGTATTAATAGGCCGAACATTAGGGTTAGGTGTGTTGCCAGGGGCCCACAAGCCTGCCCGGCGCGGGTGCCCCTGGGTCGCGGCAAGCGGGCTTGTGGCCCCATGGCAGCTCCTCTTCCTTGGTTCTCAAGTCTCGTGGCTTCCATATTTTCTAGAAACAATCGTTCCGGAGGTTTTATTCCGTTTGGACTCCATTTAATATTCCTTACCTGCAAAACTCAAAAACAAGGAAAAGACAAAAACTCGCACTAGGCTCTAGATTAATAGGTTAGTCCCAAAAAATAATATAAAATAGCATATTAATGCATATAAAACATCCAAAACAGATAATATAATAGCATGGAAGAATCGAAAATTATTGATACGTTAGAGACGTATCAAGGAGAACAAACATAGAAATTATCGTAGGGTTCAAAACCACCTCAAAGTTGTCTTTTCTGATCAATCTTATGGGCCATCCCTATAAGTGGCACGAACAGCCCTAGAGTTTGTACTAAGATAGCACCTTAATATACACATCAACCAAAACCCTAATGTCACCTAGATACTCCAATGTAACCACAAATACTCATGGGCTTGATTATATTTCATGCATCACACAACTTCAGATTTGTTGTATTCAATCCAACACAAAGAACTTCAAAGAGTGCCACAAAGTTTCTACCGGAAAGACAAGACGAAAATATGTGCCAACCCCTATGCATAGATTCCCAAGGTCACGGAACCTGCAAGTTGATCACCAAAACATACATCAAGTGTATCAATAGAACATCCCATTGTCACCACAGATATCCCATCGCAAGGCATACACCAAGTGTTCTCAAATCCTTAAAGACTCAATCCGATAAGTAAACTTCAAAGGGAAAACTCAATTCATCACAACAAGATAGAGAGGGGTAAACTCCATATGATTCATCTATATCAATAAAACTCGTGGTACATCAAGGTCGTGCCATCTCAAGAACACGAGATAGTGAGATCAAACACATAGCTACTGTTACATACCCTGAGCCCTGAGGGTGAAGTACTCCCTTCTCTTTATGGAGAGCACCAGGATGATCAAGATGGCCTCCGTAATGGTTTCCCCCTCTGGCAGGGTACCAGAACGGGCTCCCGATTCGTTTTTCGTGGCTCTGGAGGTTTGCGGTGGTGGAAATCCCGATCTAGGTTCTGCGTTGGGGTTTTTGGGATTTATAGGAATTTATGGCTGTGAAAACGAGTCAGGATGGGCCACGAGGGAGTCACAAGCCTGGTTGGTGCGCCCTGGGGGGTGGTCGTGCCCCTGAGTCTTGTGACTGCCTCATGGGTCTTGTGGCCCAACTCCCATGCTCTATGGGTCTCTTTTGGTTCATAAAAAATCACCGTAAATTTTTATTGCGTTTGGACTCCGTTTGATATTCCTTTTCTGTAAAACTCAAAAACAAGGAAAAACAAAAACTGGAACTAGACTCTGGGTTAATAGGTTAGTCCCAAAAATAATATAAAGTTGTAGTAAAATGATTGTAAAACATCCAAGAATGATAATATAGCAGCATGATACAAGCAAAAATTATAGATATATTGGAGACGTATCAGCTAGAAGGAAACATCTCCGGCCATGAAACAGAGGATAGCATTGGGTTTTGTGTTGACTTCATTCCTGACCTTAAGAAGATTGGTCTCCCTCAATCGTGGTATGGGGGAGACCGACTAGAAAGGGCACGCTAGGAGCGGACTCAATAATATGTAGGGACGGCCATTCTTGGTCTCAAGCACACTAAACAGTTCTACATAATTCTACCGTGGTGACCCCGTATGTCGATGAACACAAGAATATTCTGCGCTCCAAACACACGAAGCAGTGTGATGACTTAATTACATATGAACACATCAGGACTGTCGGTAGTTGGTTGCAAACATGTATCATGGGTGACAACACTATTTATGACGAGTTGTACTCGTTGTCTAGGGGACCATCTTCGACTGTATTGACTTACAAAGGGTAAGAGAAAAATGGGAATACAATTTACACGATCTCCCAAGATCAAAAGAGCACCAACCAAAACAGCGGTGTCCGCTTTGATGCAACAACCAAGAGGGGAAAGGACACATATTATGGTTACATAGTGGGCATATGGGAACATGACTATGGACATGATTTCAAGGTCCTTTGTTTCAGTGCAAATGGGTCAATCTCTCAGGAGGCGAGGTACAGGTAGACCCATAGTACGGAATGATAACAGTGGATCTGAACAATCTTGGGTACACAGACGAACCATTTGTCCTAGCCAATGATGTGGCGCAGGTTTTCTATGTGAAGGACACGTCTACCAAACCGATAAAAAGAAAAGATAAGGAAGCGAATACATCATACGATGAGCTAGAGCGCCACATAGTTCTTTCAGGAAAAAGAGACATCGTGGGATTGGAAGGCAAGACAGACATGTCTGAAGATTATGAAAAGTTTCATGAAACTCCTCCCTTCAAAGTCAAGGCTGACCCAAGCACCCTGTTAAACGATGAAGATTATACATGGTTACGGCGCAATAAGCAAAGGACACAATCGAAGAAAAAGTGAAGAGTTTCAACTATTATGATGATGCCTTTGATCTAGAATATCACTGTAGTTACATGTGAAGAAATGAAATACCTTTGTAACAAATGCGTTTTCGTCTGAAACCCTCATACTTCGAAAGAGATTGTCCGTTTTGTACACGAAATGCATCCAGTTTTTGTCATAACCCTCTCACTTTTTAGCACATGCTATGTGGGTGAAATGATGATACCATGCCAACTTTCAACCTTTTCAGAGTTGATTTGTAGTACTTTTCAATTTCATGGTCATTTAGCTCAAAAAATCACTAAATGCATGAAAAATACCAAATGAAGTCAGAAAGGGTTGAAAATTGATGATGTGCCTTTGAATGGTGCATTTTCAACACACAAAAAGTCTGGAGTTCTTATAGGTTCAAAAAAATGAAATCCCTTCGTAACAGATGAGTTTTCGTCTGAAACCCAAATACTTCGGAAGAGATTGTCCATTTTGTGCACAAAGTGCATCCAAATTTTGCCGTAACCCATTCAACTTTTAGCACATGCTATGTGGGTGAAATGATGATACCATGCCAACTTTCAACTTTTTGAGAGTTCATTTGTAGTGCTTTTCAATTTCAGGGTCATTTAGCTCAAAAAAAACAGTAAATGCATGAAAATACCAAATGAAGTCAGAATGGGCTAAAAATTGATGATGTGGATTTGAATGGTGCATCCAGTCTTTGTCGTAACCCTCTCAACTTTTGAGCACATGCTATGTGGGTGAAATGATGATACCATGCCAACTTTCAACCTTTTTAGAGTACATTTGTAGTGCTTTTCAATTTCAGGGTCATTTTGCTCAAAGAATGAACTAGTAGAAAAAAGAATGAACTAGAAAACTTTTATGAAACTCTAAAAGCAAAAAGAATGAACTAAAAATAATCAATTAAAATATTCTGTTATGATCAACTAAAATAAAACTATAATAATCTTCAATAGCAAAAAGAATCAACTAAAAAGCTTTTATAAAACTCTAATAGCAAAATGAATCAACTAAAAAGCTTTTATAAGCCTCTAGTATTTTTGAAACTAAAATAATATAAAATGTATGCAACTAAAATTATCAAAGTATATTTTTTGTTCAAAACATTAATAGAAAAAAAATTCATAAAGAATATTTTTGTTAGAAACTTTAATAGCAAACTAAAATAACCAAACTTGTTTTTGATTAAAAGACACATTTACAATAACCTAAAACTTCCCAAATTGAATATAATAATAAAACACAGTAATATTAAATAGAAGGAAAAACAATCACTCAAAAATCTATTTTTTAGTAAAGTAATTCACAAACTAGTGATTCACACAAATTTCAAAAAAATCCAATTTGAACTATTCAAATTTGAAAACTAATGCCACTAACAGAAAGTTTATAATTTTTGTGACCTAAAAGAAAAAAGAATCACTGAAAAATAGTAAGTAGGAACAAAATAAAATAAATAAAGCAAAAAAAAGAAAAAAAAACTAGATTTAAAAAAAATGCCACCTACTAGGCCACCACCGCCTGAATACGACTAGAAACCCAACCAGCTTGTTGGGCCAATATTCAGACCCGTAGAAGGCCCAATAGGCCCATAGGCAGTGATAGATTAGGCCTGGAAGCCTGCAGTTGAGATCAGTTCGAGAGGGTGTGCAGCAGCGCTTATAAACCACTCCCGAGCTCTCTCGGCTAGCGAGGTGGGACTAAAAATTTGGCCCCGGGCAACACCACCCTTTGGTCCCGGTTTCCCACCCTTTGGGCTGCTGAAAACTAACTTTTGGTCCCGGTTGGTGCCACCAACCCGGACCAATGCTCTGTCTATATAAGACAACACTTAGGAATTTTCAACATTCTATCGCCTGACGCTAAAATGCCCGATGCCGCCAGGCTGCTCCGCCACTCTCCATCGCCGTCCACCGCTCCCGACGCCGCCAGCCACTCCGCCACCCCGACGTCGGCCGCTGCTCCCTGCCACGATGCCCGCGGCCGGTCCCTGCCCGGATGCCCTGACCCCAAGTGAGCTCCCCGTCCCCTTCCCCTGCGCTGCCGCCGGATATATGTATGTATGTATGGATGGATGTGTATAGACACTGTTAATATGATGTTTTTTTTCATAGATTTTTTTTGTTCATAGCATTTTTTTCATACGTATGTATGTATGGATGGATGTACGGATGGATGTTCATATAATATATTTTTTTTCATAGAAATTAGTTAAAATGAGGGGGGCGTCGGACATGACATGAGGGGTGAGCGTCGTTGTCATCTACCCCCTCCTCGATAACTTCGACATGAGGGGGGACGTCGGACATGACACGTCAGACGTCGGACATGAGGGGTGAGCGTTGTTGTTGTCTACCCCCTCCCCTATAACTTCGTCATGAGGTGGGACGTCGGACGTCAGACATGAGGGGTGAGCATCGTTGTCGTCTACCCCCTCCCCGATAACTTTGACATGAGGCAGGACGTCGGACATGACACGTCGGATGTCGGACATGAGGGGTGAGCATCGTTGTCATCTACCCCCTCCCCGATAACTTCGACATGAGGGGGATGTCGGACGTCGGACATGAGGGATGAGCATCGTTGTCGTCTACCCCCTCCCTGATAACTTCGAAATGAGGGGGGGACGTCGGACATGACATGATGGGGGACATTCGACGTCGGACATGAGGGGTGAGTGTCGTTTTCGTCTACCCCCTCCCTGATAACTTCGACACGAGGGAGGACCTCAGACATAATACGAGGGGGGACGTTGGACGTCGGACATGAGGGGTGAGCATCGTTGTCGTCTACCCCCTCCCCGATAACTTCGACGTGAGGGGGGATGTTAGACATGTCATGTGGAATTCTTGACATAGATTTATCAAGAATGCCCCCATTATGGATGTGCACAAGTTGATCCAATTTTTTTATCTCATCTATATATATATATATATATATATATATTCTTCTATATGTCTTGTCTATCAAAGTATTGAAGAAATCCATGGCTTCATCATTAGCCGGAAGTAACAGGCATATGATGCTATGAAGCTCTTCAAAGTTGTTTTGGAACGGAGTTCCGGATAGAATAATTCGCTTTTTGGTATGACTTTCAGCAAAGGCCTTCCAAATAGCGACATTCGGAAAGCTCTTGCTGAACTTCATACCAAGAAGCTAATTATCCTATCCGGGACTCCGTTCCAAAACAATTTTGGAGAGCTTCGTACCATTATGCGCCTATTACTTCCGGCTAATGACGAAGCCATGGTTTCCTTGAATCCTTTGACACTAGACAACGTGACATATAGAAGGGTAGATCAGATGAGGAAAAATATGGATCATTTTCTACACATCCAGAATGGCGCCATTTTGTTAAATCCCTTCAAGGTTAAGAGAATCCCTTGTTTGACATTCATGAGAGAGGCGGTCCGGACGTTGGACATTCATGATAGAGGCAGTTCGGACGTCGGACATTCATGTTTGTATATTAATTTCCATATTGTAATATTTGCACAAACTATGGATCAAAGAGACTTGGAACAAGAACACATGTTGGGAGAGATAATCCTCGCTGACCGAACGAAGGAGGGAGCTATTGCAAAGTCCGGCGAGGTATATATTAATTAAGCATGTGTTGACTAGCTAATTGATGCATTAATTGTTCTGGTATGTACATATATTAACTCTTATTTCTTCTTTTATAGCCCTTCGGATCGAGCCAAACTTCGGTAATGAGATGAGGCCTGAAGAAAAGGTTGCGCAAGGATGAAAGGTTCTCGATCATAGCACTCGCGAACGATGGCCTACCGATTGAACCAAAGCGAACCAAGGACGCATTTGCTGCTCAGTGTGGAGCTATTGTTAGGGACAGCATCCCGATCAGCATCAACCAATGGAATAAGCCTAAGGACGAGGACCCTGAAATTTCTCATGTCACAGATAGACAGAAAGATGATCTTTGGACCTCGTTGAACGCAAATTTCACACTACACTACTAGAAAAAGGCTTATCCCCAATATCTCTACTAGTGGCGCACCATGATGGTGGTGCGCCACAGCTATATAGCAGTGGCGCACCAGAATCAGGTGCACCATTGCTATTTTTTTACTAATGGCGCACCACATGAGCAGTGCGCCATTGCTATTTTTTTGGTTCATCCCCTCCTAGACATAGCAATGGCGCACCACACATAGGTGCGCCACTGCTATGCTACATAGTAGTGGCGCACCTAGGTGTGGTGCGCCATTGCTATGTCTGGTGGGGGTGTGCCTGCGTGTGTGTGTGAGGTTAGTAATGACGCACCCTCCCTGGTGCGCCATTGCTAGGGTTAGCAATGGCGCACCAGGGAGGGTGTGCCATTACTAACGTCTCACACACACAAACACACACAAACACCCCCCGTGGATCACCTTTTAGGTTTTAAAAAAAATAAAAGAAAATGATAAAAGATTCAAAAAAAATTCAAAAAATAGATGCCCATGTGTTATGTGTTCTAGTTGTTAGGAAAATTAACAAACATGAATTTTGAATTTTTTTGCAAAAGGCCGCCATGTTTCGTTAAATGGCCGTAACTTTTGCATACGACCTCCGATGAAAAAGTTTTTTATATGAAAAATCATCTACTCGAAAGTTATCGATTTTCTAGAATCCTCAAAAACCTAACAGAAAAAAAAGTTATGATGCTTTTAAGATCTGGAGGCAAAAAAATTCGAAAAAATGCAAAAAACAAATAAATTAGCAATAGCACACTAGTGCATGGTGCGCCACTGCTATTTTCTCGCCTTCAAAATTCAAAAAAAATACAAAAATAAAAAACAAGTTAGCAATGGCGCACCTTATGAATAATGCGCCACTACTATTTTCCCGCCTTCATAATTCGAAAAAATTCGAAAAAATAAAAAAAATTAGCAATGGCGCATCAATGAATAGTGCGCCACTACTATTTTCCCGCCTTCACAATTCAAAAAAATAGCAATGGCGCACCAGTGCATGGTGCGCCACTGCTAAGTTGGGACAGAAGTTTAAAAGTGTCGGCCAGCCACTTACCCCTTCATTCTTCTCCTCCTCTCCTCCACTCCATCTCCTCCTCTCCTCCTCTCCTCCACTCCATCTCCAACTCTCCGGCGAGCTCCTCCTCCTCCGGTGATCCTCCTCCGGTGACCTCCTCCTCATGGTGCTCCTCCTCCGGTGACCTCCTCCGCCCTCCTCTCCTCCTCACGGTGCTCCTCCTCCGGCAACCTCCTCCTCCCTCCTATCCTCCTCACGGTGCTCCTCCTTCCTCTCCTGCTAACGGTCCTCCTCCTCCTCCCCCCTCTCCTCCTCACGGTGCTCCTCCTCTGGCGACCTACTCCTTCCTCTCTTGCTCATGGTCCTCCTCCTCCTCTCTGGCGACCTCCTCCTCCCTCCTCTCCTCCCTCTTCTCCTCCTCACGGTCTCTTCTCCCTCCTCCTCTACTTCCGACCACATGTGGAGCTCCCCCGGCACAAAGAACGTACCAGATCCAGGTCGAGAACGAAATTTGAAAAAAATTCAAGCAAAAAAAACGAGCAAAAAAACTAGCCAAAAAATGAGCCAGATCCAAATCGAAATTCAAAATTCAAAAATAGCAATGGCGCACGGTGGGGGTTAGATGGTGCGCCACTACTATTTTCCTGCCTTCAAAAATTCAAAAAAAATCAAAAAAATTCAAAAAAAAGTTACCAGTGGCGCACCTGTAGCAATAGTAAGGGCGCACTACAAGGTGCGCCACTATTACATGCAATACTAATGGCGCACCAGAGGTGCGCCATTAGTATTTGTTACTAGTGGCGTCCTAATAGTGGCGCACCTATAGTGCGCCATTAATGGCAAAAATAGGTATGCCACTAACAGTCCTTTTTCTAGTAGTGCTACCGCCAGAGGAGGATCCGAATAACCCAGTTATAGATCCACTGGTCAAGGCCTGTGCTCTTAAGAAGATGGCAGATCTATTCAGGAGGTGGTAGAATGAGTTGAAATCAAAGTTTGTTGACAAAGGGAAGACTTCAAAATTCATCGGCCGATTTGAGAAGATAAGAGGTTACTGGCCCGCATTTGTGGCCTACAAGACATCGGACAAGAGTAAGAAAATATCAGAGACAAAAGAACAATGCTACAAAGAAGCAGTATCACCATCACACGGGGTCAGGTGGCTACCTCGAAGCCCGGTGATTGTGGGACAAAGCTGAGAATGACTCGATTGCTAAAGGGGTCAAACCAGAGACATTTAACTGGCCAGGCCGTTCAAGGACTTGGTTCTTCGAGGTTGGGGCAACTTTGGACCTTGAAACAGGGAAGTGCCATTGGACGGATGAGTAACTTGCAATACCCGTCAAGAAGCTTCAGAAGTATATCGCCGCAACGCAGCAAGGGACATTCATTCCCGACAAAGAGAAGGACGATTTGACTGAGGCCCTCGGGAATCCTCAGCACCCTAGACGAACACGAGGCACACGAGGCTCCATTCCATGGAAGGTTGGGTTTCGCGATGCAGGCGGTTACAGAAGCCGGGAGAGAAAGAGGAAAGCGAAGTTGAGCGACATGCAGAAGCTCAATGCAAGGCTACAAAAGCTAGAGGAACTTGAGAGCGAGCGAGCTGTCGGCCAACCTTCTTAGCGGCACGAAGCTACCCCAGATGCTACCTCGCCATCTCAATGGAGATGCAGCATGGCTTTCACGGAGCTCGTTCAGCCTGACTTCACGGCTCCTAGCTACCACATGGATACTATCATAGAGGCTCAACATTGAAAGCTTATGACAAAATGCCGGAACCTCACTTTCAAGGCGGATGTCGGCTTTGTTGCACCTCCTCAACCCAACGGAACTTTTCACTGCCTTCTGATTCCACATGGCTATGCTGTTGTGGCGGTGGCTGAAGTAATGGAGGGACTTGAGGAGCTCGACCTTGTCCACCCTATAGGTGACGGGAAGAATCAGCTGGTTCATGCATTGAGGACCACATGTCTATGGCAGAAGGAGTACATCAAGCTTCCAAACTGGACGCCTCCGCCTCCTCCTCCTCCTCCTCCAGCGAGTCATGGCACTCTGCCTCCTCCTCCTCCTCCGGAGAGTGATCAGGGCACTGCGCCTCCTTCTCCGGCTCCTTCGACGCGTGAGGGCACTCTGCCTCCTCCTTCGCCTACTCTGGCGCGTCGGAGTAGTCCACCTCCTCCTCCGCCTCGTCAGTGACGGCGGAAGACAGACGCCGCTACTCCGGATATTCCGGCGCGTCGGAGCACTCCGCCTCGTCCACCTCATCAGCAACGAGGGAAGAGAGACGCCGCCGCTCCGGCTGCTAGCGGTACAAGCAGAAGCAGGAGGCATTTCAGATGCAGTCCATCTCTCAAGGCTCCTAAAAAGTTACCATATGAGAGGACCGAGAAGGAAAACTCGGACATCTGTCATGCCAAAGTGAGGGACCATTTTGCAAACAAAACTCCACCTCCGAAGGAGAAGCCAGATCCGGTGAAAGTGAAGCGCACTATCGATGGCCTGAAGCGACCACCACCGCTTCCACCGGATTCCAACTATGTTCGCTTATTTAAAAGATATATCAAGATGCGCAGCAGTCAAGAAGTACTTCTAGTGATGCAAGGTTAGCAGAACGAAGAAGTGGGAAAAAAATTCCCCAGCTCAGTGAACAGGCGAGCCGATCATGCCCCCCTCTCAAGGTGTCTAGTGATATCGCCGCTAATCATCTGGGGATGGTGCCCGGTACCGATCCTGCTAATTACACAAGCAATGATGTACTGTTTGAAGCAACAGAGGTAGACGAATTCAGCTACTAGTACGGGCAGCCTCTCGTCAAACCTGATCATACTCCTCTTACAACGATGATGCAAAGATTGCATGAATGGTACATGAAAACCTGCGGCGAGTCTGTGAAGGATACTTTAACGCTGAGAATTAAAGAGGAGCATGACCTCGTTGGAATGAATCAGTTGTCTGTTTAATTTGACGAGATATTCCAGCTATACAATCAAAAGGCCATCGACAAAATAATTGTGACTTCCTACTGTCTGTAAGCACTACTTCTATAATTAAGTCTCTATATATAGCTCAGCTCTTTCATTGCATGTATATATAATTATCCTCACAATATTATGCAGATTGAAGATCATCGGATGCAGAAAAGGACAAATCTATGACATTGGGTTCGTTAACCCAAATATCATACATGAATGGACAGTTAAATATAGAGTCATAGAAACCGAGGACAACTTGCTACAATCGTTGCTTATAAATCAAAACAAGGAGAGAATACTCTTTCCTTACAACTTCCAGTGATTGTTACTGTCTTGTGCATATTTAGTTTCCCATATTACTCGAGGTTATAGTAACATAATTGATGAGTTATGCATGCGTGCGTAGCTTCCACTTTATTCTGCTAGAGATTAACCTTGAGCGGGGAGTAGTAATCGTCCTAGACTCGAGACGAAAAGATCCACAGGAATATACTCCCCACAGTAAGTTCAATCGATCATTATCGCATCATATCGGCAACTTTATTCATTTCCCGATATCAAGTAATTATTTTCTTTGTTTGACAGGGTTTAGAAAGAGTTCACTGCAATAGTTCCATCACTGCCGAGGGAGCTGCGATTTACACACTCGAAAGTAAGTACTACTAGCTAGTTCCACACATCTCCCATTGATTTTAGTTTCATCAATACCATTTATCATGCTTGATTATCAGTTTGATTGAACTCTATTTCTCGTAAAGCGCTTGTGGCAGGAAGAAGGGACTAATTTTTGTGGATACTACGTTTGCGAGTTCATCTACACCGCGATGACCTCTAAGCAGGGCTACTTCGAAAAACAATATCAAGTGCGTAAGCATTAATATTCACAATTTTATTTTATTACCATGATTTGTGTTGAGTGTCATTCATATATATGTATTGACCCCCTTCTTGAAATTAGATGTGGCAGATGCGGGATGAACTCCTACCACATGATCGCATACGAGCAATTCCATAGGAATTGGCGGGATTCTTTGTTAAACATGTCATAAATAAAGCCAAAGAATACCATTTGGAATTTGACATTAGATGTTAGGGATTGTAAGAGATGTTATATTGTATATATGTAGCTAGTAGCGCAGGATAGATATACCAAAACATGTTGTTCGACCAATCTCTCGGAGAAAGAGAGGTAGATCACTTCTCTCTGTATATGTTCATGACGATCTTGTATACTTAATGGTTCCTTCATTTTCTTACTAGCTAGCATGTCGAGTTCTCTCTATAGTAGCTAGCATCGACCAAGCACGAAGAAAGAGTCGTGTCAGATGCTGACGGAAAAATTAATCCTCCAAAACCTCCTACCCCCCCCTTTAAAAAAACAAAAACCCCAACTCCTGTCAGATGCTGATGCATGGATGCCTTTTGGTCCTAGTTGGTGTTACCAACCGGGACTAAAGGTCCTCCTTCCTGGACTCCACGCAGAAGCCATGTGGAGCCCCTTCTGTCCCGGTTCGAAAGCCAACCGGGACTAAAGGTTTTGGGCTTTAGTCCCGATGCTTTATTTTCGGTTCCAGAACCGGGGCTAATGGGCCTCTGGAACCGGCACAAATGGGTCGTTTTCTACTAGTGAAAGGCATTTCCTTTTTTTAACTTATTTCAACTCCAGAATCTCTGTGCGTTCAACATGCACCATTCAAAGCCACATCATCAATTTTCAACCCTTTCCCACTTCATTCGCTATTTTTTATGCATTTATTGATTTGTTTTTGAGCTAGATGACCCTGAAATTGAAAAACACTATAAATGAACACTGAAAAGGCTAAAACTTGGCATGGTCTCATAATTTCACCCACATAGCATGTGTTAAAAAGTTGACATGGTTACGACAGATGATGGATGCACTTTCTATACAAACTGGACAATCCCTTTCGAAGTATCTGGGTTTCGGACGAAAACTCATCTGTGACAAAGGCATTTCATTTTTTAAACTTATTTCAACTCGAGACTTTTTATGCGTTCAACATGCACCATCTAACGTATGCCTATGAGCAAAAAGAATTAAATTAAAAATTATTTTTAAACTCAAGTTATTCACAATCTAGGGTTTGAAGCAAATTTGAACAAATTCAAATTTAAACCATTCAAATTTGAAAACTAATTGCACAAACATAAACTAGAAAAAAATTTGAATCACTCAAAAACATCAAATATCCTAAAAGACATAAGCAATTTAAAACAAAAACTAAAAACAGAAAACAAATAGAAAAACAGAAAAGAAACTTTCAATACCCTTTAGTCTGGGTTGGTATCTCCAACCGGGACTAAAGGTCTTAACCCCTTTAGTCCCGCTTTGTGCCTAAAACCGGGACTAATGGCCTACCCTTTAGTCCAGGTTCGAGACACCAACCGGGACTAAAGGGCAGCAACCCCTTTAGTCCCGGTTGGTGGCTGGAACCGGGACTAAAGGTCCCAGTGGAACCGGGACTGATGCCTGCCGAGGCCCGGCCATCGTCCTAGCCGCTCGAATCGGGACAGATGCTCCTATTAGTCCCGGTTCGTAATATGACCGGGACTAATGCTCTGATCTGCCCAGGACCAAACCTTGTTTTCTACTAGTGAATAGACATATGAAAAACTCGCCCATATGTCCAGCTTGCCCGTCTAGCCCAGAAGATATGAAGCACCTGCTATTTCTATGCAATAACAGGGCATTGAATGTATTGAAATGTGGACTAGATGATACTGTTGAAAAGGCATGTGAAGTTGATCGTAATGGTGAGGCGGTGCTGGAGTACATACTTCTTATGCTTGTATTATGCGTCATCAGAATATGCGTGAAATCATTGGTATCTCAGCCTCGTGCTTGTGGTGGAAAAGGCAGATATTAGTACACAAGGAGACAACTGAGAATGCTGCCCAGATTTGTATGGAGACAGTAGCTCTTATGGCCAACTTTGTTACTGGATCCTCTCCAAAGGTTTCTATGATGGGGGGGGGGGGGCATTGGCGTGCCTTCCGGTGAGTTCTGTTACACTTATTGTGCTTAGGGGCACGATGGAAGCTGTACTGATAGACAAAAAGGTAGATTTATTGCGGCGGTGGAGGGAAGGGGGAAGGGGCAGATATATTGTTGCACGGATGTCCTCATTAATTCGGACAATCTCGAGGTCATTAATACCATGGACAATGGAGGATGATCGGCAGGTGCGCCGGCAGCAATTTTGTAAGATTGTCATTTTGCTTGTGGCTTATCTGTTATTAGATTCAAACATTGTAATAGGGAGGGAAATAAAGTTGCTCCGGAGCTCACTAGATTAGCTAGATTTTTTTTTTACTTTTAATTGGTTTGAGGAGCCTTTAATTGAACGATATACTGATTATTACCAACCATAAAGTTTTGGACTTTTTCTAAAGAAAAAGGATTATTCTGTGGGGTTTAGTACAAGCTAGAGCAGAAGAAAGTTCATTTGTGGCGTATGTACGAACAGACCATTGCACTTCATGCACGCTAGCAGACACTTGACGCACTATCAACTGCTAATAACTAGTTACCGCTAATCACTGTTACTACCAGTCCACACGGGATCAGATTCCCTGCTGACACGGAATTGCTTAACTTGGAAGTACATACTATGTTAAAGGTGCCCAAAAAAGATTGGAACATTTGCCGGACACAACTAAGTTATCAAGAAATGATTTCTTCTGGATTCAGCATGGAGAACATGTGGAGGGCGTGAATGTGCATGTTCCCTTTTTCAGCATCTATATGTAAAACTAATGTTGTGATGGTATCCATGAATCTTGCTTTGAGGTTAACACGAGAACCACGACGCATCAGGCATGTATGCATGGGGCTCACACCACCTTTGTTTCTTGTCTTCTCTTATTGCTTGACTTTGGGGAAGAATCGGATGCATCCCCTCCATTTCCAACCTTACCATTTAGCGGTAACCGACACATATAGTTCCTCCATTTTTTTATTTTGAATATAAATTTTGTCTTAAGTCAAACTAGCTTCATAAAATTAGATGAAATATATATACAAAATTATCAGCGTCTGCAATACTAGAGATATATAGTATGAACGTTATTTCAATGATTCATATAATAATGTCTATTTTATATTATGAATGTTGATATATTTTTTACAATCCTTGTCAAACTTTACTACGTTTATTTGACAAAAAAAAAATCCTGAAAAGGAGGAACACCCCTGGCCTTTACATTTCTTGATGCACATAACCATAACTGACAGATCTTATGTGCAGACTAAAAAAAAGGGTATCCTAGAGTCGTGTAGTTATGCTATCCATTTTGCCATTTGAAGCTAACACCCATCGATAAGAATCAGTCAAAGCTCTCATGATAGACCGAACTCTAACAGATCATTAAAGATGAATTTGTGCGTCAATCGGTAATTATACGTTTGTCGTGTTGGCTTAAGCACTTCCTCGTCCATGGATCTCCTTAAAAAAAGTAGAAAGAAACGGAGAGAATAGAAAGGCTTGACAATTGTTGTGATGGCGACTGCCGCTTGTGGTGCAGTGCAGCACGTTAGACGTGGCTTGCAAATTTGAGGCCTCCACCGTCCACGCTCTGTTTTGGACGTGATTGGCAAGTCCAAATCAGTTTGTACGATTCCTACCACATACGCCGTGTCAATCGTTTAAGCAGTCGGTGAAAATGCACTGCGACAGCATATGCTGACTCAGCCTTTTGCCAACTGTCGTTAAAATGACAGCGCCCACACCAGCACCGTCAAGCGTGCAAGATATTACAACTTGAGTCCAGCTGCATGCTAGGGTCAAACCAAATCTCATGAAACCATTAATCAAACTGCAGGGGTGCATTTCATCACACGACACACGTTGACACATATATATACTCCAGTACACTTTTAACTGTTCTGTAATTAAAATACACCCCTGACATGTCACATCTGATCCATGTAATGTTTAATAGTAACCGCAGCTTAGCAAGATCTTTCCATGATCTTGGAGTCAGGTCGCGTGCCACAACAGTGTGTGTCACTAAACTAATGAACGATGACGTTGGCTCTTCATGCCACCTAAGTTACTACACCTTGGGGAGCAAAGGGGCAGCTGTCACGCTCCGATTCGTCCACGAATATTTTACGGCCCAAGTCACTGGTCCCAGCGGCGCACGCGTCCAATCCTAGCTTGCTTCACTAGATTGATCTCCAATATTTCTAAACTATATTAACAGTGCTTGTGTGACAGAGGTAAAAATTAGGACAGCACCAGCTCGTGGAAACTTTTCAGCAAAAAACTAGAGAGACGCACCATAATGGATGCAGAGGCCGTTGTTTTTTTACCTCTTCTCGGAAGATAGTTAATTTCGTAGCCTTTAGTTCGACAAAGAAAAATAAGTCAAAACCAGTTGATAAACAAATCCGAAACAACGAGACAAAAGGAGTGGTAAGGTACTGTTCTAACATAATCTTCAACAAAGCTTCAGAATTTATATAAATTAGGACAGTACTCATATGTTTTGGTTGAGTTCGTACTGCAACAAAGTATCAGAATTTATATAAATGTTCACTTTAGTTTGTTGATATATCTTGCATGTGATCATTTAACAATTAGCTGTATCATTGAATATATTCACGACAGAATATTTGGGGAATTTAGGTCGTCCTCTTGACTTTGTTACGCTACAACAACATGTCTAATCCCACATTATCCCACTTTATGTTGCAGTTCCTGGTTACCGGATTGATCGATTAGGTTAATTAACACAGTACCTTTTTGAACGATTCTTTTGGACGGCGCCACTTTTCCTGTTCTGTGCTCCGGCACCGCATCAGATGAGTCATTTTCCACACAAATCTAGTTCCGGCACAGCAACTAATACCCATACTTAGTTAAGCATATCTTCTCCACCTCAGTAGCGAAAGCTAAAAACCATTTACGATCGAGTTGCACCAGGAGATTAATTTGGATGACATACAAGTATGATGCCTTGCATAATTCACTTCCTTTCCTAAAGAGATAGTGAGTGTATGGAGTAGCAATTAATCAGTAAATGCTGCTCCCTGAACACCACGCCCTTCGCTCGCGTCGCCTCCAGGGAGGCGACTCGGGCGCCCTAGCCGCCGCCGCCCTCGGCCTCCCTCCTCCCCTCCTTCCCCATCGCCGCCGGAGGAGGCTGGCAAGCGAAGCTCGTCTGGCGGACGGCGAACGGCGGGCCTCCCTCCCTTCCTCACGAGGGGACCCTCTGGCTGAGATGCGACGGCGTCCCTGGACGTACAGCATGGAGGTGGAGCTGGCGCGCTCGGGCGGCGGCCCGATGGGATCCCGGCGACGCTGCGGGGGCTGACGGCGGTGGATCTGGGATTCCCCACCCTAGATCGGGTCGGTGGTCGGGCTCGGGCGTCGTCCGGCGGCGGCACGCGCGTTGACTGTCCTCCTTCATGGGGTAGCAGGAGGCATTGGCGTGCTGCTGCATCTGAACAAGCTAGGGCGCTATCCCCTTCGTCAGGGATGACGGCTAGGTGGTGGGTCCTTGGGGAGTCGCCGGTGGCGGCGGATCTTGGGATCCCGCTCCCGGGGATGTTGCAGGATGAGGTGGCCCGTGCAGGAGAGATGGGCTCTTCAAACAGATCTGGGTGAAAGCTTGCCTTCGGCTACTGCCAAGGCCGGTGATGGTGGCGCTATCTACGTCGTTCCCTTCCTGAAGGCATCGCCGAGGAGAAGTTCAAGGCCACTCTCTGCTACCTCCGGGGGAAACCCTAGATCAGTAGATCGGATGACGGCGTCGCTCTGGTGTCGTTTCCTCCTTGGGGGCGTCATTCATGGAGGTACACACGGGCTCGAGGGATCAGTGGTTGACATCTACGGTGGAGCGGCGTTCCCTGTGACACATCGACGTCGTGGAGTCTCGGCGGCGAGGCGCAGCAAAGTCTCGACAACGAATGCGTGATGATGAGCGCCCGTAGGGAGGAGGCTCTGTCTGGCGCCGTGGGGGCGTCAATGGCAGGCCTTGCAAGGTCGATGCGTCAGTAACTGTTCTGAAGATAGATTGATGGAAGGCAGTGGCGACGACCTATGAGGGTGCGGCAAACCGGATTGTACCCCCAACCCGGTATGTGGCTCGGTCGGGGACTCCGGCTTTAGATGTTAGGCGAGGTGAGAGGTCTGGGTATGTGGTTCACACTTTCTACATCCCTTCATCATTGGATAGGAGTAGCGACAGATGTTGCCAAGAGGGCGGCTTCAGACATATTGATGTATTGCTTTGTAAGATCTCTGTGAATAATTAACACTAATAGAAAATAGGGCATTCGTCACAGCTCGATCTACACATTAGTCCCGGTTGCCTTACGAACCGGGACTAATGTGAGCATTAGTCCCGATTCGAGCGGCTAGGGCGCCGGTCGGACATTAGTCCCGGTTCGAGCGGGACCTTTAGTTCCGGTTGGAGACACCAACCGGGACTAAAGGGGCCGATACCCTTTAGTCCCGGTTCGTGTCTCCAACCGGGACTAAAGGTGAAGCCTTTAGTTCCGGTTGGAGACACGAACCGGGACTAAAGGGGTTGAGGCTTTAGTCCCGGTTGGTATCTCCAACCAGGACTAAAGGTTAGAGATACCAACCGGTACTAAAGGGTTTTGAAAGTTTTTTTTATTTTTTCTATTTGTTTTCTGTTTTTAGTTTCTATTTTAAATTGCTTATATCTTTTAGGATATTTGATGTTTTTGAGTGATTCTTTTTGCATTAGATTCAAAATTTTGTCTAGTTTGTGTTTGTGCAATTAGTTTTCAAATTTGAATTGTTTAAATTTAAATTTGTTCAGATTTGCTTCAAACCTTAGATTGTGAATAACTTGAGTTTAAAAATAGTTTTTAATTTAATTCTTTTTGCTCCTAGGCACATGTTAGATGGTGCATATTGAACACACAAAAAGTATGAAGTTTAAATAAGGTTAAAAAAATGAAATGCCTTTGTAACAGATGAGTTTTCGTCCAAAATCCCTAATACTTCGAAAGGGATTGTCCAGTTTGTACACAAAGTGCATCTAGTTTTTACTGTAAGCCTCTCAACTTTTTAGCATATGCTATGTGGGTGAAATAATAATACCATGCCAGGTTTCAACCTTTTCAGAGTTCATTTGTAGTGCTTTTCAATTTCAGGGTCATTTAGCTCAAAAAAAATTATTAAATGGATGAAAAATAGCAAATGAAGTTAGAAATAGGTTAACTCTGGCTTGGTTAACCTTAGTTGTGACTCTGGCTGGGACGATGCTAGCATATGTAGTCGACGGTATGATTGGATGGACACCAACCTGGACTAAAGGGGTTCTGAATTTTTCAAACTCTACCCCCCCCCCCCCGTGTGGACCGCCTTTTTGAGTTTTCTAGAAAATAAACAAAAATGATAAAATCTTCAAAAAAAATCCTTTGAGATGTAGTGAGGTTTTAGTGTCTAATTGGTATAGAAATTTTGAAATATGAATTTTGACCGTTTCTGCAAAAAATGAAAAAAATGTAAAACGGCCATAACTTTTGCGTATGACGTTGAAAAAAAATTTTAATATATAAAAAAAACCTAGAGAAAAATTGGGACTCGATTTCACCCAGGTTTACCCGGTGAAGTTTTCTCAGATTCTCGAAATTCCAAAAGTAAAAAAAGTTATTTCAAAAAGAAATTTTTTTCCTACAAAATCAAAAAATAATAATTTTTAAAAATAATTTTTTAAATAAACAAATGATGTCATATTTGGATTCCTCACATTTTTCTGATAATAATGGATCTATTATTTGTTGAATTTCGATTTACTGATTTAAAGATATTAATTATGCCATATGAATTGAATATATGGCAAAAAATGAATAAAATAATATTATTACTTATTTAATTTTCATAGAAATTCAATATTATTATTACTTATTTTGTTTATTTTAATAATTGTTTGGAATTCAAAAAATTAAATAATGTGACATCAAGACCTAAGGGTTAATAGGATTGATAGCTTACTATTGTCAGAAAAACAACAAGTGCAGAGTTCGAAACAAAGGATGATAGAACTCGAAAGTTAAGCACTCGAAAGTTAAGCGTGCTCGGGTTAGAGCAGTGAGAGGATGGGTGACCGGCTGGGAAGTTAGATGATTTGGAATAAGTGGTGATTAAAGATTAAATTATCAAATAATTCAAAAGCAGTGAGAAGGGATGATTAGAGATTAGATTGTGAGATAATTCACAGATTTGAAAATCAGAAAAAAAATTTGAAAAACGAAAATAAAAAAATTATTTAAAAAAAATACCTTTAGTCCCGGTTTGTAACACCTACCGAGACTAAAGGTCCCGCTCCAGAAAGCTGCCACGTGGAGGGCCTTTAGTCTCGGTTCGTAACACAACCGGGACTAATGGGTGGAGCCTTTAGTCCCAAGCCTTTAGTCCCGGTTCCAGAACCGGGACTAAAGGCCCTCTGGAACCGGGCCGGGACTAAAGACCAGTTTTCTACTAGTGTAATAAAGTGTCTGCATGCATCTTCCAGATGCAGAGGCCGGGGTCATCCTCCTTTTTTTTTTAAACATGCCGCTCCCTTCGCGTCGATCCTAGGTTTTTAATTTGCCAATGTGATAATTATTATTTTCACATCATATTGCATCACATTGCCAAAAACAGAGGGAATTTTCATGTCCTTGTCTTTTCCTGCATTTCGCTTGATTATGGCAAAGATGGTAACACTGGTAAATTATATTTATATTGTAGTGAATGCTTTAGTTTGATCGGGTTCAAAGATGACATGCTATCGAAGAGGCTTTATAGTTCTTTTGGCATGGTGAAATCAAGTTTCTATTTTTGTCTGGATCTCATGTTTCATCCGTTTGTGATCGTGCTATTCTCCAGCCACCTTTAACAATGGAGCACATCGTCAGCTTACCTTGCTAGATGTTTCGCAAACAGCCGAAGACTATGCTGTGTAGTTTTTAGGTTCACATATCATTGAGTGAAAAGGGTTATAGATCTTTCGAAAACCTTCAAGCTTAGCGGTGACTTGAAAAACCTTTGATGTAACTTAAGTTTAAGCTAGTATTTCATTAGCTGATTAGAAAGTGTACTCAGATTAGCTAGTGTCAAACTAGAAAGAAGTGTACTCAGATTAGCTAGTGTCAAACTAGAAAGAAGATCAAAGTCTCGTACACACACTAACAACCAGGGGACATCGGCATATGTATATATGATCGAAAGGGATTGCCATCTCAAAGCGGACTTTTCGAAGACATGCCCATTGGAGAACATTTTTTTAACCCCTGGAAATGGAGCTCGAAACTTTTGATTTTGATTTTTGTTTTTTACGTGAATTCGCATGCATGTGGTCTAAGTACTTACATTTTGGTCAATAACACACTGTATTGTACGCTATACAAAAAGGACAAAATTTCTGCCCAAAAATTAACAGAAAAAACAAGCCCACTTTTTTTGCATGTATTTTTCTCTTGTGTATCTCTCACATACAAGCAAATATATTGATGAAAATATGCATGGTTATAGGACACCACTCTACCTGCATGTAAGTACAATTTTGGAATTTTTCTGGCCATAAAATACATTTGTTTGAACATCCGAAAAACAGGATAACATATGCCCATGCTCCAAAGGCACGATTTGTTGCCATCTTTCCTTTGCTGAGCTTATTTTACTGTGCATTTGCTCTTTCTATCTCTTCTGTTGGGTGTAAAAAAACCAACGTGCACCCAACATTTGTTTCGCGGGTGTAACACCCAAGAAGATCACTTTATTAGAATGGAAGTGCTAGTCAAATGAACTGCAAATTTATCTGGCAGTGGCAAGACCACTTCGATGGTGACCTTACCTGGGACACGTGGCAGTGTCTGGTACAAGCTCCAATCATATATCACCACGTATTACTTGTCGAGAGTATCGACATACGCCGTGTGAACTAGCACGTTCCCACTTATCATTTTATCAGGTACAAATTCTTAAGGCTCAAGGTTAACCTGGCATCTGCTTTCAAGAGACACTAATAACCGTTTATACCATACGTTTGGACATTTGGGCTCGAGCTTGATGTTCACCATGAGGATATTTAATTGCTAATTTACATCTGACACCTCCTTCAATCTAGAAGAAGATATTGATGCAAATAATCATGGACAAATTACATATATGTGCGTGTGTGGTGCCTTTACGTGCTAGGCTCGCTTTCGCATCATCAATCGTCCACCACATCACTATACAATTCGCTTAGAAACCTGGCAATCAGCGGCTCGTCGAGGCCCTGACACGTGCATTCAAATGTTTACGTGGCCCATGCATTGCTTCATCGACAAGTTCAGTTCACCTGAAAATCATCGGCTAAGTGCCAACAATTATGGTGACTAGCTAGCTATATATAGTGCATGATGACGCAAGTATGTACATAACGGGGAACAGTGTTCGTTGTCTACCAACTTTAACATGTGAATTGTCAAAATATTGGACTAGTAGCTATAGCAGCAGTGGCGTCATACATAATACGTCGCTAAAGCATGTCGCTTGCTTTGTATTGTTTTGTCATATACGTGGATGCAAAATTCTTGGTTATATATGACTGATTGATAAGTGTAGTGTTTTTTCAGTGATTGTATTGCAGTTTTTTTTTTTTTTTTTTTTTTTTTTTTTTGCAAACGTGATTGTATTGCAGTTGGTGTCAACATATATATGGACTGACATTTTACACCATGCTGATCGTTCATAAAAAGTTAACCAGTTGATAGCAACTGACAGCCAACGATAGATATTTGGCCATAATTGGCTGCTTACATTTGTACGAACCCAAATCAAGTGCTTGTTAGAAACAATTATGCATTTAAAAAGAAAGAGAATTACCCCCAACCTCTGCATGACTGCATCAAGCGATGCATACAACTATTTATTAAAGCAAACAAAGTATAAAAAATAATATGAATTGCTGTAAAAAGTATGTAAAATGGTAACATAATATCATTTAATAATGAAACATTATATATACGTTTGAGAGATCCCCCGCACCTACTTCACCTACTAAAAAAATACTTCTTTATCCGCCAAGTATACCTTTTGTATTTGATGTGTACTTTACTAGAGAGTATATGGCTTATGATGATAGGGGGGAGTGAGTATGATCTATGAAAGATATCACTCATGGTGATCCTATATTTGCTATCTCACCCATTTACTTTATAAAAAAGATTATGATTTCTACGTTGATGCTTCCCTTATTACTTTGGTAGAACCAGATCGGTTTTCATGGCTACGGAACTGAAAAATTTGTTGAGCATTTATATAAATAACATGCTATAGTCTTTTTGTTTGCTCGAGGAGAAAAGATGTGACATTACTATATACTCAAACTATTTCCTTTCTAGGAAAAATATGATGCTAAGGCTTGGTTTAATAATCTTGCACCTGGTAATATAAATAGCCCTCATGATATGGTTAGATTTTTAGTGAAACATAGTTTCATGGAGGTATGAGAAAAACTGGTTCACGGGATATTTATAACTTCAAACACCTTGAGGCAAAGCATCTCCCTCAAGCTTGGGGGAGGTTTTGTGCATTCCTTAGGGCTTGTCCAGATCATCCGACAAAAAGAAATGAATTAGTTGATATATTTTATAATGGACTAACCACCAATCTAGGATATTTCTTGATAGTGGTGGTAGCTGTGTTTTTAAGGAAAGAACGGTTAAGCGGGCTGAAGAACAATAATGATTGGACTGTTCCTGGACCTCCACCTAAACAAACTCTTATTAAAAGTTGTATTGTATTCCTCGGTTCAGAAGATATGCTAGAAGCCAATAAATGTGTGAAAAATAAAGGTACTAAAGCTGAAGATCTGAGAAATGCACACTAGTGGAAAAGGCCCATTTGTCCCGGTTCCAGAGGCCCATCTGTCCCGGTTCTGGATCCGGGACTAAATAATAGGGACTAAAGCCCATGACCTTTAGTCCCAGTTCGCTTACGAACCGGGACAGATGGGGCTACACGTGGCTGCTCCACCGAGCCCAGGCAGGAGGGCCTTTGGTCTCGGTTGGTAACACGAACCGGGACCAAAGATCGTCCACGCGTCAGCAGCTCAGGAGCTATTTTTTTGAAAGAGGGGGGGTTGAGGGTTTTGGAGGGTTAATTTAGGGGTTTCATATATTTTGTTAGCTAGCTAATAGAGAGAAGTGACCTCTCTTATCTCTGTGCTTGGTCGAGATGCTACGTACTATACGTATAGAGAGAACTCGCGACACTCTAGTTAGTAAGCAAATGAAGGAAACCATTAAGTACACAAAAGATCGTCATGAACATATACAGAGAGAAGTGATCGACCTTCTCCTTCTCCGAGAGATTGGTCAAACAACAAATTTTCGTATATCTATCCTATGTTACAATCCCTAACATCTAATTTCAAGTTCCATATGGTATTCTCCGGCTTTAATGATGACGTGGTCAATAAAGAATCCGGCCAATTCCTCTTGAATTGCTCATATGCGATCTTTTGGTAGGAGTTCATCCTGCATCCGCCACATCTAAATTGAAGAAGGGGGTCAATACATGTATATGAATCAAACTCAACACAAATGATGGTAATAAAATAAAATTGTGAATATTTTTGCTTATGCACTTCATATTCTTTTTCAGTGTAGCCCCGCTTATTAGGATTCGTCGCAATGTAGATGAACTTGCAAACGTAGTATCCACAAAAACTAGTCCCTTGTTCCTGAAACAAGCACTATACGAGAAATAGAGGTCAATCAAATTGATAAGCAAGCATGCTAAATGGTATATATTGATGAAACTAGCTAGAATCAATGGGAGATGGGCGGAACTAGGAAGTATATATTACTTACTTTCGGGTGTCTAAATTGCAGCTCGGTAGGCAGTCCCGGAGCAATTTTGGTGAAATCTTTCCAAATCCTGCCAGACAAAGACAATAATTACTTGATATATATCAGGAAATGAACAAAGTTGTCGATATGGTGTGATAATGATCGATTGAACTTACCTCTGGAGCATTTCAATCAGGTTTGCATACGGCTCGGGGTTATTTCGTCTCGAGTCTAAGACGGTTACTACACTCCGCTCAAGCTTAATCTCTAGTAGAATAAAGTGGTGACTACGCACACATGCATAGCTCATCAATTACATTACTATACCCTCAAGGAATAAGGGAGACACCGAATATGCACAAGATAGAAACACTCACTTGAAGTTGTAAGGAAAGATTATTTTGTCTTTGTTTTGATTTTTAACCATCGATTCTACCAAGTTCTCCTCGATTTGTTCGGGATATTTTTGAACCGACACTTCATGTATGATATTTGGGTTAATGAACCCAATGTCATACATTGCTGCTTTTCTGCCTTCGGCGATCTTCAATCTGCATAATATAATGATGATGATAATTATATATATACATGCAATGAAAGAGGTGAGCTATATAGAGAGACTTAATTACAGAAGTACTTACAGATAGTAGCAAGTCATGATTTGTATGTCGATGTCCCTTTGATTGTAGAACTGCAAAAGCTCGTCAAATTCAACATTAATCACCTCCTGGCCATGGAAGTCGTGCTTCTCTTTAATACTCATTATCAAACAATCAGCCTAGACTCGCGGCAAGTTTCCATGTACCAATCATGCAATTCTCTCATCATCGTTCCTAGAGGAGGACTTCCATCTTTGAAGAGAGGCTTCCCATACCGGTATTTGAAATCGTCCACCTCCAACGGCTCAAACAGTACATCATCGCTCATGTAATCAACAGGATTGGTACCAGGCACCATCCCGGGATGATCAGCGGCGATATCGGTAGACACCTGCAGCTGGGGGCACGATTGGTTAGCCTGTTCGCAGAGCTAGGGAATTTTTTCCCCACTTCTTCATTTTGTTAACATCTCATCACTAGAAGTAGTTTCCGTCTGCGCCGCATTTTGATATGCCTTTTTAGTAGCGCGGACATAGTTGGTATCTAGTGGAGGCGGTGGTGGTCGCTTCAGGGCCTCGACAGTGCGCTTCGCTGCCACCGGATCTATGGTTTGCTTTGGAGGTGGATCTTTCTTTGCAAAATGGTCCCTCACTTGGTCTTGAGAGATCTTCGCGGTTTCCTCCACGGTCCTCTCGTATGGCAACTTTTCCAATGGCTTGAGAGAATTAGGACCGTATTCGTATGGCCTCCCGCCACTGGCTATACTGCTAGCAGCCGGAGTAAAGATGTTTCTCTTTCGTCGTTTCTTACGAGGTGGAGGAGGAGGCGGAGTGCTCCGACGTGCTGGAGGAGGAGGCGAAGGAGGAGGAGGAGCAGCGGCGGCTGTCTTCCGCCGTTTCTGAGGAGGCGGACTGCTCGAACGCGCCGGAGGAGGCGAAGTGCCTTGATCATCGACGTCACGCGTCGGACGAGGCGAAGGAGGAGGCGGAGTGCCTTGATCCCTTGCTGGAGGAGGAGGAGGTGGAGTGCCTTGATCCCTCGCCAGAGGAGGAGGAGAAGGATGATGAGTAGTGCCTTCATCACTCGCCGGAGGAGGAGGAGGAGGAGGCGGAGGAGTCCAGTTCGGAAGCTTGATGTGCTCCTTCCGCCATAGACATGTACTCCTCAGAGCAAATCTCAGATGAGTCTCCCCTTCACCTGTGGGGTGGTCAAGCTAGAGCTCCTCAAATCCCGTTGTTATTTCATCCACTTGCACAACAATATAGTCATGTGGAATCTGACCGTGGTGAAAAGTTCCGTCGGTTCGACGAGGTGCAACAAAGCCGTCAGGCCCCTTGAAGGTGAGGTTAACGCATTTCGTCAGAAGCTCGCAATGTTGGCCATCTGTGATAGCATCCACGGGGTAGCTACGAGCCGTGAAGTCAGGCTGCTGAAGGAGCTCCGTGGAAACCATGCTCCTTATCCGCTGAGATGGCAGGGTAACTTCTGGGGTAGCTTCGTGCCCTTGAACAAGCTGCTAGTCGGGAGCTCGCTGGCTCATAACTTCGTCCTCTAGCCTTTGTACTCTTGCATTGAGCTCATGCACAACGCTCAGCTCATGTTTCCTCTTCCTCTCCCGGCTTTTCTAACCGCCTGCGCCGGGAAACCCATGCTTCCATGGAACGGAGCCTGGCGTGCCTCGTGTTCATCCAGGATGCTCAGGATTCTCGAGTGCCTCAGTCAGCTCGTCCTTCTCTCTGTTAGGAATGAACCTCCCTTCCAGCACTTCCTTGATAACTTGCTGAAGCTTCTTGACAGGTATTGCAAGTTGCTCGTCCGTCCAAATGCACTTCCCTGTTTCAAGGTCCGAAGTTCCCACAACCCCGAAGAACCAAATTCTTGAATGGTCTGGCCACTTCACTGTCTCTCCTTCGACCCCTTTAGCTCACATGTTATCCTCCCATTTGGCCCACAGCGGCCGGGCTCTGAGGTAGCCACCTAACCCCGTGCGATGGTGATGCTACTTCTTCTCAGCATTTTTCTTGTTTACCGCTGACATTTTCTTACTCTTTTCAGAAGTCTTGTGGGCCACGAACTCGTCCCATTGATCTTTTATCCCCGCATATCGACCGACGAATACTGGAGTCTTCTCTTGGTCGACAAACTTAGCTTTCAACTCATTCTTCCACCACCTAAAAAGATCTGCCATGTTCTTGAGAGTACACGACCTGACCAGTGGCTCTATAACTGGATTACTCTCATCCTCCTTTGCGGAGGGTGAAATTTACCTTCAGGTCCGTCCAAAGATCTTCTATCTGTCTATCGGTGACATATGAAACTTGAGGGTCGTAGTTCTTAGAGTTCTTAGCCGGCTCATTCGATTGTTGGATGTTGATCGGGATGTTGTCCCTGACAATAGCTCAACACTGAGCAGAAATGCATCCTTGGTGTTTTTCGGTTCAATCAGTTGGCCATCGTTCATGATTAAGGTGATCATGAACTTTTCTTCCTTGCCCAACCTTTTCTTCATGCCCCGTCTCGTTACCGAAGTTTGGCTCGATCCAGAGGGCTATATAAAAGAAGAAATAAGAGTTAATATATGTACATACCAAAACAATTAATGCATCAATTAGTCAGCATAGGCTTAATTAATACATATAACTCGCCGGACGACTTTGCAACAGCTCCCTCCGTTCGGTCACTCGAGCCGTCATCATGGTCTCCTTCTTCCTCTGGCTCTCAGTCATCGGAGCTGTCATCATGGTCTCCCTCTTCCTCTAGCATTCTGTGACCGGAGCCGTCATCATCATGTCCTAGCTCTTCTGTGTCATAACTGATTAACGACAAGAAATCAACGCTGCCGCGGATCATGTCCCCCAACAATGCTTCTCCTTCAAAGTCTCTGTTCATGGTTGGATCCATGGTTGGATCCATGGTTTCTACAAATATTACAACATGGCAATTAATATACAAACATGAGAGATGGATATGTTAATTAGTGGCAAACATAGACAAGGGATCATATTAGTGGCCTCGACGCTTCTATGGTTTGGGGTGGCCTCGACAACGCTTCTAGGGATTGGGTGGCCTCGACGCTTCTAAAGTTTGGACGGCCTCGGCAATGCTTTTAGGGAGTGGGTGGGCTCAGCAACGCTTCTAGGGTTTGGTCGGGGCGAGAGGGGGTTGATCGAAGTTACTGTAGTTTTCTTCTAGTGGTTTGGATGGCCTCGAGAGTTTGTCGGGTAGGGGCGAGAGGGGGTAGGAGATCGAAAACGCTTTTTCAGTCCGGTTTAGGCAGACTCGAGAGTTGGTCGGGCGAGAGGGGGTTGATCGACGTCCCCCTCGTGTCGAAATTACCGGAGTATTCTATATGAACAAAAAAAGGACCGGCCGGACATATCATCACGTGGCGGCGGTAACAAAATGTGATGCACATAACTTGCATGACTACATACATATATACACACATTGAACATGATTTTTTTAACTTCCATGAACATGATTTTTTTAACTTGCATGAGCACATATATGAACACATACATATATACATACACACATATACATACATATATACACACATTGAACATTATTTTTTAAACTTGGATGAACACATATATGAACACACACACACACACACACACACACATATATATATATGAACACATACATACATATATACACACACATACATATATGCTCACGTATAGGGGAGGGGGATGTGGCCGGAGCGGGGCGGGGCGGCCAAAGCGGGGCAGGGCGGCTGGCGTGGGGCATGTCGGGGCGTCCGGCGCGGGGCGAGGTCGGGGCGGGGAAAGGTCGGGGCGAGGCGGCCGGCATGAAGCGAGGTCGGGGACGGAGGCCGGCGGCGGCGACGATGACGGAGGGCGCGCGGAATTTGGGCAGCCTAACGACGTGGGTGCGGATCTGTCCTTCGGGGGAGCGAATGGGTCGAAAACTGCTAAGTGTTTGCTTATATACATGGAGCATTGGTCCCGGTTCGTGGCACCAACCGGGACCACTGCCCCCCTTTAGTCCCGGTTGGTGCCACCAACCGGGACCAAAGCCCTGTTTTCAGCAGCCCAAAGGGCGGGAAACAGGGACCTTTGGTCCCAATTAGTGGCACCAACCGGGACTAAGGGGGGGCCTTTAGTCCGGGTTGCTACCACCAACCGGGACCAAAGGCCTGGCGCAGTGGTGTCAAATGTGTAGTCCCACCTCGCTAGTCGAGGGGAGACCGCACCTGTTTATAAGCCCCGATGCGCTTGACCTGTCGAGCTCCTCTCATAGTGAAAATTGATGCCCTTATACATGAAATTCGACCTAAATTCAAAATGCTAGTTAGGTGCCTAACTAGCACTTTGAATTTAGGTTGAATTTCAGTGTAAGCGCATCTATTTTCACTTTTTCTATTTTTATGTTATTTCTTTGCTATTTTTCCTGCTATTTAATATTACATTGTTTTAACATTATATTCAATTTGATAATTTTTAGGTTATTTTAAATGGTTGTTTAAATCAAAAACAAATTTTGTTATTTTAGTTTTCTATTAAAGTTTCTAACAAAAAAATTCTTTTTGCTAATAATACTTTGTTTTAACATTATATTCAATTTGGTATTTTTTAGGTTTTATATAATTTTAGTTTCAAAAATACTAGAGGTTTATAAAAGCTTTTAGAGTTTCTTTTTGCTATTAGAGTTTTGTAAAAGCTTTTTAGTTGATTCTTTTTGCTATTGAAGAATATTATAGTTCACAAAATAATATTTAAATTGATTATTTTTAGTTCATTCTTTTTGCTAGATGCACTTTGTGTACAAAACGAACAATCTCTTTCGAACTATCAGGGTTTCAGATGGAAACTTATCTGTTATAAAAGGCATTTCATTTTCTTCAACTTATTTGAAATCCAAGCTTTTTATCTGTTCAAAATTCACCATTCAAAGCCACGTCATCAATTTTTAACCCTTTCTGACTTCATTTGTTATTTTTCATGCACTTATTGATTTTTTTGAGCTAAATGACCCTGAAATTTAAAAGGACTACAAATGAACTCTGAAAAACATTGAAAGTTGGCATGGTATCATCATTTCAGCCACATAGCATGTGCTAAAAATTTGAGAGGGTTACGGCAAAAGCTGGATGCACTTCGTGTACAAAACGGAAAGTCTCTTTCAAAGTATCAGGGTTTAGGCCGGAAACTCATCTGTTACAAAAGGCATTTCATTTCGTTGAACTTATTTGAACTCCAGGATTTTTGTGTGTTCAAAATGCACCATTCAAAGCCACATCATCAATTTTCAAACCTTTCTGACTTCATTTGTTATTTTTCATGCAGTTATTGATTTTTTGAGCTAAATGAACCTGAAATTGAAAAGCAGTACAAATGAACTCTGAAAAGGTTGAAAGTTGGCATGGTATCAACATTTCACCCACATAGCATGTGCTAAAAAGTTGAGAGGGTTACGGCAAAAGATGGATGCACTTCGTGTACAAAACGGACAGTCTTTTTCGAAGTATTAGGGTTTCGGACGGACACTCATCTATTACAAAAGGCATTTCATTTTCTTAAACTTATTTGAACTCCAGGCTTTTTGTGTGTTCAAAATTCACCATTAAAAGCCACATCATCAATTTTCAACCCTTTCTGACTTCATTTGTTATTTTTCATGCAGTTATTGATTTTTTTGTGCTAAATGACCCTGAAATTGAAAAGCACTACAAATGAACTCTGAAAAGGTTGAAAGTTGGCATGGTATCATCCTTTCACCCACATAGCATGTGCTAAAAAGTTGAGAGGGTTACGGTAAAAGCTGGATGCACTTTATGTATAAAACACACAATCTCTTTCGAAGTATCAGGGTTTCGGACGGAAACTCATCTATTACAAAAGCCATTTCATTTTCTTGAACTTATTAAAACTCCAGGATTTTTGTGTGTTCAAAATGCACCATTAAAAGCCAGATCATCAATTTTCAACCCTTTCTAACTTCATTTGTTATTTTTCATGCAGTTATTGATTTTTTTGAGCTAAATGACCCTGAAATTGAAAAGCACTACAAATGAACACTGAAAAGGTTGAAAGTTGGCATGGTATCATATTTTCACCCACATAGCATGTGCTAAAAAGTTGAGAGGGTTACGGCAAAAGCTGGATGCACTTCGTGTACAAAATGGACAATCTCTTTCGAAGTATCAACGTTTGGGATGGAAACTCATCTATTACAAAAGGCATTTCATTTTCTTGAACTTACTTCAACTCCAGGCTTTTTGTGTGTTCAAAGTGCACCATTCAAAGCCACACCATCAATTTTCAACCCTTTCTGACTTCATTTGTTATTTTTCATGGAGTTATTGATTTTTTTCAGCTAAATTACCCTGAAATTGAAAAGCACTACAAATGAACTCTGAAAAGGTTGAAAGTTGGCATGGTATCATCATTTCACGCACATATATTGTGCTAAAAAGTTGAGAGGGTTACGACAAAAGCTGGATGCACTTCGTCTACAAAATGGACAGTCTCTTTCGAAGTATTAGGGTTTTGGATGGAAACTCATCTGTTACAAAAGGCATTTCATTTTCTTGAACTTATTTGAACTCCAGGCTTTTTGTGTGTTCAAATTGCACCATTCAAAGCCACATCATCAAACTTTCAACTGTACATCTATTGTCGGGTCGTCTGCGTGCATTATATATAATTAAGTGTGTCAAAAACGATTACAGAACATCAGGAATACAGAAGTGACCAAATTAATAGAAGTTCATCATCACATTAAAACCAAAGTAGATACATAGTTCTCGTTGTACAACATATAGCTCTCTAGAGCATCTAATTAAACCATACATTGAAACTATTTAAAACATTTCAATGCAACAACAATTGCGAGCATAATCAGAACTAAGGTAACAATTGATCCAACGGCATAATGATACCAAGCCTCTTTATCAATGTCATATTTTCTAATCTTTCTAACCTTCAAGCGCATTGCAGCCATCTTGGTCCTGTGATCATCGACGATATCGGCAACACGCAACTCCAGTCCCATCTTCTCATCTTCAGTTCTTTTCAATTTTTCTTTCAAATGATCGATTTATTTTTCAGCTTTAGTTAACTTGTCAAGCAGAATTGCATAGTCGGTATCCATTTATGGTTCAACTACTTCCTATAGATAGAAACATTTACGTCAAGTTGGTGGCATAATTAATTGTCATAGATATTAGATGTGTGAAATAGTTAGAAAAGATAATATACCACATCTGAATCATAGACTAGACGAGGGCCGACGCGGGCGGATACCATAACCATGGCACTATATAATAATAAAAGTAAGAAAATCATACGAGTAAGTATATTTTATTTTAGAAAGAAGATAAGATCAAGAGGCTCACCACGCGCGGGCGATCGACGACGGTTTCAGGACGGGGACGGGACAGGACGGACCGCCAACACCTAGACAAATCTTGACGAAAATGAAGTTTGGACAAGGAGCTTCGCTAGGAGAAAGCTAAAGTGTGGCTCGGGCATTTCATCGAACACCTCATGTGCATAGGAGGTGAGCTAGAGCACCGCAACGCTCTAACACTGCTGTTCTGGAAAAACAGAGCACTCGACGGCTCTGCTAGTGGCGGACGAGGGTTTATATAGGCATCTCATTGGTCCCGGTTCGTGGCTGGAAACGGGACAATAGGTCTCCCATTGCTCCCTGTTCCAGCCACGAACCGGGACCAATGGTCGTGGGCTAGGAGCGAGGCGCATTGGTCCCGGTTTGTGCCTAGAACTGGGACCCAAGGGGCCAGACGAACTAGGACCAATGGCCCAGGTGGCCAGGCTGCCCCCCTGGGCTCACTAACCAGGACGGTTGCCACCTTTGGTCCCGGTTCGTGAGCGAACCAGGATGAATGTGATTAGGAGGACCGAACCAATGCCCTGTTTTCTACTAGTGGCTGCTCATGTTGAAGAATTATGTGAACCGACTTCTACATGCCAATAGTTGAGGTACTTTCTTTCTATAAATTTGATGAATGTTATATTCCATTTATAAATCTCCAAGTTTATTCTTAGAAGAGTTTGATAATTTTCTTGTTAAACAATGTGACTTCGATATGCCATTAAATGATCATATACAACGAAATGCTAGTATCATTAAATATTTGCATTAGAAAGAACTTCAAATGATGTAAAAGGATTATTTAAGCATTTTTCTATCGTTCAAACTCAACTTGTGCAAGTTACTTGAGCTCAACAATATTTTCTTATACATATGTCTAAACATGAAAACAACCATGCTTATGGAGTAGGTACTAGAGGTGGAGCATCTACCCAAGATCCATTATATCATGAATCATCGTAAAAAATTTGCACTAGATTCTCAAATGGTTAATAATAGTGCTCCTAAATGAAGACAAAGATTTGAATTATGCCTATGACTATTGGAGGATCTGAATTTCCTATTCCGGTCCAAAAAGGAAATACGAAACTATTATGATTCGAACCATGCCTATCCAACTTGAAGTCACATAAGTGTTATGTGGATTTATTTAATTTTATGTTGATTGAAAACAATTCGTTAATAAGACCTCATAAACCATATTAATGGGCAGTTTTTTTTAAAAATACGATCAATGAATTCAATGAACACAACTTTTTGCCATTTTATTTTTCTTTCTATTTAAGTTAAGTTTTATTAGACCTTAAGTATTTCAGAAAAAATAGATAATCTGAGTTTCATACACACTAAAAAGGTGCAAAAACATAATTTCTCGAAAAAATCTTGAAAAAATTACATCATTTGTCATTGAAAATATGAGGAAAAATGGTACCTGGGGCTACTGGGCTCCACGCGGGCAGACAATGCAGGCACCTCCTGGCTGCGTGGACATGCCATGTGGGCCCCATAGGGATCCCCTCTAATGATGTGAGTGCCTCCCTTCTGCTTCCACCTCCAGAAAAAATTCACAAAAACTTATAGCTCGTGTTCTGTTGTTTGGAGAACATTCATCTATCTCTTTTCTTGGAGCTTCGTTTCTGATTTGTTTTTTAGGGATTACTCCTTGGTTTGTGACTTCTCCAGTGGTAAAATTCATTTGCTAATCAGGGACTCTGCTTTGCTTATTTTGATATTGTTGGTGACCTTGAATGTGAGCTTGCATGTCAAATTTATCAATTTTTAGGAAGTTTTGATGCATTTTATAGTCACTAGAAGCTTATATTAGTAGTTGCTACTACCTATTTCGAGTTTTATTCACTTTTTCTGAGGTGTGTAATTTTTTACATAAAATGAAGAAAGTCATCAACTACTTCCTGCCTGTTGGGAACCTCTTACAAGGAACAAGACCACGTGTTGTATAGTCGCCGGATGTAAAAATGTGTAAATGACGTTTGTGAGGAATTCATGGTGGGAACAAGTAGAAAACAAGAATTCAAACAATTTGTAGAGAACGAAGGTTTGACTGATTTCTAGCTGATAAATATTCTCTCATTTAAATTATACGAACAAGATTTTAATATGACACCACAGGAATTCTATATTTATATTCCTCGACCTACGGGTCTGGCAGAAGCTAGCTAGAGTGGCCAACATTCATTTTCCTTCTGTCCACTATTTACTATCTTTACAGGACGTTGTTTGACAGCAAGACTGGATGCACTATGACTTGTGCTCCCGGACTGTGCCTTTTGTGTTCTGCTTTATATGGTGATCGAACGTATAATAACATGCACTGCTACGCAGCGAATGGTTCAACGAAGACACATTAACCAGAGACCCTTTAAGGAAACTGTGTGCGATGACCAAATCGCAAACGATATAGTTATAGCTTTGTCGCTAATGACTGAACTGTGTTTAATGGCGGACCCATCAAATACGATCTAAAAAATAGTTACGTGTGCGATGTGTGGCAAACAGTTGGCCTAAATAAACTGTTTGCGATTGGACAATGTATCGCAAACGATTATAAAAATACAAGTGTGTGTGATGTACGACATACAGTTCATCCTGATAAACTATTTGTGGTGGTCAACTAGAACACAAACGATTGTCCAGATGATTACGTGCGCGATAGATGGCAGGTCACTCGGATGAACCGTTCGGGATGCGATAAAATAACATAAAGGGTTACATAGATCAAGATGTGTGTGATAGACTGCATACGTGCCACTGGGATGAACTGTGTGCGATAAGCAAAAATAATACAAATGTTTTCTCAGATCAAGATGTGTGCAAGATACAACATACACATGTCAGTCAGATGTGTTGTGGGCAAACGGTTCCAGATAAATAACTATCAGGGACTGATGAAATCATCACCGACGGATTTGGTTGTTTAATCCGTATGGGATGTGAATTGCTCAATCTGCCGATAAACATTTACTCTGTTTAGAACAACATGATTGCATAATCCAATTAAACATCCAAATACAGACATAACATTGGCGCCCACCTCAATAAATTATTACATGCATAGTAAACTTATCCCTCTAAAACTATGTATATTTCGGCATAGAAGGAGTATGAGAATTGAGAAACGATCATCAAATCATCTACTTCTTGTGACGCTTGCCACCACCGCTCTTCTTGTGGCTAGATCCCTCATTGTCTTAAGGTAGGAGGTACTTCCTCATGCCAACGATCCGCCTGAACATCTCATAGCATATGTACGCTTCCTTGGCTGCGTCCTGGATGTGATATTCATCCAGTTTCTTAACCCAGGCCCTGTGCCAGACATGCTTGTTCTTGTCGCACTAAGCCTTGATTTTAGCGTATAGTAGGTGTCAATGATGGCCTCGGCCAGGTCAACATGAGAGTCCATGTTCTTCTTGCTGCCCCAGACCTTGTAGTGGTCGCCTATGTCCACAAGCTTCTGGCAGGCCAAACCCGAAGTCTTGAGCACCTTTGGATCGTTGGTGGTGTCCACCATAGCGAACCTATAGTCGGGGCTGTAGACAAACCTAGTGAAACACTCGCAAGGAACTGTTGCCAAGCAATAGTGGTATAGGAGGACGTGATGGCCCACGCACAATTGGGCGACGACAACCTTCTGATCAAGATTGACACGACTGCCGGTGTAAGCGAGGTCGAAGCCGACCACTATGTACTTGTCATTCGCATCAAGCAACCGCTCCATGGTGTCGATGGAGTCCTCCACCATGCCCGGGTCATTGATGTACACCACCGTGAGGTTCGTCTTCCTCATGTGGGTCTCCACCTGATGCATGCCGAACTCCATTGGAGCGCCGCATGACATCCTCTTTGTATGCGGCCTCGAGGGTGTGCTTATTGTGTTGTGGGGCGCGTTTGAAAGCGTGAAGAGACTTTGGTTAATGGCCGTGGGTATAAATGGGGTCCAGATGTCGTAGAAAACCGGCATGTCCGGATGACAGTTTTTGCAACGCGTGATTTAGTCGTGGAGCACGTAACTGCATGGGACGACGCACGTGGTGCGGCATGCATATGAAGCTCCAAACGTTATCATGGGCCGGCCCCAACCACTAGCAAAGCTCGCGCGAAGGGGCGCGAGAGTAGAGCACGCGCAGGGACGCGAGAGCAGAGCATGCGGTGGGATGCGAGGTCGAACCGGACCACTTTGTACTTGTCCTCGTCAAGTAATAGGTCCATGGCTTTGGAGTTCTCCACCCAGATCGGATGTTTGGTGTACACCACCGAGAGCCCCGCAAACCGATAGGGCGTGTCC
This sequence comes from Hordeum marinum, assembly GCA_022496015.1. Lineage (NCBI taxonomy): Eukaryota > Viridiplantae > Streptophyta > Magnoliopsida > Poales > Poaceae > Hordeum > Hordeum marinum. The sequence goes on from CM039676.1 coordinate 32,656,840, forward strand.
ACTATGGCATGCATGGTGAACTGGCGCTCTTCGTCGGTAGCCACTGGGAGCGCCATTGGAGCCGCGCAGGATATTAAACGTAAAATGCATATTAATGTCCATATATTAATCTTCCACTATAGACTAAGGAAAAGATAGTACTACCAAAATACGAGTCTCCCTCGTAAGATGCCATTTGCATGGTTGTATCACAAATGAAAGAAATAGTACAAATGGTCAAATTCCAGCATTACAAGGCTCAAATTCAAAGATTACAAGGTTCAAAGCAATAATAGAAATGAAATAGTACAAAGGTTCATATTGATAGTACTACTAGTTTGGCAACTTCAATAATTCTGCAAAGGGATCCTCCACTCACATGTCATTTATGGGCTTGACATTAGGACTTCTGAATAGTCTATCAACTGAAGTTACAAAACGAAATTCAGCTTCTGCTGAGACTTTTCTATTCAGTCCTACTCCTCGGAGCTGATTAGCAAACCATTCTTTTTTGTCCAATAAATGTCGGGAAAATATCATTATATTTAACATACCTTCTCTTACAATACAAAATCTCGCGAATATAATCTCTTGTAAGGTCCCTCAGTAGGAGTTCAAAGTAATTTCTGAGAGATGGAGACCAAGGCATTCGATGAGATTGTTATATTTTATCACATTATCCACTACGGGGCCTAACCGTATCTGCAAAAGAAGAGAATGTATTAGTGCTTGGACACACAAGGCACCTCTTATGATTTGTATGGTTTCAAAAATTGAACTCCCTTGTGGTTAAAATTTAACATGAAAGAGCATCACCTCAATATGTAGCTTCTCTAGGCACGAAAATCATCTCAACAATCCGACAACTTGGTCCAGGTCGGGGCCGTTGGATTCTACTACAAAGACCTTCACTGTGCGTACATACGGGGTCGAGCTTCTCGATATAATTTTTTGGATGACAGACGAACATACATCTTGAATAGAGAAAAAAATGTTAATTCACAAATGAGAATAGGGCGACTATTGTACCTCGATGGTTATGGATCCAAAAACAAGTTTAGATAAGTTGACTGGTGAGTAGCCAAACAATCAATTTCAGCGCATGAATGACCCTGATTCTTGTCCGGCCTTGTTGATCAATAACAAGTAATCCCTCAATTAAAGGCACGTCCACAATGACCAGTTCATGATTCACCTTGTGCGATCTCCTGTTGTAGCACCAGCAATACACAAAAATTGCCCGGAGACTCATGGAGGTGATGTGAAGGCTACTCAACCCATTGATCGCCTGAATATGAAGGAACTCGAGTGCTGTAGAGTCATGGAGTAGACGCTCCATCTAGTCTATGGGGATGCATATGGTGACAAGCTCAAGGTGCTTCAGTCGAGCCAGCAAAAGAGCGGGATTGGCGTTAATCTGGGGGAAGTGGCAGTTGATCAAGTTGGCGAAGCGCAACATTGGCACGAGGCACAGCATAAAGGGTGGCAGCGGGCGCATATGTCCATCATTAAAAGTGACCTCCTCGAGCTTGGCTCGGTCCTTTCCATTGGAATGGAACTTGCCCATAGTAAGGCCTTTGATTGGGCCACAGTGCATGACAAGGATCTGGGAGAATGCATCCAAGAGTTTGCGATAGCCAGTGCAGAGCATGTGTTCGCTAATGTGGCCGAGAGGGGCGCAACGTCATAGGGAGCACAACCGCCGGGAGAGGATGGTTGTGCGCATGCCATCTTCGATAGGTCGGAGGAAGATGATGACTCTCAACATATCATTGAGGAGGCTGTTGATGAAGTCTAGGCCTATCGGAGGCACTTGTGTTTTTGGCTCAGCCCGCTTCCGCTTGTTGGCAACCTCGACATCCACCTCCATAGAATGGCCGCTAGTGGCTCTTTCGATCAAGAGTAGAGCAATAGGAGGATAGTGATTATGTAGATAGATTAGTACAGAAGAATAGTGCATTGGTAATTACAAGTTACTAGGAAGGAACAATTTTAACAGATAAAAAAAAGAAATCCCAATTGCTTGCTGAAATACTACAATTACTTTTGATATTGCTATGTAAGTCAACATGCAGATACTAGAAAGAACACTTACTTCTAACAAATTTTGGACGGAGAATGTCGTCAGGGAAGTTAGCATTTATCATATGGTCAGGCTCTTTTAGGTGCAGCATAATTTTAGTGCCAGCTTTCAGTACCTAAAACTTAGAAATTTCTTCCCAAAGGCCTTCTTCATAATAGTAGTGACAATCTTCATCAACTTTTACAGAATCAATGATTGTAAATCCTTGGTTTGTGCTCAATATGACATCCCTTTAGTCTTTAGTTATGTAAAGGCCAAGATTTAGCGCTGAAGACCCATAAGTATAGGGGATAAATCATATTCCTTTCCATAAGTAAGTGTCGGATCCAACAAGGAGCACAAGGAAATGATAAACAATTTTCAGCAAGGTATTCTCCGCTAGTGCTGTGAGTAATAGTGATAGTTAGTTTTGTAGCAAGATAATTCATAACAAGTGACAAGTAACAATAGTTACAATGGTGCAGCAAGGTAGACCAATCCTTTTTGTAGCAAATGACAGGGCTGAAAGTACTCTTATATTAAGAAAGTTCTCCCGAGGACACATGAGAATTTCTGTCTAGTCATGTTCATCTTGTTGAGTTGATTCGCGTTTGCTACTTTGATAATTTGATATGTGGGTGGACCGGTGCTGAGGTGTTGTTCTTACTTGAACTACCAACCTACTTATGATTAACCCCGCTCAAAATAAGATTTTATATAAATCTAACCATAGCATGAAACCTGTGGATCCAAATCAGCCCCTTATGAAGAAATGCATAAACTGGGGTTTAAGCTTCTATCACTCTCGCAACCCATCATCTGCTTGTTACTCCACAAATACTTCCCCTAGGCCCATAACATGGTGAAGTTTCATGTAGTCAATGTTCGCATGACACCACTAAGAGAAGTAACAACATACATATCATCAAAATATTGAACGCATACCAACTTCACAAGATTACTTATAACAAGACTTCTCCCATGTCCTCAGGAACATGTTCAAGATCAGAGGAGTAATAATGATAATTAAGGATCTGAACATAATCTGTTCCACCAACTAATCCACAAAATCATCAACTACGAGATGTAATCAACACAACTAGCAACCCACAGGTACCAATATGAGGTTTTAGGACAAAGATTGAATACAAGAGATGAACTAGGGTTGGACATGAGATGGTGTAGGTGAATAGATTGATGAAGATTGGTCCTCCCACGAAGGAGGAAGCATTGATGATGATGATGGCTTCGATCTCCCCTCCTAGAGAGGGATCGCTACTAGGAGAAAGCCTACTAGTAGCGCTGAAAATACACCTATCAGTACCGCTGGCAACAGTGCTACTTCTAAGGCGCTACAGCTAACTCTTAGCAGTAGCGTTGTTTCCCTAGTGCTAAAAATAAATATTCGTAGTTGTGACACCCTCGATTTCTGCTACAGTGATCATTGCAATTAAGCTATAGTGATGGTCAGGATTATGCTAATGCTTTCGCTAATCCATGTGTGATCACTCCTAAATAAAAGCTCAATTCAAATTCCACTTCAAAAGGCCCATGGAATTTTTATGTGAATAAATAAAGTTGCAAAAGGCATAAGAGAAATGTTGCACACTTGTTAGAAATCTCAAAACTAATGTTGTTAAGGAAAAAAAACATCACCCTCAATACCAGTGTGGACCCCACCTGTCAATAACAGCGGCTTAAAGCAATTTAAAGTTCTATTAAATTAGAATGAAAAATGCAAAAAGTTTCCAAAATTCCTCATACTTGGTGTGGCCATGCAAAATATCGCAAGATATTAATTGGACCTTGTCACACATTTTTACTATAGGGAAATAAAGCTAAAATAAAAAAGAAACAAAAAGTTTAAAAAGGAAAGCAAAAAAAACCAAAAGAAAAAGAAGACCCCCCCACATGGGCCAACCCAACTGGGCCTGACCAAAATCCCCCTGACCGGCCCACTCCCACTGCCCCTGGGGATAACCCCGACCCCCCACTGACACCCCTAGCACCATCCTGCCCTCGATATCCTCTCTCGCCTCCTCTCCTCCAAATCCAGATCAGATCGGGGAGGAGGCTCCGCGCCGGCGCCGCCGCCGCCTCCCCATCGGCGCCCGAGCCGCCTGGCGCCGGCCCCGACCGACCGGCCGCTCGCCCCCTCCTTGCCGGCGGTCCGCTCCGCCCACGCACACGAGAGAGCTCGCGGGCGATGCCCCGCCGGATCCGTCCGCCCCACCACCTAAGCGTGATGCCCGCTGGCGCGCTGCCCTGTCACCCCGCGTAAACGCCGCCCCCTCTCGGAGCAGCTTGCCTCCCGTCCCGCGTGCCATGTGAGCTCCTGGGCTCCCCCTCACTTCCTTTCCCTCCCCTCCCGGCCGGAGCCCCCTCCCCACCGCACGCGTCGCGTCGTCGCCGCGCACTCACCGACGCCGCCCACCATGACCCTCGTCAACCCCTTCTTTTGTTCATTTGCGCGCCGCTTCTCCGATCCCGCAGCTCAACCGAATGCCTCGCCGCCGGCGACGCCACACCGCACGATTCTGGCCACCATAGCTCGTCTGGCCATCGCCGTTCGACGCGGTGTGAAGAGGCTGATCGAAACGAAGAAACCGCGGTCGTTTTGGTGCAGCACAGGTGAAGTCTGAGCTCGTCGCAACTCATTGTCGCGTTCGGCGCTCGCCGGAGTGATTCGGTGCTGGTGCCCGACGTGGCACCGCGGGTCCCACCCCCTGGGTCGCTGGTGATGGGCTCGGGACCCTAACTGGCCCGTTGACCATAGTCAACACCGCTGACGTGGCACAATGTGCCGCTGACCAGCAGGCCCTGCCGCATAAAACATTTTTCATGATTAACTAAAAGTGCTAATTAGAATATTTTAATTAATTAGTTTATTAGTTAGTCTAATAACTCACTGACATGTGGGTCCTAGCTGCTAACTATATTTGTTTAAATTAAGCAAGATCCTGTTTAGTCCTCTGCCTATGACAGGTGGGGCCGGCCCACTGTGCAAATGGATCAGGCCGGCCCAGTCAGCCTGCTGATTGGGCAGCTAGCCCACCAGTCAGCCTCTACTGACTGGGTGTTGACCCAGGTCAATGTGGCCCACCAGTCAGCCACTATGTGTGGAGACTGGGTACAAATCTGGGTGCATTTAGCATTTTCAGTTCTGGATAATTCGAAATTATTATTAGAAGAAATTTCAGAAAACGATTGAAACTTCCAAAAACCGTTTAAAATAATCCGTAGCTGGGATGAAAAAGTTTTATACATGAAATTTGATCAGAAATATCCCTCGAATCTGAATATGCCATTCATTCATCTGTCACATGCTCCTAACATGATGGACATGAAACTTTCACCTTTGGGTCGTTTGTCCAATAAATCCACAGACCCGGGAAATATCGTCAGATATTCTCCCGCTCCGTCTACGACGTGTAGTATTGCCTTAGTGCATGCCTAGCCCTGCATATTGCCATGTCATGCATCGTGATGCATTTGTCTACTTTAAACTTATTGTTTCTTCCCCCTCTTCTCTCCGGTAGACCCCGAGACTAACGGTGCTGCCGGGTACGGCTACGCCGTTGATGATCAGGCCTTTGCCGTAGAGCAGCAAGGCATGCAACCCCCCTTGAGCATTCCGATACCGCCTATTCTTTCCCTCTTATTCTTGCATTAGATTTTTTCTACTGCATTAGTTAGCTCCTATTCTGATGCATAGCCTATTTTTGATGAACTGCTACTATTCTTGCAATCATACCAACTGCTTAGTATAGGTTGGTTAGTGAATCCCCAGTGACCCCTTAGTCCCAGTTGCCCCTGCTTCTTCATCGACGACCCGACGACTCGATGAATCGAAGACTTGAAGACTCGGTCAACTGACCGACAAGCCAGTACCCTCACATCACCGCACTCCCCTTAGTTGTACGACTCTGTAGTGCTACTATCGAGTATCGAGGGTGAAACCTCATGAAGTACTCATGATGCTGGCCCTGTAGTGTAGCTAGTCAGTCGTGGTTATCGAGGGTGATTCCTCCTTCACCATTCCGGATGATGTCTCTGTCATGCCACCCCTCGAGCATGGGACCCTCGAGGGTGATTCCTCTAAAGTCCACCTTGACGCTTACATTGAGCGGGGACCATTGAGGGTGATTCCTCAGTTCCCGCCTTGATGTTTTATACACACAGTTACTATGACCTAGTTATAGAAACATGTTGGTGACGGGTCGGCCCCAAGGGTACCCGTGTGAGAAAGATTTGGCGAGATGCATCGTCAGGCATCTAAAGACTTGGTGGGTGCGCCGATAAGGCACCCGAGGGTTATTGGCGGGGTGACAGACTGCATTATGGTTCGCGCTTGCCCCGCATTAATAAAATGCTAATGGGTTGGGTATTTGATCTAAGTTGGTCGTTGACCTTTTACGCACTAAACCTTCGCGTGGGAGAAGTTATGGGTGCTCAGCATCGTTGTATCAGTTGAAGCTCCTCGGACATCAGCAATGGAGCAACGCGTGCCGGATTGGGCTGGAAGGTACAACTCCCAGTCTGAGTGTACTACGTCTTCTTCCGGCCGCGTTCGCATCATGCAGGAGTGCAAGGGCAAGTAGGCCCACGAACCTGCGTGCTTAGGAGTTAGACCGGCGGGCTGGCCTCTTCGTTGTGTCTAGGTGGGGCCACAACGTTTTGGATCCCGAGGCCGGGCATTACCCCGAAATTTGTGTCCGGTCAGAAGTGATCAAGCATGTTGGAAATGCGGTGCACCCCTGCACGGATGAATTCATCTATTCGAATAGCCGTGTCCGCGGTAACAGGACGACTTGGAGTTGTAACTTGACCTTATACAACTATAATTGTGATTTACTTTAAATGAAATGTGGCTGCGGGATTGCTTCCTCGCAGGGAGTCGAGCAAGAATCTCTGAGCGTGGTTACTTAATAAAATTGCTAGAAATAATATGATTATATGTGAGATACCAATCTACTCTCTTCTAATGCTCCAAGATGCTGAAGATGCTAGTCTTCGATAGGACTAGGCCTTCCCCCTAGTCTTGCTTTCTGCAGTCAGTCCAGATATAACCCCACCCCTTGATAATGATGCATACTTAGCATAGTTCTAATGTCAGTCTTGCGAGTACTTTGGATGAGTCCTCACCGCTGCTTTGCTTTCTCTTTCCCCCTCGATACGTGTCTGCGTTTAAACGATGGAGCCCAGGAGATGGAGTACGTCGGAGACGACTTCTACACCACCGCAGTAGTAGGATAGGAGGTTCCTAGGAAGGAGGCCTTGCCTCTTTCGATCCACTGTTATGTTTGTGCTAGCCTTCTTCAGGCAAAACTTGTTTAAGTTATGTCTGTACTCAGATATGATTTGCTTCCGCTGACTCGTGCTTGTCGAGCATTGTATTCGAGCCCTCGAGGCCTCTTGCTTGTAATATGAAGTTGTATGACTTTAATTTGTGTCTAGAGTTGTGTTGTGATATTTATTAGTGAGTCCCTGATCTTGGTCATACGCATTGCGTGTATGTTTAGCGTACAGTCAAAATTGGGGCGTCACAGTAGTACCGCCTCTTAACCAGCGCCACTGCTAACTCCGTTAGCAGTAGCCTGCTTTCTGAACCTGCGTTACTATTAAGCGCACATATTCCTTTTTTATATTTCTGTTGTATTTACACACTATTATACATATTAATATACAACATCAATAATTATTGTGCCACCAACAACATCTTCTTATTACTAATTGGATGCACCATACGAGGCTCCACGTTAATCCTCAAAATCTAAGAAAATTAGCTGGCTAATCTTTGAATTAATCATCTTACACCGTTGGATCTGATCTCTCAAGAGTCCTATTCCAATGTCACCCCTTAAGAAAATTAGCTGGCTTCTTGATGTTGGTGTTTGCTCCTTGGAGTTCTGGTTCCTTTCTTGGGCACTTATCGGCATAGTGTCCTAAATTCTTGCACCTGAAACACATGATCTGACTCAGATCTTTCTTCGCAGAAATTGGGTTGTTCTGAGGATGTCTCCGATTTCTCTTCCCGGGCTTCTTTGTTCTGATCAAACTTTCAATTTCCTGTGGATCAAACTCCACTTCTTTTGTCGGGAAGTTTCCCAGATACTCTTTTCTTTCCTTCGTACAGTCCTGTGAGAAATGTCCTTCTTCTCCACATGAATAGCAGGTATTGGAGTAAAATCTAGTTAGGCCTTGTCCATCAGGGTCTTCAACATCTTCCTTCATCACAAGTTCTCCAAATTCTCCTCTGAAGGCTTCCATCATGGCTTCCTTCTGTTGTTTGAGGACTTCTTGTACCTTGGGGTACACTTGGCATTGAGCCGGGTAATGCATAGTCCCTTCACACAAGAAACAAGTCACCCTACTAGTTGGGCATTCCTCAGCTCGGTGATTTTCTTCACAATGAGGGCATCCTTTCTTGTGTTCTTCCTGGGTGTGTCCTATTTCTCCACAGATTTTACATGCTCGGGTCTTCTTCATCGGGATAACACAATGATTCTGAATGAGACGGGATCTTAACAGAGTCTTCTTGAGTTCTTCCCAATTCTTTGCTCCATTAAATCCTTGTATGGCATGATGCATTTTCCACCAAGTTGCGGCACTTTGGGTAAAGTGCTAGAAAGCATATTGAACCTCATACTTCTGTGCTATCGAGTTGCTCCTGAAGTGATTCTCCATGTTGTGTATCCATACTTCTGCCTCTAACTAGGTCATTGGTCTAGAAAGTACAAGTCCAGCTTCATATGCCATCTATTGGGTTCAAGGTTTTGGGATGAGATATGAGAGAGAAAGGAGGAGACACACACAATACAAACAATGGTTTTGAAAATAGATTTTTTTTTGTGGCTGTCGAAAATTACACACAAATGACAGCTCACAAATCATCGTATCTAACGTAAGTATACAATAGGGGTTTGGTCTTCTAGGGCATAATGTCTTGGAAAATTCTTCATGGTCTTCAATTTCTTCAGGTCTGTATAGTCTTCAACTTGTATAGCTTCAACTCTTCTAATGCATGGTGAAATCTTCTTTACTTTGAAAGGACCATCAGTTGTTTCTATACCTTGTCCGTCTTGGAGTGGCTTCAGTTGATCCTTCGTGTGGACAAAAGGGAAGGGGTATTTTCTAACTCTTGATAAAACTCAGAAGAGAGGAGAAGTAAAAGATATTTTGAAAACAAAATTTTCGAGAAACAATTTCCTAAGGCTTTCTAGTTTCTAGGGTCACGTCCTACAGTCAACATGTGCTCTGATACCATTTCTGTAGCGACCCGACTCAAAACGAGTCAAGCCTCTGTGTTTTCTGTGCCATCCCTGGATCAGTATGCTGGCACACACAGTACATCAATGTATATATCAAAGTGCAATCACATGTAAATAGTGTAAAACTGATATATACCTTAAAATAGCAGCGGTTACAGTCAACGGGAGTGGAGTCCCAATAACACCAACGGCAAGTTGAGTGCGGACCGTAACCCTGAATCGTACTATGACCCGTCGTAGAAGAGTATCTGCAACATAAGACGTTGCAGCCGTGTAGGTCAGTACATTGAATGTACTGGCAAGATCACCATAGTAGAACAAGAATAAAGACTACTGTATATGCAAAGGCTTTATGGCTCTGTGTCTAAGTTTTTGCGTAAAAGCTGATTTTATTTTCCTACAACAAAGGAATATCAGGAATTTCACTATAGAGTTACCTATCATGACATGGTTCCGCCAACCAATGTCTCAATTCCCATAAGTATCATTAAGTTGCCCACAATTAGTTATCAGTCCAGTGTTGAGAGTTCAGAGATAGATCCAAGTCTAGAAGCTCAAATTGTCCGTAACCGGGGACACGGCTAATCGATTAGGTTTAACTCTGCAGAGTGTTGTGTACTTTACCCACAAGATTCTTTCCCTCCTGGTAAGTCCTCGCACTGCCTGGTGTTTGAGAACAGGATGAAAGAAACATGGTCTTTCAGAGTGCTTCCCTGACTGTCCGACAGTGCCCATCCCAATCCTAACGTCGACTACATCTTGTAGCACTGCCCAGCAGAGTCACAACAAAGATCAACCAAGCCAGAGCCCATAATGACTTGTGGCTACACAGGTAAGCTTCCGGGCATGAAGTATTCATCCTTCTCTTTGAGTCTGGGTGAAGCTTTCCGCAAGATGTCATGGCGCTTCTCCATGCATCCCGACCACTCACTGGTTTCTCCAGGGTGCCCAATCAACCATCCTTCACCCAGTAGTGTGTATTGAAAACTTGTCTTCTCGAGTCTTGAGGTCTTGAGGTCTTGAAGATGCGGGACTTGAAGATGTCTTCATGAAGTCGTCGTTTTGACGTGGAGTCCTTCTTCACACCACTCACGAACACTCATACCAGACCCCGTCTACTTTAGCATAGCATTGCACTAACTAGCGTTCCCGGGGCTTTAGTAACCAGTGGTGGGTTCCTACCTCATGCATTCTACTCAACTACAAGAATTTCAATAACACTACGGGAGGGATATGTTGAATGATGTCACTACATGCAATAAAACATAGGTATGAAAAGATGGTCAAAGTGAACTTGCCTGTACTGTTGATGAAGAGAAAGATCGCTCTCAGAAATAACTTGATAGACTATTCGTCACTCTCCGATGAAATCTATAATCAAGCATTGCATTCATAAGCAAACACTTCTAACAAGCAATACTAACAATCAAAAGGTAACACAAGAAACAAAAACAACAAGGTTGATGAAGGAAATACTTAAGACAAAAGTTAAAATCAAGAAAACTACATCAACACAACTAAGGTGATGATGAGGGAAATACTTAAGACAAAATCAACAAAGTTTTCATAAAAGCAACTAAGGTAATTTCCCACTACAAGCAACTATTTTCAACAAAACAAACCTAAAAAAAAGTAAAATATACAAAAGAATTTCAGTAAATATTTTACTAGCAAAAGAATTACTTTTGAAGAACAAGTAAAACTATGAAAACATTATCCTAAACAACAAGAGTGTTTGTCTAATGAACTTAACTACAAGCACAACCATAAACTAAGAGAAAACAAATTATGAAACAACTAAGTTAACAGAAAATAATTAATAAAATATATTTGTTACTAAACAGAATTATATCATCTAAAACTTTGTGAAAACAATTTCTATGAAAAAATAAATTGTTTTATAAGACATTACCTAATGATTAAGGATATAGTTTTCCTATCATAATAGAGCAAAACTAAATTATTTTATTAACAAAACATTACTTAACAGAAAGGAATTACTACAAATTTTATTTGAAAACAGAATCTAATTATATAAAACTTTGTTAAAATTAACTATTACTAACTAGTCTGTTTTATAACAAATTAAACCTATTTGAAGAGGAGTTGTGATTCCTATATTGATAAAGAAACAAACTAAGCAAATTTATATTTTTATTAACATTAAGTAAAACACCTAAAGTTTAACTAACAGAACCTACTAAATCAAATTAAAACAAACTCAGATTTAAACTAACAAAATAAAACTAATTAAACTATATTAACAAACTAAATAGATTCTATTTGGTTTGAAAACACTATTTAAGATTATTATAAAATTCTCAAACTCTACCAAATGATAGCTATGGTCACTAGTGACAAGTAGGAAAAAGAATCATTGAAAAATTCATTTTAGAACTCAAGATATTCAGAAAACAAAATTTAAATCAAATCTGTTCAAATTCAAATTTAAATGTTCAAACATAGCCAAATTTGATATCTATAGAAACTAGATGAAATTTGTGACACAATGCAGAAAGAATCAATTAAAAATACTTAAAAACATAAAAGATATAAGCAAAAGAAATCAGAAATTATTCTGTTTTTGAAATTAAAACAGAAAAAGAAAAAAACAATTCTAACGGACAGGGGGGTGACGTGGCGCTCTCTGGTTGGCTGTGGCCGTGTTTGTGTGGGCGAATACGAGCGGGTGACCGAACCTTAGAAGAAAACGCTTCGGCGTTATAAACTGCTCTAATCCTATGCGTTAATCTAAGATCGGACGGATGAGGATAGAGGGGGAGCTCACAGGGGAGGTTTGCCGGCGATGGGCGTCTCCGGCGACGGCGATGGCGACGGCGTGATGCAGGCGAGGTCTCTGGTGGGTCTCCGACGACGGCGTTGGCACTGGTCGACGCGGCGATGAGTGGCGCGTCCAGTGGTGGCGTCGGACGAGCTTGGGGACGACGGAGATGAGAGGTACAAGCTCGGGGGCGGTTCGGACTCCGGCGAGGTCGACGGTGTGGCGGCTCTGGGGTCTCCGAGGCTCAGGCAGGGGATGGGGAGGTGCGGGCGAGCGAGGGAAGCTCGGTGATGGGCTCGGGAGAGCTCAGGGAGGGCAGGGTGGAGCGGTGGCGCGACAAAGGTGTGGCGGCCGTGGTGGACTCCAGCGAACTATCCCGGCAAGAGAGAGGCACGGGTAGAGGGGCGAAGGGGGGGAAATGGGTCGAGGGGAGGTAGGGCTCCTTATATAGGACCTCGGGGTCGAGGGGAGGGACAGGAAGGAGGAGATCCGCGGCGAGGGGAGGAAACGGCCGGCGAGTCTCCGGCGCGTGCGGGGGAGGGAGAAGATGACCGTTCGGTGAAACGGTCGGTCGGGTGGGGTCCAGCGTCAGTGAGAGGAGGGCGTGCCGTTACGCGCGGTCGGCCGGCTTCTAATAAATACGCGAGTAACTGCCGTGGGCCGGCCCGTTTAATACCGGAAACGGTTACCGTTTTCTATTTATGATTTTACCAGAGCGTTTAAAAAACCTTTATAGCATTCAAATCTTCGCTAAATATAGGAGTATTATATATCAAAATTAACATAATAATAAATGCAATTTAATGAACATTTTTATTCTGGCATTTGAATACATTAAAAAAATCATTTTTTAGAAAATGCCTTAATTGGCTTTATTTAATTTTGCAAATATTCTTCAAATAACTTTTTGGGTTTGATGATTCAAAAACTTCACAAATTACCCCTGGCTTGGAGTGTCATGTTACTCCTTTCAAATTTTTGTCAGGGGTTTGAATACTTTGAAATTTTTGAATAGGGACCAAATATGAAATGGATTTTTAAAATAATCCAGAGGTTTTCAAAAGCTCTTTCAATTCCTTCTTTTAAACTTCCAACTCATATTTCTTAAAATTTGAGGAAGTCATATTATCCTCTCTCATGAAAATCATTGAGTTGCATAAAGTTTTTCAGAATTTGAAATATTTTCAAAATGGAAATTCAAATCATTTTCAAATCCCTTTTCATTTCTTTAGATGGAAGAAGTCATGTCATCTTCACTCTAGGGTTTTGTGATGAAATGAATTTTAATTCCTGGTGATAAAATGCAGATTGAAAGTTTTGGGAAAGTCATTTCATTCCCTCTCAATAAATTTTCAAAAGTTTCAAATTGCACTCACTTCCAATCATTCAAGCAAACAAACAATCATTCTATAATTATTATAACATTCCAAAATATGGGATGTTACAAATCTACCACACTTAAAATGAATCTCGTCCTCGAGATTCGGAGAGGCTAGAAAGAAAAGGTTAGGGTTTGGGGTCTTCTAACAAATCCACTGTCCTGGAAGGTGTGGGGTCTTCCAACAAAACTCCATTGACCTGGAAATGTGGGTCTACCACACTTGAAATGAGAGTTACTGGTCCTTCAACATCTTGACAGTCCTCTGGGTACATCTGTCTGTTCACCTTCTTCACGATAGCTCCTTCGGTGATGCTCTTCCGTTATATCAAAGTCTTGTGTCCTCATAACAACATGTATTTCCTCCGATACTGGGTCTTCTTAACTGGCAGGTCTCGCGTTTATTCTAAGTAACTTATCGATGATCTCATGGTGGTCTACCATTTGTGGTTATCCTGTAGTGAAATGGGTCTTGGCTTCATTCCTCACCGTAAAATTCCTACGTGTGACAGCAACTGTCATGTACTAGGGGTTTCATCATACCATTCTAAGGCTTAAACAAAAGCTTCAAAGAACGTCGTCTCTTTACTATGGGTAAGTCACTCAGATTTACCAATCCGAATAGCAAGAGAATGATAAGAGTAAGTCGTCATGGTGGCCAAGCCATGTCGCACTGAAATCATTACCTTGTATAAGGTTTAGTGAATCTCGTATTCTAGCACTTGGGCTTCCTCACAAGCATTGCAGAAATTTCTCTTGTCAACGAACAAAGTTCAGATAAATCCATTGATTCTGCAAGCTAAGCAAAAACATCTATCGTTTCTTCACAACTCTCAGGTTATCATATGCTCCTAAGAAAACGTTTGCTGATCAGTCGTAGCTTCTTCCAAGTTTCCTCCTTCACAAAGGTGGGGCTTGATCCTTATCAATCTTGAGATCAATGACTTGTGGATTCACTTGAATACTTGAACAACTTCATCTCACCCGTGGGGTGACTATCGATCCATATTCCAGCATTACCTTCAGTTCACTACACCATACCCTTGAGGTAACAAAGCACAGACTTATTCTTGTCTAAATTCCTCTCTACGAAATCCATTTTCCTTTCCATTGGTGTGTTTAACCTTGGGTGTGGTTTTCACCATAATCATTCCATTTCTCAGCATTCCAGCTTCGAAAACTCTTTGTCTCAAAGGTTATTATCCGGATAGTTTGCGGTGATTCCACATTCTCTTCATCCGTATTCACTTATCCAAACTCCTAAATCCAGAAAAGGTACCCGTGGTTACTACCACACTTAAAATGAAATGCACTCATGTATGCATAGACCATATTTTCTCATATCCTCGAAAATGGTCAGAGATCTTGGGTCATAGAGTAACAACTCACATATTTCAACATAAGATAAATCATGACACCATAATTTTCATTGACTCATGAATTTATTACAAACTCTGAGACTTCCGTTACAAGATAATCTCATGAAATCAAAAGTGCTTCATGATACAGGTATTTCCATCTTCAAAACTTAACTATGCCATTCTAACCTTCTCCTCATATTCAATCCTTGGTTACATCCTCAATCACTACTTAAAACTCCTAGAAAGTACTTTATTACAAATGCTGCCATCCACATAGTTTGGTATGGTCTAGCATCAACTCTCGACTTATTCATTCATCTCCCCTTGGAAATATTCTAGTACCACTGAAAATTTGTGAGGTGCATCCTTGAAATTCTCCGTTCTAGCTTCCTTCTTCTGGGGACATTCGTTAGCATAATGTCCTGCTTCCTTGCAATGAAAACAGATGATTCCTGACAAGTCTCGAGGCTTCTTGATGTTGGTGTTTGCTCCTTGGAGTTCTGGTTCCTTTCTTGGGCACTTATCGGCATAGTGTCCTAAATTCTTGCACCTGAAACACATGATCTGACTCAGATCTTTCTTTGCAGAAATTGGGTTGTTCTGAGGATGTCTCCGATTTCTCTTCCCGGGCTTCTTTGTTCTGATCAAACTTTCAATTTCCTGTGGATCAAACTCCACTTCTTTTGTCGGGAAGTTTCCCAGATACTCTTTTCTTTCCTTCGTACAGTCCTGTGAGAAATGTCCTTCTTCTCCACATGAATAGCAGGTATTGGAGTAAAATCTAGTTAGGCCTTGTCCATCAGGGTCTTCAACATCTTCCTTCATCACAAGTTCTCCAAATTCTCCTCTGAAGGCTTCCTTCATGGCTTCCTTCTGTTGTTTGAGGACTTCTTGTACCTTGGGGTACACTTGGCATTGAGCCGGGTAATGCATAGTCCCTTCACACAAGAAACAAGTCACCCTACTAGTTGGGCATTCCTCAGCTCGGTGATTTTCTTCACAATGAGGGCATCCTTTCTTGTGTTCTTCCTGGGTGTGTCCTATTTCTCCACAGATTTTACATGCTTGGGTCTTCTTCATCGGGATAACACAATGATTCTGAATGAGACGGGATCTTAACAGAGTCTTCTTGAGTTCTTCCCAATTCTTTGCTCCATTAAATCCTTGTATGGCATGATGCATTTTCCACCAAGTTGCGGCACTTTGGGTAAAGTGCTGGAAAGCATATTGAACATCATACTTCTGTGCTATCGAGTTGCTCCTGAAGTGATTCTCCATGTTGTGTATCCATACTTCTGCCTCTAACTGGGTCATTGGTCTAGAAAGTACAAGTCCAGCTTCATATGCCATCTATTGGGTTCAAGGTTTTGGGATGAGATATGAGAGAGAAAGGAGGAGATACACACAATACAAACAATGGTTTTGAAAATAGATTTTTTTTTGTGGCTGTCGAAAATTACACACAAATGACAGCTCACAAATCATCGTATCTAACGTAAGTATACAATAGGGGTTTGGTCTTCTAGGGCATAATGTCTTGGAAAATTCTTCATGGTCTTCAATTTCTTCAGGTCTATATAGTCTTCAACTTGTATAGCTTCAACTCTTCTAATGCATGGTGAAATCTTCTTTACTTTGAAAGGACCATCAGTTGTTTCTATATCTTGTCCTTCTTGGAGTGGCTTCAGTTGATCCTTCGTGTGGTCAAAAGGGAAGGGGTATTTTCTAACTCTTGATAAAACTCAGAAGAGAGGAGAAGTAAAAGATATTTTGAAAACAAAATTTTCGAGAAACAATTTCCTAAGGCTTTCCAGTTTCTAGGGTCACGTCCTACAGTCAACATGTGCTCTGATACCATTTCTGTAGCGACCCGACTCAAAACGAGTCAAGCCTCTGTGTTTTCTGTGCCATCCCTGGATCAGTATGCTGGCACACACAGTACATCAATGTATATATCAAAGTGCAATCACATGTAAATAGTGTAAAACTGATATATACCTTAAAATAGCAGCGGATACATTCAACGGGAGTGGAGTCCCAATAACACCAACGGCAAGTTGAGTGTGGACCGTAACCCTGAATCGTACTCTTACCCGTCGTAGAAGAGTATCTGCAACATAAGACGTTGCAGCCGTGTAGGTCAGTACATTGAATGTACTGGCAAGATCACCATAGTAGAACAGAAGAATAAAGACTACTCTATATGCAAAGGCTTTATGGCTCTGTGTCTAAGTTTTTGCGTAAAAGCTGATTTTATTTTCCTACAACAAAGGAATATCAGGAATTTCACTATAGAGTTACCTATCATGACATGGTTCCGCCAACCAATGTCTCAATTCCCATAAGTATCATTAAGTGGCCCACAATTAGTTATCAGTCCAGTGTTGAGAGTTCAGAGATAGATCCAAGTCTAGAAGCTCAAATTGTCCGTAACCGGGGACACGGCTAATCGATTAGGTTTAACTCTGCAGAGTGTTGTGTACTTTACCCACAAGATTCTTTCCCTCCTGGTAAGTCCTCGCACTGCCTGGTGTTTGAGAACAGGATGAAAGAAACATGGTCTTTCAGAGTGCTTCCCTGACTGTCCGACAGTGCCCATCCCAATCCTAACGTCGACTACATCTCGTAGCATTGCCCAGCAGAGTCACAACAAAGATCAACCAAGCCAGAGCCCATAATGACTTGTGGCTAAACAAGTAAGCTTCCGGGCATGAAGTATTCATCCTTCTCTTTGAGTCTGGGTGAAGCTTTCCGCAAGATGTCATGGCGCTTCTCCATGCATCCCGGCCACTCACTGGTTTCTCCAGGGTGCCCAATCAACTATCCTTCACCCAGTAGTGTGTATTGAAAACTTGTCTTCTCGAGTCTTGAAGTCTTGAGGTCTTGAAGATGCAGGACTTGAAGATGTCTTCATGAAGTCGTCGTTTTGACGTGGAGTCCTTCTTCACACCACTCACGAACACTCATACCAGACCCTGTCTACTTTAGCATAGCATTGCACTAACTAGCGTTCCCGGGGCTTTAGTAACCAGTGGTGGGTTCCTACCTCATGCATTCTACTCAACTACAAGAATTTCAATAACACTACGGGAGGGATATGTTGAATGATGTCACTACATGCAATAAAACATAGGTATGAAAAGATGGTCAAAGTGAACTTGCCTGTACTGTTGATGAAGAGAAAGATCGCTCTCAGAAATAACTTGATAAACTATTCGTCACTCTCCGATGAAATCTATAATCAAGCATTGCATTCATAAGCAAACACTTCTAACAAGCAATACTAACAATCAAAAGGTAACACAAGAAACAAAAACAACAAGGTTGATGAAGGAAATACTTAAGACAAAAGTTAAAATCAAGAAAACTACATCAAGACAACTAAGGTGATGATGAGGGAAATACTTAAGAAAAAATAAACAAAGTTTCATAAAAGGAACTAAGGTAATTTCCCACTACAAGCAACTATTTTCAACAAAACAAACCTAAAAAAAAGTAAAATATACAAAAGAATTTTAGTAAATATTTTACTAGCAAAAGAATTACTTTTGAAGAACAAGTAAAACTATGAAAACATTATCCTAAACAACAAGAGTGTTTGTCTAATGAACTTAACTACAAGCACAACCATAAACTAAGAGAAAACAAATTATGAAACAACTAAGTTAACAGAAAATAATTAATAAAATATATTTGTTACTAAACAGAATTATATCATCTAAAACTTTGTGAAAACAATTTCTATGAAAAACTAAATTGTTTTATAAGACATTACCTAATGATTAAGGATATAGTTTTCCTATCATAATAGAGCAAAACTAAATTATTTTATTAACAAAACATTACTTAATAGAAAGGAATTACTACAAATTTTATTTGAAAACAGAATCTAATTATATAAAACATTGTTAAAATTAACTATTACTAACTAGTCTGTTTTATAACAAATTAAACCTATTTGAAGAGGAGTTGTGATTCCTATATTGATAAAGAAACAAACTAAGCAAATTTATATTTTTATTAACATTAAGTAAAACACCTAAAGTTTAACTAACAGAACCTACTAAATCAAATTAAAACAAACTCAGATTTAAACTAACAAAATAAAACTAATTAAACTATATTAACAAACTAAATAGATTCTGTTTGGTTTGAAAACACTATTTAAGATTATTATAAAATTCTCAAACTCTACCAAATGATAGGTATGGTCACTAGTGACAAGTAGGAAAAAGAATCATTGAAAAATTCATTTTAGAACTCAAGATATTCAGAAAACAAAATTTAAATCAAATCTGTTCAAATTCAAATTTAAATGTTCAAACATAGCCAAATTTGATATCTATAGAAACTAGATGAAATTTGTGACACAATGCAGAAAGAATCAATTAAAAATACTTAAAAACATAAAAGATATAAGCAAAAGAAATCAGAAATTATTCTGTTTTTGAAATTAAAACAGAAAAAGAAAAAAACAATTCTAACGGACAGGGGGGTGACGTGGCGCTCTCTGGTTGGCTGTGGCCGTGTTTGTGTGGGCGAATACGAGCGGGTGACCGAACCTTAGAAGAAAACGCTTCGGCGTTATAAACTGCTCTAATCCTATGCGTTAATCTAAGATCGGACGGATGAGGATAGAGGGGGAGCTCACAGGGGAGGTTTGCCGGCGATGGGCGTCTCCGGCGACGGCGATGGCGACGGCGTGATGCAGGCGAGGTCTCTGGTGGGTCTCCGACGACGGCGTTGGCACTGGTCGACGCGGCGATGAGTGGCGCGTCCAGTGGTGGCGTCGGACGAGCTTGGGGACGACGGAGATGAGAGGTACAAGCTCGGGGGCGGTTCGGACTCCGGCGAGGTCGACGGTGTGGCGGCTCTAGGGTCTCCGAGGCTCAGGCAGGGGATGGGGAGGTGCGGGCGAGCGAGGGAAGCTCGGTGATGGGCTCAGGAGAGCTCAGGGAGGGCAGGGTGGAGCGGTGGCGCGGCAAAGGTGTGGCGGCCGTGGTGGACTCCGGCGAGCTATCCCGGCAAGAGAGAGGCACGGGCAGAGGGGCGAAGGGGGGGAAATGGGTCGAGGGGAGGCAGGTCTCCTTATATAGGACCTCGGGGTCGAGGGGAGGGACAGGAAGGAGGAGATCCGCGGCGAGGGGAGGAAACGGCCGGCGAGTCTCCGGCGCGTGCGGGGGAGGGAGAAGATGACCGTTCGGTGAAACGGTCGGTCGGGTGGGGTCCAGCGTCAGTGAGAGGAGGGCGTGTCCGTTACGCGCGGTCGGCCGGCTTCTAATAAATACGCGAGTAACTGCCGTGGGCCGGCCCGTTTAATACTGGAAACGGTTACCGTTTTCTATTTATGATTTTACCAGAGTGTTTCAAAAACATTTAAATCATTCAAATCGTCTCTAAATATAGGAGCATTATATATCAAAATTAACAGAATAATAAATGCAATTTAATGAACATTTTTATTCTGGCATTTGAATACATTAAAATTTTTTTTTCAGAAAATGCCTTAATTGGCTTTATTTAATTTTGCAAATATTCTTCAAATAACTTTTTGGGTTTGATGATTCAAAAACTTCAAAAATTACCCCGTGGCTTGGAGTGTCATGTTACTCCTTTCAAATTTTTGTCAGGGGTTTGAATACTTTGAAAATTTTGAATAGGGACCAAATATGAAATGGATTTTTAAAATAATCCAGAGGGTTTCAAAAGCTTTTTCAATTCCTTCTTTTAAACTTCCAACTCATATTTCTTAAAATTTGAGGAAGTCATATTATCCTCTCTCATGAAAATCATTGAGTTGCATAAAGTTTTTCTGAATTTGAAATATTTTCAAAATGGAAATTCAAATCATTTTCAAATCCCTTTTCATTTCTTTAGATGGAAGAAGTCATGTCATCTTCACTCTAGGGTTTTGTGATGAAATGAATTTGAATTCCTGGTGATAAAATGCAGATTGAAAGTTTTGGGAAATTTATTTCATTCCCTCTCAATAAATTTTCAAAAGTTTCAAATTGCACTCACTTCCAATCATTCAAGCAAACAAACAATCATTCTATAATTATTATAACATTCCAAAATTTGGGATGTTACACCTCTCCATCTAGTCCCTCCAATCAATCACTTCAATGAAAACCACTAAGGCATCCAGCCCTAGCGCTACTCCTCATCCGGTGGTCCTCCCCTAGCTTTGTACTTCTTGATGTTGTCCTAATTTTTGGAGTTCCGTCCATAGAACATTGGCCTTAGATGTCCTGAACACAAACATACACCATGGATTGGATGGCCATAGAATTTCAAACCGACTTCTCTCATCGCATGCACGCATTGCATCTCTAGACGCAGACGTCAAAGTGGATGGAGTTGATCAACCGAACGTGCAACGGTAGGACTGCATGTGGTGCTCCGTGATCCCGGCCTCGAACACAAACGTAGGGAGGGACGTGAGGCGAGACAGCACTACAGCGTCACGGGCGCACGTTCGAGGGACAAGGAGCTGATACGTCTCCATCGTATCTAACTTTCCAAACTCTTTTGCCCTTGTTTTGGACTCTAATTTGCATGATTTGAATAGAACTAACCAGGACTGACGGTGTTTTCAGCAGAATTGCCTTGGTGTTATTTTTGTTCAGAAATAAAAGTTCTCGGATTGAACAAAAATTTACGAAGAATATTTTTGGAATTAATAAAAATACTGGCGAAAGAATCAACCAGAGGGGGTCCAGCCATTGGCTACAAGCTAGGGGGTGCCCCCCTAGGGCACGCCCAGGTGGATTGTGGCCCCCCTACAACTCCTCCGACCTCAACTCGAACTCCATATAACCCTATTCGGGGAGGAAAAAATCATAGAGAAGAGTTCATCACGTTTCATGATACGGAGCCATCGCCACCTCCTGTTCCTCCTCGGGAGGGCAGATCTGGAGTCTGTTTTGGGCTCCGGAGAGGGGAAATCGATGTCATCATCATCACCATCGTTTGTGAGTAATTCCATCGTAGGCTTGCTGGACGGTGATGGGTTGGATGAGATTTACCATGTAATCGAGTTAGTTTTGTTAGGGTTTGATCCCTCGCATCCACTATGTTCTGAGATTGATGAAGCTATGACTTTGTTATGCTTAATGCTCATCACTAGGGCCCAAGTGCCATGATTCCAGATCTAAAGCTATTATGTTTTCATGAATATATATACATATATATGTGTGTGTTCTTGATCCTGTCTTTCAAGTTGTAGGCACCTATTACAAGTTATGATCCGCATCCCCAGGGTGACAATAACTGGATTCTTTCTGATGATTACTGTAGTTTGAGGAGTTCATGTATTCACTAAGTGCTAATGTTTTGGTCCGGTTCCCTATTAAAAGAAGGACTTAATATCCCTTAATTTCCATTAGGACCCCAGTTCCATGGGAGGGTAGGACAAAATATGTCATGCTCGTTCTTTTTCATAAGCACGTATGACTATATATGGAATACATGGCTATATTACATTGATCAATTGGATCTAGTTCTGTGCCACCCTATGTTATAACCGTTGCATGATGAATGCCATCTGACATAATTATCCATCACTAATCCACTTCCTACGAGCTTTTCACATATTGATCCTTCCAAAGTTATTTTTCTGTTGCTATTGTTACGAACACTACTAAACTTCTACTGCGACTTTTGCCATCATTACCATTACTTCCATACTACTTTGCTACTAAATACCTTGCTGCAGATATTAAGTCTTTCAGGTGTGGTTGAATTGATAACACACCTCTAATACTCTAGAATATTCTTTGGCTCCCCTTGTTTCGAATCAATAAATTTGGGTTGAATACTCTACCCTCGAAAACTGTTGTGATCCCCTATACTTGTGGGTTATCAAGACCTTTTTCTGGCGCCGTTGCCGGGAAACATAGCTCTATTCTCTGAGTCACTTGGGATTTATATCTATTGATCACTATGAAGAATCTGAAAGACCCAAAAACCAAGATCTTCCCCTCTACTACGAGGGAAGGTAAGGAACTGCCATCTAGCTCTGCACTTGATTCACCTTCTGTTATGAGTAAATTTGTGACACCACCACCTGCTATTGATTCTGATATGTCTCACATAATTGATGATGCCACTTCAACTATGCATGATGCTTATGATGATACTTTGCTTCATAATATTGTGCCACTGGGTGTATTTCTTGATGAACAAATTGCTAGAGTCAATGCTGAAACTGATGATATTTCTGAAACTGATGAAATTATTGAAAGTGAACGCTATGAGACACCTGTCAGACCAAGCTCTCCTTGATATGAATTTCCTAATATACCTAAGGGTTATTTTATGGAGGGAGAGGTAGCCGGGGACATTCTTGCTGGGAAGGATAGAGATGATCTTAAGAAATTGCTATGCAAGTGGAAGGAAAAATCTTTGAATGCTAGAATGCAATATGATCCTAAGTTTGCTACTTCACCTATCTTGGTTACTGATAAGGATTATGAATTCTCTATCGATCCTGAGTTAATTACTTTGGTTGAATATGATCCTTTCCATGGTTATGAATCTGAAACTGTTGTGGCACAACTTACTAAATTGAATGATATAGCCACCCTATTTACTCATGAGTAAAAATTCGTTATTACTATATTCTTAAGTTGTTTCCTTTCTACTTAAAGGATGATGCTAAGATATGGTTTAATTCTCATGCTCTTGGTTGTGTGCGTAGTCCCTAGGATTTGATATATTACTTCTCTAAAAAATATTTTCCTGCCCATAAGAAACAAGTTGTCTTGTAGGAATTTTTAAGTTTGTGCAAATTAAAGAAGGGAGTATCCCACAAGCTTGGGGGAGGCTTCTACAATTACTTAATGCGTTTTGTGATCATCATTTCAAGAAAAAAGAAATACTTGATATCTTTTATAATGGACTAAGAGATGCTTCTAGGGACCACCTAAATAGTTGTGCTGGTTGTGTTTTCAGGGAACGAACTGTTGAACAAGCTTAACTACTATTGAATAATATATTGAGCAATGATAATTATTGGACTATTCTCGAAACACCTCCAAAGCCCACTCCGAAGAAAAGAGGAATTCTATTTCTCAGTCCTGAAGATATGTAAGAGGCAAAGAAATCTATGAAAGAAAAAAGGTATTAAAGCGGAAGATGTTAAGAATTTACCACCTATTGAAGAAATACATGGTCTTGATAACCCGACACAGTTAGTAGACAATTGAAACAAAATGCTTACATGCTTGATCACTTACATGATTATATGAGTAGAACTATTAATGATCTTAAGCTTATTAGTAAACATGCTTTCATGGTAACTACTCAAGTAGAACAAGTACTTAAGGCACAAAATGATCTACATAATGAGATGAATTGTAAGAGCAATGATCATTTTGTTAGAGTTGTGACTAGAGGTGGTAAAATGACTCAGGAACCTTTGTATCCTGAGGGCCATCATAAGAGAATTGAGAAAGATTCTCATAGAATTAATACCGATGCACTAGTCGTCTTAGTAATAAAAGGAAAAAGAATGATGATAGGACTTTGCATGCTGCTAGTGAACCTGTTGTAGATACACCTGAAAACCCAAATAATATTTCTATTTCTGATGCTGAGAAACAATCTGGTAATGAACATGACCCTAGTGATAATATTAATGATGATGTTCATGTTGATGCTCAACCTAGTAATGATAATGTTGTGGAGATTGAACCTGTTGTTGATCGTGATAACCCACAACCTAAGAATAAAAGATATGACAAAAGAGACTATGTTGATAGGAAGAATGGTAAACAAAGAGAACCATGGGATCAGAAACCCATGCCCTTTCCTCCTAAACCATCCAAGAAAAAGGATGATGAGGACTTTGAGCGTTTTGTTGAAATGCTCAGACCAGTATTTTCGCGTATGTGCTTGACTGATATTCAGAAAATGTCTCCTTATGCTAAGTATATGAAAGATATTGTGAAAAAATAAAATAAAGATACCAGAAGCTGATATTTTCACAATGCTTGCTAATTATATCTTTAAGGGTGGAATACATAAGAAACTAGGAGATTCTAGAGTACCTACTATACCATGCTCTATTAAAAGAAATTATGTTAAAACTGCTTTATGTCACCTTGGAGCTGGTGTTAGTGTTGTGCCTTTCTCTTTGTATCATAGACTTGATTTGAATGAGTTGGCACCTACTGAAATATCTCTGCAAATGGCTGATAAGTCAACTGCTTTACCCATCGGTATTTGTGAGGATGTGCCTGTCGTAGTTGCACATGTTACTATCCTATCGGACTTTGTTATTCTTGATATTCCTGAGGACGACAATATGTTGATCATCCTTGGTAGACCTTTTTGGAATAATGCAGGGGTTGTTATTGATTGCAATAAGGGAAATGTCACTTTTCATGTTAATGGTAATGAGCATACGGTATACTTCCCGAAGAAACAACCTCAAGTTCATAGTATCAACTCCATTCGAAAAATTTCAATGATTATTATTGGAGATTTTGAATTCCCTCTCCCCACTGCCAAAAAGAAATATGATATACTTATTGTCGGGGACATGCATATACCCGTTGAGGTAACCTAGTGTTATTCAAAAATTCTCCGGTTCCGTGTCATTCGAAGAAAGTTAGTCAATAAGACTTGATCAACCTTACTGATGAATTCTTTTTGATGAGCATGAGATGGATGAATTTAGGAGGCACAACCTTCTGTACCTGATAACCCACAAGTATAGGGGATCAATTGTAGCCTTTCTCGATAAGTAAGAGTGTCGAACCCAACAAGGATCTAAAGGTAGAACAAATATTCACTCAAGTTCTACCGACCACCGATACAACTCTACGCATGCTTAATGTTCGCTTTACCTCGAACAAGTATGAAACTAGAAGTACTTTGTAGGTGTAACGGGATAGGTTTGTGATGTATACGATGCAACCTTCTACTTGTACACTCGTGTTGGGCCTCCAAGCGTAGAGTATTGTAGGACAGTAAAATTCCCTCAAGTGGATGACCTAAGGTTTATCAATCCGTGGGAGGCATAGGATGAAGATGGTCTCTCTAAAACAACCCTACAACCAAATAACTGTTGGGGAATGTTGCATGGGAAACAAAAAATTTACTACGCACACTCTAAGTGGGGGAGAGTGGATCTACGAGGGGGAGAGTGGATTTACATACCCTTGTAGATCGCTAAGCGGGAAGCGTTAAGAAACACGGTGGATGTAGTCGAACATCTTCGCAATCCAAATCGCCGAGCGTCCCGCGATCCCATCACGATCCATCTCGCGATCCAATCACAATCCGTCCCGCGATCCCATCACGATCCGTCCCGTGATCCAATCACGAATCGTCTCGCAATCTGGATCATAGTCCTTCCGATCTTGCGCCGAACGGACGACACCTCCGCGTTGAGCACACGTACAGCTCGATGACAATCTCCACCTTCTTGATACAGCAAGAGGGGGATAATAGGTAGATGAGTTCTCCTGCAACGCGACGGCGCGACGGCGGTGGTGGTGGAGCTGATCCGGCAGGGCTTCGCCAAGCACTACAGAATCAATCTACAGGAGAAACAGATCTAGAGGAGAAGAAGAGGGCAGCACGTGGCAATTAGGGTTAGCTCTTCCATCTAAATCCTCTAGTATATATAGTAGGGAGGGAGGGTGGGAGGCAGCCTCAAACCCTAAACATTTGGTTGAAATTGGAGGCGGGGGAGTCCTACTCCAATTCTATTAGGAGTAGGATTCCTCCTTTCCACTTGGAAACTCTTTCCACCTCTCCACCTTTTTAGTTTTTCCCACCCCTAGCCACATGGGCCTTAGTGGGGGCTTAGTCCATCCCACCAGGGGCTGGTTTGACTCCTCTCACAGCCCATGAGGTCCTTTGGGTCGAGACACCCCTCCCGATGGTCCACCGGCACCCTCTCGGCACTCTCTGTACACTATCAATGAGCCCGAAACTTTTTCGGTGACCAAAATAGGACTTCCTATATATCAATCTTTACCTTCGGACCATTCCGGAGCTCCTTGTGACATCCGGGATCTCATCTAGGAATCCGAACAACCTTTGGTCACCACTATTCATTACTCTATACTATCGAAGCGTCACTGAATCTTAAGTGTGCAGACCCTACGGGTTCGAGAAGTATGTAAACATGACAGAGACACCTCTACAGTCAATAACCAATAGCGGGACCTGGATGCCCATATTGGTTCCTACATATTCTATGAAGATCTTTATCAGTTGAACCTCTATGCCAAGGATTCAGTTAATCCCGTATGTTGTTCCCTTTGTTCATCGATATGTTACTTGCCCGAGATTCGATCGTCGGTATCTCTATACCTAGTTCAATCTCGTTACCGGAAAGTCTCTTTACTCATTCCGTAATACAACATCCCGTGGCTAACACTTAGTCACATTGCTTGCAAGGCTTATTGTGATGTTGTATTACTGAGTGGGCCCTGAGATACCTCTCCATCAGATGAAGTAACAAATCCCAGTCTTGATCCATGCCAACCCAACAGACACCCTCGGAGATACCTGTAGAGCACCTTTATAGTCACCCAGCTACATTGCGACGTTTGATACACACAAGGTACTCCTCCGGTGTCAATGAGTTGCATGATCTCATGGTCATAGGAACATATACATGACTTGCGGAAAACAGTAGCAATAAACTGAGACGATCATATGCTACGTTTGTAGTTTGGGTCTTGTCCATCACATCATTCTTCTAATGATGTGATCCCATTATCAAATGACTTTTCATGTCCATGACTGGGAAACCATAGCCATCTTTGATCAATGAGCTAGTCTATTAGAGGCATACTAGGGACATGGTGTTGTCTATGTATCCACACATGTATCTGAGTTTCCGATCAATACAATTATAGCATGGGTAATAAATGATTATCATGAACAAGGAAATATGATAATAACCAATTTACTATTGCATCTAGTGCATATTTCCAACAGTCTCCCACTTGCACTAGAGTCAATAATCTAGTTCACATCACCATGTGATTCACATTGTTATGAATCAAACACTAGTGAGTTCTGGGGCTCGATCATGCTTTGCATGTGAGAGAGGTCTTTTAGTCAACGGGTCTGCGATATTCAGATCTTTGTGTACTTTGCAAATCTCTATGTCATACTGTAGACACTGCTACCACACTCCACTTGGTGCTATTCGAAATGGCTACTCCACTATATGTATCCGGATTGCTACTAAGAGTCATTCGGATTGGTGTTACATCTTGCATCGACGTAACTCTTTACGACGGACTCTTTATCACCTCCATAATCGAGAAACATTTCCTTAGTATTTTAGTTACTAAGGATAATCTTGACCGCTGTCCAGTGATCCTCTCCTGGATCACCCTTGTACTCCTTGATGGACTAATGGCGAGGCACACACAGGTGCGGTACACAGCATGGCATACTATATAGAGCCTATGGCTAAAGCATAGGTGACGACCTTTGTCCTTTCTCTTTCTTCTACCGTGGTCGAGCTTTGAGTCTTACTCAACTTCACACCTTACAAATCAGGCAAGAACTCTTTGTCTAACTGTTCCATTTTGTACTCTTTCAAAATCTTGTCAAGGTATGTACTCATTGAAATTCTCATGAAGCATCTTGATCTATCTCTATAGATCTTGATGCTCAACAATTAGTTAGCTTTATCCAGGTATTCCTTTGAAAAACTCCTTTCAAACAACTGTTTATGCTTTCCAGAAATTCTACATCATTTTCGATCAATAATATGTCAACCACATATGTTTATCAAAAATTCTATAGTGCTCCCACTCACTTTATTGTAAATACAAGTTTCTCATAAACTTTGTATAGACTCAAAAAACTTTGATCACCTCATCAAAGCATAGATTCCAGCTCCAAGATGCTTGCTCCAGTCCATGGAAGGATCACTGGAGCTTGCACACATTTGAGCATCCTTAGAATTGACAAAACCATCTGGTTGTATCTCATACAACCTTTCCTCAAGGAAGGAAACGATGTTTTGACATCCATCTGGTAGATTTCATAATTGAGAAACGCAGTAACTGCTAACATAATTCCAATAGACTTTTAGCATCGCTACGGGTGAGAAGGTCTCATCGTAGTCTTCTCCTTGAACTTGGCGGAAACTTTTTTGCGACAAGTCGAGCTTTACAAATAGTGACAT
This sequence comes from Hordeum marinum, assembly GCA_022496015.1. Taxonomy (NCBI): domain Eukaryota; kingdom Viridiplantae; phylum Streptophyta; class Magnoliopsida; order Poales; family Poaceae; genus Hordeum; species Hordeum marinum. The sequence continues at coordinate 32,685,843 of CM039676.1, forward strand.
TCACCATCAGCGTCTGTCTTCATCTTCAAGGTCCATTTCTACTCAACGACCTATCATTAACCGGGCAAGTCTACCAAAGTCCATACTTGGTTTTGATACATTGATCCTTTCTTGGATTTCATGGCTCCTAGCCATTTGACGGAACCCGGGCCCGTCATCACTTCTCCATAGCTCGTAGGCTCATCGTTGTCCAACAGCATGACCTCTAAGACATGGTTGCCGTACCAGTCAGGAGAAGTATGCGTCCTTCTAGACCTACGAGGTTCGATAGTAACTTGATCCGAAGCTTCATGATCATCATCATTAACTTCCTCTTCAACTAACGCAGGCTCCACAAAAACAACTTTCTGCGCTGTGCTACTCTCTGGTTGAAACAAAGGTTCAACAACCTCATCAAGTTCTATCTTCCTCCCACTCAATTCTTTCGAGAGAAACTCTTTCTCGAGAAAGGACCCGTTTATAGCAACAAACACTTTGCATTTGAATCTGAGATAGAAGGTATACCCAACTGTTCTTAGAGTATTCCATGAAGATGCATTTGTCCGCTTTGGGTTCGAGCTCATTAGGTGAAAACCTTTTTCAGATAAGCGTCGCAGCCCCAAACATTAAGAAATCACAGCTTAGGTTTCTATCAAACCATAATCCATATGGTGTCATCTCAACGGATTTAGATGGTGCCCTATTTAAAGTGAATGTAGTTGTCTCTAATGCATAACCCCAAAACGATAGTGGCAAAACGATAAGAGACATCATAATACTCACCATATCTAATATAGCATGACTATGACGTTCGGACCCACCATCACACTATGGTGTTCCAGGTGGCGTGAGTTGTGAAACAACTTTCACATTGTCTTAAGTACTATACCAAACTCGTAACTATGATATTCACCTCAACAATCATATCGTAGACATTTTATCTTCTCGCCATGATGATCTCAAACTTGACTCTGATTCTGCTTGAACTTTTCAAATGTTTCAGAATTGTGTTTCATTAAATAAATATACACTATATCTACTAAAATCATTAGTGAGGGTAAGAAATAACGATATCCACCGCACGCTACAACACTCATTGGACCATATACATAAATATGTATCATTTCCAATAAGTTACTAGCCCACTCCATCATACCGAAAATGGGGTCTATAGCCATCTTGCCCAAGAGGCATGGTTTGCATGTCTCAACCGATTCAAAACCGAATGAGTCCAAAGATCCATCAACATGGAGTTTCATCATGCGATTTATACCAATATGAAATTTAGCGGCAGTGCCACAAGTATGTGGTACTATCGTTATCAACTTTGTATCTTTTGGCATCAATATTATAAACATGTGTATTACTATGATCAAGATTCAACAAACCATTCTCACTGGGTGCAGCACCATTGAAGGTATTATTCATGTAAACAGAATAACCATTATTCTCTAACTTAAATGAATAACTGTGTAAACACGATCCAATCATGTTCATGCTTAACACAAACACCAAATAATATTTATATAGGTTTGTCACTAATCCTGAAGGTAGAGAGAGCATGCGATGTTGATCACATCAACCTTGGAAACATTTCCAACATACATTGTCACCTCACACTTAGCTAGTCTCCATTTATTCCGTAGCTTTTATTTCGAGTTACTAACATTTAGCAACCGAACCGGTATCCTATACACAGGTGCTACTAGAAGTACTAGCCAGGTACACATCAATAGCATGTATATCAAAATATGCTTCTGTCGACGTTGCCATCCTTCTTATCTACCAAGTATCTAGGGTTGTTCCACTTCAGCGACCGCTCTCCTCATAAGAGAAGCACTTAGTCTTGGGTTTGGGTTCAACTTTGGGTTGCTTCACTGGAGCAGCAACTGATTTGCCATCCATGAAGGTACCCTCCTTGCCCTTGCCCTTCTCAAAACTAGTGGTTTTACTAACCATCAATAGTTGATGCTCCTTCTTGATTTCTACCTTCGCGGCGTCAAATATCGCGAACAGCTGAGGGATCATTATTTCCATCCCTGGCATTTTATAGTGCATCACGAAGCTCTAGTAGCTTAGTGACAGTGACTTGGAAAATTATATCAATCACTTTCTTATCTGGAAGATCAACTCCCACACGATTCAAGCGATTGTAGCACCCAGACAATCTGAGCACATGCTCAATGATTGAGCTATTCTCCTTCATCTTGTAGGCAAAGAATCTTGTTGGAGATCTCATATCTCACAACACGGGCACGAGCCCGAGATCCCAATTTCATCTCTTAGAACATCTCATATGTTCCATGACGTTCAAAATTTTTTTGGAGCCTCAATTCTAAGCCATAAAGCATGACGCGCTAAACTATCAAGTAGTCATCGAAACATGCCTATCTGATGTTCACAACATCTACAAATGACATCATAGGGGGGTGGCGCACCGAGCGATGCATTAAGGACATATGCCTTCTATGCAGCAATGAGGACAATCCTCAGATCACGGGCCCAGTGCACAATATTGCTACCATCATATTTCAACTCTATTTCTCTAGGAACATATAAAAATTCAAGGGAGCTACAGCGTGAGCTAGTAATCTACAACTTAATTTGCAAAGACACTATTAACTATGTTCATGATAGTGAGTTCAATTAATCATATTACTTAAGGACTCCCACTCAAATTGACATCCCTCCGGTCATTCGAGTGGTACATGATCCAAATTCACCTACTCAAGTCCGATCATCACGTGAGTTGAGGTGGTTTCAATGGTGAACATCATCATGTTGATCATATCTACTATATGACTCATGTTCGACCTTTCGGTCTCTTGTGTTCCGAGGCCATGTCTGTACATGCTAGGCTCGTCAAGTTTAACCCGAGTGTTCTGCATGTGCAACACTGGCTTGCACCCGTTGTATGTGAACGTAGAGTCTATCACACCCGACCATCACGTGGTGTCTCAACACGACGAACTTTCGCAAGAGTGCACACTCGGGACGAACACAATTGATCTTGAAATTTTAGTGAGGGATCACCTTATAATGCTACCGTCGTCCTAAGCATAACAAGGTGCATAAAAGGATTAACATCATATGCAAATAACAAGTGACATGATATGGCCATGAACTTGTGCTTTTGAGCTCCATCCTTAAAGCACCGGCATGATCTTCATCGTCACCGGCATGACACCATGATCTCCATCATCTTGATATCCATCAACGTGTCGCCTTCAGGGTTGTCGCACACACCATGCTTCTACTACTATTGCTACCACTCAGCGATAAAGTAAAGCATTACATAACGCTTAATGATTGACACGCGGGTCATACAATAATTAAAGACATATGGCTCCTGCCAGTTGCTGTACTCATCGACATGCAAGTCGTGATATTCTATAAAACACATGATCATCTCATACATCACATATATCTCATCATGTGATTGGCCATATCACATCACAACATACCTTGCAAAAACAAGTTAGACGTCCTCTAATTGTTCTTGCATGTTTTACGTGGCTGCTACGGGTATCTAGAAAGAACAATTCTCACCTACGCAAAACCACAAGGTGATACATAAATTGCTTTTCAACCTTCTCAAGGACCGCCTTTGTCGAATTCGATCCAACTAAAGTAGAAGAAACAAACACCTGCCAACCATCTTTGTGTAACGAAGTTACTCGTCAATCAATGAAACCGGTCTCTCGTAAGCGTACGAGTAAGGTTGGTCCGGGCCACTTCATCCCACGATACCACTGAAACAAAACACGACCAGGGGAGGAAGCAATCTAAGCATCAACGACCACAAACTCTTTGTGTTCTGCTCGAGATCTCATCTACACATAGACCTAGCTAATGATGCAACTGTGGGGGAACGTTGCATGGGAAACAAATTTTTTCCTATGCACACCCAAGATCTATCCATATTGATGAGCATCTACGCGGGGGAGAGTGGATCTACATACCCTTGTAGATCGCTAAGCGGGAAGCGTTAAGAAACGTGGTTGATGTAGTCGAACGTCTTCGCGATCCAAATCGCCGAGCTTCCCGCGATCCCATCACGATCCATCTCATGATCCAATCACGATCCGTCCCGGGATCCCATCACGATCCGTCCCGCGATCCAATCACGAATCGTCTCGCGATCTTGATCACGGTCCTTCCGATCTAGCGCCGAACGGACGACACCTCCGCGTTTAGCACACGTACAGCTCAATGACGATCTCCGCCTTCTTGATCCAGCAAGAGGGGGCGAAGAGGTATGTTGTTACATTTGTTCATCACTATGTTACTTGCCCGAGATTCGATCGTCGGTATATCTATACCTAATTGAATCTCGTTACCGGCAAGTCTCTTTACTCGTTCTGTAATACAAGATCTCGTGGCTAACACTTAGTCACATTGTTTGCAAGGCTTATTGTGATGTTGCATTACCGAGTGGGCCCTGAAAGACCTCTTCATGACACGGAGTAACAAATCCCAGTCTTGATCCATGCCAACCCAACAGACACCCTCGGAGATACCTGTAGAGAACCTTTATAGTCACCCAGTTACGTTGCAACGTTTGATACACACAAGGTACTCCCCCGATGTCAGTGAGTTGCATGATCTCATGGTCATAGGAACAAATACTTGACATGCGGAAAACAGTAGCAATAAACTGACATGATGGTATGCTATGTTTGTAGTTTGGGTCTTGTCCATCACATCATTCTCTTAATGATGTGATCCTGTTATCAAATGACTTCTCATGTCCATGACTAGGAAACCATAGCCATCTTTGATCAATGAGCTAGTCTATTAGAGCCATACTAGGGACATGGTGTTGTCTATGTATCCACACATGTATCTGAGTTTCCGATCAATACAATTATAGCATGGATAATAAACGATTATCATGAACAAGGAAATATGATAATAACCAATTTATTATTGCCTCTAGGGCATATTTCCAACAATATGAATCTCTTGTGTCCCCAACACACCCAATACAATGGTAAATTGTATAGGTGCACCAGTTCGGCGAAGAGATGGTGATACAAATGCAATATGGATGGTAGATATATGTTTTTCTAATTTGAAAATATAAAAACAACAAGGTAAAAATAGTAAACAATGAGCAAAACATTGTATAAATGCTTGGAAACAAGGCCTAGGGTCCATACTTTCACTAGTGTAATTTCTCTCAACAATATTTGCATAGTTGAATCATATGTAAATACCTCTCATGCGACAAAGACTTCTATCCAAAGTCACAAATAGCAGAGAACTAACTAAGAAATTATTGTAGGGTATGAAACCACCTCAAAGTTATCTTTTTTGATCAATCTTCTGAGCTATCCCCGTAAGTGTCCCAAACAGCCCTAGAGTTTGTACTAAAATAACACCTTAAGATAAACATCAGCCAAAACCCTAATGTCACCTAGATACTCCATTGTCACCGCAAGTACCTATGGGCTTGATTATAAGATATGCATCACATAATTTCAGATTCATCATGTTCAATCCAACACATAGAACTTCAAAGATTGCCCCAAAGTTTCTTCCGGGAAGTCAAGACAAAAATGTGTGCCAACCCTTATGCATAGATTCCTAAGGTCACGGAACCCGCAAGTTGATCACCAAAACATACATCAAGTGGATCAATAGAACATCCCATTGTCACCACATATATCCCATCGCAAGACATACATCAAGTGGATCAATAGAACATCCCATTGTCACCACAGATATCCCATCGCAAGACATACATCAAGTGTTCTCAAATACTTAAAGACTAAATCCAATAAGAAAAATTCAAAGGAAAAACTCAATTCATCACAACAAGATAGAGAGGGGAACACTCCATATGATTCATCTATATCAATAAATCTCATGGTACATCAAGATCGTACCATCTCAATAACATGAGAGAGAGAGATCTAACACATAGCTACTGGCACATACCACTAGTGCAGAAACAACCTATTGTCGCGGTTGGTAAGGGCCTTTAGTGTCGTTCTTGAATTGGCACTAAAGGGTGGGGACTAAAGCCTACCCCACTTTAGTCCTGGTTCAACACGGCCCGACACCAAAGGCCCTCCACGTGGCATCCGCCGGCGCTGTGGGCTGGGGGACCTTTAGTCCCCGTTCGTAACACCAACCGGGACTAAAAGTATTTAGTTTTTTTAATTTTGTTCTTTTTTTCCTTTTAATTCTTTAGGGGTTTATGAATTAATTATGGTTTAATTTCCTTTTAATTTTGTGTTCTCCATTTAATTAATTTTCATTTCAAACATATATTACGCTACTACATGTTGTAGACACATTGTGCATGCACATATATATAAATATAAATAAATTTCTCGTAAAACCGATCAGACATATATATATATGTATATATCTCATCGAATTGCTCGTACGACGACGATTCTTATACATATATATATATACAATTTATCCTATACTTTGATGATCATTACATATATATAATGCATTACTTGTTCTTGATCTTGTAATGGTATTCTCCTTTGGGATCTATGACCTGGTCAACCAGAAACCTAACTAATTTCTCTTGAATTGCTCGTACTCGAGCCTTTGGTATGAGTTGGACCCGCATCTCCGTCAGCTACAAGATGGAGATCAAGATGAATATATTAGTTCTGTGTATATACATTAGCTAGATAATGATAAAAAAGTTATGGATAATGTTCTAGCGAACGTACCCAAAGATTTCTTTCATCTCTGCTCCTTTCAGACGTTATCATGCAAATGTTCTCACAAACGTAGTATGGGCATAAACTAGTCCCCTGCTCCTGCCTCATGCACTTTACGAGAATAAAATTCAATCAGGTAATAATAAATCAAGGATGATAATGGTATTGAAACTAGAATTAAAGAGATGCACGGACCTATCTAGCTAGCTAGTAGTACTTAATTACCTTGGGTCGCACCCATTTCAGTTGTTGTGCCCAGTCGCCTAGGACCTGTTTGATGAACTTGGCCCAAGCGCTGCCCGCTGTCAAAAAAATGAATAAGGCAGACATAGTGCGGTAATGATTTAAATTACCTATCAAGCAACCCCCTCACGATTGCATATTCGGATGGATCCTTAAATAGCGAGTCGAGTACTTCAACTTTTTCCTTGTCAACTTCAATGATTAACAAGATCCAGTGGTAACTGCATAACTCATCAACAACACTTATTAACATCTAGTAAGCAAAAAATAGAATTTGTAGTACAAGATATATATAGTAACACTCACCCGAAGTTGTAAGGAAGTAGTATTTCTGGTTGGATGTTTAGATGCTTCAAAAAATCTAGCATGGCTTTCTCTATGTATTTTCTTGAATATGCAGTTTCCCATATCTTTTGATTAATCGTATTTGGGCCAATGAACCCAGTACCATAGCATCCAAGTTGTTTCATTTCATACATCTTCATTCTGCATAATACTGTTGGGGAACGTTGCATGGGAAACAAAATTTTCCTACGCACACGCAAGATCTATCCATGGTGATGAGTATCTATGAGAGGTAGAGTGGATCTACGTACCCTTGTAGATCGCTAAGCGGGAAGCGTTAAGAAACACAGTTGATGTAGTCGAACGTCCTCGCGATCCAAATCGCCGAGCGTCTCACAATCCAATCACGAACCATCCCGATCTAGCACCGAACGGACGACACCTCCGCGTTCAGCACACATACGGCTTGATGACGATCTCTGCCTTCTTGATCCAGCAAGATGGAGTGGAGAGGTGGACGAGTTCTCCGGCAGCGTGACGGTGTTGCAGGCATGGTGGTGGAGATATTCCGGCAGGGCTTCACCTAAGCACTGCAGAAAACCGATCTAGAAGAGAAACTATGCACTAGAGGAGAGGGTAGCACGTGGCTGAAAATCTAGTGCAAAAAACCCTTAAAACCTCTAGTATATATAGGAGGAGGCTTGGCCCTCAAGGGCCAGCCCCTAGGCTTCAGCCGAAGTATGAGGGAGGAGTCCTCCTCCTCCACTCCTCGTAGGATTAAGACTCCTTCCTTATTTTCCCACTTTTGCCTTATTCCACCTTTTCTCTTTGAGCTTCTTCTTCCCAGCCGCATAGACTTCCTGTGGACCTTCCACCAGCCCAATAAGGGCTGGTAAACGTTCTCCCACAGCCCATGTAGCCTCTTGGGTCAAAATACCCCTCCCGATAGTCCCCCGATACACTACCGGCACTCCCAGTACATTACCGATGAGCCCGAAACTTTTTGGGCGACCAATACAGGACTTCCTATATATATCAGTCTTTACCTCCGGACCATTCCGAAGCTCCTCATGATGTCCGGGATCTCATCCGTGACTCCGAACAACCTTCGGTCACCACTATGCATAACTCTATACTATCGAAACGTCACCAAACCTTAAGTGTGCACACCCTACGCGTTCGAGAACTATGTAGACATGACCGGGACACCTCTACCATCAATAACCAATAACGGGACATGGATGCCCATATTGGTTCCTACATATTCTATGAAGATCTTTATCGGTCGAACCTCTATGTCAAGAATTCAGTTAATCCCATATGGTGTTCCCTTTTTTCTTCGGTATGTTACTTGCTTGAGATTCGATCGTTGGTATCTCTATACCTAGTTCAACCTCGTTATCGACAGGTCTCTTTACTCGTTCCGTAATACAAGATCTCGTGGCTAACACTTTGTCACATTGCTTGCAAGGCTTATTGTGATGTTGTATTACCGAGTGGGCCCTAAGATACCTCTCTGTCACATAGATTAACAAATCCCAGTCTTGATCCATGCCAACCCAACAGACACCCTCGGAGATACCTGTAATGCACCTTTATAGTCACCCAGTTACGTTGCGACGTTTGATACACACAAGGCACTCCTCCGGTGTCCGTGAGTTGCATGATCTCATGGTCATAGGAACATATACTTGACATGTAGAAAACTGTAGCAATAAACTGACACGATCATATCCTACGTTTATAGTTTGGGTGTTGTCCATCCCATCATTCTCCTAATGATGTGATCCCGTTATCAAATGACATCTTATGTCAATGGCTAGGAAACCTTGACCATCTTTGATCAACGAGCTAGTCTACTAGAGGCATACTAGGGACAAAGTGTTGTCTACTTATCCACACATGTAATGTGTTTCCAATGCATACAATTATAGCATGGATAATAAACAATTATCATGAACAACGAAATATAATAATAGACACTTTCCAATAGTCTCCCACTTGCACTAGAGTCAATAATCTAGTTCACATCACTATGTGATTTACATTGTAATGAATCGAACACCCATGCAGTTCTGGTGTTGATCATGTTTAGCCCTTGGAAGAGGTTTATTCAACGGGTCTATAACATTCAGATCCGTGTACACTCTGCAAATATGTATGTTCTTCTCCTCGATGTAATCGCAGATGGAATTGAAGCGTCACTTTATGTGTCTGGTCCTCTTATGAAACCTTGGTTCCTTGGCCAGAGCAATGGCACTAGTGTTGTCACAGAACAGAGTCATTGGATTCAGTGCACTGGGCACTACTCCAAGATCTGTCATGAACTGCTTCATCCAGACACCTTTCTTCGCTGCCTCCGAGGCTGTGATGTACTCCGCTTCGCACGTAGAATCGGCTACGATGCTTTGCTTGGAACTGCACCAGCTTACCGCTCCCCCGTTGAGAATAAATACGTATCCGGTTTGTGACTTAAAGTCATCCGGATCAGTGTCAAAGCTTGCATCGACGTAACCCTTACGATGAGCTCTTCAGCACCTCCATAAACCAGAAACATTTCCTTTTTCCTTTTCAGGTACTTCAGGATATTCTTGACCGCCGCCCAGTGCTCCATTCCAGGATCGCTTCAAAACCTTCCGATCATACTTATGGCAAGGCTGACATCGGGTCTTGTGCACAACATTGCATACATGATAGAGCCTATGTGTGAAGCATAGGGAATGACACTATTCTTTTCTCTATCTTCTGCAGTCACTAGGAATTGAGTCTTACTCAACTTCACACCTTGTAACACAGGCAAGAACCCCTTCTTGGACTGATCCACTTTGAACTTCTTCAAAACTTTATCAAGTTATGTACTCTGTGAAAATGCTATTAAGCGTCTCGATCTTTCTCTATAGATCATAATGGATATCGTTACTTTCTCACCTTCTCTGATGACTTAAGTAGATATGGGTATATTTACTTAATGAAACACAAGTCTGAAATGTTTGAAAAGTTCAAGCAATTCCAGAGTGAAGTTGAGAATCATCGTAACAAGAATATTAAATTCCTGCGATCTGATCAAGGAGGTGAATATCTGAGTTATGAGTTTGGCAGTCACTTAAGACAGCATGGAATTTTTCCATAGTTGACACCGCCTGGAACACCACGCGTAATGGTGTGTACGAACGTCGTAATCGAACCATATTAGATATGGTGCGTTCTATGATGTCTCTTGCTGATTTGCCACTATCGTTTTGGGGTTATGCATTAGAGACAACTGCATTCACTTTAAATAGGGCACCATCGAAATCCGTTGACACAATGTCATATGAACTATGATTTGGCAAGAGGCCAAAGTTGTCATTTCTTGAAGTTTGGGGATGTGATGCTTATGTCAAAAAGCTTCAGCCTGAAAAGCTGGAACCCAGAGCGGAGAAATGCGTCTTCATAGGATACCCGAAAGAGAAAGTTGGGTATACCTTCTATCTCACAGCCGAAGGCAAAGTGTTTGTCTCTAAGAATGGAACATTTCTTGAGAAAGAGTTTCTCTCGAAAGAATTGAGTGGGAGGAAAATAGAGCTTGATGAGGTTATTGAACATTTACTTCAACCAGAGAGTAGCGCAGCGCAGAAAGATGTTTCTATGGAGCCTACGACAGTTGAAGAGGAAGTTAATGATGATTATAATGAAGCTTTGGATCAAGTTACTATTGAACCTCGTAGGTCGACAAGGGCGCATACTGCTCCTGAGTGGTACAGCAACCCTGTCTTGGAGGTCATGTTGTTGGACGACAATGAACCTACGAGCTATGGAGGAGCGATGATGGGCCCGGATTCCGAGAAATGGTGAGAGGCCATGACATCCGAGATGGGATCCATGTATGAAAACAAAGTATGGACTTTGGAAGTATTACCTGAAGGGCGAAAGGCCATTCAGAACAAATGGATCTTTAAGAAGAAGACGGACGCGAACGATAATGTCAGCGTCTATAAAGCTTGACTTGTGGCAAAGGGTTTTTCACACGTTCAAGGATTTGACTACGATGAGACCTTATCACCCGTAGCGATGCTTATGTCTGTCAGAATCATGTTGGAAATAGCTGCTTATTTCGACTATGAAATTTGGCAGATGGATGTCAAAACAGCGTTCCTCAACGGTTTCCATGAGGAAGAGTTGTATATGATGCAACCAGTAGGTTTTGTCGATCCAGAGAATGCTGACAAAGTTTGCAAACTCCAGCGATCCATTTATGGGCTGGTGCAAGCATCTCGGAGTTGGAATAAGCGCTTTGATGAGGTGATCAAAGCGTTTGGGTTTATACAAGTTTATGGAGAAGCTTGTATTTACAAGAAAGTGAGTGGGAGGTCTATAGCATTTCTAATATTATATGTGGATGGCATATTTCTGATTGGAAACGATATATAAATGCTGGAAAGCGTGAAGGAATATTTGAACAAGAGTTTTTCAATTAAGGACCTAGGAGAAGCTGCTTTTATATCAGGCATCCGTGCGCTGTAACATTCATTGGACCGCACACATCAGTATGTATGATTTCCAATAAGTCACTTGCCCGTTCCATTGCCAGAGAACGGCGTTTTAGTCATTTTGCCCATGAGGCATGGTTCAAATGTGTCAAATGATTCAAAATCAAGTGACTCCAAAAGTTCATCAGCATGGAGCTTCCTCATGCGTTTTACAACAACATGACCTAACCGGTAGTGCCACAAGAAAGTGGTACTATCATTATCAACTCTACATCTTTTGGCATCAATGTTGTGAACATGTGTATCATCACTATCAAGATTCAATATGAATAAACCCCTCACATTGGGTGCACGACCATAAAAGATATTACTCATATAAATAGAACAACCATTATTCTCTGATTTAAATGAGTATCCGTCTCGCAATAAACAAGATTCAGATATAATGTTCATGCATAACGCAGGCACTAAATAAAAATTATTCAGGTTCATCACTAATCCCGATGGTATTCGAAGAGAGAGCGTGCCCACGGCGATCACATCAACCTTGGAACCATTTCCCATGCGCATCGTCACTTCGTCCTTCGCCAGCCTTCCACTAGTCCGTAGTTCCTGTTTTGAGTTGCAAATGTGAGCAACCGAACCGGTATCAAATACCCAGGCACTACAACGAGAGCTAGTAAGGTACACATCAATAACATGTATATCATATATACCTTGTTTGTCGTTGGCCACCTTCTTGTCAGCTAGGTACTTGGGGCAGTTCCACTTCCAGTGACTAGTTCCCTTGCAATGAAAGCACTTAGTTTCTGGCTTGGGTCCAGCCTTGGGCTTCTTTACAGGAGTAGGAACTACTTTGCCATCCTTCTTGGTTTTACCCTTCTTACCCTTGCCCTTGCCATTCTTCTTGAAACTAGTGGTTTTATTGACCATCAACACTTGATGTTCTTTCTGGATTTCAGACTCAGCGACGTTTAGCATTGCAAACAGCTCGGCGGCTGACTTGTTCATCCCATGCATGTTATAGTTCATCACAAAGCTCTTGTAACTAGGTGGCAGTGATTGAAGAACTCTGTTAGTGATCGCCTCTGGCGGAAGGGCAAATCCCAACTCTGCCAGATGAGTCGAATACCCAGAGATTTTGAGTATATGTTCACAGATAGACCCATTCTCCTCCATTTTGCAAGCATAGAACTTATCAGAGCTCTCATACCTCTCGATCTGGCATTCTTATGAAAGATAAACTTCAACTCCTATAACATCTCATATGCTCCATGCCGTTCAAAACATCTTTGAAGTCTCGGTTCTAAGCCATACAATATTGCACACTGAGCTATTGAGTAATCTCCAGAACTTGCCTCCCAAGCGTTCTTCACGTCTTCGGATGACATGTCTTTTGGTTGATCACCAAGCAGTGCATCAAGGATATATGATTTCTGGGAAGCCGTGAGGATAATCCTCAGATTACGGGCCTAGTCAACGAAGTTACTGCCATCATCTTTCCACTTAGCTTTCTCTAGGAAGACATAAAAATTCAGGGATGCTACTGCGCGAGCCATTGGTCTACAACATAAATATGCAAAGGTTACTTAGACAATTGTTCAAGATAATGAGTTTAGTTAATCAAATTACTAAAGCTCCCACTCAAATTGACATCCCTCAGGTCATCTGAATGTCACATGATCCAAATTCACCAACTCAAGTCCGATCATCACGTGAGTTGAGGTGGTTTCAATGGTGAACATCATCATGTTGATCATATCAACTATATGACTCATGTTCGACCTTCCGGTCTCTTGTGTTTCGAGGACATGTATGTACATGCTAGGCTCGTCAAGTTTAACCCGAGTGTTCTGCATGTGCAACAATGTCTTGCACCCATTGTATGTGAACGCAGAGTCTATCACACCCGATCATCACGTGGTGTCTCGACACGACGAAGTTTCGCAACGGTGCACACTCGGGGAGAACACAATTTATCTTGAAATTTAAGTGAGGGATCACCTTGTAATGCTATCGTCGTCCTAAGCAAAACAAGGTGCATAAAAGGATTAACATCACATGCAAATCATAAGTGACATGATATGGCCATGAACTTGTGCTTTTGATCTCCATCTTGAAAGCACCAGCATAATCTCCATCGTCACCGGCACGACACCATGATCTCCATCATCTTGATCTCCATCAACATGTCACCATCGGGGTTGTCGCGCCCACCATGCTTATACTACTATTGCTACCGTTTAGAAATAAAGTAAAGCATTACATAGCGCTTAATGATTGACACGCAGGTCATACAATAATTAAAGACAACCCCATGGCTCCTGCCGGTTGCCGTACTCATCGACATGCAAGTCGTGATATTCTATACAACACATGATCATCTCATACATCACATATATTTCATCACGTAATTGTCCATATCACATCACAACATACCCTACAAAAACAAGTTAGACGTCATCTAATTGTTGTTGCATGTTTTATGTGGCTGCTACGGGTATCTAGCAAGAACAATTCTCAACAACGCATAAACCACAACGGTGATACATAAGTTGCTTTTCAACCTTCTCAAGGACTGCCTTTGTCAAATCCGATCCAACTAAAGTAGGAGAAACAGGCACCCGCCAGCCATCTTTGTGCAACGAGGTTGCACGTCAGTCGATGGAACCGGTCTCTCGTAAGCGTGCGAGTAAGGTTGGTTTGGGCCGCTTCATCCCACAATACCGTGGAACCAAAACACGACCAAGGGAAGAAGCAATTAAATTATCAACACCCACAAACTCTTTGTGTTCTACTCGAGATCTCATCTACACATAAACCTATCTCATGATGCCACTGTTGGGGAACATTGCATGGGAAACAAAATTTTCCTACGCACATGAAAGATCTATCCATGGTGATGAGTGTCTACAAGAGGGAGAGTGGATCTACGTACCCTTGTAGATCTCTAAGCGGGAACATTAAGAAATGCGGTTGATGTAGTCGAACATCTCCGTGATCCAAATCGCCGAGCGTCCCGCGATCCAATCACGATTCGTCTCGATCTAGCACCGAACGGACGGCACCTCCACGTTCAGCACACGTACGGCTTGATGACGATCTGCACCTTCTTGATCCAGCAATATGGAGAGGAGAGGTGGAAGAGTTCTCCTGCAGTGCGATGGCGTTGCGGCGATGGTGGTGGAGCTGTTCCGGCAGGGCTTCGTCTAAGCACTACAGAAAACCGATCTAGAGGAGAAACTATGCACTAGAGGAGAGGGTAGCACTTGGCTGAAAATCTAGTGCAAAAAAACCTTAAAACCTCTAGTATATATAGGAGGAGGGGAGGGGGAGGCATGGCCCTCAAGGTCCAGCCCCTAGGATTGAGACAAAGTGGGAGGGAGGAGTCCTCCTCCAACACTTCTAGTAGGATTAGGACTCCTTCCTTATTTTCGCACTTTTGCCTTTTTCCACCTTTTCTCTTTGAGCTTTTTCTTCCCAGCCGCATAGAACTCCTGTGGGCCTTCCACCAGCCCACTAAGGGCTGGTAAACGTTCTCCCACAGCCCATGTAGCCTCTTGTGTCGAAATACCCCTCCCGATGGTCCCCCGGTACACTACCAGCACTCTCGGTATATTACCGATGAGCCCAAAACTTTTCCGGCGACCAAAATAGGACTTCCTATGTATCAATCTTTACCTCGGGACCATTCCGGAGCTCCTTGTGATGTACGGGATCTCATACGGGACTCCGAACAACCTTTGGTCACCACCATGCATAACTCTATACTACCAAAACGTCACCAATCCTTAAGTGTGTAGACCCTGCGGGTTCGAGAACTATGTAGACATGACCGATACACCTCTACGGTCAATAACCGATAGAGGGACCTGGATGCCCATATTGGTTCCTACATATTCTACGAAGATCTTTATCGGTCGAACCTCTATGTCAAGGATTCAGTTAATCCTGTATGATGTTCCCTTTGTTCTTCGGTATGTTACTTGCCCGAGATTCGATCGTCGGTATCTGTATACCTAGTTCAACCTCATTACCGGCAAGTCTCTTTACTTGTTCCGTAATACAAGATCCTGTGGCTAACACTTAGTCATATTGCTTGCAAGGTTTATTGTGATGTTGTATTACCGAGTGGGTCCTGAGATTCCTCTCCGTCACACGGATTAACAAATCCCAGTCTTGATCCATGCCAACTCAACAAACACCCTCGAAGATACCTGTAATGCACCTTTATAGTCACCCAGTTACGTTGTGACGTTTGATACACAAAAGGCACTCCTCCGGTGTCCGTGAGTTGCATGATCTCATGGTCATAGGAACATATACTTGACATGTAGAAAACTGTAGCAATAAATTGACACGATCATATGCTATGTTTATAGTTTGGGTCTTGTCCATCCCATCATTATCCTAATGATTTGATCCCGTGATCAAATGACATCTTATGTCAATGGCTAGGAAACCTTGACCATCTTTGATCAACGAGCTAGTCTACTAGAGGCATACTAGGGACAAAGTGTTGTCTACTTATCCACACATGTAATGTGTTTTCAATCGATACAATTATAGCATGGATAATAAACAATTATCATGAACAAGGAAATATAATAATAAACACTTTATTTATTGCCTCTAGGGCATATTTCCAACAAATACCATAGAAACTAATATAGTGAGGATAATTACAGGGAATGAACGAAATCACTTACAGACAATAGCAACTGACTAAAGATTTGTCTAGTGCGTCTTGATTAAATAACTAAAACCACCCTGAATAATGAATCCACAGATCTTTTTTATGGAAGTAATGCCTCCCTTTGACTCTCACCATGAGGGACTCTTGATTGGTATTTGTTATTATTTGCATGTAGCACATATGCAAATTGTACAATCTCATTGGTAGAAGCTTGATATCTTCAGGCTTGACCAGAGGTTTGCCGCGGGCGTATTGATATTTTACTTCTGACTGTTTAAGCCCGGGGAGTTCCTCAAGGCCTAGGAGTTGTTCAACACTGACACCGACCTCTTTAGGCATCCTAATATGATCTTCGGTTACTCCTGGCCGACCGGCGGTACTCACAGGTGTTTGTACAATGAGTGGGGGGATCGATTACACTGCTTGTTCTTCCAGCTGGGGGATACTTTTCCTGCTTTTTTGGCCAACTCCTTGGCTCAAGCTCGAGCTCGACTCCTTTTGTCCTGCAAGATACGAATTCTTGATAGACCGCACATAGTCGCTGTCCTTCTGAGCCGGTAGAGCCGTATCAATGAAGTGTTGTGAGACATGCTCAGGTACTTTCTCCTTTGGCGGCTGGGGCGGTTTTGGTCCAAAATGGCCTTAACTTTTGCATCCACTGTGCTGTCAAGTTCCTCCTTGGTCAGGTGGTAAGGCAACTTCGGAAGAGGCTTCAGGCTTGGACCATATTTGAATTTCTTGCCTGTTGTACCGCTAGTTCTCATAGCTGTGGCCTCTCTCTTCCGTTGTTGCTTAGGTGACAGAGCAGACAGAGTCGGCGGAGCACGCTGACGTCGTGCCGGACTTGGAGGAGTCGGCTGACGTGGTGCCGGACTTGGAGGAGGAGGAGTTGGCTGATGTCGTGCCGGACTTGGAGGAGGAGTCGGCTAGCATGGTGTCGGACTTGGAGGAAGAGGAGGAGTCGATTGACGCGGTGGCGGACTTGAAGGAGGAGGAGTCGATGGCCTTGGAAAGACGATGCAATCCTTTTTCCATAGAATGATACGATGGATGGCGCTCTCAGTGTTCTCTCCTCATCACCTCTAGGAATGTCAAGTTGTAGCCCGTGATATCCTGACATCACTTCATCAACCCCGAAATGAGCATACCCAGCTGGAATGGGATTGCAATGGAAGGTTGCTTCTGGGGATTTGCTAAAGCATAGACGTCCGCCACCTTCATGGATAAGTTCTTCACTTTCATGTGCAGCTCACAGTTAGTCCTGTCTTTGATATCATCCACAGGGTAGCTAGCTAGGATTGCATCATCGTCGATATTAGCTGGGGCGGAACCCACTCTTCTTCTCAGCATAGATGGATGGTGGTATCCAATGCTGGATCGATTTGCTCATGCTACCGCTGAGATGCCCTTTCCTGGCTGAGTGAGTCGATCTGCTCCTACTGCCACCTGACTCAGGATTCCAACTCCAGGTGCTTTGATTCTAGGCCTTCAAGGAGGAGTGCTTCCTCCTTCTTCTTCCGCTCCTCCTGCATCTTCTTTCTCGCATGACTTCTATAGTCGTCGTTCCAACCAGCAAACCACTCAAATCACATAACAACACCTTTCCCTCGTGTTCTTCCTGAGTGTTCAGGATTCTTCAGGGCGCGCATAAGCTTGTCGTCCTGTCTGTTGGGCGTGAACACCCCTGTTCGAGCATCTTCTATTTTCATCAGAATTTCGTCTATCACTTTTTAAGACTTGCCTTCACCGTAATAGCCCCCATGCGCATAAAACCATGTCCTGCACCTCAAGGGCTGGAGTGACCCCTTCACTAATCATATATTTTTTGGATTGATCCCACTTAGGCAGGTCCGTCTTGTAGCCACCTGGCCCCAGAGTATGGTGCCACTGCTTTTTTGCAGCATTAATCTTGTTCTTTCCCGACTGTTCCTCAGCTAGTTCTGATTCCTTGAACTTCACGAAATCGTCCCAGTGATCTTTTCCCTTCACCAGTGCTCTCTCGAATTTTGGAGTCATCTTGTTTGCTTTGACGTACGTAGCCCGTGCATTTTTCTTGAAGGTGTTGAATGCGTTCCCCATCTTTTTAAGAGCATAGTTTCTGACTTTGTTTAGATCTGCATCTGTCAAGTTATCTGGTAGTGTGAAATGTGACATCAGCTCGGTCCAAAGCACATCTTCGGCTCTTTCATCAACAAAAGTAACTCCTTCTTGATCTCCCTTTGCTGGATTTTTCCATTCTTGTGTGGAGATCGGGATTTGGTCCCTAACAATAACTCCGCATTAATTCTTGCACTTGGTCGCGTTTTTCTTAGGTTCAAGCGGTTCACCAGTTGATGTATTGATGGAATCAATGTTGAACTTTACGCTAAGGTCCAATTTGTGGACGGGCCTCGAACTACCCTGTCTCTTGTATTAGATTTTCTCGATCCGGAGGCCTAAAAGAAGAAAGATCAATTCGTTAATACATATACAACTCAATAAAGACATGTAATGATCACCGGATAGTTTATATAATAAATATACCTGGACGGTGTTTTTTATTTGAAGAAATTTTCTTTGTCAACATCGTTGTCGAATTCATCTATTCTTTCGTCTTCATCAAACATACAACCCTCACCGGAATTGTTTGGATATTGCGAGCCGTCATCATCTTCATGTTCATGCTCTAGGCTCGTGGAGCATATGATGTTGAACAGAGCCTCTTCTCCTTCTCTCCCGGTATTGTCCATTGCTTTTATTTAACTAACCCAGAAGAAAGACAAAACAATTTAGTATTCAAAGTAGAATGCATGGAATCAATAAGGAAAACTGAATCATAGAACATAATATGCATCATCTAATATAATCTTTAATAAATCGTCTCGAATATTCTCGAATATAATATCGAATACATCTTGAATATTATTACTAATACATCTCGAATATTATTGATTATATAATATAACTACTATAGATCTAGTTGACGTCTCGCGCGGCAGGCGGTGGACACCCAAAGAGAAGGAACTATCCCAGGTATTGGAGAACCTGATGTCCCTGAAGAACCTGCCAGGTATTGGAGAACCTGACGTCCAATGCATCCAATGTTGCGAAGGATGTGCTCATCCTCCTCCCTAACACGGCGATGTATGACCTCCGACGTGGCCGACTGCCTCCGCACCAAAAGTGGCCCACGCAAATGCCACCAAAGAAGTTCTGGGTCGACGACGGGACCCGAGTTCCTCACCAAGTTGCGCCCCCTGAAGTTAGCACCTCCTAGTGCCAGCCCGACGGAGCCCAATCCGGACTTGGCGCCACTGAAGCAGGACGTCGTCGCGAACGAGTCGACGACGAGGATGGGGGTCAGGCATCATTGACTCCGAGAAGAAATTCTATGCAAAATAAACATTTTTTAAATGCTTGATTGTGATTTCTTATATACGAGGAACCTTCAGAATCCTAACGAAATCTCTTAACCTTACGACCCGCGACTAATGCAAATATATAACAAATACTAATTGGAAATTAATACATAACAAACTTTTACGAATATGACATTAAAATATGCAACTTTGACAAGTACTAATTGCTATACATGGGATCAAATGTCAAAATTCATCAACTTTTTTCTATACATTGTATTCATACATATATATATACTAATTTCTATACATATATTGGATCAAAATGTAAAAATTCCATATATTAATTTCTATATATATACTACTTTCTCTCTCTATATATATACTAAGGTCATATATATACTAATTTCTATACATATATATACTAATGTCAAAATTTTGTGTGTATTCATCAAAATTGGGGGGGGGGGGTTCGGGGAGGGGCCGGCGGCCGCCATGGCGGCACAGGGGGCGAGGGATAGGGGGAAAGGGGGGAGCTCATAGCGGGGCGACGGGGCGACGACGAGGCAAGGCGAGTCGGGGGCGGCGATGGTGAGGTGCTCGGGGTGGAGGAGCGGGTGTGGGTGTGGTTAGGCCGGGCTTGGGGAGGAACGGGCGCTGGCAGCATTGGAGATCGGCATGAGGAGGCGCGAGGGACCGATGTTAGGGGCGGCGATGAGCTCCGGTGTCGGGGATGCGAGACGGCGATGGCGTGACGATGTCACGAAGAGGTCGAAGAGTAGAGTAACTGAATTTTTTGAAGTGTTGTATATATAAGGAGACCTTTAGTCGCTGTTGGTGGCTCCAAGTGCGACTAAAGACCCCCCTTTAGTCGCGATTGGAGCCACCAACCGTGACTAAAGGTGAATTTCACCAACCGAAGCAGTGGGAAGCGAAACCCTTTAGTCACGGTTGTTGGCTCCAACCGCGACTAAAGGGGGGTCTTTAGTCACGGTTGGAACCACCAACCGTGACTAAAGGGTGGTGCTCACGCAGGTACTGTGCAGGGCAAGTTTAGTCCCACCTCGCCAAGCGAGGGGCGCCCGCACCAGCTTATAAGACTCGCCGCGGCTTCTCTTTCGAGCTCCTCTCTAAGCAGGCCTCGGTGGACCTAATGAACCTGTGCAGCCCTGTTGGTCCTACTGGCCCTTGCGAGCCTGCATCCTGGCCCAACTAAAGATTGGGTTTCTAGTCATATGCAGGCCTTGGCGGTCCAGTAGGCGGCCTATTTTTATTTATTTTTCATTTTTTCATTTTTTCATTTTTTTCATTTTTTTCTAAGTTTTTTTGTGCTTTATTGAGAGTTAATGAGTGAATCTTTTTGCGTTAGGTCAAAAAAATTATAAACTTTGTATTACTGGCAGTAGTTTTCAAATTCAAATAGTTTAAATTTGAATTATTTGAAATTTGTGTGAATCACTAGTTTGTGAATAACTTTACTTCAAAAATAGATTTTTGAGTGATTCTTTTTTCTACTATTTAATATTAGCGTGTTTTATCATTTTATCCAATTTGATAATTCTTAGGTTATTCAAATAATGAAATTCCTTTGTAACCGACAAGTTTTCGTGTGAAATCCTAATACTTCGAAAGAGATTGTCCATTTATTACACGAAGTGCATCCAATTTTTTCCATAATCCTCTAAACTTTTTAGAAAATGCTATGTGGGTGAAATGATGATACCATGCCAACTTTCAACCTTTTCAGAGTTCATTTGTAGTGCTGATGAATTTCTGGGTCATTTAGCTCAAAAAAATCAGTAAATGCATGAAAAATAGCAAATGAAGTCAAAAAGGGTTCAAAAATGATGGCCTCCCTTTGAATGGTGCATAATGAATGCACAAAAAGTATGGAGTTGAAATAAGCTAAAAATGAAATGCCTTTGTAACAGACGAGTTTTCGTGTGAAACCCTAATACTTTGAAAGTGATTGTCCATTTTGTACACAAAGTGCATCCAATTTTTGTCGTAACCCTCTCAACTTTTTAGCACATGCTATGTGGGTGAAATAATGATACCATGCCAACTTTCAACCTTTTCAGAGTTCAGTTGTAGTGCTTATCAATTTCAGTGTCATTTAGCTCAAAAAAAATCAGGAAATGCATGAAACATAGCAAATGAAGTCAGAAAGGGTTGAAAATTGACGGCCTCCCTTCGAATGGTGCATATTGAACGCACAAAAATTCTGGAGTTGAATTAAGTTAAAAAACGAAATACCTTTGTAACAGGCGAGTTTTCGTCTAAAACCCTGATACTTCGGAAGAGATTGTCCATTTTGTACACGAAGTGCATCTAGTTTTTGCCGTAAGCCTCTCAACTTCTTAGGAAATGCTATGTGAATGAAATGATGATACCATGCAAAATTTCAACCTTTTGAGAGTTCACTTGTAGTGCTTATGAATTGCAGGGTCATTTAGCTCAGAAAAATCAGTAAATGCATGAAAAATAGCAAATGAAGTCAGAAAGGGTTGAAAATTGATGGCCTCCCTTCAAATGGTGCATACTAAATGAGCAAAACAAATAAGTACACTATTATTACAAAGATTCCCTTCGGTTTGTTCGAAGTGGGACTTTCTAGATACATAAGTCCAGAAACTAACTAGAGAAGCCGGTCACATCCTAGAGTGGGATCTTTGGGTGTAAAACTTTTTCTTCACGTGTGTCTCGTTGCATTGTAACCATGGACAATCATCATCGTTCAACTTGATGCTCGGGTCAACATTCACTGTGAAGGGAGCAATTTCATGAAACTTTTCATAATCTTCTGATATGTCTGTCTTGTCCTCCACTCCCACGATGTTTCTTTTCCCTGAAAGAACTATGTGGTGCTTTGGCTCATCGCATGATGTATTTGGTTCCTTATCTTTTCTTTTTCTTGGCTTGGTAGACATGTCCTTCACATAGAAAACATGCGACACATCATTGGCTAGGACGAATGGTTCGTCTCCGTACCCAAGATTGTTGAGATCCACTATTCTCATTCCGTACCGTGGGTCTTCCTTTACGCCGCCTCCTATCAGATTGACCCATTTGCACCTAAACAAAGGGACCTTCAAATCAATTCCATAGCCAAGTTCCCATATCTCCTCTATGTAACCATAGTATGTGTCCTTTGGCCCATTGTTGTTTGCTGCATCAAAGCGGACACAACTGTTTTGGTTGGCGCTCTTTTTATCGTGACCGATCATGTAAAATGTATTCCCATTTATCTCGTACCCTTTGAAAGTCAATATAGTCGAAGATGGTAACTTGGACAGCAAGTACAGGTCATCTTCAACAGTGTCATCGTGCATGAGACGTGTCTGCAACCAACCGGCAAAAGTCACTGTTTGTTCATGTGTAACCCAGTCGTCACACTTCTCTGGGCGTTTGGAGCATAGAATATTCTTGTGTTTCTCGATATACGGAGCCACCAAGGCAGAACTTTGTAGAACTGTGTAGTATGCTTGCGCCAAAGAATGCCCATCCCGGCATATTAGTGAATTCTTTCCTAGAGTGCCTTTTCCACCCAGTCCGCCCTCATGCCGCGATTCAGGAACACCTATCGAACTAATGTCAGGAATAAAGTCAACACAACACTCAATAACCTCCTCTGTTTCATGGCCCATGGAGATGCTTCCTTATAGCCAAGCATGATTATGAACATATTTCTTTAAGACTCCGATGAACCTCTCAAAGGGGAACATATTGTGTTGAAATACAGGACCCAGAATGGCAATATTTTCGACAAGGTGAGCTAGGACATGCGTCATCATATTGAAGAAGTATGGTGGGAACACCAACTCGAAACCGACAAGACATTGCACCAAATTATTCTCTAACCTTGGTAGGATTTCTAGATCGATTACCTTCTGAGACATTGCATTCGGGAATGCACATAGCTTCACAATGGCTAATCGAATTTTTTACGGTAGAATCCCCCTCAATGCAATCGCAAGCAGTTGC
Source organism: Hordeum marinum (assembly GCA_022496015.1). Classification (NCBI taxonomy): domain Eukaryota; kingdom Viridiplantae; phylum Streptophyta; class Magnoliopsida; order Poales; family Poaceae; genus Hordeum; species Hordeum marinum. The sequence goes on from CM039676.1 coordinate 32,709,529, forward strand.
GTCATAATCACGTGGGAGTCATCAGACTTTAGTTTATGAAACTTTTTCTCTGCCATATTTATTATTCCCTTTATATTTGATGAGAAGCCAGATAGGACCTTCATACTGAGCAGGCATTCGAAGAAGATTTCCTTCTATTCTTTGGTAAGAGCGTCGCTGGCATGACGCTAAATCTGCTTTGGATCCATGCCGTCTTCTACGTGCATACATTGTTGATCCTCCCGTGCCGCCGGCATATCTTTTGTCTTCTCATACACGCCCAAGAAGCCTAGCAGGTTCACACAAAGATTCTTCGTCACGTGCATCACATCGATTGCAGAGCGGACCTCGAGGTCTTTCCAATACGGTAGGTCCCAAAATATAGATTTCTTCTTCCAAATGGGTGCGCGTTTATTAGCGTCATTCCGAACAGATTGTGCACCAGGAATCTTGCCAAATATTACTTTTAAATCATTGACCATATCACGTATGTCATCACCCGTACGGAGGCGAGGCTCCTTCCGGTGATCTGCCTCACCTTTGAAATGCTTGCCTTTCTTTCTTACGGGATGCCTGCTCTCAAGAAATTTATGATGCCCTAGATAAACATTCTTCTTACATTTATCCAAATATATATTGTCAGTATGATCTAAATAGTGCGTGCATGCGTGGTATCCCTTTTTTGTCTGTCCTGAAAGGTTACTAAGAGCAGGCCAATCATTGATGGTTACAAACAACAACGCATGTAGGTCAAATTCTTCCTGATCTTTCGCATCCCATGCACGTATACATTTTTTCCATTCCACAGCTGTACAAGTTCTTCAACCAATGGCCTTAGGTACACATCAATGTCGTTGTCGGGTTGCTTGGGGCCATGTATGAGCACTGGCATCATAATGAACTTTTGCTTCATGCACAACCAAGGAGGAAGGTTATAGATACATAGGGTCACAGGCCATGTCCTATGATTGTTGTTCTGCTCCCCAAAAGGATTAATGCAATCTGCACTTAAACTAAACCATACGTTCCTTGCATCCTTTGCAAAGTCCTTCCACTTTCTCTCGATTTTTCTCCACTGCAACCCATCAACAGGCACTCTCAACTTCCCGTCTTTCTTACGGTCTTCGTTGTGCCATCGCATCAACTTGGCATGCTCTTTGTTTTGGAACAAACATTGGAACTGTGGTAATAGGAGCATACTACATCACCTTGGCAGGAATCTTCTTCCTGGGGCGCTCCCCCTCAACATCACCAGGGTCATCGTGGCCGATCTAGCGTAATGCACAGCATACCGGGCATGCATTCAAATCCTCGTACTCATCGCGGTAGAGAATGCAATCATTGGGGCATGCATGTATCTTCTCGACCTCTAATCCTAGAGGGCAGACAACCTTCTTTGCTTCATACGTACTCTCTAGCAATTCGTTGTCCTTTGGTAGCTTCTTCTTTAACATTATCATCAACTTTTGAAATTCCTTGTCAGATACACCATTCTATGCTTACCATTGCAGCAATTTCAGTTGGGTACCTAGCTTTTTATTGTCATCTTTGCAATTTGGGTACAACCCTTTTTTTTATCCTCTAACATGTGCTGCAACTTCAGCTTCTCCTTTTCACTTGCGCAGTTTCTCTTTGCATCGGCAATGGCCCAACCAAGATCATCAGCGGTCTCATCTGATGCCTCTTCTTCAGCTCCTTTCCGCATTGTCGGCTCAGCTTCTTCCCCCATTGTTTGACCATCATATTCATGGAACCCATGGCCAGGATAACTGTCGTCATCCTCTTCTTCTTCATTCTCTTCCATTAGGACCCCTCTTTCTCCATGCTTGGTCCAATAGTTATAGCCGGACATGAAACCAGACTCAAAGAGGTGGACCTGAATGGTTCTTGAGTTAGAGTAATTTCGATCATTTTTAGAGCCAGCACATGGACAATACGTAAAACCATCCCGTCGCTTGTTTGCCTCAGCCGCAACCAGAAAAGTATGCACGACATTAATGAACTGGGGAGAGCATCGGTCATCGTACATCCATTGCCGACTCATCTTCATTACACAACACTGAAAAGACCAAATTAATACAAGTTCGTACATAAAGTTCATAAACACTTGTTCTCATAAAACAACATACAAACTCTCTAGCTAAAGCATTTAAATGCAACAACAAATGCGATCAACATCGCAACTAAGGTCACAGCTGATCCAACATCATAGTGATAACAAGCCTCACTATCAATGGCATATGTTTTAAATTTTCTAATCTTCAAGCAAATTGCACCCATCTTGATCTTGTGATCATCGACAACATCGGCAACATAAAACTCCAGTTTAATCTTCTCTTCTTCAACTCTTTTCATTTTTTCTTTCAAATACTCGTTTACTTTTTCAACTAAATTTAACTTCTTGACAAGAATATCTATGTCGGTTGGTATCTCCGGTTCACATACCTCCTAGATACAAATAACTATGTAAACTTGATTGGCATAATTTTCATGAACACAAAATGCAACAAAGAGTTATAAAAGAGAGTATATACCTCATCCGCATCATAAACCGGACGAGGGCCGATGGGGACGGATTTCAAAACCATGCCACTATGTATGACAAACAACCATATAGCTAAGAAAACAATAAAAGTAATGAACTAAATCTTACAAACATGGTTTTTTATTATAAAAAGGATAAGAACAAGAGGCTCACCAAGGTGGTGACGGCGACGGGACGGTGCGGGCGATCGACGGTGGTTAGGACGGGGACGGGAAGGCACTAAGTAAACCACACCTACGAATGCAAATTAAGAAGTTAATTTGAGCTCAAATTGCATAAATCAAATAAACTACCACATACAAACTAAAACCCACAAATTACTACAATTATAGAGCATTGCAAAAGCTAATCTAGCAAAGAGATGAAAGGACAAAGTTGCTAACCTTTGAGAACACTTGGATGGATAGGATGCCTCCAAATCTTGACAAATTTTGGCAAAAATGGTGGATGAGATCGAGGAAGAGAGGAAGAATAGAGAGGAGAGGAAAGGGGAAGAACAGAGAGGAGTGTGCTCGGGCTGTCGTCGAAGGGTTTCATATAGGGGGACCATTAGTCCCGGTTGGTGGCTCCAACCGCGACTAAAGGTTCCTGTGGGGCCCCAGGGTGACGCCAGCCTGCCACCACACCTTTAGTGCCGCTTCGTGGCATGAACCAGGACTAAAGGTCCGGAATGAACCGGCACTAATGATGCCCGTCACGAATCGGGACTAATGCACACATTAGTCCTGGTTCAAAATCCAACCGGGCTAATGATGCGGACGAAAGGTCTACTTTCTACTAGTGTACCCTCAGCCCTGAGGGTGAACTACTCCCTCCTCCTCATGGAGAATGCCGAGATGATGAAGATGGCCTCCAGTGATGGTTTCCCCCTCCGGCCAGGTGCCGGAACGGTCTCCCGATTTGTTTTTCGTGGCTCTGGAGGCTTACAGCAACGGAACTCCCGATCTAGGTTTGTTTTCGGAGGTTTCTATATTTATATGAATTTTTGGCGTTGATATCACATCAAGGGGGGGGCACGAGGCGGTGACAAGCCTGCTAGGCGCGGCCAGGGGGTGGCCACGCTTGGCAGGTTTCTGACCTCCTCGTGGCTCTTCTGGCCCTACTCCACTGCTTCGGGGGTATCTTTTGGTCCAGAAAAAATCATACTAAATTTTCAGACCGTTCCAAGAACTTTTATTTCTGTGCAAAAAATGACACCATGGTAGTTCTGCTGAAAACAACGTCAATTCGGGTTAGTTCGAATAAAATCATACCAAAATAATTTAGAATTATTGTAAACATGGCATGAGTACTTCATAAATTATAGATATGCTGGAGACAGCATCCCCAAGCTTAATTCCTGCTCGTCCTCATTGTTGGAATATGCCCTAGAGGCAATAAATAAAGTGTTTATTATTATATTTCCTTGTTCATGATAATTGTTTATTATCCATGCTATAATTGTATTAATTGGAAACACATTACATGTGTGGGTAAATAGACAACACTTTGTCCCTAGTATGCCTCTAGTGAACTAGCTCGTTGATCAAAGATGGTCAAGGTTTCCTGGCCATTGACATGTGATGTCATTTGAGAACGGGATCACATCATTAGGATAATGATGTGATGGACAAGACCCAAACTACAAACGTAGCATATGATTGTGTCAGTTCATTGCTATTGTTTTCTGCATTTCAAGTATGTGTTCCTATGACCATGAGATCATGCCACTCACGAACATCGGAGGAGTGCCTTGTGTGTATCAAACGTCGCAATGTAACTAGGTGACAATAAAGGTGCTCTACAGGTATCTCCAAGGGTGTTTGTTGATTTGGCAAGGATCAAGACTGGGATTTGTTACTCCGTGTGAACGGAGAGGTATCTCAGGGCCCACTTGGTAATACAACATCACAATAAGCCTTGCAAGCAATGTAACTAAGTGTTAGTTACGGGATCTTGTATTATGGAATGAGTAGAGAGACTTGCCGATAACGAGGTTGAACTAGGTATGAAGATACCGACGATCGAATCTCGAGCAAGTAACATACCGAAGAACAAAGGGAACATTATACGGGATTAACTGAATGCTTGACATAGAGGTTCAAACGATAAAGATCTTCATAGAATATGTAGGGACCAATATTGGCATCCAGGTCCCGCTATTGGTTATTGACCATAGAGGTGTCTCGGTCATGTCTACATAGTTCTCGAACCCGTAGGGTCTGCACACTTAAGGTTTGGTGACGTTTCGGTAGTATAGAGTTATGTATGGTGGTGACCGAAGGTTGTTCAGAGTCCCAGATGAGATCGCGGACGTCACGAGGAGCTCCGGAATGGTCCGGAGGTAAAGATTCACATATAGGAATTCCTGTTTTGGCCGCAGGAAAAGTTTCGGGCTCATCGGTAGTGTATGGGGAGTGCCGCTAGTGTACCGGGGGACCACCGGGATGGTAATTTCGACCCGAGAGGCTTCATGGGATGTGGGAGAGTGAATACCAGCCCTTTGTGGGCTGTTGAACGTCCCACACAAGGCCCATGCGGCTGGCAAGAAAAACCCAAAAGGAAAAAAGGTGGAAAAAGGCAAAAAAGGCAAAATAAGGAAGGAGTCCTAATCCTACTAGCAGTGGAGGAGGTGGACTCCTCCCTCCTGGTTCGGCCAAGCCTCCTTGGCTTGTAAGACAAGTATGCCTCCTCTCCATCTATCCTCCTAATATACTAGAGGGTTTTAGGGTTTTTGGACAAGATTTTCAGCCACGTGCAACCCTACCCTGTAGTCCATAGTTTCTCCTCTAGATCGGATTTCTGCAGTGCTTAGGCAAAGCCCTGCCGCAATAGCTCCACCACCATCGCCAGAGCGCCGTCACGCTGCCAGAGAACTCTTCTTCCTCTCCGCTGCTTCTTGATGGATCAAGACGATGGAGATCGTCATCAAGCTGTACGTGTGCTGAACGCGGAGGTGTCGTCCGTTCGGCGCTAGATCGAAAGGATCGTGATCAAGCTCGTGGGATGGATCGTGATCAAGTTCGCGGGACGGATCACGATTGGATCGCGGGACGGATCGTGATTGGATCGCAGGATGCACGGCGATTTGGATCGCGAAGACATTCGACTAAACCAACCGCATTTCTTAACGCTTCCTTCTTAGCGATCTACAAGGGTACGTAGATCCACTCTCCCTATCGTAGATGCTCATCACCATGGATAGATCTGCGTGTGCGTAAGAATTTTTTTGTTTCCCACGCAACGTTCCCCAACAGTGGTATCAGAGCTAGGTCTATGTGTAGATGAGATCTCGAGTAGAACACAAAAGTTTTGTGGGCGTTGATGCTTAGATTGCTTCCCCCCTTAGTTGGATTTTGATTCAGCGGTATTGTGAGATGAAGTGGCCCGGACCAATGTTACTCGTACGCTTACGAGAGACCGGTTCCCTCGACCGCAACTTGTTACATAGATGGATTCTGGGTGCTAGTTTCTCTCACTTTAGTTATATCAGATTCGACAAATGCGGTCCTTCAGAAGGTTGAAAAGCAACTAGTGTATCACCATTGTGGTTTTTGCGTAGATGAGAATTGTTCTTGCTAGATACCCGTAGTAGCCACGTAAAACATGCAACAACAATTAGAGGACGTCTAAATTGTTTTTGCAGGGTATGTTGTGATGTGATATGGCCAATTACATGTTGTGATATATGTGATGTATGAGATGATCATGCGATGTATAGATTATCACGACTTGCATGTCGATGAGTACGGCAACCGGCAGGAGCCATAGGGTTGTCTTTAATTATAGTATGACCTGCGTGTCAATCATTAAGAGCTATGTAATGCTTTACTTTATCGCTAAATGGTAGCAACAGTAGTAGAAGCATGTTGGGCGCGACAACCCCGATGGCGACAAGTTGATGGAGATCAAGATGATGAAGATCATGGTGTCATGCTGGTGACGATGGAGATCATGCCGATGCTCTCTGGATGGATATCAAAAGGACAAGTTCATGGCCATATCATGTCACTTATGATTTGCATGTGATGTTAATCCTTTTATGCACCTTGTTTTGCTTAGGACGATGGTAGCATTATAAGGTGATCACTCACTTAAATTTCAAGATGAATTGTGTTCTCCCCGAGTGTGCACCGTTGCAAAAGTTTGTCATGTCGAGACACCACATGATGATTGGGTGTGATAGACTGTATGTTCACATACAACGGGTGCAAGCCAGTGTTGCACATGCAGAACACTTGGGTTAATCTTGACGAGCCTACCATGTACAGACATGGCCTCGGAACACAAGATACCGAATGGTCGAACATCAGTCATATAGTAGATATGATCAACATGAGATGTTCACCATTGAATCCACCTCAACTCACGTGATGATCGGACTTGAGTTGGTGAATTTGGATCATGTGACACTCAGATGACTTGAGGGATGTCGATTTGAGTGGGAGCTTTAGTTAACTAAACTCGTTATCTTGAACAATAGTCTACGTAAACTTTGCATATTTATGTTGTAGATCAATGGCTCGCGTAGTAGCACCCCTGAATTTTAATGCGTTCCTAGAGAAACCTAAGTTGAAAGAGGATGGAAGTAACTTTGTTGACTGGGCCTGTAATCTGAGGATTGTCCTCACGGCTTCTTAGAAATCATTTGTCCTTGATGCACCGCTTAGTGACCAACCAGAAGACATTACCTCCAAAGACGTTAAGAACGCTTGGGAGGCACGTACTGTAGATTACTCAATAGTTCAGTGTGCAATATTGTATGGCTTAGAACCAGGACTTCAAAGACGTTTTGAACATCATGGAGCATATGAGATGTTCCAGGAGTTGAAGTTTATCTTTCAGAAGAACGCCCGGATCGAGAGGTATGAAACCTCCAATAAGTTCTATGCTTGCAAGATGGAGGAGAACGGGTCTATCAGTGAACATGTACTCAGAATGTCTGGGTATTCAAATCGTCTAGCGGAGTTGGGAATTGCCCTTCCGCCAGAGGCGATCACCGACAAAGTTCTTCAATCACTGCCACCTAGTTACAAGAGCTTTGTGATGAACTATAACATGCACGGGATGAACAAGTCATTCGCCGAGCTGTTTGCGATGCTAAAAGTCGCTGAGTCTGAAATCCAGAAAGAACATCAAGTGTTTATGGTCAATAAAACCACATGTTTCAAGAAAAATGGCAAGGTCAAGGGCAAGGGCAAGAAGGGTAAAACCAAGAAGGATGGAAAAGCAGTTGCTTCTCCTGTAAAGAAGCCCAAGCATGGACCCAAGCCAGAAATTGAGTGCTTTCATTGCAAGGGAACTGATCACTGGAAGCGGAACTGCCCCAAGTACCTGGCTGACAAGAAGCGGCCAACGACAAACAAGGTATATATGAGTTACATGTTATTGATGTGTACCTTACTAGATCTCGTAGTAGTGCCTGGGTATTTGATACCGGTTCGGTTGCTCACATTTGCAACTCAAAGCAGGAACTACGGAAGAAACGAAGGCTGGGAAAGGACGAAGTGACGATGCGCGTGGGAAATGGTTCCAAGGTTGATGTGATCGCCATCGGCACACTCTCTCTTCGATTACCATCGGGATTAGTGATGAACCTGAATAATTCTTATTTAGTGCCTGCGTTAAGCATGAACATTATATCTAGATCTTGTTTATTGCGAGACGGTTACTCATTTAAATCAGAGAATAAAGGTTGTTCTATTTATATGAGTAATATCTTTTATGGTCATGCGCCCAATGTTAGGGGTTTATTCATATTAAATCTTGATAGTGTGACACATATGTTCATAACATTGATGCCAAAATATGTAGAGTTGATAATGATAGTGCCACTTTCTTGTGGCACTTCTGTTTAGGTCATATTGGTGTAAAACGCATGAGGAAGCTCCATGATGATGGAATTTTGGAGTCACTAGATTTTGAATCAGTTGACACATGTGAACCATGCCTCATGGGCAAGATGACTTAAACGCCGTTCTCTGGAACAATGGAACGGGCGAGTGACTTATTGGAAATCATACATATTGATGTGTGCGGTCCAATGAATATTACTGCGCATGGTGGATATCGTTATTCTCTCACCTTCACTGATGACTTAGGTAGATATGGGTATATTCACTTGATGAAACACAAGTCTGAAACGTTTGAAAAGTTCAAGCAATTTTAGAGTGAAGTTGAGAATCATCGTAACAAGAAGATTAAATTCCTGCGATCTGATCGAGGAGGTGAATATCTGAGTTAGGAGTTTTGCAGTCACTTAAGAAAGTGTGGAATTGTTTCACAGTTGACACCGCCCGGAACACCACAGCGTAATGGTGTGTCCGAACATCGTAATCGAACCTTATTAGATATGATGCGTTCTATGATGTCTCTTGCTGATTTGCCACAATCGTTTTGGGGTTATGCATTAGAGACAGCTGCATTCACTTTAAATAGGGCACCATCGAAATCCGTTGAGACGAAGCCATATGAACTGTGGTTTGGCAAGAGGCCAAAGTTGTCGTTTCTTAAAGTTTGGGGATGTGATACTTATGTAAAAAAGATTCAGTCTGAAAAGCTGGAACCCAAAGCAGAAAAATGCGTTTTCACAGGATACCCAAAAGAGACAGTCGGGTATACCTTCTATCTCAGATCCGAAGGCAAAGTGTTTGTCGCTAAGAACGGAACGTTTCTTGAGAAAGAGTTTCTCTCAAAAGAATTGAGTGGGAGGAAAATAGAGCTTGATGAGGTTATTGAACCTTTGCTTCAACCAGAAAGTAGCGCAGCGCAGAAAGATGTTTCTGTGGAACCTACGACGGTAGAAGAGGAAGTTAATGATGATGATCATGAAGCTTCGGATCAAGCTGCTATTGAACTTCGTAGGTCGACAAGGCCGCGTACTACCCCTGAGTGGTACGGCAACCCTATCTTGGAGGTCATGTTGTTGGACAACAATGAACCAACGAGCTATGGAGGAGCAGTGATGGGCCCGAATTCCAAGAAATGGTTATAGGCCATGAAATCCGAGATGGGATCCATGTATGAAAACAAAGTATGGACTTTGGAAGTATTACCTGAAGGGCGAAAGGCCATTCAGAAAAATGGATCTTTAAGAAGAAGACAGACGCGGACGGTAATGTCACCGTCTATAAAGCTCGACTTGTGGAAAAGCGTTTTTCACAAGTTCAAGGAGTTGAATATGATGATACCTTCTCACCCGTAGCGATGCTTAGGTCTGTGAAAATCATGTTGGCAATAGCTACCTATTTCGACTATGAAATTTGGCAGATGGATGTCAAAACAGCGTTCCTCAATGGTTTCCTTGAGGAAGAGTTGTATATGATGCAACCCGAAGGTTTTGTCGATCCAGAGAATGCTGACAAAGTTTGCAAACTCCAGCGATCCATTTATGGACTGGTGCAAGCATCTCGGAGTTGGAATACGCGCTTTGATGAGGTGATCAAAGCGTTTGAGTGTATACAAGTTTACGGAGAAGCTTGTATTTACAAGAAAGTGAGTGGGAGCTCTATAGCATTTCTAGTATTATATGTGGATGACATATTGCTGAGTGGAAACAATATAGAAATGCTGGAAAGCGTGAAGGAATATTTGAACAAGAGTTTTTCAATGAAGGACCTAGGAGAAGCTGCTTTCATATTAGGCATTAAGATCTATAGAGATAGATCGAGATGCTTAATAGCACTTTCACAGAGCACATACCTTGATAATGTTTTGAAGAAGTTCAAAATGGAACAATCCACGAAGGGGTTCTTGCCTGTGTTACGAGGTGTGAAGTTGAGTAAGACTCAATGCCCAGTAACTGCAGAAGATAGAGAAAAGATGAGTGTCATCCCCTATGCTTCAGCCATAGGCTCTATCATGTATGCAATGTTGTGCACAAGACCCGATGTGAGCCTTGCCATATGTATGGCCGAAAGGTTTCAAAGTGATCTTGGAATGGAGCACTCGCAAGCGGTCAAGAATACCCTTAAGTACCTGAAAAGGAAAGGAAATGTTTCTCGTTTATGGAGGTGATGACGAACTCGTCATAAAGGGTTACGTCGATGCAAGCTTTGACACTGATCAGGACGACTCTAAGTCGCAAACCGGATACGTATTTATTCTTAATGAGGGAGCAGTAAGCTGGTGTAGTTCCAAGAAAAGCGTGGTAGCTGATTCTACGTGCGAAGCGGAATACATCGCAGCGTCGGAGGCGGCGAAGGAAGGTGTCTGGATGAAACAGTTCATGACAGATCTTGGATAGTGCCCGGTGCACTGAATCCAATGAACCTGTTCTGTGACAACACTGGTGCCATTGCTCTAGCCAAGGAACCAATGTTTCACAAGAGGACCAGACACATAAAGCGACGCTTCAACTCCCTCCGCGATTACATCATGGAGAAAGACATAAATATTTGCAAAGTGCACACGGATCTGAATTTTGTAGGTCCGTTGACTAAACCTCTTCCAAGGGCTAAACATGATCAACACCAGAACTGCATGGGTGTTCGATTCATTACAATGTAAATCACATAGTGATGTGAACTAGATTATTGACTCTAGTGCAAGTGGGAGACTGCTGGAAATATGCCCTAGAGGCAATAAATAAAGTGTTTATTATTGTATTTCCTCGGTTATAATAATCGTTTATTATCCATGCTATAATTGTATTAATTGGAAACATGGATACATGTGTGGATACATAGACAAACACAATGTCCCTAGTATGCCTCTAGTGAACTAGCTCGTTGATCGAACGATGGTTATGGTTTCCTAGCCATGGACATGAGATGTCATTTGATAACGGGATCACATCATTAGGAGAATGATGTGATGGACAAGACCCAAACTACAAACGTAGCTTATGATCGTGTCATTTTATTGCTACTGTTTTCTGCATGTCAAGTATATGTTCCTATGACCATGAGATCATGCAACTCACAGATATCGGAGGAGTACCTTGCGTGCATCAAACGTCGCAACGTAATTGGGTGACTATAAAGGTGATCTACAGGTGTGTCGGAGAGTGTCTGTTGAGTTGGCATGGATCAAGACTCGGATTTGTTACTCCGCGTGACGGAGAGATATCTCAGGGCCCACTCGGTAATACAACATCACAATAAGCCTTGCAAGCAATGTGAGTAAGTGTTAGTTACGGGATCTTGTATTATGGAATGAGTAAAGAGACTTTCCTATAACAAGGTTGAATTAGGTATGGAGATACCGACGATCGAATCTCGGGCAAGTAATATACCGAAGAACAAAGGGAACATCATACGGGATTAACTGAATGCTTGACATAGAGCTTCAAACGATAAAGATCTTCGTACAATATGTAGGAACCAATTTGGCATCCAGGTCCCGCTATTGGTTATTGACCATAGAGGTGTCTCGGTCATGTCTACATAGTTCTCGAACCCGTAGGGTCTGCACACTTAAGATTTGGTGACGTTTCGGTAGTATAGAGTTATGTATGGTGGTGACCGAAGGTTGTTCAGAGTGCCGGAAGAGATCCCCGACATCATGAGGATCTCCAGAATGGTCCGGAGGTAAAGATTCATATATAGTAAGTCCCATTTTGGTCACCGGAAAAGTTTCGGGCTGATCGGTAGTGTATCGGGAGTGCCGATAGTGTACCGGGAGGCCTCCGGGAGGGGTATTTCGACCCAAGAGGCTTCGTGGGCTGTGGGAGAGTGAATATCAGCCCTTAGTTGGCTAGTGGAAACTCCCACACAAGGCCCATGTGGCTGGAGGAAAAACCCAATAGGAAAAGGTGGAAAAAAGGCAAAAAGAAGCAATCCTAGTCCTACTAGGATTGGAGGAGGAGAGTCCTACTCCACCTCCCACTTCGGCCGAAGCCTCCAAGGCTTGGAGGCCAAGCTTCCTCTCCTCCTCCCTCCCTCCTATATATACTAGTGGATTTCTAGGATTTTGCACTTAATTTTCAGCCACGTGCAAACCCTAATCTCTAGTGCATAGTTTCTCCTCTAGATCGGTTTTTTGCAGTGCTTAGGCGAAGCCCTGCCGGAATTGCTCAACCACCATCACTGGAGCACCGTCAGGCTGCCAGAGAACTCTTCTTCCTCTCCACTCCTTCTTGCTAGATCAATACGATGGAGATCATTATCAAGCTGTACGTGTGTTGAACGCGGAGGTGTCGTCCGTTTGGTGCTAGATCGGAAGGATCGTGATAAAGTTCGTGGGACGGATCGTGATCAAGTTCGTGGGACGGATCGTGATCGGATCGCGGGACGGATCGTGATTGTATCGCGGGACAGATAGTGATTGGATCGCGGGACGCACGGCGATTTGGATCGCAAAGACGTTCGACTACACCAACCGCGTTACTTAATGCTTCCCGCTTAGCGATCTAGAAGGGTATGTAGATCCACTCTCCCTCTTGTAGATGCTCATCACCATGGATAGATCTGCGTGTGCGTAGGAAATTTTTTGTTTCCCATGCAACATTTCCCAACAGCACAAGCATAGAATTTTTATTACTACCCACACAAGAAAAATTCTTCTTATGCAAAGTAGTGGGAGCAAGCTCAACAACATAACTATCATGTGACAGTTGATTGATATAACCACATTGAATATTAAAATCATGAAAATAGGTTTCAGGGTTGTCATTACTCTTTATATCATATGTGTCATCACAATTATCATCATATATAGGAGGCATGCTACCATCATAATAGTTTTGCTCATCAAAACTTGGGGGACAAAAAATATCATTCTCATCACACATAGCATGCCCAAGCTTCTGAAAAACATTAATTGCAGGAAGTAAATTCTCAAACATGTCACTTTCATCAAACATGACATCCCCAAGCTTGTGGCTTTGTATATCATAAACATAATCACTATCATCATTAACGGTATGAATAACACCAATAGTATAGCAATTATTATCATCATCCTCCAAGTTGGTGCCATAAATATTTTAAAGATTATAAGAAGTATCATTATCTTCCCAATCATAATTATCACAACAAGCAATAGGCATAACGAAATCATCCTCAAGTATATCATCTTCCATAACTATTTTTGATTCATTCTCATGACGCCTATCAATAATGGGAGCAACATTATTTGGGAGAGATACCTCTTTACCTTTACTTTTCCTTCTTTTCTTCTTACTCACCACATTATGTGTGGGTTTATTTAATTCCTCCAAGCTTATTTTTGAAGAGGTTGGTCGAATAAAAAGCTCCTCTTCGTTACCTGATTCATCATAAGAAAAAATAGGAGGATATTGGGAAACCTCTTTGCCTTCATTAGTATTCTCTTCATCTTATACTTGTTTTCTTGTCTTTAAGTAATTGGCAATATAAGGATTCTCAATGCAATTTACCATGCAATACATATAGATTTCATTTAGATCAAAATCGATAAATTTCATCAGAACCAAAGATGGTACATCCTTAGTTTTATGTTACATTTCTTCATACCCGAAAATAGGCTAGGTTCATTATGATTCTCAAGGGTAATGAGGTTATCATAGTTTTTGGACATAATTTGATCATGAAATAATTCACATTGGAAATTAAAATGACCACTTTCATTGCAAAGTTCACAAGGACAGTGGGAAATATTAAGTCTTTCAGCAGAAACACATAGCCTCTCTTGAAACCATTTAGTTTCTAAATACTAGTGCCTCTTAAAAAATCTATCTTCCCTTTTAGGCATGGCTTGCCAAACTCTATGCACACCACAAAAATTAACATGCTTATAAGAAGTCTTTTTATCATGACTAGTGCACATCATTAGTACTATGGATATTCAAAGAATTCATACTAACAACATTGCAATCATGATCATCACTCAAAGATTTAGTGCCAAACATTTTAATAACTTCTTCTTCTAACACTTGTGCACAATTTTCCTTTCCATCATTTTCACAAAAGACATTAAAAAGATGAAGCATATGAGGCAACCTCAATTCCATTTTTTTGTTGTTTTATTTAATAAAACAAAACTAGTAAAAAACAAGAAACTAAAAGATTTTACTACAAGATCTAAAGATCTACCTTCAAGCACTCACCTCCCCGGCAACGGCGCCAGAAAAGAGCTTGATGTCTACTACGCGTCCCTCTACTTGTAGACTCGTCTTGGGCATCCAAGCGCAGAGTTTTGTAGGACAATAGAAAATTTCCCTCAAGAGGATGACCTAAGGTTTATCAATCCGTGGGAGGCATAGGATGAAGATGGTCCCGCTCAAAAAACCCTGCAACCAAGTAACAAAGAGTCTCGTGTGTCCCCAAAACACCCAATACAATGGTAAATTGTATAGGTGCAATAGTTCAGCGAACAGATGGTGATACAAGTGCAATATGGATAGTAGATATAGGTTTTCATAATCTGAGAATATAAAAATAGCAAGGTAACAAATAGTAAACAGCGAGAAAAACGTTGTATAAATGCTTGGAAAGAAGGCCTAGGGTCCATACTTTCACTAGTGCAATTTCTCTCAACAATATTGGCATAGTTGAGAACTAACGAAGAAATTATTGTAGGGTACGAAACCACCTCAAAGTTATCTTTTCCGATAAATCTTATGAGCTATCCCTATAAGTGTCACAAACAGCCCTAGAGTTCGTACTAAAGTAACACCTTAAGATACACATCAACCAAAAAACTAATATCGCCTAGATACTCCAATATCACCACAATTACCCATGGGCTTGATTATACGATATGCATCACATAATTTCAGATTCATCATGTTCAATGCAACACAAAGAACATCAAAGATTGCCCCAAAGTTTCTACCGAAAAGTCAAGACAAACACGTGTGCCAACCATTATGCATAGATTCCCAAGGTCACGGAACCCGCAAGTTGATCACCAAAACATACATCAATTGGATCAATAGAAAATCCCATTGTCACCACAGATATCCCATCGCAAGACATATATCAAGTGTTCTCAAATCCTTAAAGACTCAATCCAATAAAAAAAGTTCAAAGGGAAAACTCAAATCATCACAACAAGATAGAGAGGGGAACACTCCATATGATTCATCTATATCAATAAAGCTCGCAGTATATCAAGATAGTGCCATGTCAAGAACACGAGAAAGAGAGAGAGAGATAAAACACATAGCTACTGGTACATACCCTCAGCCCGAGGATGATCTACTCCCTCCTCGTCATGGAGAGCGCTAGGAAGATGAAGATGGCCTCGAGTGATGGTTTCCCCCTCCGACAGGGTGTGGTGGCAGAACTCCAGATCTAGGTTTCTTTTCGGATATTTTTATATTTATATGAATTTTTGGCATCGATCTGACGTCAAGGAGGGCCACGAGGCAGTGACAAGCCTGCTAGGCGCGACCAGGGGGGTGGTCGCACCTGGCATGCTTGTGACCTCCTCGTGACTATTCTGGCCCAACTCCAATGCTTTGGGGGTCTCTTTTGGTCCAGAAAAAATAACATTAAATTTCCATCCAATTCCGAGAACTTTTATTTCTGCAAAAAAACGACACCATGGTAGTTCTGCTGAAAACAGCGTCAGTCCGGGTTAGTTCGAATAAAATCGTATATAATAATTATTAACATGGCATGAATACTTCATAAATTATAAATACATTGGAGACGTATCAGTTTGCAAGATAATAAAGAGCACATAAATAAAAACTAGGGGCTGCTAAGATAAAGTAACAATTAAGTTAGTTTAACGGGTGTGGAAAAGTGGTGGTAGGCGTTGCGGAAGTGTCCCTTGGCAGTCGATAACTAGACCGGTAATCTTTATTGCAATTTTATATGAGGGAGAGGCATAAGCTAACATACTTTGTCTACTTGGATCATATGCACTTATGATTGAAACTCTAGCAAGCAACCGCAACTACTAAAGATCATTAAGGTCAAACCCAACCATAGCATTATAAGGTATCAAGTCCTCTTT
Organism: Hordeum marinum; assembly: GCA_022496015.1. Taxonomy (NCBI): domain Eukaryota; kingdom Viridiplantae; phylum Streptophyta; class Magnoliopsida; order Poales; family Poaceae; genus Hordeum; species Hordeum marinum. The sequence goes on from CM039676.1 coordinate 32,725,919, forward strand.
ACTCCCATATGCAACAACCCACCTACTCGTGTTTATGCTTCTGTCACTCAAGCAACCCACCACAAGCGAATCATGAACACATTGAAACACCCTACTGCAAGGATCCCTCACACTTGTGCGACGCAGAGAGCACGATAGGACAACACCTATAATAAAACATGCAAATCAAACCAATCATGATCATCAATCAACCCATCGGACAACAAAAATCTACTCATTCATCATAGGATGGATACACATCATTGGATAATAATATGAAGCATAAAGCACCATGTTAATGTAGAGGGTACAACGTGTCGTGTGAGAGTGGACCGCTGCAGATAGATGGGGAAGGTGATGGAGGTGTTGGTGAAGATGACGGAGTTGTTGGAGTAGATCGTCATCACGATGATGGCCCCGATGTTGTTCCGGTTCCACTGGGAGAGAGGGGGAGATATCACCCCTCCTTCTTATTCTTTGGCCTCCCCCTAGATGGGAGGAGGGTTTCCTCTCTAGTCCATGGTATCCATGGCGGCGGAGAAGCCCTTCTGAGATTGGATCTCTCTCTCTCTCTCTTTCTCTCTCTCTCTCCGTTTCCTTCTGTTTCTGCGCTCCCAGATTCTAGCCTTTAACAGTTTCTTAAATATCCGGAGATCCGTAACTCCGATTGTGCTAAATTTTTGAGGGGATTTTGTTTATAAATATATCTTCCTTGCGGCCAAAGGACAGCTCCAACCATCCTAAGAGGTGGCCACAAGCCTGCTAGGTGCGGCCAAGGGGTGGGTCGCGCCTAGCAGGCTCGCCACCTCCTCGGGCATCGTCTCGCAATGATACTTTTTTCCCAACAATCACATATATTCCCAAAAAAATTCTCTGTAAGTTTTTATCGCGTTTGGACTTTGTTTGGTATGGATATTCTACGAAACAAGAAACATGCAACAAACAGGAACTGACACTAGGGACTGGATCAATATGTTAGTCCCAAAACTAGTATAACAAGTTGCCAAAAGTACATGAAAGTTGTAGAATATTGGCATGAAACAATCAAAAATTATAGATATCAAGGAGACATATCAGCATCCCCAAGCTTAATTCCTGCTCGTCCTCGAGTAGGTAAATGATAAAAAATATAATTTTTGATGTGGAATGCTACCTAGCATAATCTTGTTTATATAATCTAATCATGGCATGAATATTAAGACACGAGTGATTCAAAGCAATAGTCTATAATTTGACATTAAGACAATAATACTTCAAGCATACCAATAAAGCAATTGTATCTCTTCAAAATATAATGGCAAAAGAAAGTTATCCCTAATATCATATAGTTTGGGTATGCTCCATGTTCCCCACACAAAGTATTTATATCATGCATAACCCCGATGACAAGTCAAGGAATTGTTTCACACCTTTTATGTTCTCAAACTTTTTCAACTCTCACGGAATACATGAGCGTGAGCCATGGATATAGCAATATAGGTGGAATATAATATGGTGGAGGTTGTGAAGAAAAAGGAGAAGATAGTCTCATATCAACTAGGCGTATCAATGGGATATGGAGATTCCCTTTAGTGGATATTAATGTGAGTGAGTAGGGATTGCCATGCAACAGATGCACTAGAGCTATAAGTGTATGAAAGCTCAAAAAGAAACTAAGTGGGTGTGCATCCAACTTGCTTGGTCATGAAGACCTAGGGCAATTTTAGGAAGCCCATCATTGGAATATACAAGCCAAGTTATATAATGAAAAATTCCCTCTCATTGGAATATAGTATATGAAAGTGAAAAAATAGGAGACTCTCTATCATGAAGATCATGGTGCTACTTTGAAGCACAAGTGTGGAAAATGGATAGTAGCATTGTCCCTTCTCTCTTTTCTCTTTTTTTTCTTATTTTTGGTTGGGATCTAAGGCCTCTTTTTTTATTGGGCTTCGCTAGCCTCTTTTATTTTTCATAAAGACTGGAGTCTCATCCCAACTTGTGAGGGAATCAAAGCTTCCATCATCCTCTCCTCACATGGGACAATGCTCTAATAATGATGATCATCACACTTTTATTTACTTACAACCCAAGAATTACAACTCGAAACTAGAACAAAATAAGACTATATATGAATGCCTCCGTCACTGTACCAGGATGTTTAATGATCTAGCATAGCAATGACATAAAAAAACGGACAAGCAATGGAAATGATGGTGCATGTCATAATAAATGGAACGGTGGAAGTTGCACGGCAATATATCTCAGAATGGCTATGGAAACGCCATAATAGGTAGGTATGGTGGATGTTGTGAGGAAGGATATATGGTGGGTGTAATGCACCAGCAAAAGTTGCGCGGTACAAGAGAGGCTAGCAAAGGTAGAAGGGTGAGAGTGCGTATAATCCACGGACTCACATTAGTCATAAAGAACTCACATACTTATTGGAAAAGTATATTAGTCATCGAAGCAGAGTATTAGACGCATGCTCCTAGGGGAGAGTTTGGTAGGAGTTAACCATCGCACTCTCCCCACCCTCACACAAATGTTGACAATCAATAAACAAATCATGCTCCGACTTCCTTACATAACGGTTCAACATACGTGCATGCCACGGGAATCACAAACCTTCACACAAGTATTTATACCAATCAACAATTACTCACTAACATGACTCTAATATCACCATCTTTATATCACAAAACTATTGCAAGGAATCAAACACATCATATTCAGTGATCTACAAGTTCTATGTAGGATTTTATGACTAACCATGTGAATGACCAACTCCTGTTAACTCTCTAAATAGATATAAGTGAAGCACGAGAGTTTAATTCTTTCTATAAAATATATGCCCATGCTCTATAAAATATAAGTGAAGCAAAAGAGAATTCTACAAATGGCGGTTTTCTATGTGTAGAGAAACAGGCAATCCAAACTTCAAATGATATAAGTGACGCACATGAAGCATTCTATAAAGCCATAGTCAAAAGATATAAGTGAGGTGAAAAGAGCCTTGTATAAATCAACCAAGGACATTCTCATACCAGCATGGTGCATTATTAAAATAAAAATAAATAGCACACGATGCTCCAAGATTTATGCATAGCATGTGACGAATAAAAATATAGCTCCAAGTAAAATTACCGATGGTTGTTAAAAGAAAGAGGGGATGCCTTCCGGGGCATCCCCAAGCTTAGTTTCTTGGGAGTGCTTGAATATTACCTTGGGGTGCCTCGGGCATCCCCAAGCCTAGTCTCTTTCCACTGCTTATTCCTTCATCCATCGTGATCTCACCCAAAACTTGAAAACTTCAATCACACAAAACTTAACAAAACTCTTGTGAGATCCGTTAGTATAATAAAGAAAATTACCACTTTAAGTACTGTTGAAAACCAATTAATATTTTGTTTTTCATTGTAGATATTGTATTATAAATTCTTTATAGCTTATACCACCGATAAAATCGATAGTTTCATCAAAACTAGCAAAACAATGCATCAAAAACAGGATTTGTCTTAAACAGGATAGTCTGTTGCAATCTGAACATTTACAATACATTTGTAACTCTAAAAGTTATGAAAAATCAGGAACAAATATTTTTTTGCATATAAGCACTGTGTAAAAATTGCAGTAACGTTTGACATTCCAGTAAAAAATGTAAGTTCATGTACTGCAGCCAAAGTTTCTGTGTTTGCACTGCACACACCAACCAAGCAATCTAATCAATCATCATAAATGCAAATCTTGGAACATTATTTTTATAATACAATGGATTTGTACAAGGGGATAATTATTTTTGTTGAAAATTTTCTGTAATCAAGATTCACAAAGTTTCCATGGGCATGAACAAAGTTCAAGGCTAGCACCCACTTCAACAATGCTCGTCTTTCTCACTTCGCTTTTATTTTTGAAAAAGTTTTAAGTTCCCCACTTTTTTTTGTTTTTGAACTTATATAAAAGCACACAACAGAATAAAATGACTCTCTACACTTTCGGGTTGTCTCCCTGGCAGCGCTTTCTTTAAGGCCATTAAGCGAGGCATATAATGCTCATGTAATGGATCTACCCGGATCCCAAGGTACACTACTAGGAGAAAGCCTATATACAAGATTTTAGCAGTAGCTCTGGATATAGGGAAAGCGCTATTGTTAGGGAGTAGAAGCGCTAAATACAAACCAGTGCTACAAGTAGAACCATATCTGCAGTGCTGGCTGGCTAACCAGTGCTACTAATAAGTGGTCCCGGCGTCACCACCAGTGGCTACCTGTAGTTTTAGCAGGTCTCCAAAATCAGTGCTACTACTATAGCTGTAGCAGTAGCGCTTATCACTAGACCACCGCTACTACTATGGCTGTACGTTGCGAGCAGGTGGGCCCTGATTAGTAGCAGCGCCTAGGCTTGGACCAGCACTACTACTATGAGACTTAGCAGTAGCGGTTTTCTGTTCCAGCGCTACTGCTACTCGACCCCCAACATTAACTCCCACTCCCCATTCGATCCCCTCTTCATTCGATCCCCTCTACCTCCCATCACTCCTCTCCCCCGTCCGTTGTCGTCATCGTCGCCATCACCTCGATGCCGCCACCGTCACGCCTCGGTCCTCACTCACCGTCGCGCCCCCTCCACCGTAGTCGCGGCCTCCCTTGCTGTCACCCCCTCCCTCATCGTCGCACCCCCCTCACTGTAGCCCCCTTCCTCACCATCGCAGTCTCCCTCGTCATTGCCCCCTCCCTCACCGTCGCGCCCCTCCCTCTGCAGGTCGCCCCTACTCACTCCTTCCTCCCTCTTCCCTCTCCCCTCACTCCCTTCACCCCCTCTCGTATCCAGCCATTTTGTAATATTAGGGGGGTTAGGTTGATTCTAGGGTTAGGTTTGTCAGGTTGATTCTAGGAGTTAGGTTGATTAGGGGGGTTAGGTTGATTCTAGGGTTAGGTTGATTCTATGGTTAGGTTTGTTAGCTAAATTAGTTTAAAGCCAAATATGAATGGGCCAAGTATGAAAAGCCTTATATTGCATTGTTTCCAAGTTCTATATTTTTCTTACTGTTATATGCAAATGATCTGAGTAGCCTATGTTTCGCAGGAATGTTGATTCATTTCCGTTCTAGAGAATTTCATGCGCTCGATATGTCCACTTTTTAGCAAAGGTCATGTCAAAATTTTGTCATGACGTGTGCTAGAAAGTAGGCATATGCAGTGCTGCGATTTGCTGGGAAGCGGCATTCCGGAAAACCGAGTCAAAATGAGTCTAAAATGAGTTTAAAAAATTAGTGATTAAACGATAAGAAAATTTTCTCATAGGAATTTGTCTCGACGTCGACAATGCTCTGCCCGCATCCTCGTCGGCAAGTGGTCGGCGAGAGCCTTCTTGATAGGTGCCATGTCCGTGACTGAGCTCCGCCTGGCTCACTCTGAGAGGCGCTTCCTTCCCGGGCTCAGAGCCTGGTGAGGAATCCAGGTCTCATCGTCGACCCGGAGATTCTGTGGTGGCAGTCACATGGGCCACTTTCAGTGCAGAGGGAGCGGGCCCCCGTGGAGGTGGTACGTCCCCGTGTTAGGAGGATATGGAAATAACCTTCGATCTTCGTCCTGAAGATCATATTGAAGGAAACATCGACATTTGGGTGCATGTTGATATGCTTCCTGTTTTACCTCCATGTGAGTTTGTCAACCATGCATATTTGTCAAGTAATTTGCATTCTATATTGGTGTTCATCCGTACTAAATTTGTTAATTTATAGTTTACAGCTTATTTCATTTCTTCGAGTGAAACAAAGAACATAATCGACACGACACACTACACTTATGGATCACGTCTAACTTGGGAGGATAAGGATGATCTTATCTACTTTGTTATTGGTGTCCTAGCTGGTAGGGACATCTTCCCGTGAAATATGAGAACTGGCCCAAATTATACATTGTACATCACAGTAGCGCATAGGCTGAGGGCGGATGACATTCGCCGAAATATCTTGGTAACAGTTGCTAATTAAGTACACTTGTACTGTTGCGTAAATGGTATTAATTACATTGCTAACTAGGCTACTATTATGTTCTTCAACATAAATTGCCGTATGAAGTTGTGCCACCGTTGATGCAACCCGTAGGTAATATGACAATTAAAAGCCCCTTCCATCCCGAGTTCTCTTTTGCATACTCGACTGAGCGCAAACCACCAAGATGGCTCCAAATTGAAGCATGGGGACAAATAAAGAAGGATCTCAAGCCACATGTTGGAGACCGTTGGATCTCTTTGCTTCATCATGGAGACATAGGTGTTATTCGTTTTTATGTCATTTTACCTAGGAGGGAGGACTAGGTCCTATGAGAGAAAAGCTTAGTTAAATTGTACGATCAATTAGGATGATTACTATTATGATATTTTCTTCTAATTCATCAGGCACTTTAATCTAAATGTAGTTGTTGGAACAATAATTATTGATGTTGTCATATGATGAAACTACTGTATAGAGCATGGATAAATACGTAGAGGGGAATGTAAACTTAGAAGGCAGGAATATTAGCAGTACCGCTGGTCTGCACCTAATGGCAGAGCTGGTTTACCAGTAGCCTTGTTCCTCTTCCAGCGCTACTGCTAACCCTACTTACTAGTAGCGCTAGTTATCTAGTGCTACTGCTACAACTTAGCTGTAGCGCCTTAGTAGTAACGCTGCCACCAGCGCTGCTACTAAGGGTAATTCTAGCACTACTACAAAGCTTTCCCCTAGTAGTGGTATATCAAAGCCTATTTTAATTAACAATGATTTTTAATTTAGTAGTGATCACAAAGTAACATATATCATGCAACAACAAAGTCTAACTGTCTTCCTACGCATTGGCATGTCATACAAGAATAGTTCATTCACACCAAGTTAAGGCCAAGGCATAACATATGTAGTTTCTTGCAATTTTATTGTATCGGAAACATAGAGAGGTAAAGATGTAGTTCCTCTCTCATAATAATTCGAAGCAGGAGCAGAAAGCACATGCATATTATATTCATTAAAATCATCATGTGCAATAGGAAAACACAACCCATCAATATAATCGTAAATAAGTGAAAACCTCTCCGATATAGTGTAGTTTGGAGAATTCAAAAAGATAATAGGACTATCATGTGTGGGGGCATTAGCAACAATTTCATGCTTAATGTAAGGAACTATAGCAAGTTCATATTCATAAGCATAATTCATATTAGCATCATGGCCACAAGAATAGCAAGCATCAAGTTCATCAAAAAGGGATATTTTAAAAGAATCCAAGGGATCATAGCAATCAACATACCATTCATCCTTCGGTAAGCACGAAGGGAAATTAAATATTGTATGAGTTGAAAAGTTACTCTCATTAGAAGGTGTGCACAGGTAGCTAATCCACTCTTCCTCCTTTTGTTCTTCGTTCTCCTCCTCATCTTTTTCATATAATGAGCTTACAAATTCATCCACTTCCTCTTCCATAGATTCCTGGAAAATATTAGTCTCTTCCAAGGCAGCAGGTCAATCTTTCAATCAAGTCTTTAACATAAGCATTAGAAGCATAGTTTTCATAGCAAGATTTAAGTATGGCAAAAATTTCACAAATCTAAAGAGTAGCATCATACTTTTCAATTAAAGAAGCAATTTCATAGGCACCCTTAAAAGCAACAAATTATTCAAATTTTTTAACATTATAGCAATAGGATGATAGTTTACACACACATTCGTAGGGAAGGTGTTTTTAGCTTCCTTAGAACAACAAGTAAAATCGCAAAATTTACATTGATTCCAAGCATAGCAACACAAAGTATTGATTTGATGCCACAAGAGTTTCCCTTTTTGAGATATGAAGTGTCGCACATAATGAGCATGCTCATTTAATGATTTTACCTCAACTAAGCTAGTTGGGTTTTCACCACGAGCACAAGTGGATCGAAGATGACCCAAGTAATATTCTTCGGTGGTACGGAACACTAGTGGTTCCTAAACTTTTGGAGCAGTAAGTACAACTATTTTTTTAGTATTTTGCGTTTCCTACCAATATCTAAAGGTAGAAAACAAGTTAATAACAGAAAAATAAAAAATACTTAGTGATAAAGCAAACAAGCACACACTAGAATATTCACCCCACGCTATTGCTCCCCGGCAATGGCGCCAGAAAAAGGTCTTGATAACCCACAAGTATAGGGGATCAATTGTAGCCTTTCTCTATAAGTAAGAGTGTCAAACCCAACAAGGATCTAAAGGTAGAACAAATATTCCCTCAAGTTCTATCGACCAGCGATACAACTCTACGCACGCTTAACGTTTGCTTTACCTAGAAGAAGTATGAAACTAGAAGTGCTTTGTTGGTGTAATGGGATAGGTTTGCAAGATAATAAAGAGAACGTAAATGACAACTAGGGGCTGCTAAGATAAATTAACAATTAAGTTAGTTTAATGAGTGTGGAAAAGTGGTGGTAGGAGTTGCAGAATTGTAGGCAATCGATAACTAGACCGGTAATCATTATTGTAATTTTATATGAGGGAGAGGCATAAGATAACATACTTTGTCTTCTTGGATCATATGCACTTATGATTGGAACTCCAGCAAGCATCCGCAACTACTCAAGATCATTAAGGTAAAACTGAACAATAGCATTATAAGGTATCAAGTCTGCTTTACTCCCATATGCAACAACCCACCTACTCGGGTTTATGCTTCTGTCACTCAAGCAACCCACCATAGGCGAATCATGAACACATTGCAACATCCTACAACAAGGATCCCTCACGCTTGCACGACACAGAGAGCACCATAGGACAGAACCAATAATAAAACATGCAACTCAAACAAATCATGATCATTAATCAACCCATAGGACAACAAAAATCTACTCAGACATCATAGGATGGCAACACATCATTGGATAATAATATGAAGCATAAATAACCATGTTAAAATATAGGGTATAGCAGGTTGTGGGAGAGTGGAACACTGTAGATATATGGTGGAAGGTGATGCAGGTATTGGTGAAGATGACAGAGTTGTTGGAGTAGATCGTCATGATGATGATGGCCCCGGCGTTGTTCCCGTGCCACTGGGAGAGAGGGGGAGAGAGCCCCCTCATTATTGTTCTTACTTGACCTACCCCTAAATGCGAGGAGGGTTTCCCCTCTGGTCCATGGCCTCTATGGCGGCGGACTGGCGAGAGCCCCTCCGACAGAGGCGGAGATAGGCCTATGGCAAATGGGGCTATAGCCAAAGGCCTACTAGCAATGGTCCTTGTATTGCCTCCTTGAAAAGTAGGTGAAAAACATCAAACTGCAGGATTCAAGGTACTTAGCCCTAGGTGTAATCCGATGCTAACTCCGCCTCTGCCCTTCGAGATTGGATCTCTATCCTTGTTTCCTTCTCTTTCTGTGCTCCCAGATTCTGGCCTTTTATTGTTTCTTAAATATTCAGAGAACCGTAACTCCAATATGGTTGAAATTTTGAGGGGGGTTTTATTATAAAAAAATCTTCCTGGCGGCCAAAGGATAGCTCCAACCGACCTAGGGGTGGCCACAAGCCTGCCAGGTTCGGCCATGGGGGTGGGTCGTGCCTCGCAGGCATGCCACCTCCTCGGGGATTTGTCTCTCCTTGATTCTTTTCCCAAAAAACATATATATTCCAAAAAAATCTTCATAAGTCTTTACTGCATTTGGAATTCGTTTGGTATGTTTATTCTGCGAAATAAGAAACATGCAACAAAAAGGAACTGGCACTAGGCACTGGATCAATATGTTAGTCCCAAAAATAGTATAAAAAGTTACCAAAATTATATGGAAGTTTTAGAATATTGGCATGAAACAATCAAAAATTATAGATACGATGGAGGAGTATCAATACTCAACTTTTACTTTCTATTAGTTAGATTAAACAAAGTAAAAATGCTATTATTTTTCTGTTTTCTAATTTATCCGTGCTATAACCATCTTTCTCATCGTGTCTGAGTAAATCAGATTGAGGCTACTTCCTCCGTCCATTAGGACTTTAATGAGGTGATACCCATCTATAATGGGATCTAGGACGAGGGCAACCGATTCCCCATGACGGATACTGGTCGCGTGGTCGCGCCGGTCAAAGGTGATCGGGTATGCTGACCATGGGTTATACTTCGGAGCTATGAGCTCCATGGCATAGACCTCCCGAAGGGCCCGCTTCCTCTCCTTCTGAGGTAGGTGGGTGGCGTATATCATATTCACCGTTTTGACTTTGGGAGGGAATTTCTTCTGAACGCCACCACTTGGACCCTATGGCTCATCTTCGTCCTCGCTACGCGAGGTTTTGCCCTGGTGTTTGGGTTGTATGTTGCCGGCCTATTTAAACACTCAGAAGTTATAGTGTGTGTGATTGGCAAGCTTTTCCGAAGTTCCATGGATTTGGCAAGTCCTGTCCATAATCTTCTCGAGCTGAGTGGGTCCGTCATGATTGCCTCTAGTGGGCTTCTTCCACTGCCTAGGTCGGGAGTTGCGGAATTCAGCATTAACCACCGTGTCATCGGCGTCTTTGCTGTTGTGCTGGTGTTTGTTCTCATTCCGCTTCGTCTTGGGGTTTCCATCCTGGGCTTCAGGTGCCAGTGGATCTTCAGAATTGTGGCTGCATCTTGCCAGCTAGTTATCTTCGCCCGCACAAAAGCGGGTCATGAGGGAGGTAAGGGCGGACATAGTTTGAGGCTTGTCCTGGCCTAGCTGGCAGGCTAGCCATTCATCTCGAATATTGTGCTGGAAGGAGGCTATGGCCTTAGCATCCGGAATGTCGACGATTTGGTTCTTCTGAGTCAAGAACCTATTGCAGAACTGCGGGGCAGACTCGCCAAAAGTATGTGAAAGTTGTAGAATACTGGCACGAAACAATCAAAAATTATAGATACGACGGAGGCGTATCAGTACCCAACTTTTACTTTCTGTTATTTAGATTAAACAAAGTAAAAATGCTATTATTTTTCTGTTTTCTGATTTAGCTGTGCAAGAAATAATGACTTGAAAATAAAAGTTCTTCAAATGCCCTCAAAATTTAGTATGATTTTTATGGAATATTTAAGAATTTCTGGCACTCAGAACATGTAAGGGGGCTACACCAGTGCGCCACAAGTCCACAGGGCCCGCCCCCTGGCTTATGGGTCCCACGTAGGCCCCCCTGACTTATTCCAGCACCCATCCACTTCGTATTCCTCCAGAAAAATCCCACCACTGCTCTAGCCCATGTTCTAGATCATTTTGCTGCCATTTTCGATCTCCTTGTGCAAAACTCCATTTACAAAACTATTTTGGTGGACTGATCTTCGGTATGTGACTCCTTCAATGGTCCAATTAGCTTTTGTTTTAGTGCTTTATATATTGCAAATTTTTTCTGTTGTGATGACCTTGTTTTTGACCTTGCATGTCAATTTTGTATGGTCACAAGTAGTTTTGATGCATGATATATCCTCCAGGAACTTGTGGGAGTAGTTGCTATAAGTTTTGTTGAGTTTTGCCTTCTGGGCATTTACTTCGCTGGTCCTGAGGTTGTGCGGTTGGGGGCGAGTCCCTATTGAGGGGAGGAGGGAGGTCGGAGCTTTCAGTCTGAATCCGAACTCGGTTCACAGCCTTTCGTGCCTTTACGGCGAATGCCAAAGCTTGCGGGTCGTCTTTGTAGCTGAATTCAGCCGCCAGTGCCAGTGCCTGTTCCTCTGTTCGACGGGACCGCTCTATACTGCCATTGATAGTAATGACCCCCTTGAGGCCCGGCACTTGAGCTTGAGGTATGCGTAATGCGGGATTGTGTTGAACCGAGCAAACACCGCCCGGCCTAGCATCACGTGATAGCCGCTGCGGAAGGGCACAATGTTGAAGATCAAGTCCTCGTTGCGGAATTTATCGGGCGAGCTGAACACAACCTCCAGGGTTACACAGCCGTGCATCGGGCCTCAAAACCTGGGATTACTCCCTTGAAGGTAGTGCTGCTGGGTTTGATCGTTGACGGATCTATACCCATCTTTTTCATCGTGTCTGAGTAAATGAGATTCATGCTACTTCCTCCGTCCATTAGGACTTTAATGAGGTGATACCCATCTATCTTGGGGTTTCCATCCTGGGCTTCAGGTGCCACTGGATCTTCGGAATTGTGGATGTGTCTTGCCAGCTAGTTATCTTCGCCCGCACAAAAGCGGGTCGTGAGGGAGGTAAGGGCGCACATAGTCGGAGGCTCGTCCTGGCCTAGCTGGCGGGCTAGCCATTCATCTAGAATATTGTGCCGAAATGAGGCTATGGCCTCAGCATCCGAACTATCGATGATTTGGTTCTTCTTAGTCAAGAACCTATTCCAGAACTGCGGGGCAGACTCACCAAAAGTATGTGAAAGTTGTATAATATTGGCACGAAACAATCAAAAATTATAGATACGACGGAGGCATATCAGTACCCAACTTTTACTTTATGTTATTTAGATTAAACAAAGAAAAAATGCTATTATTTTTCTGTTTTCTGATTTATCCATGCAAGAAATAATGACCTAAAAATAAAAGTTCTTCAAATGCGCTCAAAATTTAGTATGATTTTTCTGGAATATTTAAGAATTTCTGGCACTCAGAACATATAAGGGGGCGGCACCAGTGGGCCACAAGGCCACAGGGCCCGCCCCCTGGCTTGTGGGTCCCACGTAGGCCCCCTGACTTATTACAGCACCCATCCACTTCGTATTCTGCCAGAAAAATCCCACCATTGCTCTAGCCCGTGTTCTAGCTCATTTTGCTGCCATTTTCGATCTCCTCGTGCAAAACTCCATTTGCAAAACTATTTTGGGGGACTGTTCTTTGGCATGTGACTCCTCCACTGGTCCAATTAGCTTTTGTTTTAGTGCTTTATATATTGCAAATTTTTGCTGTTGTGATGACCTTTTTTTTGACCTTGCATGTCAATTTTATACGGTCACAAGTAGTTTTGATGTGTGATATATCCTCTAGGCATTTGTGGGAGTAGTTGCTACAAGTTTTTTGAGTTTTGCCTTCTGGGCATGTACTTCGTTGGTCTTGAGGTTTTGTGGTTTGGGGCGAGTCCCTATTGAGGGGAGGAGGGAGGGTTAGAGCTTTCGGTCTGAATCCGAACTCGCTTCCCAGCCTTTCGTGGCTTTACGGTGAATGCCACAGCTTGCCAGTCGTCTTTGTACCTCAATTCGGCCGCCAGTGCTAGTGCATGTTCCTCTTTTCTAAGGGACCGGTCTACATTGCCATTAACAGTTATGACCCCCTTGGGGCCCAGCAGCTTGAGCTTCAGGTATGCGTAATGCGGGACTGTGTTGAACCGAGAAAACACCGTCCGACCGATCAGCACGTGATAGCCACTGCGGAAGGGCACAATGTCGAAGATCAAGTCCTCATTGCGGAAGTTATCAGGCGAGCCGAACACAACCTCCAGGGTTACAGAGCCCGTGCATCTGGCCTCAACACCTGGGATTACTCCCTTGAAGGTAGTGCTGCTGGGTTTGATCCTTGACGGATCTATACCCATCTTTTTCGCTGTGTCTGACTAAATCAGATTGAGGCTACTTCCTTCGTCCATTATGACTTTAATGAGGTGATACCCATCTATAATGGGATCTAGGACGAGGGCAACCGATCCCCCATGATGGAACTAGTTGGGTGGTCGCGCCGGTCAAAGCTGATCAGGTATGCTGACCATGGGTTATACATCGGAGCTATGGCTCCACGGCATAGACCTCCAGATGGGCCCGCTTCCTCTCCTTTTGAGGTATGTGGGTGGCTTATATCTTATTCACCGCTTTGACTTTCGGAGGGAATTTCGTCTGAATGGCACCACTTGGACCCCGAGGCTCATCTTCGACCTCGCTGCGCTAGCTTTTGCCATGGTCTTTGTGTTGTATCTTGCCGGCCTATTTAAACACCCAGCAGTTGCGGTGTGTGTGATTGGCAGGCTTTTCCGAAGTTCCATGGATTTGGCAAGTCCTGTCCATAATCTTCTCAAGCGGAGTGGGTCTCTCATGATTGCCTTTAGTGGGCTTCTTCCACTGCCTAGGTTGGGAGTTGCGAAATCCAGCATTAACCACCGTGTCATCGGCGTTGTTGTTGTTGTGCTGGCGTTTGTTCTCATTGCGCTTCGGCTTGGGGTTGCCATCCTGGGCTTCAAGGGCCACTGGATCTCTGGAATTGTGTCTGCGTCTTGCCAGCTAGTTATCTTCGCCCGCAAAAAAGCGGGTCAGGAGGGAGGTAAGGGCGGACATAGTCTGAGGCTTGTCCTGTCCTAGTTGGCGGGCCAGCCATTCATCTCGAATATTGTGTCGGAAGGAGGCTATGGCTTCAACATCCGGACTGTCGACGATTTGGTTCTTCTTAGTCAAGAACCTATTCCAGAATTGTCGGGCAGACTCGCCAAAAGTAAATGAAAGTTGTAGAATATTGGCATGAAACAATCAAAAATTATAGATACGACGCAGGCGTATGAGTACCCAACTTTTACTTTCTGCTGTTTAGAATAAACAAAGTAAACATGCTATTATTATTCTATTTTCTGATTTATCCGTGCAAGAAATAATGACATGAAAACAGAAGTTCTTCAAATGCCCTCAAAATTTAGTATGATTTTTCTGGAATATTTAAGAATTTCTGGCACTAAGAACATATCAGGGGGTTGCACCAGTGGGCCACAAGGCCAAAAGGCCCGCCCCTTGGCTTGTGCGTCCAACATAGCCCCCCTAACTTATTCCAGCACCCATCCACTTCGTATTCCTCCAGAAAAAATCCCACCATTGTTCTAGCCCGTTTTCTAGCTCATTTTGCTTCCATTTTTGATCTCCTTGTGCAAAACTCCATTTGCAAAATTGTTTTGGGGGACTGATTTTCGGTATGTGACTCCTCCAATGGTCCAATTAGTCTTTGTTTTAGTGCTTTATATATTGCAAATTTTTGCTGTCGTGATGACTTTATTTTTGAGCTTGCATGTCAATTTTGTATGGTCACAAGTAGTTTTGATGCGTGATATATCCTGTAGGAATTTTTGGGTGTAGTTGCTATAAGTTTTGTTGAGTTTTGCCTTATGGGCATGTACTTTGCTGGTCCTGAGGTTGTGTGGTTGGGGGCAAGTCCCTATTGAGGGGAGGAGGGAGGGTCGGAGCTTTCGGTCTGAATCCGAACGTGCTTCCCGACCTTTCTTGCCTTTATGGCGAATGCCGAAGCTCACCGGTCGTCTTTGTAGCTGAATTCGGCCGCCAGTGCCAGTGCATATTCCTCTGTTCTAAGGGACCGCTCTGTATTGCAATTGACAGTAATGTCCCCCTTGGGGCCCGACATCTTGAGCTTGAGGTATATGTAATGCGGGACTGTGTTGAACCGAGCAAACGCCGTCCGGCCGAGCAGCACGTGATAGTTGCTGCGAAATGGCACAATGTCGAAGATCAAGTCCTCGTTGCAGAAGTTATTGGGTGAGCCAAACACAACCTCCGGGGTTACAGAGCCCGTGCATCGGGCCTCAACATGTGGGATTACTCCCGTGAAGGTAGTGCTGCTGGGTTTGATCCTTGACGGATCTATACCCATCTTTTTCACTGTGTCTGAGTAAATCAGATTGATGGATACCCATCCATTATGACTTTAATGAGGTGATACCCATTTATAATGGGATCTAGGACAAGGGAAACCGATCCCCCATGATGGATACTGGTCAGGTGGTCGCGCCGGTCAAAGGTGATCGGGTATGCTGACCATGGGTTATACTTCGGAGCTATGGGCTCCACGACATAGACCTCCCGAAGGGCTCGCTTCCTCTCTTTCTGAGGTATGTTGGTGGCGTATATCATATTCACCATTTTGACTTCAGGAGGGAGTTTCTTCCGACCGCCACCACTTGGACCCCGAGGCTCATCTTCGTCCTCGCTGCACGAGCTTTCGCCCGGGTCTTCGGGTTGTATCTTGCTGTCCTGTTTAAATACCCAACAGTTGCGGTGTGTGTGATTGGCAAGTCTCGTCCATAATCTTCTCGAGCTGAGTGGGTCCGTCACGATTGCCTTTAGGGGGCTTCTTCCACCGCCTCGGTCGGGAATTGCGGAATCCGACATTAACCATCGTCTCATTGGCGTCGTTGCTATTGTGCTGGCGTTTGTTCTCATTGAACTTCGGCTTGGGGTTGCCATCCTGGGCTTCACGTGCCATTGGATCTTCGGAATTGTGGCTGCATCTTTCCAGCTAGTTATCTTCGCCCGCACAAAAACAGGTCATGAGGGAGGTAAGGGCAGACATAGTCTGAGGCTTGTCAAGAACCTATTCCGCAACATTCGACAATTTGGTTCTTCTTTGTCAAGAACCTATTCTAGAACTGTCAGGCAGACTCGCCAAGCTTCTGGATGACGTTGCTGAGATCGGAAGAGTCCGGCGGGTGGACATAGGTCCCCTAGAAGTTAGAGCAGAACGCGACCTCCAGGTCCTCCCAGCATCCTATGGAGTTTTCGGGGAGGTTGTTTAGCCAGTGTCGAGCTGGCCCCTTAAGCTTAAGGGGTAGGTATTGATGGCATGGAGGTCATCTCCTCGTGCCATGTGGATATGGAGGAGGAAGTCCTCGATCCATTCAGTTGGTTAGTGGTCTCGTCATACTATTCTATATTCACGGGTTTAAACCCTTCGAGGAACTGATGTCGCATTACTTCATCCGTGAAGCACAGTGGGTGAGCAGCGCCTGTGACCCAAGCTATGTCCCTCCTATATTCGGCATTTTTATGGGGCCGGTTGTGTTCCCGGACTCTGTGGTTTTGGTAGAACCATGGTCTGTACTCTCCCCATCTATCCGGTGTGCAATCTCTGGATCTGTAGATGGATCTTGTACGGCCTGCTCTGTGATCTAGGTCATCGCGCAGGTCGAACCTGTCATTGGGTTCGAATGTCTCCTTACCCCGTCTACGGGGCATCACGGGTACGTAACCGGTGTCATTGGCTGCTCTATCACGCCCACGAGGAGGATAGTCTGGCCTATCATATGGGGTATGATGCGGAGACGGAGTGTAAGTGAGCTCATCGTCGAATTGTGGCAGCTGCCTTCCCCGAGGGTAGCTTTTGGGCTGGTTTGACAGACCAGTGTCGTATACTTCCTTGGCTCAGAGGACTTTCGTCCATCGATCACTGAGGACGGCCTGCTCAGCTTTAAGTTGCCGCTCTTTGGCCTTTATGCTGCGAGCCGTTGCTATAAGCCGCTGCCTGATTTCTTCCGGATCCTCGAGGTTATAAGGGATGTACAAGTCATCGGCTTCTGGTATGTCTTCCTCCTCAACAGGGGGAAGGTAATCGTTGCCTTCCGGGTCATTAATGGTATCGGGTCGTTTTGGTCCTCAGGTTTGTCCGGACCCTCAAACGGGTGCTCGGGGACATCGGGATTGTTAGGATCGGCGGGGGCATTACCGTCCCCGCTGCTGATAATAGCTCTTCATCCCTATTTGCTTTTGGACCACTTATGCGATTTCCGACGCCTTGATGGTATCGCCCTATTTGTCGACGTCGTTGTGAGGCGTATTGTCGCCGGTGGTGGCAGGAGTATCCACCATGTAGACGTCATATGTAGAAGTGGCAGTTCAATTCCCAGTATCAATGGGAGTGGGAGCACGGTCCTCCCGGTGGTGGCAGGAGGTTCGGGGCCTCCAATGGAGGTAATACCCTACTTCCTGCTTGATTGTATTGATGGTGTAAGGGGTTACAGAGTTGATCTACCTCGAGATGGTATGTCTAACCCTAGATTAGTTGTTCTATCTGTATACCATAAAACCCTCTGGCTTATATAGATGCCAAAGAGGCCTAGGGTTTACACATGGTCGGTTAAATGCCAAAGAGATAAACATGCCTATTTACTACGTCAAACATGGAGCGCAAGCCATTCTCCTCGGAGCTTCCATCCTGAAAACTGGGCCTACCAATCGTCCGGTGTTCGGTAAGTGCCCCATACAGTCTGGCCCATAAACAACAGGTCGGCTGTTCAAGCACCCCCTAATCCGGGACTCCCTCATCGACCTTTATTTTCGAGTCACTAAAAATTTCAAAAACTTTTCATAGAAAGAAATGATGGGGAGATTGTTAAGAGGCTCTCCAAGCCGGGGCTCTAAAGAAGAAGAAAATGAGGTGAAGAAGAAGTCCAAATACAATCTTCCTTGTGCCGTAGAGGTTCGGCCATGTGAATAGCCAAGGGACTCATTCGTGAGGGCGGCTGGAATTTATGAAGATTTCTATTATTTGGCAAAGAATTCATGCATCACCAACTTCCTCAATGATAAGTGTGACCAGTACCTCCTACTCACTAATTTCTTCGTGCAAAATTTTCACTTTTATCCTAGGAAGGATCCTCCCATGGTAGAGTTTTACTCGTATGATGTGCCCAATAAGATGAAACTTTACGATTTTTGCAATGTTTGCAAAATACCATATGAGGGCAGCATCTGTGAACCACGTCCTAGAGACGTGTAGGACGTT
This sequence comes from Hordeum marinum, assembly GCA_022496015.1. Lineage (NCBI taxonomy): Eukaryota > Viridiplantae > Streptophyta > Magnoliopsida > Poales > Poaceae > Hordeum > Hordeum marinum. The sequence continues at coordinate 32,744,312 of CM039676.1, forward strand.
ATTGCCGCAACCACTATGGGGGAAGAGAGAGGGGTGTCAAAGGAAAGAGCAACTAGTTTACATTTTCTTATTCTACGTTATTATTCATTATTTGCGGGGAGATGTTTAGTTGGTCATGGAGAGAGTGGAGGCCTTAGTGCCATTCTGCGCCACGCTTTACTTGCTGATAGAACTTTTAGTCTAGGCGCTATGGTGGCCCAACGGTTGAACTTAAACCGTTCAAAGGGCCCCATATTCGGATGTATCTATGCATCTCGTCTAGCAAAACACTTTAAGATACCCGTTAGGCTTGACGAGGAAGAGAAAATGTGGCTACCTACAAGATATTTAGACTATGACAATGTGGCAGCACATGATTTTATTAGGAAGGATAATGATAGGAGGCTTCTTTACAACTTAGCATTTACTCAAGATATGTGTGAGATTATTGCTCTGCCAGCTTCTTCTTTGTTCGATATCCATTCTGGTAGGTACACTATTATGCCCGAGGACATCTATAGATATGGGGGTCTATTGCAACCCCCAGCACCTGAGCCGGCACCAGCCCTTGATCCATATCAGGATCCAGTTTTTCAGTGGGAGCCACAGGAGCTCGCCAACCAGTGGAACCATCAGGACCCTCGGGAGTATCCAGGAGATGGTTATTTTGAGCCATGGCACTAGACCACTAGTAGAAAACAGACCTTTCGTCCCAAGCATTAGTCCCGGTCTAGTTACGAGATGATACTAAAGATGCTATTAGTCCCGATTCGTGCTGGATCCAATGGCTAGAAGCAGGGCGACCTTTAGTACCGGCTCGTATGGGATCTTTAGTATCGGTTCGTGTCACGAACACGTAATAAAGGGGGTGTGGTAGGCTTTTGGTCAGACTTGGGCCCCGCGTGCCTCTTTAGTACCGGTTGGTGGAACAAACCGGTACTAAAGGTTGCCCTTTAGTATCAGTTGGTGTCACCAACCGGTACAAAAGACTTCCTATATATATATATGCTTCGTCCGCAGCCGATCGAAGGGGCTCTCATTTCTCTCTTTTCTCCCCTGTTCTTCTTGTTGCTCGAAGATCATCCTCCATTTTGCCAAGGATTTGTCAAGATTGAAGGCACCCCATCTATCCAAGTGTTCACAAAGGTTAGCAACTTTGCCCCTTCATCTCTCATTGCTAGATTAGCTTATGGTATGCTCAAAGATATGTGATTTGTGGGTATTAGCTAGGTTTTGGGGGAGTGATCATTAGGTGGGAGTATATTTGATTTATATGCAATTTGAGCTCAAATTAGCTTGATAGGTTGCATCTGTAGGTGTGGTTTATTTGGTGCCTTCCCATCCCCGTCCTAACCACCGTTGATCGGCCGCACCGTAGAGTCGTGGCCCCGGCCACCTTGGTGAGCCTCTTGTTCTTCTTAAAATCTTTTTGTTAAAAAAATTACTTATATTATTGTTAGTTATTTTATAGTGTCATGGTTATGGTATCCGCCCACGTCGGCCCTCGTCTAGTCTATGATATTAATTGTGTTGAGGGTTCCGAATGTTTCAGTTCCTTTGGCTCAAGTCGTCCATGACCGTGGACACGGCTAATCGATTAGGTTGAGTACTCTGCAGAGTTTTGCACACGTTCCCCACAAGATTTGGTCGCCTCTGTTTTATTTCGCGCACTTCAGGGTGTTTGAGAAACGGATGACCAAAACATAGTCTTCCAAAGGGTTTCCCTACGACTGTGTCGGTGCCCATCCTTTCCTACCGTTCTTCTACATCTCGTAGTACCGACTGTCCAGGGTCACCACGATATCCAACCAAGCCAGAGCCCATAATGACTTGTGGCTGTGCAGTTAAGCCTTGGGTCTTGAAGCATCCATCCATCTCTTTGTGCCTGGGTGGACCTTTCCGCGTGAATACTGGCCATCTCCAGCAACACCTAGGCAAATCCACTGGTTTCTCCAGGGTGCCGTTCAACCATCATCCACCCAGAGGTAAGTTGAAAACTCGGAGTCTTGAAGTCTTGATCATTATGTAGGTCTTTTAATTAATCTCACACCTCTCATGAATCACACAACCAACCCCGTCTACTAGTAGCATAGCAAAATGTAAAACAACGTTTCCCGGGGCCAAATGTGTCAAGGGTTGAGGGGGTACCTACCACATGATACTACAACAGTAACCAAGTTTCCAATTACCTACTTTGCATGCAATTGAGGGGGGGATGGTAGAACTAATGCAATAAAAACATGGGTAAAGATGATCAAAGTGACTTGCCTGATTGATGATCTTCGTACGTGAGTGACTCTAGGTAACAAGCCTCGCACTCCGGATAATCTAACGAAGCAAACAAGAGCACTCAATAAGCATACAACAAAATTATTTGTAACTCACAAAATCAGAAATGAACTAGTAAACCATCAAGATGAAACAATGCACAAAATCACCAGCAATAAAACACACAAAGTTTTGTTTTCAAAAAGGTGATGGGTAAACCACTACTAACATAATAAAACTACTTGTATGAACAAAACAATAGTTGACAGCAAGGAAATAATAAAATATTTTATTAATAAACAGAGTAAAATCCATTTAAAGTTTTGTTAAGAAAAATCTTAGTAAGGTTTTGAAAGTTTTGAATAACACTACTATATAACTATAGTTTTATTAACAACGAGTAAAACAAAACTGATTATTTATTAATAAATCATTTTATTAAAAGAAAAAGAATTTACTAAAAACTCTTCTTAGAAAACAGAATTTAATTATATAAAACTTTGTTAGAAGAAAACTATTACCAACTAGTTTGTTTTAATCAAATTATACCTAGTTGGGAAATTAGTAGAGATTCCTATAACAATAAAGAAATAAACTAAGCAATTTTATATTTTTATTAACAGTAAGTAAAACACCTAAAGTTTAACTAAAAGAACCTACTAAATCAAATTAAAACTAAATCAGATTTAAACTAACTAAAAGTAAATAAATTAAACTATACTAATATATAGATTTAGCTAAAACACTAATCAAAATCATCCTAAAAATCCTCAAACTAAGCAATCTGATAGTCCTAACTAATACCAAGTAGTAGCAAAAAGATTCATATCAAAATCTATTTTTAAACTCTAGTTACTCAGATTTGAGTGATTTGAGCAAATTTGATTAAATTCAAATTTTAGAGTTAAATTTGAAAATCTAAGACTACAGGGTGAAACTACATGAATAAATGTGAGCTAATGCAAAAAAAAAATCAACTCAAAACATTAAATAGATTAAAAGATATAGGCAAAACAAATTGAGAAAACAATCTGTTAACTAAAACTAAACAGAAAAAAAAATGAAATCCTAACGATCGGCCAAGGCTACGTGGCAAGCGGTGGTTGGCTAAGAGGGTGAGCGCTGGGTGAATGCCGGCGGTCGACCGAGCCTAAGAGGATACCGGTTCGCGAATAAAAATGATCTAATCTGGATCGTTAGATCCAAATCGAACGGGTGGGGGTGCTCACAGTGGATAGGGTTGCCGGCGATGGAGTTTTCCGGCGAGTCCGAAGCGGCGAGGTCGTCGGCGAGGCGCTCCAGTGGTCGATGGAGGCGACGGAGGGGCTCAGGTGACGGCGGCGGACGTCCGGCGACGAATGGCATCGTCGGAGCGGCGAGGGGAGGTCCGAGGAGACGGGCACGGTGGTGGGGAGCTTTGGTCGGGGCAGGGCTGGGGCGAGGGGTTTGCGCCGTCTCAGGCGAGGAGATAGGGGGCTCGGGGGGGAATGGAGTGCGGGGGTGCCCGCACTAATATAGGGCCAGAGAGGGGGTCGGGGAAGGAAGGAGGAGAGATCCGGAGAGGGGAGGGATCTCCGGCGAGTCCTCGGGCGCGAGGTAGGCGGTGACCGCTCGGCGCCAATGTTCGGTCGGGGCGGGGCCCGCTGCCAGTGCGGGAAGGAGCGAGGCAGGGCTGTCGGTCGGCCGAAAATTAGGCGATTCGGCATTAACTGCGGTGGGCCGGCCCGATCCTGTTTTAAATACTTTCGTTTTTTAATAAATAGAGTAATAAAAATCCTTTTAAGGCATTTGATTTAATTCCAAATATAGGAGTATTATATATCAAAATTAACAGAATAATAAATGCCATTTAATGAACATTTGTATTCCACTATTTGAATAGTTTGCAAAAAATATTATTTTCAGAAATGGCCTAATTGTTTTTAAATCCTTTTGCAAATATTTTCAAAACAACCCCTGGTTTTTATTGTTCAAATAAATCACCAATTAGGTCTTGGTGTGGAGTGTCATGTTCCTCCTCTCTTATTTGAACTTTTTACCAAGAATTTCAATTAGGTGAAAGAAGGACATTGAAAGTAGAAAGGGCTTTCAGAAAGTCAGAAGAAGCATTTCAACTATTTCATACATTCAAGCAATGATGATGATGGATGCATAGCTATATTTCATAACATTCCAAAATGGAATTTTGGGATGTTACACACCTACTCACCTTAAGATGAATCTCGCCCTCGAGATTCGGGTTGGCTAGAAAATAGGTGCGGGTGGTCTCTAAGAAGATCTTCTTTGCGTTCCCAGGTGGCTTGTTCTCGGTGTGGTGACTCCACAAAACCTTACAGAACTTGATGATCCTGCTATGGGTAACTCTGTTGGTAGTCTCGAGGATTCTGACAGGCTTCTCCTCGTAGGTCAGATCACTGTCAAGTTGTATGGCCTCTAGGGGCACTGTGTCTCTCAAGGGAATATCAGCCATCTCAGCATGGCATTTCTTTAGCTGGGACACATGGAAAACATAATGAACTCCGGACAATCCTTCCGGCAATTCCAGCTTGTATGCAACTTCGCCTCTAGGTTCAAGAATTTTGTAGGGGCCTATGAATCTGGGTGCTAACTTTCCTTTAACACCAAACCTCTTGATTCCTCGAAGTGGGGACACACGAAGATATGCTCGGTCTCCCACTTCATACGTCACTTCCTTACGTTTGTTGTCAGCATAAATCTTCTGTCGAGATTGAGCTATCTTGAGTCTATCATGAATCAGCTTGACTTTCTCTTCAGAATCTCGTATAAGGTCGGAACCAAAAAGTTTTCGGTCTCCAACACCATCCCACGTCAATGGTGTTCTGCACCTCCTTCCGTATAAAGCTTCGAAAGGGGCCATCTTCAAACTGGTCTGATAACTGTTGTTGTATGAGAATTCTGCGTAAGGTAAGTTGTCAGCCCAACTGGATCCATAATCTAGCGCACAAGCTCTCAACATGTCTTCCAAAATCTGGTAGACTCTCTCAGTCTGTCCATCGGTCTGCGGATGAAAAGCTGTACTGAACTCCAGTCTTGTACCCAAAGTTTCATGTAACTGATGCCAAAACTTTGAGGTAAATTGTGTTCCTCTATCTGACACGATACTCCTCGGAACTCCATGCAGACATACGATCCTGGTCATATATATCTTGGCTAGCTTAGCACTGGTATAGGTGGGCTTCACTGGAATGAAATGAGCCACCTTGGTCAAACGATCTACCACTAACCAGATGGAATCATAACCTGAACGGGTCCTCGGTAGTCCTGTGATGAAATCCATACCAAGCTTTTCCCATTTCCACTCGGGTATCGGCAAAGGTTCGAGTAACCCTGCTGGCTTCTGATGTTCCGCTTTTACTCGCTGACAAACATCACATATTGCAACATGTTCCGCAATATCCTTATTCATACCTGTCCACCAATAACTTTCCTTCAAATCCAGATACATCTTGGTGTTGCCTGGGTGTATCGAGTAAGGGGAATCCTGGGCTTCTTGAAGTATCAACTTCTTGAGCTCTGGGTCATTGGGCACATAGATTCGGTTCTCGAACCACAAAGTTCCGTGTTCATCCACACAAAAACCTTTAGCTTTATCATCTTTCATTCTCTGCTTAATCTCAGCTATCTCCTTGTCCGATTTCTGGGCTTCTCGAATTCTTTCGGTCAAGGTGGACTGGATTTCCAGTGTGGCAACATATCCGCTTGGAACTATCTCTAGCCGGAGCTCTCTGAGATCATCGGCTAACTCCTGGGGTAATCCTCCCGCTGTGAGTGTGTTTACATAAGTTTTCCGATTCAAGGCATCTGCTACCACATTTGCCTTTCCTGGATGGTAATGTAATCTCATGTCATAGTCCTTGATTAACTCTAACCATCTCCTCTGTCTGAGGTTCAACTCCTTCTGCGTGAAGACATACTTCAGGCTCTTCTGGTCGGTGTAAACATCACAACTATTTCTGACAAGGAAATGTCTCCAGGTCTTGAGTGAGTGCACTACGGCTGCTAGTTCCATATCATGGGTGGCATAATTCAACTCATTTGGTCGTAGTTGTCTGGATGCATAGGCTACAACGTTTCCATCATTCATGAGTACTCCTCCAAGTCCTTGACGTGAAGCATCAGAATAAACCTGGAAGTCCTTCCGAATATTGGGCAAAATCAACACTGGGGTTGTGACCAAACGTTTCTTTAACTCTTGGAAACTGGCTTCACATTCCTCAGTCCAAATATACTTAGACTCTTTCTTCAACAACTCCGTCATGGGCTTGGCATTCTTTGAGAAATTCTCAATGAACCTTCGGTAATATCCGGCAAGTCCGAGGAAACTGCGGATCTCCTTAACTGAGGTGGGTGACTTCCACTCAGTGACGGCTTCAACCTTAGCGGGGTCCACTACTATTCCATCTCCGGAAATAACATGTCCAAGGAATCCGACATCCGTCAGCCAAAATTCACATTTACTGAACTTGGCATATAACTGATGTTCTCTCAGCTTCTCCAGAACTAAACGCAAGTGTTCCTTGTGTTCTTCCTCGTTCTTGGAGAATATCAAAATGTCATCAATGAACACTACAGAAAACTTGTCCAAATATTCCATAAACACTTTGTTCATCAAATTCATGAAGTAGGCAGGAGCATTAGTCAAACCAAAGGACATGACAGTATACTCATACAAGCCATACCTTATGGTGAAAGCTGTTTTGGGTATATCTTGTTCATGAATCTTCAGTTGGTGATACCCTGATCGAAGATCGATCTTGGAGAATACTTTGGCGCCTACTAGCTGATCAAACAGGTCATTAGTCATCGGCAGAGGGTACTTGTTCTTGATTGTCACCTCGTTCAAGGCACGATAATCGACTACCATTCTCAAGGTTTTATCCTTCTTCTCCAGCAGAAGAAATGGGGCTCCCCAAGGTGAAGAACTTGGGCGAATATACCCTTTGTCCAATAACTCCTTAATTTACTTCTTGATTTCCACTAGATCATTTGCGAGCATCCGATAGGGTCTCTTGGAAATTGGGGCTGTCCCTGGTAGTAGCTCTATTAGGAACTCAATCTCCCTATCTGGTGGCATGCCTGGTAATTCTTCTAGGAATACATCCGGAAAGTCTTTTACCACAGGTACTTCCTCCTGAACAACTCCTGTGAGAGAATTTAACCGAGCACTCATACGTGTGCGTCGGGATACATACTTAATCCTCTTGTTCTCCGGGGTGGTGAGTGAAACAGACTTGCTGGGGAAATCAAGGTTTCCTTCATACTTGGTCATCCAATCCATGCCTAGGATTACATCCAATCCCTGGGATTCTAAGACGATGAGGTCAGTGGGAAAAACATGGTTTCCTATGTGAAGTTTCAAAGCATGGCATCCTATCCCTGCCATCATCATACCTCCTGGGGAACTGACCTTAATGGGCTGACTAAGGGTTTTGGTGGGCAAACCATACTTATCCACAACTACCCTTGATATGAATGAATGAGTTGCACCGGAATCAAAAAGTACTGTAACAGGACGTGAATGCAATAAAAACTTACCAACCACAATCTCGGGTTGATCATAGACTTCTTCCACGTCGAGATGGTTCACCTGGGCACGAGGAAACAGATTTGGCTTCTTGGCTGCGGAGTTGCCGTTTCCATTTCCCTGCTTGCTCTGGGGACACTCAGTAGCATAGTGCCCTGTCTTCTGGAACTTGAAACAGGTGATGTGGCTCAGATCCTTCTGAGTAGGAGCGTGACGGTGCTGGTTGTTGTTCCCATTCCCATTGTCAGCCTTGAAGTTGCCATGGTTGGGACGGGCATTCCCATTTCCTCCATAGTTGTGGCCTCCGTGGTTGTGCACGGCATGAGTGTGCCTTCCAAACTTACCGGTCCCTGATCCGGTATTCCCTGAGTACGTAGAGTAGCGGGGCTTCTGATGAGCTCCAGAGTTAAACTTCCCCTGAGTGTATTTCCTCTTGCGGTTCTCAATTTGCTGCTGTTTACCCTCCAAGATGAGCACCTTGTCCACCAGCTCTTGGTAGTTGTTGAAGGTAGCCACTACCAACTTCATGCTCAACTCGTCGTTGAGTCCTTCCAGAAACTTTTCTTGCTTGGCCGCATCATCGGCCACGTCTCCTGGTGCATAACGGGCCAATGTGCTGAAGTCGTCCACGTACTAGGCCACAGAGCGATTTCCCTGGCGCAAGTTGTGAAACTCGCGCTTCTTCAGACTCATAGCTCCAGCTGAGACATGAGCGGTGTGGAAAGCAAGTTTGAATTGCTCCCAAGTTACATCAGCAATAGGATAGGTGGTGGTGTAGTTCTCCCACCATGAAGCTACTGGTCCTTCGAGTTGATGTGCGGCAAAGCGCACTTTCTCAACATCAGTACATCCAGCGGTGACGAGTTCTCTCTCCATCTTTCGGAGCCAGTCATCTGCCACAATGGCTCAGTGCTGCTGGAGAAAGTTGGAGGGTTCAACCTCAGAAAATGGGTGAGATTGTCAGCCTGGCGTGGATGGTGGTGGTTGTTGTGGTTGTTGGTCTGATTCTGGATCAATAGCTGCATCAGTGCATTCTGCTGCTGAAGGAGTTGCGTGAGTTCCGGCGGAAAGGTGAAGTCGGACTCACGTCGTGGAGGCATCTTGCTGTTTTCAGAGGGGTGAGAATTAGAATAGAACAATGGCCTAAAAGGGGAAATTCACTACCCATATGCAATGCAACAGACATATCACACCAAACACTCATTCATTTATTCAATCAAGGTCAAACATCAAGATACAAATCTCCATTCAAACTAAACATCGACCTACGCTTTAACGTTGAAAATAAAAGATACATGGAGGGCATGACTAAAGTTGTCCTCAAAAGTACATGGTGACTGAGCCTCCTCCAGTGGTGCTCTCCTCATAGTCATCATCGTTGCTGATGAAAGGAGCCATGTCTCCCTCGGGATGAAGATTTTCACCCATATCCATCTGTTCGTCCAGAGTGGCGATGTGAGTGTTCAGCTTGTCGATCCTCTCTAAGAAATCCTTCACCTCATACTCATGCTCGTACTCGGCTTCGCGTAAATCTGCTTCGAGGTCAATCTCGCGGTTCATCAGATTGTTGATTGTCTTTGTATCAGCACTAACACGAAGCTCCAGAGTCCTGATGTGAGTCTCCAAGGTCTGGATATAGCAAATGGTGGTGTCTGCAGTGGGAGGGGTTATGATGTCTCCGTTGGCATCCCTGCGACAAACCACGCTGAGTCCTGGTGAAATGGTTCCACCTCTGTATTCCTCCTGAATACGTCCAAGGGCATGATGAATGGCCATGTCTCTCCCAAGTATCCAGCTGGGTGCCACAAACTTGAAGTCGATGGTTCCTTCCGATTCCCAAAGGTCTTTCCTGGAATGTGCACCTCAATCCTGTAGCGTCCATCTTGTGGAAAAGACATGATAGGGGTCCCGGTGATGCTCGGCAAAGCAATCCTCACGTCCTTGACGATCCTCATCAGCTCCTTACCAAAGGGCATCGTTGCGTCAGGCTGGCAAAACTCCGTGATCAACACTGGGATGAAGGTGGCCATCTATAAATTTTGAAATAATTGGAGAGAAGTCAGAAACAAGTAGATGATAGTATAAGAATTTTAAAGACAAAGAGAAATAAGTCCTAAGGCTTTCCAATCGTAGAGGTTACGTCCTACGGTCAGCGTGTGTTCTGATACCATTTCTGTAGCGACCCGACCTGAAAGGTCGAATCTCCGGTGTTTCCGTACCATCCCAAGATCATGCTGGTACACACACGGTACATCAATGTATATATCAAAGGGAAATCACACAGCATTTATTAATCGTAAAACTCATATTGAGTCCTTTATTACTATAAAGATTACAATAAAGTGGCTGAAGGCCAACTCATGAGAATATCTAAATCTTGCGGAAGCATCGAAGGTAGATGAGTCCATCTGACTCCAAGGGCATCTCACTGAGCATAGAGCGTATCCTCACTCCTGGTCGGAAAAGTACTCTGCAACATGATACGTTGCAGCCATATAGGTCAGCATATTGAATATGGCGGCAAAGTCATAAGAGAGGGGTGAAGAGATAATCATCTAATCTATATGCATATATGGCAGGTGGGGGAGTAAGTTTTGCGTAAAGCCAACTTTTCCTACAACACGAGAGGGCAAAGGCATAATTACTACAATGTTGGTTGATTAATGAGATGGTTCCACCAACCAATTCTCATACCCAAGTTATTAATACCCACATCATCATATTAATTGTGTTGAAAGTTCCGGAAGTTTCAGTTCCTTTTGCTCAAGTCATCCATGACCGTGGACACGGCTAATCGATTAGGTTGAGTACTCTGCAGAGTTTTGCACACGTTCCCCACAAGATTTTGTCGCCTCCGTTTGATTTCTCGCACTTCAGGGTTTTTGAGAAACGGATGACCAAAACATGGTCTTCCAAAGGGTTTCCCTATGACTGTGTCGGTGCCCATCCTTTCCTACCGTTCTTCTACATCTCGTAGTACCGACTGTCCAGGGTCACCACGATATCCAACCAAGCCAGAGCCCATAATGACTTGTGGCTGCGCAGGTAAGCCTTGGGTCTTGAAGCATCCATCCATCTCTTTGTGCCTGGGTGGACCTTTCCGCGTGAATACTGGCCATCTCCAGCAACACCTAGGCAAATCCACTGGTTTCTCCAGGGTGCCGTTCAACCATCATCCACCCAGAGGTAAGTTGAAAACTCGGAGTCTTGAAGTCTTGATCATTATGTAGGTCTTGTAATTAATCTCACAACTCTCATGAATCACACAACCAACCCCGTCTACTAGTAGCATAGCAAAATGTAAAACAATGTTTCCCGGGGCCAAATGTGTCAAGGGTTGAGGGGGTACCTACTACATGATACTACAACAGTAACCAAGTTTCCAGTTACCTACTTTGCATGCAATTGGGGGGGATGGTAGAACTAATGCAATAAAAACATGGGTAAAGATGATCAAAGTGACTTGCCTGATTGATGATCTTCGTATGTGAGTGACTCTAGGTAACAAGCCTCGCACTCTGGATCATCTAACGAAGCAAACAAGAGCACTCACAAAGCATACAACAAAATTATTTGTAACCCACAAAATCAGAAATGAACTAGTAAACCATCAAGACAAAACAATGCACAAATCACAAGCAAGAAAACACACAAAGTTTTGTTTTCAAAAAGGTGATGGGTAAACCACTACTAACATAATAAAACTACTTGTATGAACAAAACAATAGTTGACAGCAAGGAAATAATAAAATATTTTATTAATAAAGAGAATAAAATCAATTTAAAGTTTTGTTAAGAAAAATCTTAGTATGTTTTCGAAAGTTTTGAATAACACTACTATATAACTATAGTTTTACTAACAAAGAGTAAAACAAAACTTATTATTTATTCATAAAACATTTTATTAACAGAAAAAGAATTTACTAAAAACTCTTCTTAGAAAACAGAATTTAATTTTGTAAAACTTTTTTAGAAGAAAACTATTACCAACTAGTTTGTTTTAATCAAATTATACCTAGTTGGGAAATTAGTAGAGATTCCTATAACAATAAAGAAATAAACTAAGCAGTTTTATATTTTTATTAACAGTAAGTAAAACACCTAAAGTTTAACTAAAAGAACCTACTAAATCAAACTAAAACTAAATCTTATTTAAACTAACTAAAACTAAATAAATTAACCTATACTAACTAACAGACAGAATCTGTTTTTAGCTGAAACACTAATCAAAATCATCCTAAAAATCCTCAAACTAAGCAATCTGATAGTCCTAACTAATACCAAGTAGTAGCAAAAAGATTCATATCAAAATCTATTTTTAAACTCTAGTTATTCAGATTTGAGTGATTTGATCAAATTTGATTAAATTCAAACTTTAGAGTTAAATTTGAAAATCTAAGACTACAGGGTGAAACTACATGAATAAATTTGAGCTAATGCAAAAAAAATCAACTCAAAACATTAAATAGATTACAAGATATAAGCAAATAAAGTTTAGAAAACAATCTGTTAACTAAAACTAAACAGGAAAAAAACCGAAATCCTAACGATCGGCGAAGGCTACGTGGCATGCGGTGGTTGGCTAAGTGGGTGAGCGCTGGGTGACTGCGGGCGGTCGACCGAGCCTAAGAGGATACCGGTTCGCGAATAAAAATGATCTAATATGGATCGTCAGATCCAGATCAAACGGGTGGGGGTGCTCACAGTGGATAGGGTCGCCGGCGATGGAGTTTTCCGGCGAGTCCGAAGCGGCGAGGTCGTCGGCGAGGCGCTCCGGTGGTCGATGGAGGCGACGGAGGGGCTCAGGTGACGGCGGCGGACGTCCGGCGCCGAATGGCGTCGTCGGAGAGGCGAGGGGAGGTCCGAGGCGACGGGCACGGTGGTGGGGAGCTTTGGTCGGGGCAGGGCTCCGGCGAGGGGTTTACGGCGTCTCAAGCGAGGAGAGAGGGGGCTCGAGGGGGGGGCAATGGAGTGCGGGGGTGCCCGCACTTATATAGGGCCGGAGAGGGGGTCGGGGAAGGAAGGAGGAGAGAGATCCGGAGAGGGGAGGGATCTCCGGCGAGTCCTCGGGCGCGAGGTAGGCGGTGACCGCTCGATGCCAACGTTCGGTCTGGGCGGGGCCCGCTGCCAGTGGGAGAAGGAGCGAGGCAGGGCTGTCGGTCGGCCGAAAATTAGGCGATTCGGCATTAACTACGGTGGGCCGGCCCGATCCTGTTTTAAATACTTTCCTTTTTTAATAAATAGAGTAATAAAAATCCTTTTAAGGCATTTGATTTAATTCCAAATATAGGAGTATTATATATCAAAATTAACAGAATAATAAATGCCATTTAATGAACATTTTTATTCTGCTATTTGGATAATTCGCAAAAAATATTATTTTCAGAAATGGCCTAATTGTTATTAAATCCTTTTGCAAATATTTTCAAAACAACCCCTGGTTTTTATTGTTCAAATAAATCACCAATTAGGTCCTGGTGTGGAGTGTCATGTTCCTCCTCTCTTATTTGAACTTTTTACCAAGAATTTCAATTAGGTGAAAGAAGCACATTGAAAGTAGAAAGGGCTTTCGGAAAGTCAGAAGAAGCATTTCAACTATTTCATACATTCAAGCAATGATGATGATGGATGCATAGCTATATTTCATAACATTCCAAAATGGAATTTTGGGATGTTACAGAAATTGATCATTTGAAAGAAAAATTGAAAAGAACTGAAGATGAGAAGATGGGATTGGAGTTGCGTGTTGCCGATATCGTCGATGATCACAAGAACAAGATGGCTAGAATGTGCTTGAAGCTTAGAAAGATTAGAAAATATGCCATTGGTAAAGAGGCTTGGTATGATTATGCGGTTGGCTCAGTTGTTACCTTAGTTGCGATTATGATCGCATTTGTTGTTGCATTTACATGTTTTAGATAGTTGTATGTTGTTTTATGAAATGTATGTGTGAACTATAAGTATCTATTATTTGCAGTAATAACATTTGGTCACTACTAGCTCTACTTTGGTTGTAATGTGATGAAGAAGTTGTATTAATTTGGTCACTTTGATGTTGTGTAGTGAACATGAGCCGGCAATGGATGTACGATGACCGACTAAGTCCAGGGTTCCTTAAAGGCCTGCATGATTTTATTAGTGTGGCTGAGGCAAACAAGCAGAATGGTTTCATGTGTTGTCCATGTCATCACTGTAAGAATGATAAGAATTACTCTACATCAAAAACCCTTCACTACCACCTGCTAAAGTCCGGTTTCATGTCTGGCTATATTTGTTGGACCAAGAACGGAGAAAGAGGGGTTATAATGGAAGACAATGAAGAAGAAGAGGATGATGACAACTATTCTTTTGCCGATACAACAATGGGGGAAGCTGAAGAAGAGGCATCAATGGGGGAAGCTAAAGAAGAGGAATCAAATGAGCCCGCTGATGATTTGGGTCGGGTCATTGCTGATGCAAAGAGAAACTGCGAAGGTGACAATGAGAGGTTGAAGTTGAAGCGCATGTTAGAGGATCACAAGAAATTCTTGTATCCAAATTGTGAAAAGCTGGGTACCACGCTGAAATTGCTGCAATGGAAGACAAAGAATGGTGTAACTCACAAGGGATTTCAAGAATTGCCGATAATGATAAAGAAGATGCTTCCAAAGGATAACGAATTGCCTGAAAGTACGTACGAAGCAAAGAAGGTTGTCTGCCCTCTAGGATTAGAGGTGCAGAAGATACATGCATGCCCTAATGGCTGCATCCTCTACCGCAGTGAGGAGTACGAGAATTTGGATTTATGCCCGGTATGCGGTGCACTGTGCTATAAGATCCCCCACGATCACCCTGGTGATGTGGAGGGCGAACGCCATAGGAAGAGGGTTCCTGCCAAGGTGATGTGGTATGCTCCTATAATACCATGGTTGAAATGTTTGTCCCAAAACAAAGAGCATGCCAAGTTGTTGTGATGGCACAAAGAAGAACGTAAGAAAGACAAGATGTTGAGAGCACCCGCTGATGGGTTGCAGTGGAGAAAAATTGAGAGGGAGTTCGAGGACTTTGCAGTTGATGCAACGAACTTATGGTTTGGTCTTAGTACAGGCGGCATGAATCCTTTTGGGGAACAGAGCTCCAGTCATAGCACTTGGCCTGTGACTCTATGTATCTACAACCTTCCTCCTTGGCTGTGCATGAAGAGGAAGTTCATTATGATGCCAGTGCTCATCCAAGGACCTAAGCAACCCGGCAACGACACTGATGTATACCTAAGGCCACTAGTTGATGAACTACTACAATTGTGGAAAAAAAAAGGTGTACGTGTGTGGGATGTGCACACACAGAAGGAAATTGACCTACGAGCGTTGCTGTTTGTAACCATCAATGATTGGCCTGATCTTAGTAACCTTTCAGGACATACAAACACGGGATACAATGCATGCATGCACTATTTAGATGATACTGAAAGTATATATTTGGATAAATGTAAGAAGAATGTGTACCTGGGACATCGTCGATTTCTACCGATCAAGCATATCTTAAGAAAGGAAGGCAACCATTTCAAAGGTGAGCCAGATAACTGAAAGAAGCCTGGCCTCCGTGCTGGTGAATATATATCTGGCACACAATCTGTTCTGAATGACGCCAACGGACACGCACCCATGTGGAAGAAGAAATCCATATTTTGGGAACTTGAATATTGGAAAGCTCTAGAGGTCCGCAATGCAATCGAAGTGATGCATGTGACGAAGAATCTTTGTGTGAACCTGCTAGGCTTCTTGGGCGTGTATGGAAAGAAAAAAGATACACTAGAGGCACGGGAGGACAAGCAAATAATTAACGAAAAAGACGGCATGCCTCCAAAGCACTATCAAGGTCCTTCCAGCTACGCTCTTACAAAAGAAGAGAAGGAAATCTTTTTTGAATGCCTGCTCAATATCAAGGTCCCGTCTCGCTTCTCGTCGAATACAAAGGGAATAATAAATATGGCACAGAAAAAAATTCAAAATCTAAAGTCTCATGACTACCACGTGATTATGACGCAATTACTTCCGGTTGCACTTAGGGGGCTTCTACCGGAAAAAGTTCGATTAGCCATTGTGAAGCTATGCGCATTCCTCAATGCAATTTCTCAGAAGGTAATCGATCCAGAAATCCTACCAAGGTTACACAATGACCTGGTCCAATGTCTTATCAGTTTCTAGTTGGTGTTCCCTCCATCCTTCTTCAATATTATGATGCACGTCCTAGTTCACCTAGTCGAAGAGATTAACATTCTGGATCTTGTATTTCTACACAATATGTTCCCGTTTGAGAGGTTCATGGGAGTCTTAAAGAAATATTTTCATAACCGTGCTAGGCCAGAAGGAAGCATCACCAAGGGATATGGAACGGTATGAGGGGAGACTGGGTGGAAAAGGCACACTAGGAAAGAAAGAAGCAATAAATATGGACGGGCATTCTTTTACTCAAGCACACTACACGGTTCTACAAAATTCCACCTTGGTGACTCCATATATCGAGGAACAAAAGTATATTGTACGGTCCAAGAACCCGGGGCAGTCTGACCCCTGGATTGAATGCAAACACATGGAGACTTTTACCGGTTGGTTGCAAACAAAGCTCATCAATGAAAACGATGTTCTAGATGAACTGGTTGGCCAAGAAATCAAGTTTGACTGTAACGACTTTCAAATGGTACGAGATAAATGGGAATACATTTTACATGATCGCACAAGATAAAAAGAGCAGCAACAAAAACAGTGGTGTCCGCTATGATGCAACCAACTTTCAAGAGACATATTATGGTTACATAGAGGAGATATGGGAACTTGACTATGGACCTGATCTTAAAGTCCCTTTGTTTGGGTGCAAATGGGTCAAATATACTCGAGGCGGGGTACAGGTAGACCCATAGTACGGAATGACAATAGTGGATCTCAACAATCTTGTGTACACAGACGACTCATTCGTCGTAGCTAATGATGGGGCTCAGGTTTTCTATGTGAAGGACATGTCTAGCAAACCAAGGAGAAAAACAACATTAGGAAGCAAATACATCATACGATGAGCCAAAGCGCCACATAGTTCTTTCAGGGAAAAGAAACATTGTGGTAGTGGAGGACAAGATAGACATGTCAGAAGATTATGAAAAGTTTCATGAAATCCCTCCCTTCAGAGTGAAGACTAACCCAAGCATCCTGTTAAATGATGAAGATTCTCCATGGTTACGGTGCAATCATAAGCAAGGGACAAACACGTAGAAAAAGTCTTACACCATGAGATCCCACTCTGGGATGTGACCGGTTTCACCGTCATCACTTTCTATGTGAAGGACATATGGATGCATTTTCTAGCATGGTATCTTTGTAACAGTTTCTACACGAAGTGCATCCAGTTTTTGCCGTAACCCTCTCAACTCTTTAGAAGTTGCTATGTGGGTGAAATTATGATGTCATGCCAAGTTACAACCTTTTCAGAGTTCATTTGTACTTCTTTTCAAATTCAGGGTCATTTAGCTCAAAATAAATCATTAAATGCGTGAGAAATATCAAATGAAGTCAGAAAGGGTTGAAAATTGATGATGTGCCTGTGAATGGTGCATATTGAACACACAAAAATTATGGAGTTAAAATAAGTTATTAAAAATGAAATCCCTTTGTAATAGATGAGTTTTCGTCCGAAACCCTCATACTTCGAAATAGATTGTCCAATTTGTACATGACGTGCATCCAGTTTTTGTCGTAACCCTCTCAACTCTTTAGAATTTGCTATGTGGGTGAAATTATGATGTCATGCCAATTTAGAACCTTTTCAGAGATCATTTGTACTGCTTTTCAAATTCAAGGTCATTTAGCTCAAAATAAATCATTGATGCATGAAAAATATCAAATGAAGTCAGAAAGGGTTGAAAATTTATGACGTGCCTTTGAATGGTGCATATTGAACACACAATAAGTATGGAGTTAAAATAAGTTATTAAAAATTAAATCCCTTTTTAATAGATGAGTTTTTCGTCCGAAAACCTCATACTTTGAAAGAGATTGTCCAATTTGTACACGAAGTGTATCCAGTTTTTACCGTAACCCTCTCAACTCTTTAGAAGTTTCTATGTGGGTGAAAAGGATCTCTTGGTTGACAATATTAATGGGCATGTTATTCAATTTTGTGATGAAGCTGCTAGAATTGCTAAACCTGGCGCTAAAGATAAACATAGACCCATTGTTGGCACGCCTGTTGTTTTTGTTAAAATAGGAGATCATTGTTATCATGGCTTATGTGATATGGGTGCTAGTGTGAGTGCAATTCCCTTTTCCTTATATAAAGACATTATGAATGATATTGCACCGACTGAGTTAGAGGAAATTGATGTTACAATTAAGCTTGCTAATAGAGAAACTATATCACCAATTGGGATTATAAGAGATGTTGAAGTCTTGTGTGGAAAAATAAAATATTATACTAATTTTCTTGTTCTTGGTTCCCCACAAGATGAATTTTGTCCTATTATATTTGGTAGACCCTTCTTGAATACCGTTAATACTAGAATAGATTATGAGAAGGAAACGGTTATCGTAAGTTTTGGGGATACATCTCATGAGTTTAATTTCTCTAAATTTCATAAAGAACCCCATGACAAAGAATTGCCTAGTAAGGATGAAATTATTGGTCTTGCCTCTATTGCGGTGCACCCAACTGATCCTTTAGAGCAATATTTGCTAGAACATGGAAATGATATGCATATGAATGAAAGGAATGAAATAGATAGGATTTTCTTTGATCAACATCCTATTCTGAAACACAACTTGCCTATTGAAATACTTGGGGATCCCCCTCCAACCAAGGGGCATCTCGTGTTCGATCTTAAACAATTACCAGATACTTTGAAATATGCTTATCTTGATGAAGAGAAGATATATCCTCTTATTATTAGTGCTTAACTTTCAGAGCATGAAGAACAGAGATTATTGAAAACTCTGAAGAAGCACCGTGCTGCTATTGGATATTCTATTGAAAATAGAGCCTAATGCTAAACCAGTTGTTGATTACCAATGACGGTTGAATCCTAAAATGAACGAAGTGGTAAGAAATGAAATATTAAAGCTTTTGGAGGCAGGTATCATTGTGTCCCTAAGAAAGGAGGTATCACCGTAGTTCCTAATGATAAAAATGAATTGATCCCGTAGAGAATTGTTACACGTTATAGAATGGTAATTGATTTTAGGAAATTGAATAAAGATAACAGAAAAGATCATTAACCTCTACCTTTCATTGATCAAATGCTAGAAAGATTATCCAAGCGGTGAATCAAGGACATATCATTTCTGGGAAGCCGTGAGGATAATCCTCAGATTACGGGCCCAGTCAACAAAGTTACTTCCATCATCTTTCAACTTAGCTTTCTCTAGGAACGCATTCAAATTCAGGGGTGCTACTACGCGAGCCATTGATCTACAACATAAATATGCAAAGTTTACATAGACTATTGTTCAAGATAATGAGTTTAGTTAATCAAAGTACTAAAGCTCCCACTGAAATGGACATCCCTCAGGCCATCTAAGTGTCACATGATCCAAATCCACCAACTCAAGTCCGATCATCACGTGAGTTGAGGTGGCTTCAATGGTGAACATCATTATGTTGATCATATCTACTATATGAGTCATGTTCGACCTTTTGGTCTCTTGTGTTCCGAGGCCATGTATGTACATGCTAGGCTCGTTATGTTTAACCCGAGTGTTCTGCGTGTGCAATACTGGCTTGCACCCGTTGTATGTGAACGTAGAGTCTATCACACCAGATCCTCACGTGGCGTCTCGACACGACGAACTTTCCCAACGGTGCACACTTGGGGAGAACACAATTCATCTTGAAATTTAAGTGAGGGATCACCTGATAATGCTACCATCGTCCTAAGCAAAACAAGGTGCATAAAAGGATTAACATCACATGCAATTCATAAGTGACATGATATGGCCATGAACTTGTGCTTTTGATTTGCATCTAGAAAGCACTGGCATGATCTCCATCGTCACCGGCATGACACCATGATCTTCATCATCTTGATCTCCATCAACGTGTCTCCATCGTGGTTGTCGCGCCCAACATGCTTCTACTTCTATTTCTACCATTTAGCGATAAAGTAAAGCATTGCACAGCGCTTAATGATTGACACGCAGGTCATACAATAATTAAAGACAACCCTATGGCTCCTACCGGTTGCCGTACTCATCGACATGCAAGTCGTGATAATCTATACATCACATGATCATCTCATACATCACATATATCACATCATGTAATTTGCCAGATCACATCACAACATACCCTGCAAAAACAAGTTAGACGTCCTCCAATTGTTGTTGCCTGTTTTACGTGGCTGCTACGGGTATCTAGCAAGAACAATTCTCATCTACGCAAAAACGACAACGGTGATACACTGGTTGCTTTTCAACCTTCTCAAGGACCGACTTTGTCGAATCCGATCCAACTAAAGTGAGAGAAAATGGCACCCGCAAGCCATCTATGCAACAAGTTGCAGTTGAGGGAACCAGTGTCTCGTATGCCTACGAGTAATGTTGGTCCGGGCCGCTTCATCTCACAATACTGCTGAACCAAAATCCGACCAAGGGAGGAAGCAATCTAAGCATCAATGCCCACAAACCTTTTGTGTTCTACTCGAGATCTCATCTACACATAGACCTAGCTCATGATGCAACTAAAGGGGAATGTTGCAATGGAAACAAAAAATTTCCTACCCACACGCAGATCTATCCATGGTGATGAGCATCTAGGAGAGGGAGAGTGGATCTACGTACCCTTGTAGAGCGTTAAGCGGGAAGCGTTAAGAAACGCAGTTGGTGTAGTTGAACGTCTTCGCGATCCAAATCGTCGTGCATCCCGCGATCCAATCACGATCCGTCCTGCGATCCAATCACGATCAGTCCCGCAATCCAATCACGATCCGTCCCACGAACTTGATCACGATCCCTCCCACGAACTTGATCACGATCCTTTCGATCTAGCGCCGAACGGACTGCACCTCCGCGTTCAGCACACGTACAGCTTGATGACGATCTCCGCTGTCTTGATCCAGAAAGAAGGAGCGGAGAGGTAGAGGAGTTCTCCAGAAGCATGACGACGATCTGGCGATGGTGGTGGAGCTATTGCGGCAGGGCTTCGCCTAAGCACTGCAGAAAACCGATCTAGAGGAGAAACTATGCACTGGAGGAACGGGCAGCACGTCGCTGAAAATTCTGTGCAAAAACCCTAAAACCTCCAATATATATAAAAGGAAGAGAGGAGGAGGCTTGGCACAAGGGCGAATCCTCCAAGGAGTCGGCCGAACCAGGTGGAGGAGGTGGACTCCACCTCCAATCCTAGTAGGACTAGGATTCACTCTATTTTTGCATTTTCCACTTTTTCTCTTTAGGCCTTTTTTCCCAAACCGCATGGGCCTTGTGTGGGACTTACACCAGACCACTGAGGGCTGGTAAATACTCTCCCACAGCCCATGGAATAACTTGGGTCGAAATACCCCTCCCGATGGTCTCCCGGTACACTACCGGCACTCCCGATACACTACCGATGAGCCCAGAACTTTTTCGGCGACCAAAACAGGACTTCCTATATATGAATATTTACCTCCGCACCATTTTGGAGCTCCTCGTGACATCCGTGATCTCATACGGGACTCCGAACAACATTCGGTCACTACCATACATAACTCTATACTACCGAAACGTCACCAAACCTTAAGTGTGTAGACCCTGCGGGTTCGAGAACTATGTAGACATGACTGAGACACCTCTACGGAAAATAACCAATAATGGGTCCTGGATGCCCATATTCGTTCCTAAATATTCTACGAAGATCTTTATCGGTCGAACCTCTATGTCAAGGATTCAGTTAATCCTGTGTGATGTTCCCTTTGTTCTTCGGTATGTTACTTGCCCGAGATTCGATCGTCGGTATCTCCATACCTAGTTCAACCTCATTATCGGCAAGTCTGTTTACTCGTTCTGTAA
Source organism: Hordeum marinum (assembly GCA_022496015.1). Lineage (NCBI taxonomy): Eukaryota > Viridiplantae > Streptophyta > Magnoliopsida > Poales > Poaceae > Hordeum > Hordeum marinum. Next base: position 32,766,113 of record CM039676.1, read on the forward strand.
CACAAGATCCCACAACTAACAATTATTAACATTGCTTGCAAGGCTTATTGTGATTTTGTATTACCGAGTGGGCCCTGAGATACCTCTTCATCACACAGAGTAACAAATTACAGTCTTGATCCGTGCCAACTCAATAGAAACCCTCAGAGATACCTATAGAGCACCTTCATAGTCACCCAGTTACGTTGCGATGTTTGATACACACAAGGCACTCTTCCGGTATCCGTGAGTTGCATGATCTCATGGTCATAGTAACATATACTTGACATGCAAAAAACAGTAGCAATAAACTGACACGATCATATGCTATGTTTGTAGTTTGGGTCTTGTCCATCACATCATTCTCCTAATGATGTGATCCCGTTATCAAATGACATCTCATGTCAATGGCTAGGAAACCTTGACCATCTTTGATCAAAGAGCTAGTTCACTAGAGGCATACTAGGGACAAAGTGTTGTCTATTTACGCACACATGGAATGTGTTTCCAATTAATACAATTATAGCACGGATAATAAACTATTATCATGAACAAGGATGGATATTTACCCACACTTTATTTATTGCCTCTAGGGCATATTTCCAACACCGCCATGGTGTACAAAAGCTCTGTACATGACCACGGATGGATAATAATGAAGTATTGGTACACGTACTTGGGATGCATATTTTCTCTGCACCCATGACTTCATATTCACAGAGGCATGGAGTGATGGAAGATTTTCAAAAGATTACCCGTATCTGTATCCATCCGGCAACAAAAAAGAAATCAGGTGCTATCTTTTTTACTTATTTTTTAGTACATGTTAATTTATTTGAAGACATCACTTTGGCCTGCAATATTTTTTACAAAGGACAGTTATTCAAGTGGCATTGTGCCATAGAGAAGGAGCACACGACAACATCGTCCTGTACTAGGGCTCATCGGAGGCATGTTTGCTCGCTGGACGCGCGTGAGTCGCCGCCCACGCGGACGGTCCACATCAACTCGCCGGTACCGTGCGCGCTCACCCGCTAGTAGGAGTCGCCCTATGGATGCGGCAAGCCGCCGAATCCATGGTATGGTTTTCACCAACAATGCCACGGCCGTCTCTCACCATCTGCACTGGCTTACAACGCCATGGCTATCTCTAGCCATCTGCGCTGGCTTACAACACCGTGGCGTCTTTCAGAAACAACACCAGCTTACAAGGCCGTGGCTGGTCTCTACGTCTACATCAACACACCAATGGCTGCATACAACTGTACAAGGCGCCCAATGGACGGCTCTGAATCGCCGCCCTGCAGTCCAATCTACATTGGCATAATAGTGTCGGGCTCGCCTATATGAGCTGCCCAACAAACGAGTGCAAGACGCCGCCCACGGTTTGATCTATATCAACATATTGGTGCAGTGCTCGCCTATACGAGCCGCCCAACGGACGCGCACAAGACGCCGCCCACGGTTTGATCTCCACCAACATATCAGTGCAGTGCTCGCTTGTACGATCTGCCCGACAGACAAGCGAGCAAGTCGCCGCCACTGGAGTTTGGTTAACTTCAACAACCAGCCGGAACGAACCATCGACCGGATCATTGAAACTATTCATACGGAGTCATCTATAACTCACCATGATCAGCCTTCAACCTTCGTTGGAGGCTCTCAAGCCGCCTCTTCGAGTCAACTTAAGACTCGGGGGCTACAGACATAGCTCGAGACATTTGATTACTTTCTGAACAAAAACCCCGAGTCATCGCAAGAAAAATTAACCTGATCCTGGGGGCTGCCACATCATTGGTGGAAGAGTTAAAAAGTTGCCCAAGAGGACGAACCACCGAGATATACCGTTGAGACACGGGTGCCCGGATTTATTGGATCAACATAAAGCCACTTGGAGGCTTCTGCCGTTTCTTCATACAAGATGTCGACTTACAAGATGGCGACTTACAAGATGGTGCACAAGTTGATATCATCGACATGGTCGTCTAGGGGGCTTCTAACCCGCCGAGTTTAGCTTATCAGACCCTATCGATCGGCTCTTAAGCCAAATAGTTGACTCCGTCAACATGGTCGTCTAGGGGGCTTCTAACCTGCCGGGTTTAGGTTATCAGACCCTATCGATCAGCTCTTAAGCCAAACAGTCGACTCCGTCAACAATGGTCATTTGGGGGCTTCCAACCCACCGGGTTTAGCTTACATACCCTCTTGATCGGCTCTTAAGCCACTTGGGTTAAAACTGCCTATAACCTAATGCTCCTCCGCTAGGTGACCCGCCGAACTCTTACCAGTTAATCTCGCCTGGAGACCCTGAGTCGGATCAAAGAGATTGACGGCCAATCTCGATAGAGACCCTATACTGGTTAAGGTTAAATCGGCGGCTCTTGTCACGTGAGGGCTGGCTTACGGAAAGCGAGGATAAAATCTCTCATCTACTGCTGACTCTCCGCTATGTGGCCCGTTCTTAGTCTTAGACAGTCAATCTTTTGAAGACTCTGAATTGTTTAAGGTTAAAACGATGGATTTATGTCACGTGAGAGGCAGTTTTTGAGTTACTAGGGTACTCATGCCCTGTCGTGTCTCTCTCTGGGACGCTAGACTTTCTATCAGTTAATCTCGCTTAGAGACCCTAAGCCGTTCTAAGAAATTGATGGCCAATCTCGATAGAGATCCTGTAATGATTAGGAGTTTTACTTAGCGAGTCCACCTAGAAGAACCGGCACATAAGTTTTTGAAAAGAAAGAACAACATACATTGCATCATACATAGCATCATACATTGTATCATACATTGGATCATATTCACATGTCATGTCGGCTTATCAAGTCGGGTCAGAGCAAGATTATGAAAGAAGGAGCAATGTTATGAAAGATCTAAACATCTTCGGGTTGTGCTTTTTCAAGCCGCCCTTACAACAATGCACAATATATTTTGTCTTGTTTATTTTTGCAGGTCTTATCTCTTAAGATGAGCCGCCGTTAAGTCTGACGAAAAAACTTCTACAGGAACAAATAGATCTTTGATAGCCAAAATGGCTGGATCTTCATCATGGTTTATCATAACCAGTATTAAATGATTGGGGTTTTATGAAGCCATATTGGAAAGTTGATTATTCTAGAAGAGCCGCCCTATCAGATTTAATGTTGTGTCATCTAATTGACCGGTTCTTGGATTTCTTCAATTGTGCTCTGTAGTACACTACAACACTCATGGATTTCTCAAACATATATTTGTCGGGTTGCACAGCAACCTTGAGCAGGAATTTCATGTCAAAGACAAAGGAATTATTCTTGGATATTCATTCTGGGTTATATTACAACCACGGTCAAGGATTCATTCAACAAATTATGATGAGTCATATTATTCTCACATAGTCCTAAGTCGCCGCAGGCAGACGACCCGGCACATGGGGGCTACATTATTCAAGTATAGTTTATATCAAGTATGCAAGTCCCATGTCGCTCCAAGCAAGTACCATGGCACATGGGGGCTAAAGCAAGCTGGTTTTCAAATCATTACATTGTCAGCAAGACCATCTTATCTCAAGGAGATGAGCGGGCCTTTCTATATTTTTCTAAGTCCCAGCCAAGTAATTTACTGATCCGGCACTTGGGGGCAACACCGCTCACATCAAATTTCTAAAGTCCCAAGTCGCTGCAGGCATGCGACCCAGCACATCACATTCTGATGAGCTGACACTTGGGGGCTACACCTTCTGATGTTTCATAAGGTATAAGATAGTTACAAGTCCCAGGCTGTAGCAGGCAAGACAACCTGGTACTTGGGGGCTACACAATCCAATATATTATTGCAAAGCACCAAGTCATCATGGATAATCTTGGAGCTTGGGGGCTACAGGTAATATGGACATATAAAAAACTTTGGGGAGAATTTTCAAGATGTAAATTATGGAGTTCAGTTGTTAGACCCGGCGTCGTCAACATTCATGACCCGGCATTATCAAAATATCATAACGCGCCGGAGTTTATATAAGCCTCCCTGCTTCACAACAATGGAAGTTCGGATCTATGTGATGAGAATTTCTTATTTTTCATTAAGTGGGAGTATTTGGAAGCCGACTCAATGGCATATGGGTATTCTATTCCCAATATTTTTTCAAAGCACATTGACAAGCAAGACGATTTTCAAGACGACTCATTCATATGCAGAAAAGACCCGGATTTCTGAGGAGCCACTTCGTAAGCCGGCCAAAGGAGCAAGCCGGCCACTTAACATATTTGTTACTCTTATTTCAGGAGCTTAGCATGAATAAATTCAAGCTAACCTAGGGGCTAATGTTGGGGATATACCCGCGGTATGACCCTGGAGACAGTTATAACCCGGTGACAGTTATGATCCGGCTTTAAGTTAAAGTCCTAGTTGTAAGTCCCTGAAGATAAGTCCCGGTTGTATGTCCCCGAAGATAAGTCAAGTTTGTAAGTCCCTGAAGATGAGTCTTGAAGATAAGTCCCGGTTGTAAGTCCGCGAAGATGAGTCTTGAAGATAAGTCCTGTTTGTAAGTCCCTGAAGATGAGTCTCTAAAGATGAGTCCCTGAAGATGAGTCTTGAAGCTGCCTGGCTCTAAGCCGCCCGATGGAAGCCGCCCGGTGACTCAGAAGCCTGGGACGCAGAAGCCCACAATAGGAAGTCATAATAAGTTAAGTCTCAATCCGACATAGACTCTACATGTAAACCGCCCCTTCAACTTATATAAGCAGGGGTGGGTCACCCCGAGAGGGTCAAGTTCTTAGACGTCTCAATAGACAGGTCTTAGATAAACAAGAGATTAGAGACTCTCGTGATTAGATGTAGGAAAACGGCACCCTTGTAACCGAGAGATCTTCTTCATGATGAATACCAGACAAGCAGGACGTAGGCTTTTACCTCCATCGGAGGGGACGAACCTGGGTAAACTTCGCGTATCTCGATTCGGACCAACCCCTTCAAGCCGCCACATAGTTGCGCTTCTGCCCTGAACCTAAGTCCGTTCACCCAGACATCTGGCGTGAAAAATCCACGATACTCCCCTTATGTAAGCAAGTCCGAGATATATATAATAAAAAGTAGTTTTGATGACAGGGTTTTGCTAGATCACTATTCTCTTGAAATTAATGAATAAAGAATAATAGAACAAAAGCAAAGAGTATATATAATGATCTTATGGGGAGTGATGACTATTGGAAATATGCCACAGAAGCAGTAAATAAAGTTTTTATTATTATATTTCTTAGTTCATGATAATCGTTTATTATCCATGCTATAATTGTATTGATTGGAAACACATTACATGTGTGGGTAAATAGACAACACTCTGTCCCTAGTATGCCTCTAGTGAACTAGCTCGTTGGTAAAAGATGGTCAAGGTTTCCTAGCCATTGCCATGCGATGTCATTTGATAACGGGATCACATCATTAGGAGAATGATGTGATGGACAAGACCCAAACTACAAACGTAGCATATGATCGTGTCAGTTTATTGCTACTGTTTTCTGCATGTCAAGTATGTGTTCCTATGACCATGAGATCATGCAACTCATGGACATCGGGATAGTGCCTTGTGTGTATCAAGTGTAGCAACGTAACTGGGTGACTATAAAGGTGCTCTACAGGTGTCTCCGAAGGTGTCTATTGAGTTGGCATGGATCAAGAGTGGGATTTGTTACTCCGTGTGACGGAGAGGTATCTCAGGGCCCACTCGGTAATACAACATCATAATAAGCCTTGCAAGAAATGTAACTAAGTGTTAGTTGTGGGATCTTGTATTACGGAATGAGTAAAGAGACTTGCCGGTAAAGAGATTGAGCTAGGTATGGAGATACCGATGATCGAATCTCGGGCAAGTAACATACCAAAGAACAAAAGGAACATCATACGGGATTAATGGAATCCATGACATAGAGGTTGAACTGATAAATATCTTCATAGAGTATGTAGGAACCAATGTGGACATCCAGGTCCCGCCATTGGTTATTGACCGTAGAGGTGTCTCGGTCATGTCTACATAGATCTAGAACCCGCAGGGTCTGCACACTTAAGGTTTGATGACCTTTCGGTAGTATAGAGTTATGTATGATGGTTACCGAAGTTTGTTAGGAGTCCCGGATTATATCCTGGACGTCACGAGGAGCTCCGAAATGCTTCACAGGTAAAGATTCATATAAAGGAAGTCGTGTTTTGGTCGCCGGAAAAGTTTCGGGCTCCTCGGTAGTGTACGGGGAGTGCCGGTAGTGTACCAGGAAGCCTCCGGGAGGACTATTTCGACCCAAGAGGCTACATGGGCTGTGGGAGGGTGGAAACCAGCCCTTAGTGGGCTGGTGGAACAACCACAAGAGGCCCATGCGGCTAGAAGAAAAGAGTCCTAAGAGAAAAAGTGGAAAAAGGGAAAAAAAGGTGAATCCTAGTCCTACTAGGATTGGAGGTGGACTCCACCTCCACCCTTGGCTCGGACGACTCCCTGGTGGCTTGGCCCTTGGGTGAAGCCACCTCCTCTCTTCCTCCTATATATACTAGTGGCATTGAGGGGTTTTGCACTAAGGTTTCAGCCACGTGCTACACGTTCCTCCAGTGCATAGTTTCTCCTCTAGATCGGATTTCTGCAGTGCTTAGGCAACGCCCTGCCGGAATTGTTCCACCACCATCCCTGGAGTGCCGTCATGCTGCCGGCGAACTCTTCTACCTCTACGCTCTCTCTTGCTGGATAAACACGGCAGAGATCGTCATCAAGCTGTACGTGTGCTGAACGCGGAGGTGCCGTCCGTTCGGCGATAGATCGGAAGGATCGTGATCAAGTTCGTGGGACGGATCGTGATCAAGTTCGTGGGAAGGATCATGATCAGATCGCAGGACGGATCATGATTGGATCACGGGACGCACGGCGATTTGGATCGCGAAGACGTTCGACTACACCAACCGCGTTTCTTAACTCTTCCCGCTTAGCGATCTACAAGGGTATGTAGATCCACTCTCCCTCTCGTAGATGCTCATCACCATGGATAGATCTGCGTGTGCATAGGAAATTTTTTGTTTCCCATGCAACGTTCTCCAACAGTGGCGTCATGACCTAGGTCTATGTGTAGATGAGATATCGAGTAGAACCCAAAAGGTTTGTGGTTGTTGATGCTTAGATTGCTTCCTCCCTTGGTCGGATTTTGGTTCAGCGGTATTGTAAGATGAAACGGCCCGGACCAACATTACTCGTACACTTACGAGAGACCGGTTGCCTTGACCGCAAATTGTTGCATAGATGGCTTGCGGGTGCTAGTTTCTCTCACTTTAGTTGGATCGGATTCGACAAAGGCGGTCCTTGAGAAGGTTGAAAAGCAAATTATGTATCACCGTTGTGGTTTATGTGTAGGTGAGAATCGTTCTTGCTAGAAACTCGTAGAAGCCACCTAAAACATGCAACAACAATTAGAGGACGTCTAACTTGTTTTTGCAGGGTATGTTGTGATGTGATATGGCCAATTACATGATGTGATATATGTGATGTATGAGACGATCATGTGATGTATAGAATTTCATGACTTGCATGTCAATGAGTACGGCAACCGGCAGGAGCCATAGGGTTGTCCTTAATTATTGTATGACCTGCGTGTCAATCATTAAGCGCTATTTAATGCTTTACTTTATCGCTAAATGGTAGCAATAGTAGTAGAAGCATGTTGGGCGCGACAAACCCGATGGTGACACGTTGATGGAGATCAAGATGATGAAGATCATGGTGTCATGCTGGTGACGATGGAGATCATGCCGGTGCTTTCTAGATGCAGATCAAAAGCACTAGTTCATGGCCATATCATGTCACTTATGATTTGCATGTGATGTTAATCCTTTTATGCACCTTGTTTTGCTTAGGACGACGGTAGCATTATAAGGTGATCCCTCACTTAATTTCAAGATAAATTGTGTTCTCCCCGAGTGTGCACTCTTGGGAAAGTTCGTCGTGTTGAGACACCACGTGATAATCGGGTGTGATAGACTCTATGTTCACATACAACGGGTGCAAGCTAGTGTTCCACGCACAGAACACTCGGGTTAAACTTGACGAGCCTAGCATGTACATACATGGCCTCGGAACACAAGAGCCAAAAGGTCGAACATGAGCCATATAGTAGATATGATCAACATAATGATGTTCACCATTGAAGCCACCTCAACTCACGTGATGATCGGACTTGAGTTGGTGGATTTGGATCATGTGACACTCACATGACCTAAGGGATGTCAACTTGAGTGGGAATTTTAGTAATTTTATTAACTAAACTCATTATCTTGAACAATAGTCTAAGTGAACTTTGCATATTTATGGTGTAGATGAATGGCTCGTGCAGTAGCACCCCTGAATTTTAATGCGTTCCTAGAGAAAGCTAAGTTGAAAGATGATGGAAGTAACTTTGTTGACTGGGCCCATAATCTGAGGATTATCCTCACGGCTTCCCAGAAATCATATGTCCTTGATGCACCGCTTGGTGACCAACCAGAAGACATGACCTCCGAAGACGTTAAGAACGCTTGGGAGGCACGTACTAGAGAATACTCAATAGTTCAGTGTGCAATATTGTATGGCTTAGAACCGGGACTTCAAAGATGTTTTGAACGTCATGGAGCATATGAGATGTTCCAGGAGTTGAAGTTTAACTTTCAGAAGAACGCCCGGATCGAGAGGTATGAAACCTCTGATAAGTTCTATGCTTGCAAGATGGAGGAGAACGGGTCTATCAGTGAACATATACTCAGAATGTCTGGGTATTCAACTCGTCTAGAGGAGTTGGGAATTGCCCTTCCGCCAGAGGCGATCACTGACAGAGTTCTTCAATCACTGCCACCTAGTTACAAGAGCTTTGTGATGAACTATAACATGCACGGGATGAACAAGTTAGTCGCCGAGCTGTTTGCGATGCTAAAAGTCGCTGAGTCTGAAATCCAGAAAGAACATCAAGTGTTGATGGTCAATAAAACCACTAGTTTCAAGAAAAATGGCAAAGTCAAGGGCAAGGGCAAGAAGGGTAAAACCAAGAAGGATGGCAAAGCAGTTGCTACTCCTATAAAGAAGCCCAAGCATGGACCCATGCCAGGAACTGAGTGCTTTCATTACAAGGGAACTGGTCACTGGAAGCGGAACTGCCCCAAGTACCTAGCTGACAAGAAGGCGGCCAACGATAAACAAGGTATATATGATATACATGTTATTGATGTGTACCTTACTAGCTCTCGTAGTAGTGCCTGGGTATTTGATACTGGTTCGGTTGCTCACATTTGCAACTCAAAGCAGGAACTATGGAATAAATTAAGGCTGGCAAAGGACGAAGTGATGATGCGCGTGGGAAATGGTTCCAAGGTTGATGTGATCGCCGTTGGCATGCTCTCTCTTCGATTACCATCAGCATTAGTGATGAACTTGAATAATTGTTATTTAGTGCCTGCATTAAGCATGAACATGATATCTGGATCTTTTTTATTGTGAGACAGTTACTCATTTAAATCAGAAAATAAAGGTTCTTCTATTTATATGAGTAATATCTTTTATGGTCATGCACCCAATGTGAGGGGTTTATTCATATTGAATCTTGATACTGATGATACGCATGTTCATAACATTGATGCCAAAATATGTAGTGTTGATAATGATAGTACCACTTTCTTGTGGCACTGCTGTTTAGGTCATATTGGTGTAAAACGCACGAGGAAGCTCCATGCTGATGGACTTTTGGAGTCACTTCATTTTGAATCACTTGACACATGTGAACCATGCCTCATGGGCAAGATGACTAAAACGCCGTTCTCTGGAATAATGGAACGGGCAAGTGACTTATTGGAAATCATACATACTGATGTGTGTAGTCGAATGAATGTTATAGCGCGTAGTGGATATTCTTATTTTCTCACCTTCGCTGATAACTTAAGTAGATATGGGTATATTTAGTTAATGAAACACAAGTCTGAAATGTTTGAAAAGTTGAAGCAATTTCAGAGTGAAGTTGAGAATCATCCTAACAAGAAGACTAAGTTCCTGCAATCTGATCGAGGAGGTGAATATCTAAGTTATGAGTTTAGCAGTCACTTAAGACAATGGTGCGTTCTATGATGTCTCTTGCTGATTTGCCACTATCGTTTTGGGGTTATGCATTAGAGACAGCTGCATTCACTTTACATAGGGCACCATCAAAATCCGTTGAGATGACGCCATATGAACTATGGTTTGGCAAGAAGCCAAAGTTGTCGTTTCATAAAGTTTGGGGATGTGTTGCTTATGTCAAAAAGCTTCAGCCTGAAAAGCTGGAACCCAAAGCGGAGAAATGCGTCTTCATAGGATACCTAAAAGAGACAGTCGGGTATACCTTCTATCTCAGATCTAAAGGCAAAGTGTTTGTCGCTAAGAACGGAACATTTCTTGAGAAAGAGTTTCTCTCGAAAGAATTGAGTGGGAGGAAAATAGAGCTTGATGAGGTTATTGAACCTTTACTTCAACCAGAAAGTAGCGCAACACAGAAAGATGTTTCTATGGAAACTACGACGGTAGAAGAGGAAGTTAATGATGATGATCATGAAGCTTCAGATCAAGCTACTATTGAACCTCGTAGGTCGACAAGGCCGCGTACTACTCCTGAGTGGTACGACAACCCTGTCTTGGAGGTCATGTTGTTGGACAACAATGAAATTACGAGCTATGGAGGAGCAGTGATGGGCCCGGATTCCGAGAAATGGTTAGAGGCCATGAAATCCGAGATGGCATCCATGTATGAAAAAAAGTATGGACTTTGGAAGTAGTACCTGAAGGGCGAAAGGCCATTCAGAACAAAGAGATTTTTAAGAAGAAGACTGACGCGGACGGTAATGTCACCGTCTATAAAGCTCGACTTGTGGCAAAGGGTTTTTCACAAGTTCAAGGAGTTAACTACGATGAGACTTTCTCACCCATAGCGATGCTCAAGTCTGTCAGAATCATGTTAGCAATAGCTGCTTATTTGGACTATGAAATTTGGCAGATGGATGTCAAAACAGCGTTCCTCAACGGTTTCCTTGAGGAAGGGTTGTATATGATGCAACCCGAAGGTTTTGTCGATCCAGAGAATGCTGACAAAGTTTGCAAACTCCAGTGATCCATTTATGGACTGGTGCAAGCATCTCAGAGTTGGAATAAGCGCTTTGATGAGGTGATCAAAGCGTTTGAGTTTATACAAGTTTACGGAGAAGCTTGTATTTACAAGAAAGTGAGTGGGAGCTCTATAGCGTTTCTAGTGTTATATGTGGATGATATATTGCTGATTGGAAACAATATAGAAATGCTGGAAAGCGTGAAGGAATATTTGAAAAAGAGTTCTTCAATGAAGGACCTAGGAGAAGGTGCTTACATATTAGGCATTAAGATCTGTAGAGATAGATTGAGACGCTTAATAGCACTTTCACAGAGCACATACCTTGATAAAGTTTTGAAGAAGTTGAAAATGGATCAGTCCAAGAAGGGGGTTCTTGCCTGTGTTACAAGGTGTGAAGTTGAGTAAGACTCAATGCTTAGTGACTGCAGAAGATAGAGTAAAGATGAGTGTCATCCCCTATGCTTCAGCCATAGGCTCTATCATGTATGCAATGCTGTGCAAAAGACCCGATGTCAGCCTTGCCATAAGTATGGCCGGAAGGTTTCAAAGTGATCCTGGAATGGAGCACTGGCAAGCGGTCAAGAATATCCTTAAATACCTGAAAAGGACTAAGGAAATGTTTCTCGTTTATGGAGGTGATGAAGAGCTCGTCGTAACGGGTTACGTCGATGCAAGCTTTGACACCGATCCGGACGACTCTAAGTCGCAAACCGGATACGTATTTATTCTTAACAGGGGAGCGGTAAGCTGGTGCAGTTCCAAGCAAAGCGTGGTATCTGATTCTACATGCAAAGCAGAAAACATCGTAGCCTCGGAGGCGGCGAAGGAAGGTGTCTGGATGAAGCAGTTCATGATAAACCTTGGAGTAGTGCCTAGTGCACTGAATCCAATCATCCTGTTCTGTGACAACACAGGTGCCATTGCTCTAGCCAAGGAACCAAGGTTTCACAAGAGAACCAGACATATAAAACGACGCTTCAACTCCATCCGATATTACATTGAGGAGGACATAAATACTTGCAAAGTGCACATGGATCTGAATGTTGCAGACCCGTGGACTAAACCTCTTCCAAGGGCTAAACATGATCAACACCAGAACTGCATGGGTGTTCGATTCATTACAATGTAAATCACATAGTGATGTGAACTAGATTATTGACTCTAGTGCAAGTGGGAGACTGTTGGAAATATGCCCTAGAGGCAATAAATAAAGTGTTTATTATAATATTTACTTGTTCATGATAATATTTTATTATCCATGCTATAATTGTATTGATTGGAAACACATTACATGTGTGGGTAAATAGACAACACTCTGTCCGTAGTATGCCTCTAGTGAACTAGCTCTTTGGCCAAAGATGGTCAAGGTTTCCTAGCCATTGACATGTGATGTCATTTGATAACGGGATCACATCATTAGGAGAATGATGTGATGAACAAGACCCAAACTACAAACGTAGCATATGATCGTGTCAGTTTATTGCTACTGTTTTCTGCATGTCAAGTATGTGTTCCTATGACAATGAGATCATGCAACTCATGGACATCGGAAGAGTGCCTTGTGTGTATCAAACGTCGCAACGTAACTGGGTGACTATAAAGGTGCTCTACAGGTGTCTCTGAAGGTGTCTGTTGAGTTGGCATGGATCAAGACTGGGATTTGTTACTCTGTGTGACGGAGAGGTGTCTCAGGGCCCACTCGGTAATTCAACATCACAATAAGCCTTGCAAGCAAGGTAACTAAGTGTTAGTCGCGGGATCTTGTATTACATCACGAGTAAAGATACTTGCCGGTAACGAGATTGAACTAGGTATGGAGATACCGATGATCGAATCTCGGGCAAGTAACATACCAAAGAACAAAAGGAACATCATACGGGATTAGTTGAATCCTTGACATAGAGGATCAACCGATAAAGATCTTCGTAGAATATGTAGGAACCAATGTGGACATCCAGGTACCGCCATTGGTTATTGACCATAGAGGTGTCTCCGTCATGTCTACATAGTTCTCGAACCCACAGGGTCTGCACACTTAAGGTTTGATGACGTTTTGGTAGTATAGAGTTATGTATGGTGGTGACCGAAGTTTGTTCGGAGTCCCGGATGAGATCGTAGACGTCACGAGGAGCTCCGAAATGGTCTGGAGGTAAAGATTCATATATAGGAAGTCCTATTTTGGTCGCCGGAAAAGTTTCGAGCTCATCGGTAGGGTACCGGAAGTGCCGGTAGTGTACCGGGAGGCCTCCGGGAGGAGTATTTCGATGCAAGAGGCTACATAGGCTGTGGGAGAGTGGAAACCAGCCCTTAGTGGGCTGGTGGAACAACCACAAGAGGCCCATGCAGCTGGAAGAAAAGAGGCCTAAGAGAAAAAGTGGGAAAAGGCAAAAAAAAGGGTGAATCTTAGTCCTACTAGGATTGGACGTGGACTCCACCTCCACCCTTCGTTCGGCCGACTCCCTGGTGGCTTGGCCCTTGGGCCAAGCCACCTCCTCTCTTCCTCCTATATATACTGGTGGTATTGAGGGGTTTTGCACTAAGTTTTCAGCCACGTGCTACCCGTTGCTCTAGTGCATGGTTTCTCCTCTAGATCGGATTTCTGCAGTGCTTAGGCGAAGCCCTACCGGAATTGTTCCACCACCATTGCCGGAGCGCCATCAGGCGGCCGGCGAGCTCTTTTACCTCTCCGCTCTCTCTTTCTGGATCAAGATGGCGGAGATCGTCATCAAGCTGTACGTCTGCTGAATGCGGAGGTGCCGTCCGTTCGGCGCTAGATCAGAAGGATCGTGATCAAGTTCGTGGGACGGATCGTGATCAAGTTCGTGGTATGGATCATGATTAGATCGCGGGACAGATCATGATTGGATCGCAGGACGCACGACGATTTGGATCGCAAAGACGTTCGACTACACCAACCGCTTTTCTTAACGCTTCCCGCTTAGCGATCTACAAGGGTATGTAGATCCACTCTCTCTCTCGTAGATACTCATCACCATGGATAGATTTGTGTGTGCATAGGAAAATTTTTGTTTCCCATGCAATGTTCCCCAACAATGACTTCACATATAAAAAGTATGGTGATTGAAATTTGTTGGGAGTTAACAATCATAGTAATTGGTCATTGGTGAAATTGAAAGGAAGTGATAAATAAAGAAAGATGCACATATAAATATATTATCTTGGACATCTTTTATGATTGTGACCACTCATTAAAGTATTACATGCCAAGAAGTTGATTTTGGACAAGGAAGACAACATAATGGGTTATGTGTGCTTACCTCCAAATAGAAGCTATATGGTTTTAGATCCTTCAACATGTAGTGCTTGCTTCCACCTCATATTATCCAAAACTTCCGCACTAAGTAGGGATACTAATTGTGTGATCTTTTATTGTAAGGGAAATAAGCGTTGTATGAACTTGTGATAGTGAAGCAATAAAAGCGACAGACTGCATAATAAAGGTTGCTATCACAAAGGGCAATACAAAACGGTGTTCCTTTGCATTAAGAGTTTGTGCATCCAAAAACAAAAAGTGCATGACAACCTCTGCTTGCCTCTGCGAAGGGCCTATCTGTTACTTTTACTTTCTAGTACTTACCTTTATACAGGAGGCATGATGGTCTTCACCACTTCCTATATTCCATCTCTCTTGGCAAGCATTATGTGTTGGGGAATGATCAAGACGTATATATCCACTCAGATATGGGTGATCATGAGTTATTATTGTTGACGTCACCCTTGAGGTGAATAGTTGGGAGGCAAAACTATAAGCCCCTATCTTCCTCTGTGTTCAATTGAAGCTTTGATCTCGTGGGTATCGCGTGAGTGCTAGCAATTGTGAAAGAGTCTTTAGATGATTGAGTATGTGGATTTGCCTTACAATCTCCAATATTGACTCTTTCCAATGTTATGATAAATTGTAAATTGCTTCAATGACTGAGATCATAGTTTGTTGGTTGTCAATAGAGTTCTTGGTTCATACTTTATCTTGTGCATGAATTGTTAATGTAGCATAAGAGATCTGATAGAATAATTATTGTTGTTCTAAATATGCTCTGGTTGCCCTCATGTCCGTATTTTATTTTATCGACACCTCTGTCTCTAAACATGTGGACATATTCGTCGATCTCGGCTTTCGCTTGAGGGAAAGTGAGGTCTAAACTAGGGGGAGTGGATACGTCCATTTTGCACCATGATTCTATATCGATATTTATTGCATTATGGGCTATTACTACACGTTATGGTACAATAGTTATGCCTTTTCTCTCTTATCTTATAAGGTTTACATGAAGAGGGAGAATGCCGACAGCTGGAATTCTAGACTGGAAAAGGAGGAAATCTGAGATACCTATTCTGCACAACTCCAAAAGTCTTGAAAATTTGCGGAAAATATTTTTGGAATTAATCAAAAATATTGGCGCAAGAATCTACAAGAGGGGTGCCACCTGCAGGCCACAAGCCTGCTAGGCGCGGCCAGGGGGCCACGCCTACCAGGCTTGTGGGACCCCTATGGCTCCTCCGACGCCCATCTTCTCCTATATGAAGCGTTTTGACCTGAAAAATCAAGACAGATCTTTTGGGACAAAGCGCTGCCGTATCGAGGCGGAACTTGAGCAGAACCAATCTAGAGCTCCGGCCGGGCTGTTCTGCCGGGGAAACTTCCCACCCGGAGTGGGAAATCGAAGCCATCATCATCACCAACGATCCTCTCATCAAGAGGGGTTAATCTCCATCAACATCTTCACCAGCACCATCTCCTGTCCAAACCCTAGTGAACCTCTTGTATCCAATCTGTGCCTCAACACCTCAGATTGGTACCTATGGGTTGCTAATAGTGTTGATTACTCCTTGTAGGAGTTAATCCTTGTAGGGGTTAATCATAAGTAGGAGGTTTGTATAAGTAAGGGCAGAACCCAAGCACCGGTCCACCCACATATCAAATTATCAAAGTAATGAACGTGAATCAAATGAGCATGATGAAAACTAGCTTGACGGAAATGCCCATGTGTCCTCGGGAGCGCTTTGCTTTATATAAGAGTTTTTCTAGGCATGTCCTTTGCTACAAAAAGGATTGGGATACCTTGCTGCACCTTTGCTACACTTTTTACTTGTTCCACATTACGAATTATCTTATCACAAAACTATTTCTTACCGGTAATTTTAGTGCTTGCAGAGAATACCTTACTGGAAACCGCTTGTCGTTTCCTTCTGCTCCTCGTTGGGTCCAAAACTATTACTTATCGAAAGGACTATGATAGATCCCCTATACTCGTGGGACATCACTTGGCGCCTTGCGAATCAGCATAGTATTGGTTGAATTCATCACTAAGTCCTTTGATCTCAGATTGCATGGTCACAAGCTGTTCAGGAGAATGCTTCAGAACATTACTCTTCAAGAAATGTTCCTTCTTGTACTGAGCTTTCTTGGTTTGTCTGGCCTTCACATACTTCCATTTTTCTTCAGCTATGAAGGCAGTGAGGACATGATCTGGTGTAGGACGCAGTGTCAAGTCATCAATTGGAGTGTTGGGATCCTTGTGCCAGATGTCAATGAAGTTCAGCACCATCTTAGGATCCAGCCCGAGAGGAATTTGAGTACCCTTAGCTTGAGAAACTCCTTCATGCTTGTTTCTGATGATTTCCTCAAGTTCCATATCACCGACTTCATCATCTGAAGAATCTGATGGAACTTGGAACACAACTTTCTTGTGGTGAGGACTTGGTCGAGCTCCTCATCTAGCAGTAGCTTTCATCTTCATCAGAGAAGGACTGGTTGAGGAATGTGCTCGGGCTGATGAACTTGTGGAAACCCCTGAAGCCTGTAGTCCTCGGGGATGTATCAAGATGTACAAGTGTTGAGGACTTTGCGGCAGTAGTTGATGATTGTGCAGCTACTGAAGGCATTGAAGTGGCCTTAGAAGAATTTGCTTGAGGATTCTGCAGTGAGGACTTGGAAGTTGAGGATTTTTTGTTTCATTGTAGACTTCTTCACCATTGATTTCTTCAGAGCACTAGCAGAGGCTCTGGCAGAGGCAGCAGCAGCAGAATGTTCAAGGAATTGCTTCACAGCTGCTTTAGTAGTTCTCTAAAGTTTTCGTTGATGCTTTGCCCATTCATCTAGAAGGTCTTTACCACGAGCAACACATGTGGGATCAACCTCTTGATCATCAGAAGGAGGTGCCCTTCTACAAGGAGGTTTGAGTGCGAATTTCTTCATCTACTTAGGAGTGACATGACGATAGTCTCTCCATTCCTTCACCCACCTCCGTTCAATCCTTTGAATTCTGATCTTCCTCTCCTACTTGGTTTCTTTCCCATGAATGGCTTCATCAGGAGTAGAGTAACCAGCATACAAATCCTTAGGTATTTCAAAAGCAGTGTTCTATTTAGCTTTATTTCCATCTTTCTGAGGACTTTTACCATCTGTCATCTTCTTCACTCGAAGACTTTGAACTCTTCATGATTCTGAAGATGTATACAATTTTTCCTCAAGGAACGCTGCAATTGAGTTAAGTTGATGAGAACCTAGTGTTTCATCAGCAGACACTTTGTACCTGCGAACAGAGTATAGGTGCGAGGAATTTGAAGTGGTCATATGCATTCTCAGAAAATTTTCAAAATACATCAGGTTGAGGATTTTCACCATAGGTGTCTTGAGGAATTTCACTAAGTGTTCTTGTCTTAGGTTCCAGAGTTGTGCAAATTTTGAGGATCCACCCAATTGAGGAATCTTGAAGAAAATCATTAACTTAGGAAAAACATCAAGGGAGTGAATCATGTAAAGTGCTTAAGAAGATGATTCTTGAATAATAAACACCTTTGAGGATTTTGTGGAAAATACGAAGATCAAACAAGGGTAGTAAAATTAGATTTTACTTACCATGATGAGGAACACGACGAACAGTGAGATGAAATCGGGGAAGTTCGTCCATCCAGACCTCCCACACCCTAGCTTGGCAGAGGGAGACAACTACATCACTGGTGGGGTGAAGATTTCCGTGGCCGATGCGAGTACGGTGACGGCAGGGTCGAGGCAGGGAAGCTCTTCCACACCAGCGATGATGATTTTAGCAGCGGCGCTAGGTTTGAGCTCGGGAGAGTGAGGGAAGTGGGGAGTAAAAAGAGCATTGTGAAAGGAAAGGGGTATTTATTGTTGAGGTGAAAACCAACCGGCTCGAAGATTTGGACTAGGTTGCCCATGACCCTTGCTCTCCACATGACATGTGTCACCCACGTTCCGAGTAGTGGAGATAGTGGCGGATCGTGGGTTATCCAGTCATGCGAATCTGAACGGTTTGAGCGGAAGTGCCAAAAATTTCGATAGTGAAAATTTTAAAGTTTTCATTCACAAATTCTTCAGCTGTCAAGGACACAGTGAAGACTTTGAACGAGTTTCAAAGTAGAACGCACATGAAGAATTTGTGAACAGACTGGGTTGAGTTTAGCATAGAGGGGGAACGGGTCCGATCACATTCACTTAGATGAAAATCAACTTGAAGAATTAGCAATAAGTGAATGCTGTTGAGGACATTGAAAATTCAAATATATATGTACCTAGTCAATGAAAATAATCAGTTTCATAGTTTGAAGAATTTGAAAATTTGAGTATTTTCCAAACTTGAGGAATTTGAAAATTTGAAGAATTTGCAAAATGACCAAAAACTCAACTTTAAAGAATTTCAACTATTGTTAGTGGCATGACCCACCGTATAAGAATCATGATTCCAGACACCTCGTATAATTGTCGTTGGGTTCTGAGAATCAAATTCTTCATTAATTTCTTCACATTTAGAGGGATATTCTTCATTTATTAAAGAAAAACGTTACTTCATGTGGTTCACATCTAAGTCATCAATTTTGCATAAGTATTAGGATGTGTGTCTTTTCAAATAACACTCAAAGATTCTAAGATGTTTAGCTCAGACCGTAACTTACAAACTCATTTTTCATCCAAGGGCTTTGTGAAGATATCAGCTAGTTGTTCTTCAGTGGGAATGTGATCGATGGAGATGTCGCCCTTGTGTACATGATCTCAAAGAAAATGATGACGACTCTGGATGTGCTTGGTCTTGGAATGCTGAACTTGGTTGTAAGCAATCTTGATAGCACTCTCGTTGTCATAGTAGAGAGGCACATCCTTCACCTTGATACCATAGTGCTTGAGGATTTGCTTCATCCACAACAACTGAGTGCAACATGAACCAACAGCAATGTACTCAGCTTTAGCAGTAGATAGTGGCTGGTAGTTTTGCTTCTTCGAGGACCAACAAACTACGGATCGTGCGAGGAAATGACATCTGCCTGAGGTTGACTTTCCATCTACATGGATCTCCAGCATAGTCAGCATCTGAGTATCCGACGAGGTGAAGATTTGAGCCCTTGGGATACCATAATCCAAGCATTGGTGTGTGAGCTATCTATCGAAGAATATGTTTCACAACCTTATGGTGTGATTCCTTTGGTGTTGCTTGGAATCGGGGACACATGCAAACACTCACCATAATATCTGGCCTAGATGCACACAGATACAATAAAGAGCTAGTTATGGAGCGATATACCTTCTGATCGAAATCTTCAGCATTTTCATCAGTGCAGAGGTCGCCTTTTGAAAGCATAGGAGTTTTGGTGCCTTTGCAGTCATGCATGTTGAATTTCCTCAGAACTTCCTTGAGGTATTTCTCCTGAGATATGAAGATGACACTGTTTTGTTGAAGAATTTGAAGACCTAAGAAGAATTTCAACTCTCTCATCAAAGACATTTCATATTCTTCACTCATCATATAGGTAAATTCATCACTGTAATGTTTGTCTGTACAACCAAAGATAATATCATCTACATATATTTGGCATATGAACAGTTCATTGTCAGAGGATTTAGTGAAGAGAGTTGGGTCGAGTGAACCGGGTTTGAAGCCTATCTTCATGAGAAAAGCAACATCGACACTACCAAAGGAACCAGACCTCTGTCTAGGATTCCCAAGCTAATCCGGTCAACATTGAACTTCACGTCATAAATACCACTAATGAGATTGACGTCTCCTCTACGAAAACATAAATTAACCAAATGTGAGTACAAGGGTACTCAACAAGACTTACATCAGAACTAACTACATATGCATTAGTATCAATGAAGGGGTTTGTGGAGTTCATTGCAGCAAGCCAGCTTTGACTCTTGGCAAACCTGTACTACGACTACAAGTGCTTTCTTTGAGGTGGATGTAACATCCCAAAATTTCATTTTGGAATGTTATGAAATATAGCTATGCATCATCATCACTTTGTCTGAATGTACTGAATTTGTTGAAGTGCTTCTTTTGAAATACTGAAAGACCATTTCTATTTTCCCATGTACTTGTTTCACCTATTTGAAAACCTTTGGAAATGTTCAAAGAAAGAGGGGAGTGACATGACACTCCACACTAGGGGCATCTTGGTGAAATATTTGAACAATAAAACCAGGGGGTTATTTGAATGTTTATATCAAAAAGATTTTAAATCAATTAGGCATTTTCTAAAAATAAATTTTAAAAAGATATTCAATATGACAGAGGAAAATGTTCATTAAATAGCATTAATTCTTCCGATTATTTTGATATATATATATTTCCTATGTTTGGGAATATTTTGAATGCATTAAAAGAGTTTTTACTGCTCTGGAAATAGAAAAGGAAATGTTTTAAACCGAATCGGGCCGGCCCACAGTCTTTAATTCCCGAAACTACTCCGGGTCGGCCACCGACGCACTAACCACGCCTCCCACTCTCACTGACGTGCGGGACCCACCGTCCGATCGCAGCGTCAGCGCGCTCATCCCCTTCCCCATGCCCGACCACCGTCGCCGGAGATCCCTCCCCGCGGATCTCGCCCGTCATGCCCTCCCCGACCACCGCACCGCCCCTATATAAACCCTAACCCTCTCCTCTCTTCGTTCCACACTCGAAACCCCCTTTTCCCTCGCCGGAGCGCTGCCCCAGACCTCACCGGAGTTTGGCATCCAAACGGACGTCCCCGAGCTCGTGCCCGTCGCCACACTCACCCCCAGCCCCCTCCGACACCACCAATCGACGCCAGAGACTCGCCGCTGCCGTTTGAAGCCTTCGGACGCTGCCCCCTCTCTATAAGCCTCCAACTCCACCCGTAGCCATCGGATCCATAGTCAACGCGCGAGATTAGATCTATTTAATAAATGAACCGGCCAATCACAGCATGCCACATCACCCTGTCCGTTAGTAAGGTTAGTTTTTCTTTTTCTTTTTTGTTTTAGAAAACAGAATGCATTCTGTTTTTGTTTTTATCATATCTTTTAAAATATTTGGTGTTTTTAGTTGATTCTTTTTGCATTAGTTCACAAATCTGTTGTAGTTGATGTCTGTAGGATTATATTTCAAATTTGAACTTTAAATTTTGAATCTAATCAAATTTGTTTAAATTACTAAAATCTGTATAACTAGAGTTTTAAAATATATTTTTGAGTGAATCTTTTTGCCACTGTTTGGTATTAGTTAGACCTATCATTCTACATAGTTTGAGAATTTTTAGGATGAATTTGGTTACTGTTTTTAACAAAAACAGAATCTGTTTAGTTCTTAATAGATTTTAATTAATTTGATTTTTATTTAATTTGAACCTGAATTAGTTTAACTTTTGTTTTTAGATTTCATTATGTTCTGTTGATTCAACATTAGGTGTATTATTTTCTGTTAATAAAATAATTTTTTCAAAATGTTTTGTGCTCTAGTTTGAATAGGTACATCTTGTTTTCACCATTTAGATTTTTTAGAAAAAAAGTTTTGTAGTAACTCTTTTTGCACAATATTTTTTACAATGAAATACTTTCTGTTTTCAAATAAAATTTTGTATTTACTTTTCTGTTATCTAAAATACCTAGTTGTTCCAAACAATTTTTGACTTGTTATGTCTTAGTAGACATTTTGACACCAAAATTTTTTTAGAGTCTTATACTTTAAGTGATTCTTCTTTTTGATTGTGATGTTCTTTGTTGAAGCATTTGTTTACCTTGCTGTTGAATGAATTGCATTGTGTTTATGCTTATGGTGTGCTCTTGTTTAATTCGTTAGATCATTCGGAGTGCGAAGCTTGTTATCTAGAGTCACTTGATTACGAGGACCGTCAGCAAGGCAAGTCACTTTGACCATGTATACCTATGTTTTATTGCATTAGTTCTTCCATCACCCCAATTGCATGCAAAGTAGTTAATTTGGAAACTTGGTTACTTGTTGTAGAATCATGTGGTAGGTACCCCTCAACCCTTTGACACATTGGCCCCAAGAAACGTTGATTTAAATTTTGCTATGCTATTAGTAGACGGGGTTGGTTGTGTGATTCATGATAGTTGTGAGTTAATAATTTCAAGACCTACATGATGATCAAGTTTTCAAGACTCTGAGTTTTCAACATACCTCTGGGTGGATGATGGTTGAACGGCGCCCTGGAGAAACCAGTGGTTAGCCTAGATGATGCTGGAGAAGTGTCAGTATTCATGCGGAAAGGTCCACCCAGGCACAAAGAGATGGAAGAATGCTTCAAGACCCAAGGCTTACCTGCACATCCACAAGCCATTACGGGCTCTGGCTTGGTTGGATATCGTGGTGACCCTGGACAGGCGGTGCTACGAGATGTAGAAGAGCGGTAGGAAAGGATGGGCACCGACAGAGTCTCGGGGAAACCCTTTAGAAGACCATGTTTCGGTCATCCGTTTCTCAAACACCCTAAAGTGCGAGAAATCCAACGGAGGCGATCAAATCTTGTGGGGAACGTGTGCAAAACTCTGGAGACTACCCAAACCTAATCAATTAGCCGTGTCCACGGTCATGGACAGTTTGAGCCAAAGGAACTGAAACTATCTCGAACTCTCAACACAATTAATTACATTGATGTGGGTATTTAATGTAAACTTGGGTATGAGAATTGGTTGGTGGAACCATCTCATTAATCAACCAACATTGTAGAAATTATGCTTTTGCCCTCTCTTGTTGTAGGAAAATTTTGGCTTTATGCAAAAACTTACTAACCCCACCTGCCATATATGCATATAGCATAGATGATTATTTTACCCCCTCTCTTGTGACATTGCCGGCATATGCAATGTGCTGACCTATACGGCTGCAACGTATCATGTTGTAGAGTACTTTTCCGACCAGGAGTGAGGATACGCTCTACACTCGGTGAGATGCCCTTGGAGTCAGATGGACTCATCTACCTATGGAGCTTCCGCAAGACTTTGGTTTAGTTTATCTCATGAGTTGGCCTTCAGCCACTTTATTGTAATCCTTATTGTAATAAAGGACTCGATATGAGATGTCGATTAATTAATGTTGTGTGATTTCCCTTTGATATATACATTGATGTACTGTGTGTGTACCAGCATGATCTTGGGATGGTACAGAAACACCGGAGATTCGACCTTTCAGGTCGGGACACTACGGTGGAATAGCGCACACGAGTCCACATATTCACCAATCAATACATCACTATGGATCCACTCCCGTCTCCCTACGAGAAGGCCATCCATAGCACTCATGCTTATCTTGCGCATTTTACGGGTATCCATTCCACTTATCTATGAACCACATAAGTTCTCCAAGTAGTCCATATCTGAGGACACAGCTATTCGAATAGATTCATAACACTGCAGGGGTGTACTACTTCACACATTCTCTCGCCACTTATCACCATATGCACATCATGCATCTCGGCAACCTTCAAGCGGAACCACTGGTGTGGGCGTCGGCCACGACCGTCAACCACACAAGATTCTACTCCAGGTTTATCGCCTATCTGAGAGTAAACCCGCACGTAAGTCCGGTCGAAGTTTCTGTTATGGCCTCAAACGATGTGCGCAGGGTTCCCAAGCCCACCATACGGGTGCCACTTGGTACACCGTCCCACTGTGCCTATATCGCATCACAGTCCACCCCGTCGGGCAGCGCTATGCACGACCGCCAACACTTCTCCTACAAACACTAGAAACTAGATGCAACTCCTCGACAAAGATCTAGGCGATTAATAAGTCAAGCGGGGTCATATTTCAGGGCCTAACGTGTGGTAGTAACTGTCTTGGATCACAAACACAGAACTCAGTTCTTAAGGACTGTCCCAATGAGACAACCCGCCATGTACTCCTACATGGCTTCTCATCGCTACCTTTACCAAATCATGTTCACACACTTAGCTCTCACATAGTAGGACATGAACATTGCCATTCCGATTCATCACCCAGATGGATCATACCCGACACGACACGACTCTAAGCATAGCAGGCAGAGTAAGTTAGTAAGCATGGATGAGTAAGCACAACAAAGGGTCAAGCAGTTGCTACTCATACTAAGTGGTTTCAACTATTTACTATGGCAAAGACAAGTCATGCAAAGGAATGGGTTCAACTACCAAGAAAAGGTAACAATTGAATCGTTGTTGCCCTAATGCAGTAAATGAGAGCAAGCGCGAGAGAGTGTGTTCATATCAGTATGCTCAAGGGGGTTTGCTTGCCTGACAGTCCTGAAGATATTACTTCTCTTCATGAGTGTCAACGATCACATCGTCTACCATCGTCTACCGAGAAGGAAGAAACATCAGCAAACAGGAAGCAGCAACACATTCAATGTGATGCAACAAATATGATGTATGATAGGACAAGTTAGGGTACATAATTAGCCAAGTGTAATAGGTATTCATATTAAGTGAAGTGGAATTCAAATATATGCTAAATTCCAACTTCAACACTATTTATTACTTTACCCTAATCATGAAATGTCTTACTTGGGGATGTTAAATTTCTCGAACATGCATGAACATGGCATAAACAGATTCATTGGATTGTTTTGATCATTTTTCATATATAAATTATTTTAATCTAAGTTACGACTGAATTTCTATGATTTTTGAAAGTTCATAATATTTTCTGAAATTTAATAAATAATTTATAATTTATTTTAATTCCATAAAGTATATATTGCATCAACCAGAGGTCACTATGACGTCATCGGTCAACAGAGTCGGTCCAGGTCAAACCTGACGTGCGGGGTCTGCACGTCAGCGACACGGGGACTAACCAGGGGTTAATCCTGTGTTGACCCAACTTTGACCACCTGTGGGGCCTAGTGTCAGCGACTATTGGTGCTTAATTAGTAGGGGGTTTAACCCCTAATGATGGGAAACGTGAGCATCGCTGGCGGTGACCAAATCTCACGTCGGAGGCACGCCGGAGTTGACCGGACTGACGCTATAGGCCACGGTTTTGGACGTGGTTTGGCTCTACGAAAAGCAAAGGCTGGCGCACATCCAACGCAGCAAGCAGCAGCAGCTAGGGTGCACCACATCAATGATGGAGATGGCTTCCGCGGCGGCCAGAGCTCGGACTTGCTCGGGCGCGGGGCTAACTAGGGGGTCCTAGCGGCGTTGAGGGCACCATAGAGGAGCCCATACCCGTGCACTTCCAAGGGAGCACGCGGGAGGCTTTGGGGTGGCCGGGGACGACGGCTAGGGCGACCTTTGCGACAGCAGGAGCTCGGCAATGGCGGGGATGGCAGCCAGGGGACGAGACATGCAACGGGGCAAGGGGAAGAGGGACCGGGGGCTCACAGAAGACTCGAGGGGGGTCGACGAGCTCAAGGAGGCTCCTGCGACGGCGAATCGACGACGGGGGGGAGCTTTAGCAACCGGTGGAAGCGGCAGGGGCGAGGGGGGAAGAACCAGAGAGGGGAGGAAAAGGGAGAGGGCTCTGGGGCGATTTCAGGCGGGGAGATAGGCTCGAGGGGGGCGAGGAAGTAGGCAGAGAGGAGCTGGCCTCCTCAGGCGCGCGCATGCGAGCACGCAGCTGGTCTTACTGGCAGAAGATAGGAGAAGGCGCCTGATGGGTTGGGCCCTCTCCTGTGCTGGGCCAGCTACAGGTAAGATTTGTTTCGCTTTGTTTTTTTCATATGTTTTAGTTTTCGAATGTTTTAATCTGTTTTGATTTTATTTACAAACCAACTCATTTTTATAAAATCTGAAATTTTCTATGGACCCTCACTGAATTATTTTAAAGGCCCTTACCAAGATTCAAATTATTTGGAGCTATGGAATTATATATAGAATTTAATACCTCCAAAATAAATACTTGTTGAGTTGATCAGTAATCAAAAGTGACATGGAAAAATATGTTTCACATCTGGTTGATGTTACCACATTTCTCCAGAAATGATCAACATTTTGTAGGGCCACTTTGGTTGAGTGAAAATAATTTTGGTTAAAACTATTTGAATTTTATTTGTCTCTAGGGATGGCTCCTCCCCATTTCAAAATTAATAGGAAAAAAAAAATGATGACATGGATGGAAATGCAACTAAGTACAAACGGTAATCTAGGGTTGTGACAACTCACCCCCAGTAAATAAGAATCTCGTCCCGAGATTCAACCATAGGGAATGAGGAAGAGGGGCACTAACTAAGACAATCTTCACGATCCAGTTGCTCTACTCGAAGATGTTGCTTCACTTTATCATCTTAATTTGACGTCTTTGCTTTCAATTCATCCAACAGAAAGATAACAAGGATAGAAATCTCTACAAGAATCGATCTTCTGGAAGATCGGGCAACTCATGATCAACTCGTAGAATGAGATGTGATAACATCTCTCGAGCTGAGACACAAAACACACATTGAACATTGGGATGAGGCAGATGATGGACATCCAATTGGTAGGCAACAATTCCACGCTAAAGTAGATGGTGAAGAGGTTTGAAAGTAGCGAGGAGTTAATTGCCCGTCATCCCATAGCGGGCACCTTAGAGAAGGTCACTCGTAGGATTATCCCTTAAGTGGCAAAAAGAATTACCGTTGATCCAAAGATCACTGAAACTCTTTATGACAACCTAAGGCAATTCACAAACGATCATTGAAGGGAATTGAAAGAATGGCAAACTCCGATCGGAAAGGAAACTAGAGTTATAGAACAACTTGGTAAACAGAAGGCACTTTCCAGTTAAAACCGAGAGTATAACCCAGCGTCTGAGCATGCTCTCAAGAACTTGAGCATTTCCATATTCATCAGGTTTCTACCAACATCCGTGCCAAGGATCCGGGGAACACCTCGTACTACCATGATGAATAATGATGGAGGATGCAGATACAAAGGAAGACAACACTTTCTCAGATTTCACCTTAGATATGCCAAGGAAACGAAATCTGGATGATCGACCAAGAGACATTTAGCACTCCACTTCTAATATTCTCCTTGATGAAATAGCGTAACCCAATCATAGGTAATGTTTGGTATGTAGAACATCAAGTGAAAGGTCGGACTTCGGGATCTCAAAGGGTCCATGAGGAACAACTTCTGAATGGTCGCATGAAATCCTCATGGAGAAGTGGCTAAGTTGCTGATACAAGATATTATAACAATAGGTATTCCGGCTAGGTGCGTTAGCCACAACATCACTTTGCCGGTTACAGCGAGACCAATATTATAATTCTTGGGAAAACGTGCCAACCATCATATCTGCCCGAGATTCGGATCAAGTTGGTGCAGGGAAATTCCAGGCTCAGCATGTCTAAAGTGGAAAGGTTGCAACAAAAATCGAAGAGATGACGTTGCAAGATTCTCGAGAAATGAACTACGGAAGCCAACTCCAAAATATTAGTTAGATTGCAAGACACATGTGAACACACTGTCCAAGACAATTATGACCACATAGAAATCTTAGAACAAAACACTACCGAGTTCTGGATGGAACCATCATTGGAGGTAGCAAAGTATTGTGCACGTCCGTCAGGGCCCTTCAGGAGTAACACTTAACTTATTTTCCTTAAACAAATCAATTAGTGGCTTGGTGTGCTAGGGACTGTATATGGAATGGAGATGATCAGTCTATCAAACCATAGAATACTTCGCACGTGCATGATTGACTTGGGATGATTCCAAAGGAAGCAAAATGAACTTTCTCGAATTCACGATGACAACTTGCATCAAATGCACGTGAACTGAGAGGAAGTCACTTCTTACACCTAACATATACTTCACGAACAGATCATGAAGATATGCCTACAAAAGTTTCCAACACCAGCTTAATGTTCTTCATGAATCATGGAACGGATGAAAATGTTTTCGATGGGCCCAATCAACAATTCATCGAGATATCCATATAGATGGAATTCCACAACTATGAGAACAAGGTGATAGCATTGGTCAGACCAAAGGATATAATGGTGTATGCTCGAGGATACATCCACGAGTAAAAACAACATTAGGAGGATCTTTGATTCTGATTTTGATTTGATAATAGCCCACACTCAAATCAAAGATTGGATAAGACGATAGATGCAACAATTGATCACATGGATCAATTATGAAGACATCGTATTTCTTCAACACACACACAAGATATCCCTTTGGATGAACTAAGTCAGGCAAAGCTTTATCTTCCAACTCTCCAAATTGTTGTTTAGCTTAACCAACTAGTTCGGGGGTATCCAACACAGATTCTTGGAGAAGGGATGGTTTATAGAAAAACCATCTTGATCACAAACTCAACATAACGGTCAAGTAACACCTTGGTAATACTTCCAAGAAGATATTTGAAAATCACGATCCACCGACATGTTATCAAGCTCAAGAACAATCTTGATACAAGATATTATAACAATAGGTCTTCCGGCTAGGTGCATCAGCCATAGCATCACTTCATCGGTTACACCAAGACCAGTATTATAATTCTTGGGAAAACGTGCCAACCATCATATCTGCCCAAGATTCGAACTTGGTTGGTGCCGGGATATTCCAGACTCAGCATGTCTGAAGTGGAAAGGTTGCAACAAAAAACGAAGAGATGACGTTGCGAGATTCTCGGGAAATGAACTACGAAAGTCGACTCCAAAACATGAGTTGGATTGCAAGACACATGTGAACACACTGTCCAAGACAATTGTGACCACATAGAAATCTTAGAACAAAACACTGCCGAGTTATGGATGGAACCATAATTGGAGGTAGCGAAGTATTGTGCACGTCTGTCAGGTCCCTTCAGGAGTAACACTTCACATCTTTTCCTTAAAAATCAATTAGTGGCTTGGTGTGCTAGGGACAGTATATGGAATGGAGATGATCAGTCCATCAAACCATAGAATACTTCGCACGTGCATGATTGACTTGGGATGATTCCAAAGGAAGCAAAATGAACTTTCTCGAATTCACGGCGACAAATTGCATCAACTGCTGAGAGTGAGTCACTTCTTACACCTAACATATATTTCACGAACGGAACATGAAGATATGCCTACGAAAGCTTCCAACACCAGCTTAATGTTCATCATGAATCATGGAACGGATGAAAATGTTGTCGATGAGCCCAATCAACAATTCATTGGGATATCCATATAGATGGAATTCCACAACTATGAGAACAAGGTGATAGCATTGGTCAGACCAAAGGATATAATGGTGTATGCTCAAGGATACATCCACGAGTAAAAACACCATTAGGAGGATCTTTGGTTCTAATTTTGATTTGATAATAGCCCACACTCAAATGAAAGATTGGATAAGACAATAGATGCAACAATTGATCACATGGATCAATTGATAAAGACATTGTATTTCTTCAACACACACACAAGATATCCCTTTTGATGAACTAAGTCAGGTAAAGCTTTTATCTTCCAACTCTCCAAATTTTTTTTAGCTTAACCAACTAATTTGGGGGTATCCAACACAGATTCTTGGAGAAGGGATGGTTTATAGAAAAAACATCTTGATCACGAACTCAACATAACGGTCAAGGAACACCTTGGTAAAACTTTCGAGAAGATATTCGAAAAATCACGATCCACTGATAAGTTATCAAGCTCAAGAACAATCTTGTTTTACAAGGCAAGACGATATGTTCAACAGAGCGAAGGATTGACACAATCCTAACACATTGATCGAAAAGTGCACCATGGAAAATGGACAAGGTAGCACAATCACTCCTAGAGTGGTGATTCAATATCCAACACACTAAGGATGAAATTATTGTCCATTAACTACCAAGCAACAAAGTTCCTAGGAGTATCGATTTAACACATCACGATTCACTTGTCGGTATTTTGGTTTCAACAACACAGTGACCGGGGAATGAATGATGATGGCATGAGGTATCAGTACATCAAGATTTTATAAGAGGGAGTGCAGTTCTCATGATAATCTTGACATGAAGAGGGTAATAACTCAAGGTAGAACAGAGCAAAAGCTGAATTGGCATTTTTGATCTATGGAATACAACTACTTTGACCCAATCCAAGAAATGGATGACGTCCGGGAGTTTGTTTCTCCTAGTCATTCTGGAGTAGAATGGCTTGACAGACCACAAGAATAGCCAACATCGATGACACAATGCATAACATACTCTTGACTATCCATTGATAGATAAAGGCCAGAATACAATTGAAGAGGGGCAACTCAAGAGCACACGATGTTTCCTGAGTCATAGATGCATGGATTGAATATGTCAAACGGAGTTCAACATGTTTCTTCCATATAATCCATGCAGAAATGAAAGAATTGGCAGGCTCACAGCTATGGAATGGAGAACTCACCAGGAGCACTTATATTGTGATCTTTTGTCCAGAAAGAACTTCTGCCATAACTGGTTCATGGTATTGGAATAATGATACACCACGAACCTTGAAGACTATAACAAGGTTACTAACCATACTAAAGGAACGAGCAAATACTATCAACGGGAGTCAGCAGAATGATCCTTGGATTCAAGAACCCAGAAACAGAATACCTATTGACTCGGTAGCATCACAACATACTTTCGATAAAGATGGCCAGAGTTATCACATTGGAAACAAAAGGCACAAATAGACTATCGGGTGGTTCACTGAAACAACATGGTTTCCTAAACACCTTCATCATACACGTCGAGGTAATGGAGTACCCCAACAGAGAAATTAGTGTGCTTTGTCTGGCCTCAAAGACATTGACTCAAGATGAAAGAGTTTTGCAATTGCATCAGATAATTTAGAAACCTTGGATAACTCGTACAACATAACGGCTGTACGGGCATGAAATATGAGGCAAACTGCAAGACAACTGACAACATAACACTGAATTCTTAAGGATACACTGATCCAGGAAGACAACAACTTTCCTATAGGTCTCTAGCATAGTAACTCGTCATCCTAGTAGATAGATGAGAAGGCCTAGTACTTAATCCCCATAGAATAAAGAAGAGGGTGACTCGGAATTAGAATGACACGAGGAAAGGAGTAAAAAGAGCCTTACATTCCCTTCCACAATCAATTGTCTGATATAACTAAAGCAGTTCTAGACTCAACATCGACCAGTTTGGCTTGGAAGTCCTACAAGCAGTCAAGCTCTGGTACGAAGGCTGTCGGGACCCCTATCCTAAGCCATAAGAATCCAGCCTGTAACACATCACGTCACTTTGCGGTCTGACCCACGGTTATCTCCACAGCAGGCACCTTACCTGGGCTGGGACCGTTTGGTTCTTTTCACTCTCGTATGTGAATGTGTCGCTAGAATTCAAATGTCAAAGAACCCGGGCCAACATGACTAGTCGTAGAACCCAAGTGGAAAATCCGTATAGGGACAGACATACGTAACCCAGCAATGCAGGTGTTGATCTCTAGCGTGTGTAGACGAGTCATAGCAAGCTACAAGGACTCCATTACGTCGTGGGACATAAATGTCATCACTGCACGTAGATGAGTCTCAGTAGGCTACAGGGACTCCATTACACTGTGAGACATTTTCCCAAGGGATAGACACAGTAGCAAAGAAGGATACACGCCGATCAATCAATGTGTCTGGAGCAGTAGCAAGCTACCAAGGCTCAGTGGAAGCACAAAGAGGCATTTCCCCGTAAAGAGTACAACTAAAGGCAAACAACTAGGTGTAGAATCCCATACATAACGTTGCACGTCACACGTACGCATGACATGCCCGATATGCTTAGATACAACTATGGCATCACAACATAACCATAGGGCATTACAACATTTATTTCGAAGGCTCAGAAGAGCCAACACAATAGGATGTTACAAGCAGCAGTCGCAAGACCCAACATTCAGAGCATTCAAACAAACAAGCGGAAGTTAAACATGTCTGAGTACAGACATCTACAAAAGTGGCTAAAGAAGCCTGAAAAGCTAAATCAACCCTACCAAAGGAACCAGACCTCTGTCTGGGATTCCCAAGCTAATCCGGTCAACATCGAACTTCACATCATAAATACCACTAATGAGACTGACTTCTCCTCTGGAAAAACATAAATTAAGCAAACATGAGTACAAGGGTAATCAGGAAGACTTATATCAGAACTAACTACATATGCATCAGTATCAATGAAGGGGTTTGTGGAGTTTATTGCAGCAATCCAGCTTTGACTCTTGGCTAACCTGTACTACGACTACAAGTGCTTTCTTTGAGGTGGAATAGCGCACATGTGTCCTCATATTCACAAATCAATACACCACTATGGATCCACTCCCGTCTATCTACGAGAAGGCCATCCATAGCACTCACGCTTATCTTGCGCATTTTAGAGGTATCCATTCCACTTATATATGAACCACATAAGTTCTCCAAGTAGTCCATATCCGAGGACGCGGCTATTCGAATAGATTCATAACCCTACAGGGGTGTACTTCTTCACACATGCTCTTGACACTTATCACCATATGCACGTCATGTATCTCGGCAACCTTCAAGCGAAAGCACGGGCGTGGGCGTCGACCACGATCGTCAATCACACAAGATCCTAGTCCAGGTTTATCGCCTATTTGAGACCAAACCCACATGGAAGTCCGGCTGAAGTTTCCGCTATGGCCTCAAACGATGTGCGGGGGGTTCCCAAGCCCACTGTTCGGGTGCCACTTGGTACGCCATGCCACTGTGCCTATTCCGCATCACAGTCCACCCCGTCGGGTAGTGCTATAAACAGCCGCCAACACTTTTCCTGCAGACACCAGAAACTAGATGCAACTCCTGGATAGAGATCTAGGCAATTAATAAGTCGAGCGGGGTCATATTTCAGGGCCCAACGTGAGGTAGTAATTGTCTTGGATCACAAACATAGAACTCATTTCTGAAGGACGGTCCCAATGAGACAACCCGCCATGTAATCCTACATGGCCTCTCATCTCTACCTTTTCCAAATCATGTTCACACACTTAGCTCTAACACTTTAGGACATGAATACTGCCATTCTGATTCATCGACCAGATAGATCAGACCCGACACGACACGACTCTAAGCATACCAGGCATAGTAAGTAAGCAAGCATGGATGAGTAAGCACAACAAAGGCTCAAGCAGTTGTTACTCATGCTAAGTGGTTTCAACTATTTACTATGGCAAAGATAGGTCACGCAAAGGAATGGGTTCAACTACCGAGAATAGGTAACAATTGAATCGTTGCTGCCCTAATGCAGTGAAAGAGAGGACGAGCGAGAGAGTGGGTTCATATCAGTATGCTCAAGGTGGTTTGCTTGCCTAACAGGCTTGGAGATATTACTTCTCTTCATGAGTGTCAATGATCACATCGTCAGAACCATAGTCTACCGAGAAGGAAGAAACACCGACAAACAGGAAGAAGGAACACATTCAATGTGATGCAACAAACATGATGTATGATATGACAAGTTAGGGTACATAATTGATCTAGTGCAATAGGTATTCATATAAAGTGAAGTGGAATTAAAATATATGCTAAATTCCAACTTCAACACTATTTATTACTTTACCCTAATCATGAAATGTCTTACTTGGGGATGTTAACTTGCTCAAACATGCATGAACATGGCATAAACAGATTCATTGTATTTTTCTGATCATTTTTCATATATAAATTATTTTCATCTCAGTTACAATTGAATTTCTATGATTTTTCAAAGTTTAAAATATTTTCTGAAATTTAATAAATAATTTATAATTTATTTTAATTCTAGAAAGTATATATTGTGTCAGCCTGAGGTCACTATGACATCATCGGTCAACAGAGTCAGTCCAAGTGAAACCTGACGTGCGGGATCCGCACGTCACTAACACGGGGACTAACCAGGGATTAATCCCGCGTTGACCCAACTTTGACCAGCTGTGGGTCCCAGCGTCAGCGACTATGGGTGCCTAATTAGTAGGCGGGTTTGACCCCTAATGACGGGCCACGTCAGCATCGTCGGCGGCGACCAAATCCCGCGTCGGAGGCATGCCGGAGTTAACTGGAATGACGCTATAGGCCACGAGTTTGGACGTGGTTTGGCTCTATGGAAAGCACAGGCTGGCACGCATCCAACGCAGCAAGCGGCAGCACCTGGGGTGCACCACATCAACGGCGGCGACGGCGTCCGCGGTGGCCGGAGCTCGGACTTGCTCGAGTGCGGGGCTAACTAAGGGCGCTAGCGGCGCTGAGGGCACCAGATGGGAGCCCATCCCCATGCACTTCCAGGGGAGCATGCAGGAGGCTTCGGGGCGACCGGGGACGACGGCCACGACGACCTTTGCAACGGCTAGAGCTCGGAAGTGGCGGAGATGGCATCTAGGAGACGAGACAGGCAACGGGCGAGGGGAAGAGGGACCGAGGGCTCACAGGTGACTCGAGGGGTATTCGATGACGTCGGGGAGGCTCCTGCGATGGCGAATCGATGACGGGGGGCAGCTTCAGCGACTGGCAGTGGAAGCGGCAGGGGTGAGGGGGTAAGAACCAAAAAGGGGAGGAGAAGGGAGAGGGCTCTGGGGCGATTTCAGGCGGGCAGATAGGCTCGAGGGGGGCGAGGAAGCAGGCAGAGAGGAGCTGGCCTCCTCAGGCACGCGCGTGCGAGCATGTAGCTGCTCCTACTGGTAGAAGGTAGGAGAAGGCGCCTGATGGGTTGGGCCCTCTCCTGTGCTGGGCCGGCTACAGGTAAGATTTCTTTCTCGTTGTTTTTTAATTTGTTTCAGTTTTCTAATGTTTTAATCTGTTTTGATTTTATTTACAAACCAACTCATTTTTATAAAATATGAAATTTTTTATGGACCCTCACTGAATTATTTTAAAGGCCCTTACCAAGTTTCAAATTATTTGGAGCTATCGAATTATATATGGAATTTAATAGCTCCAAAGAAAATACTTGTTGAGTTGATTCAGTAACCATAAGTGACATGGAAAAATATGTTTCACATCTGGTTGATGTTACCACATTTCTCCAGAAATGATCAACATTTTGTAGGGCCACATTGGTACACTAAAAATAATTTTGGTTCAAACTATTTGAATTTTATTTGTTGCTAGGGATTGGTCCTCCCCATTTCAAAATTAATAGGAAAAAATAATATGTTGACATAGATGGAAATGCAACTAATTACAAGCAGTAATCTAGGGCTGTGACATTGAGGCCATAGAGAGCCTTGTTAAGTCTGAAGACTTTGTCAGGATGCTTAGGGTCTTCAAAACCTGGGGGTTGAGCAAGATATACTTCTTCCTCAAGCTTACCATTGAGTAATGCACTTTTCACATCCATTTGATATAAGATGATATCATGATGGTTAGCATAAGCAAGCAATATAAGAATAGCTTCAAGTCTAGCAACAGGTGCAAAACTTTCATCAAAGTCAATTCCTTCAACCTATTGTAGCCTTCAGCTACAAGGTGAGCCTTATTTCTTACCACAAGGCCATTTTCATCTTGCTTGTTGCGGTAGATCCACTTGGTACCTATGATGTTGTGCTTGCGAGGATCTGGACGCTTGACAAGTTCCCACACATTGTTTAGCTTGAATTGAGGTAATTCCTCTTGCATAGCTTGAATCCACTTTGGCTCCTTGAATGCTTCATCAACTTTTGTGGTCAATATGATACAGACAAAAGCGAAGTGCCCACCAAATTTAGTCAAATGTGAAGCTCTTGAGAGAGTGAGGGTACCTAGTGCATTGATGTCATCGATGATTTTGTTAATCATCACATCATTTGCAACTCTCGGATGAGCCGGTTGACGTGGCTGAGGATTTTCTTCAGCACCATTTTCTTCAGGTGTATCAGCATGAATGTCTTCATTCGTTGGAATGACTTCGTCACTAGGTTGAGGTTCTTTAGTGGGTATGACATCTTCAGTCGCCTTTAGCTTCATGGATTCCTCAAGAGACTTTTCATCTAACACAGGAGGCAGGTGCTCTCTTTGCGAGATATTAGTTTCATCGAACTGCACATCTACAGTTTCAACAACCCTTTGGTGGTAGGTGTTGAAGACTCTGTAGGTGTGCAAGTCCTTTCCATAACCAAGCATAAAACCCTCATGTGCTTTCGATGCAAATTTAGAACTGTGGTGCGGATCTCTAATCCAGCATTTTGCACCGAAGACTTTGAGATAACTTACATTGTGTGTCTTGCCAGTCATAACTTCATACGAAGTCTTCTTGAAGAATTTTTGAAGATATACCCATTTGATGATGTGGCAAGCTGTATAAATTGCCTCATGCCAGAAGTGACGAGGAGTCTTGTATTCATCAAGCATGGTGCGAGCCATCAAAACAAGAGTCATGTTCTTGCGCTTCACGATGTCCTTCTACTGAGGACTAAATGGGGCAAACAACTCATGTGTATTACCAAGTGCATCAAGACATTGATCAAGATTTGTTTTCTTGAAGTCAGTCCTATTATCACTCCTGAAATGCTTGATCTTGACCCCGAAGTTAGTTGAGGCCCTTTAAGCAAATCGTCTGAAGACATCATGCACTTCATTTTCGTACCAAATAATATGCACCCAAGTGTAACGGGAGTAATCATCAACAATGACAAAGCCGTATAGACTTGAACAATTTCTTAGTGAGGAATAATGAGTGGGGCCAAAGTGGTCCATATGAAGCAATTCAAAAGGTCGAGTCGTGGTCATGATTATCTTCGAGGGATGCTTGGATCTGGTCATCTTGCCAGACTCACAAGCACCACAGAGTTGGTCCTTGAGGAATTTGACACCTTTAATGCCAATGACGTGCTTTTTCTTCACGAGTGTGTGCAAGTTCCTAATACCAGCATGTCCAAGTCGTCGATGCCACAGCCAACCTTCTGAAGACTTTACAAGTAGGCACGTGACAGGCTGAGGACCTGTAGAGAAATAAACAATACACAAGTCTCCTCTCCCAAAGCCTTCGAAGACTTTGGACTGGTCAGATGTGATGACAACTACACAACGATATTTTCCATAGACTACAATCATATCAACATCACAAAGCATTGAGACAGACATGAGGTTGAACCTAAGGGATTCGACAAGCATCACCTTATCCATGTGTCGGTCCTTTGAGATTGCAACCTTACCTAGACCCAATACCTTGCTTTTTTTCCTTTGTCATCGTACGTGATATGCATCAGATGAGATGGGGCAAGTGGTAAATTCATCAGTAAATTCTTGTCATCACTCATGTGGTTGGTACATCCACTATTGAGGACCCAGTCAGTAGCTTTTTGTGTTTCATCTTGCAAATGAATTAGTACAACTTACGAACTCATATGCTTCAGAGTGAAGAATATGACATCAAATTCATTAGGAAGAATTTCATCACACTATATGGTAAGTAAAGCTGTGAGAGGACGTGAGAAATGAGGACTTCATTTCTGCATGATTAGCTTGCGTACTTTCAAGCATTTCCTCGGGTCTCGAGCAAATTCGTCAGACGTTCAAGTTCATCTGGAGACCTGACCCTACATAATAGATTAGTTCAATTTCTTCACCACCCACATCTGGAGGGGTGTCAAAGAGTTCATCATTTTTTATCACCATGTGAGAAGGGAGGCATTGAAGCTAGTGTGCTTCGTTTCATAGGAAGAGGGTTAGAGTACTCATATGAATAATTAGAGAAATTCTTCGAGGACTTATGAACATAATGATTTGAAGAATAATGCACATATTCTCTTAGATTTTCCCTGTGAAACAGATGCATTAGTACGAGAATGACATTTTTGACCATTTGAGGAATTTGCTCCAAGTGAAGACTTTGGTCCATATGAGGAATTTGATCTGGGGTTCCTTTTCTTCATAAGTGGTGTCGTGAGGACTTTCACTTGAAGATTTTGTAAGCAGCTCTTAGGAACACAAATTTTCTTCATAGGTGAACCATTCTTGTAGTTAGTTCCAACAAATCTGGCAAATACTTCACCTTTCTTATTTTTGAAGAATTTGTAGTTCGAGTCAAGTGACTCATCAGAGGAATATGAAGTTTCACAAGTAAAGCCAGATAAAGTGGATGGATCTATAGGGGGTCATTTTGCAGCAACCCATGAGGTTTTGGGGTACTGCTTAGGTGTCCAGTAGGATCCATCAACATTGAGTTTTCTCTCAAATGCAATACCCACTTTCCTAGGGTTCCTGTTCAAAATCTGCTTTTTGAGCACATCACAAAGTGTTTGATGCCCTTTGATACTTTTGTACATGCTTGTCACATACAAATCCTTCAACCCTGCATTTTTGTGAGGAATACTTGTGGTATCCTCAGATGAGGAATTTGTGACCATGGGGACAGTTGAAGAATTTGCAACAATAGAAGCATTTAAACATTCAGGAGAAGAATTAGTAGTTTCATGTTTGATGCATTTCAAACAAGGTGGAAAAATTCTTCCTGAGCGGTATTGATCTGTTGAGTCAATAAGGAATACTTTTCCCTTTGGAGATCCTCATGAGACACTCTTACTTTCTCAAGATCTTTCTTTCTTTGAAGAAATTCATAAGTAAGCTTCTCATCATCGACTAAGAGAGCATTATGATGACTCTGAAGGTTATCATACTTTAACTGAAGAATTTTGAGATCATCAGTCAGAGTTTGAGTCCAATCCACTTCCTCATCAACAGATCATCGCTTTTGTCTAACCGTTTCTAAAGCTTTTCAAGTGCACTTTGTTGCTTAGTGGCAATATTAGCAAGTTCGACATAGCTAGGTTTCACATATTCATCGGATTCACCTTCACTTGATTTAGAGGAGGAGTGATGCTTGTGTACGTTGGAACCTTTAGCCATGAAGCAATAGGTGGGAGCATAATCATCATCGCTGCCGTCAGAGTAGTTGGAGTAGCCATTTTCTTCATTGTTGAATATGGACTTGCTGAAGAACAAAGTAGCGAGAGCAAGGCTAGCAATAACAGATTCAGAGTCCACCTCAGATTCTTCCTCTTTTTATATTCTTTAGATTCTTCTTCAGAATCCATTTCCTTGCCAATGAAAGCCCGAGCCTTTCTGGAACCATTCTTCTTGTGCGTTGAGGACTTTGATGATGAGGACTTTGAAGATTTTTTCTTTTTCTTCGAGTCATCAGAACTGTCATCCTTGTAGTTCTTCTTCATTGATTCTTTTTCCTAGAGAGGCCAGTCAGAGATAAAGTGACCAGATTTCTTGCATTTGTGACAAGTTCTCTTCTTGTTGTCGCTCGAGGAATCTGATTTCCTCAAACCACTTTTTGATGATTTTCCTAATTGGCCTCTACTTGAGAATTTCTAGAATTTCCTGATGAGCATTGCTAACTCGTGACTCAGTTCTTCAGGATCACCAAGGCTACTATCAGAATCTTCACCTTCGGAGGAGGAAATTTCTTTTGCCTTTAGAGCACGAGATCTTCCATAGCTTGGCCCATAGAGGTCTCTCTTCTCAGCTTGTTGGAATTCATGAGTATTGAGTCTCTCAAGTATATCAGCAGGATCAAGTGACTTGTAGTCACCACGCTCTTGAATTATCAAGGTCAGTGTGTCTAATGAGGAATCAAGAGATCTTAGCAGTTTCTTCACCACTTCGTGATCGGTGATGTCAGTGGCAGCCAGTGCTTGAAGCTCGTTGGAGATATCAGTGAGACGATCAAAAGTTTGCTAAACATTCTCATTGTCAAGTCTTTTGAAGCGATTGAAGAGATTACGAAGAACATCAACACGGGAATCACATTGAGTGGAAACACCTTCGTTGACTTTGTACAGCCTATCCCAAGTAAGCTTAGCAGACTCCAAAGCACTCACTTTTCCATACTGACCTTTTCTCAGATGGCCACAGATGATATTCTTCGCTTGAGAATCGAGTTGCTTCAATTTCTTCGTATCAGCAACAGTAACAGTCGGAGAGGTGCGGGGAACACCATTTTCCACAATGTACCGGAGATCATTGTCAATAGCTTCAAGATGCATGCGCATCTTGTTCTTCTAGTAGGGGTAATCCGTCCCATCGAAGGTAGGACAACCTGTGGAAACCTTGATCATACCTGAAGTTGACATAACTAGAACTCCAGATTGTTAAACCAAAATCACACAGAACAAGGATGTACCTTGCTCTGATACCAATTGAAAGTGCGTTATATCGACTAGAGGGGGGAGAATAGGCGATTTTTACAACTTCATCACTAAGGAATTTCAACTTGAGGAATTTGAAATGTCATGAATAACTAGCAGCGGAATAAGTACTAAGGTGCATGAGAAACATACCAGTAGCATAGTCATCATGATGAAGTTAAGCATGCACTGATTACAGGTAGTGTGATACCAGATAAGCAGGTGACGAACAAGGTAACTTGAAGAATTTGAGGTGAGGAAATTGAGAAAGTCTTCAGTCAAATTTCATCAACAAGTATATGAGGAAATGAAAGGGTTGAGGAAATAGAACCAGATAGCTCAATGAAGACAATGGTTTGATGACCCAGTTCCAACTGTTGTGACAGTCGTACGTCTGGTTTGGAGCAGCCTGGTATTTAAACCAGAGGACACACAGTCCTTACCGTATTATCCTTGAGCTAAGGTCACAAAGTCCTCGCCCAACTCTCATGGTAAGTCTTCAGGGTAGACTTCCAAAACTCTCACAAACTGGTCACCCGGCGATCCACAGTTGACTACTGGATGCTCTAGACCAAGGTCACTTCGTGATCCCCAATGGACTCCAGGATGCACTAGACCATGATGCCTAACTGTCTGGAAGATAGACAGTTTTCAAAGGTAACAAGCATTGATTCCACACAGGAACAATCTCTTCAGTGATTCTCTATCACTTTCGGTTTCGCGGTTTAGATTTGGGTTTTTCCTCACTTATGATTTTCTCTCAAAGTCCTCGGAGGATGGGTTGCTCTCAAATGACAAGTGTCAGTTCTCTCGGAGCAGCCAACCAACTAGTGGTTGTGGGGGTGGCTATTTATAGCCAGGGTGCAACCTGACATGATAAGACATAAATGCCCCCAATGATATGACCGTTATGTGGATATTATGATTGGCAACAGCTGGCGCTAAGCACAGCAATGGTCGGAATTTCAAACTATGAAAGTCCCCACGATTGTCATGTTCCTCACTTGTAGCCAATTCGCACTGGCCAAATCCTAACTCCTTAGTGAGACCAATTTCATCAGAGACCAGCAGAACATCATCTCTCTCACTTAAGAACTTGACTGAACTGCACGAGATTTCCAAAAGGCTTCACTCGAAGGATTGGATACGTTGAGGCTTTTGGAGTTGAGCATCAGTTCGAAATTTTCCTTAGTATTACCTCAGCCCCCTTTAACAGTACGGTGTTTCCTACGACTCAAAGAAAGGAAAGGAAACTATGAAAACAAAAGTCTTCACGCTTCATAGTCCTCATTCATATCTTCAAGCTCACACCAACTTATTCATTTTCAAAGTCTTTAGGGAATACCAAAGTCTTAGGCAAAGTCTTCACCAAAGTCTTCAGTTGAATATATACATTTTTAGGGGTCGGTAGTCTCCGAATATATCAAACTCCTCGTCAGCTTCTAGAGCCTGTGTACACTCACAAACACATGAGTTCCTTAACCTATAAGTCTTCAATACACCAAAATCACTAAGGGGCACTAGATGCACTTACAGAACTCGACAACAGTAAGGAGTCAGGTAAGAACCTTAAGTTTGATTGTGTTAAATCTTTCGTGGATACCAATGCTTTTCATGAATTTAGCACGAAATATGGACTTGACTTTGAGATAGTAGCGTCTTTTTGTGAATATTTTGTTGCTCATGTTGATCTCCCCAAGGAGAAGTGCTTTATATATCATCCTCCCATTGAAGTGAAAGTAGTTGAACCTATTAAAGTTGAAGAGAAAACTATTACTTATAATGTTGATCCTATTATTCCCACTACATATATTGAGAAACAACCTTTCCCTGTTAGGATAAAGGATCATGCTAAAGCTTCAACTGTGGTTCGTAAGAGCTATGCTAGAATATCTACACCCCCTGAGCAAATTAAAGGTAGCCTAATATTGCTATGGTTAAGTATCTCTTGGTTGATAATATTGATGGGCATATTATTCAATTTTGTGATGAAGCCACTAGAATCGCTAAACCTGATGCTAAAGATAAACATAGACCCATTGTTGGTATGCCTCTTGCTTTTATTAAAATAGGAGATCATCGTTATCATGGCTTATGTGATATGGGTGCTGGTATGAGTGCAATTCCCTTTTCCTTATATAAAGAGATTATGAATAATATTGCACCAGATGAGTTAGAGGAAAATGATGTTACAATTAAGCTTGCTAATAGAGACACTATATCACCAGTTGGGATTATAAGAGATGTTGAAGTCTTGTGTGGAAAAATAAAATATTATACTAATTTTCTTGTTCTTGGTTCCCCACAAGTTGATTTTTGTGTAACGACCCGACCTGAAAGGTCGAATCTCCGGTGTTTCTATACCATCCCAAGATCATGCTGGTACACACACGGTACATTAATGTATATATCAAAGTGAAATCGCACAGCTTTAATAATCAAAAAATCCCATATCGAGTCCTTTATTACAATAAGAATTACAATAAAGTGGCTGAAGGCCAACTCATGAGAATAACTAATCTTGCGGAAACTTCAAAGGTAGTTGAGTCCATCTGACTCCAAGGGCATCTCACCGAGCGTAGAGCGTATCCTCACTCCTGGTCGAAAAAGTACTCTGCAACATGATACGTTGCAACCGTGTAGGTCAGCATATCGAATATGCGGGCAATGTCACAAAAGAGGGGTAAAGTAATCATATATTCTATAGGCATATCTGGCAGGTGGGGTAGTATGTTTTGCATAAAGCCATTTTTTCCTATAACAAGAGGGGGCAAAATATTATTACTACAATGTTGGTTGATTAATGAGATGGTTCCACCAACCAATTCTCATACCCAAGTTGTCATTAAAAACCCACATCAATATACTTAATTGTGTTGAGAGTTCCAGATAGTTTAGTTCCTTTGGCTCAAGCTGTCCATGACCTTGGACACGGCTAATCGATTAGGTTTGGGTACTCTGCAGAGTTTTGCACACGTTCCCCACAAGATTTGATTGCCTCCGCTGGATTTCTCGCACTTCAGGGTGTTTGAGAAACAGATGACCAAAACATGGTCTTCTAAAGGGTTTCCCCGAGACTCTATCGGTGCCCATCCTTTCGTACCGTTCTTCTACATCTCGTAGCACCGCTTGTCCAGGGTCACCAAAAATCCAACCAAGCCAGAGCCCATAATGTCTTGTGGCTGTGCAGGCAAGCCTTGGGTCTTGAAGCATCCATCCATCTCTTTGTGCCTGGGTGGACCTTTCCGCATGAATACTGGCACTTCCCCAGCAACATCTAGGCTAACCACTGGTTTCTCCAGGGCACCGTTCAACCAGCATCCACCCAGAGGTATGTTGAAAACTTAGAGTCTTGAAGTCTTGATCATCTTGTAGGTCTTGAAATTATTAACTCCCAACTCTCATGAATCACACAACCAACCCCGTCTACTCATAGCATAGCAAAATTAAATCAACGTTTCCCGGGGCCATTGTGTCAAAGGGTTGAGGGGTGCCTACCACATGATACTACATCAAGTAACCTAGTTTCCAAATTACCTACTTTGCATGCAATTGGGGAGATGGTAGAACTAATACAATAAAACATGGGTAATCATGATCAAAGTGACTTGCCTTGTTGACGATCCCCGTACACAAGTGACTCTAGATAACAAGCTTCGCACTCCGGATGATCTAACGAATCAAACAAAGCACACAACAAGCATACAACTAATAATACAACTCACACAGTCAGCAAGATTAAAATAAAACAATTCAACAGTATCAATCAAGAGGAAGAAATTCAAAACCAATATTTGTCTCACAAAAGTTTGTTGTGTCAAAACTACAAAAGGAATAAGACCAATCAACTATTTTTAATAACAAAACAATAGTCAACAGAAAAGAAATAAAAATATTATATTTAGTAAACAGAATTAAATCCACTAAGCTTTAGTGAAAAGAAATGCTACTAAAATTATCAATTTTTATAAAACACCACTGAATGTAGATACAAGAGTTTCCTATAGTATTTGAGTATGAGACAAAATTATTATCATTATTATTATTATAAACAGAACATCACTTAACGGAAAAGAATTACTAAAATTCTTTATTAGATGAGAGAAATAAATCTCCTAAATGTTTTGTGAAAAGTAAAACTAAATTGTTTTATAAAACTATACCTAATGGAAAGGAATGAAGATTTCCTATAACAATAAGGTATAAAAC
The DNA here is from genome assembly GCA_022496015.1 of Hordeum marinum. Taxonomy (NCBI): domain Eukaryota; kingdom Viridiplantae; phylum Streptophyta; class Magnoliopsida; order Poales; family Poaceae; genus Hordeum; species Hordeum marinum. The sequence goes on from CM039676.1 coordinate 32,810,664, forward strand.
TAAACAATTTTTTTTTATTAACAGCAAGTTATTTCACCTAATGTTGAAACAACAGAACTAATGAAAACTAAAAACAAAAGTTAAACTAACTCAAATTCAAACTAAAATCAAATTAACTAAACTTTATTACGAACTAAACAGATTCTATTTTTGTTAAAAACACTAACCATATTTATCCCGAAAATTCCCAAATTTTGTAGGATGATACGCCTAACTAATACAAACCAGTGGCAAAAATATTCATACAAAGATATATTTTTAAACTCTAGTTATACAGATTTTAGTAATTTGAGAAAATTTGGTTAGTTTCAAATTTAAAAGTTCAAATTTGAAATCTAAGACTACAGGATGAAACTACATGAAATTGTGACCTAATGCAAAAAGAATCAATTAAAAACACTAATTATTTTAAAAGTTACAACAAAAACAAAAACAGAAAACATTCTGTTTTCTAAAACAAAACAGAAAAGAACAAATTTCCTAGCGAACGGACAAGGCTACGTGGCGTGCTGTCATTAGGTGAGGTCATGAGCGTGCGGGGTGTTTGCGGCGGACGACCGAAAACTAACGCGTATCGGTTCGCTTTTTTATAAACTTTCTAATCTGGAGCGTAGATCCTAGATCTAACGGATGCGGGTGGAGGTGGCGGCTTACAAAGGAGGGGATCGGAGTTTCGGCGACGTCGACGGCGGCCAGAGGTCGGAGATGCTCGGAGAGGGTGCTGTGGTGGTCGAGGGCGGTGTCCGAAATGCTCAGGCAACGGCGGCGAAGATACGGCGGCGAATGGCGGTGTCAGAAGGGAGTGGGGGTGAGTGTGGCGACGGCTAGGAGCTCAGGGGTTTTCGGGTGGAGCTAGAACTCTGGCAAGGTGGCGTGGTGGCGTTCCGGCAAGGGTAGAGGGGGTAGCGGGGTGGAAGGGAGAGCGGCGAGGCCATGGCTTTTTATAGGCCAGGTGCCGGGTCGGGAGAGGAAGAGAGGAGGGAGATCCGGAGAGGAGAGATCTCCGGCGAGGTGGCGCGCGCGAGGAAGGAGACGGGCGCGCGGATGACACCGTCGGACAGTGGGTCCCGTGTGACAGTGAGAGAGATGGCGAGGTTAGTGCGTCGATTGACCGGTCCGGAGGGATCTCGAGGTTTAAAGGTTGTGGGCCGGCCGGTTTTCTAATTAAACGCTTTAAATCTGTTTCCTTTTCTATTTTCCAAAGCGTTTAAAACTATTTAAAGCATTCAATTCATTTCCAAACATAGGGAATATATATATCAAAATTATCATAGGAATAAATGCTATTTAATGAACATTTTTCCTCTATCAGAATGAATACTTTAAAAAATATTTTTTTCAGAAAATGCCTAATTGATATTAAATTCTTTTGAGATAAACTTTCAAATAACCCCCTGGTGTTATTATTCAAATAACTCACCAAGATGCCCCTGGTGTGGATTGTCATATTACTCCTCTCTTTTTATGAATATTCCAAGAGTTTTCAAATGGGAGGAAACAAGTATAAGAAGAAATTGAAATGGCCTTTCAGAATTCCAAAAGAAAAACTTCAACAATTCATTTCATTCAAACAAAGTGATGATGATGCATAGCTATATTTCATAACATTCCAAAATGAAATTTTGGGATGTTACAAACCTACCCACCTTAAGATGAATCTCGCCCTCGAGATTTGGGTTGGCTAGAAAATAGGTGCGGGTGGTCTCTACGAAGATCTTCTTTGCGTTCCCAATTGGCTTCTTCCTCGGTGTGGTGACTCCACAGAACCTTACAGAACTTGATGGTCTTGCTACGGGTAACTCTGCTGGTAGTCTCGAGGATTGTAACAGGCTTCTCCTCGTAGGTCAGGTCACTTTCAAGTTGTATGGCCTCTAGTGGCACTTTGTCTCTCAAAGGAATATCAGCTATCTCAGCATGGCATTTCTTCAGCTGGGAAACATGGAAAACCTCATGAACTCCGGTCAATCCTTCCGGCAATTCCATCTTGTAGGCAACCTCGCCTCTACGTTCAAGAATTTTGTAGGGGCCTATGAATCGGGGTGCTAATCTTCCTTTAACACCAAACCTCTTGATTCCTCAAAGTGGGGACACACGAAGATATGCTCGGACTCCCACTTCATACGTCACCTCCTTGCGTTTGCTATCAGCATAGCTTTTCTACCTAGATTGGGCTATCTTGAGTCGTCTCGAATCAGTTTCGCCTTTTCTTCAGAATCTCGGATAAGATTGGGACCAAAAAGTTGTCGGTCTCCAACCCCATCCCACATCAATGGTGTTCTGCACCTCCTTCCATATAAAGCTTCAAAAGGGGCCATCTTCGGACTCATTTGATAACTGTTGTTGTACGAGAACTCTGCGTAAGGTAAGTTGTCATCCCAATTAGACCCATAGTCTAGCGCACAAGCTCTCAACATGTCCTCCAGAATCTGATTGACTCGCTCGGTCTGTCCATCGGTCTGCGGATGAAATGTTGTACTGAATTCCAGCCTTGTACCCAAAGTTTCATGTAACTGATGCCAAAACTTTGAGGTAAATTGTGTTCCTCTATCTGACACGATACTCCTCGGAACTCCATGCAGACATACGATCCTGGTCATATATATCTTGGCTAACTTAGCACTGGTATAGGTGGTCTTCACGGAAATGAAATGAGCTACCTTGGTCAAGCGATTGACCACTACCCAGATGGAATCATAACCTGAACGGGTCCTGGGTAATCCTGTGATGAAGTCCATTCCAAGCTTATCCCATTTCCACTCGGGTATCGGCAAAGGTTGGAGTAACCCTGCTGGATTCTGATGTTTCACCTTTACTCGCTAACAAACATCACATACCACAACATGTTCGGCAATATCCTTTTTCATACCTGTCCACCAGTAACTTTCCTTCAAATCCAGGTACATCTTGGTGTTGCCTGGGTGTATCGAGTAGGGTGAATCATGGGCTTCTAGAAGTATCAACTTCCTGAGCTCTGGGTCATTGGGCACATAGATTCGGTTCTCAAACCATAGAGTACCTTGTTCATCTTCACGAAAGTCTTTAGCCTTTCCATCTTTCATTCTCTACTTTATCTCAGCTATCTCCTTGTCTGATTTCTGGGCCTCACGTATTCTTTCGGTCAAGGTGGGCTGGATCTCTAGTGTGGCAACATATCATTTTGGAACTATCTCTAGCGGAAGCTCTCTGAGATCATCAGTTAACTCCTGGGGTAATCCTCTTGCTATGAGTGCGTTCACATAACTCTTCCGACTCAAAGCATCTTCTACAACATTTTCCTTTCCTGGATGGTAATGCAGTCTCATGTCATAGTCCTTGATTACTCTAACCATCTCCTCTGTCTGAGGTTCAACTCCTTATGTGTGAAGATATACTTCAAGCTTTTATAATTAGTGTAAACATCATAACTATTTCCGATAAGGAAATGTCTCCAGGTCTTGAGTGCATGCACTATGGCTGCTAGTTCCAATCATGGGTGGCATAATTCAACTCATGGGGTCGTAACTGTCTGGATGCATAGGCTACAACTATTCCCTCCTGCATGAGTACTCCTCCAAGTCCTTGAGGAGATGCATCATAGTAAACCTGGAAGTCTTTCTGAAGTTTGGTAGTATCAATACTGGGGCTGTGACCAAACGTTTCTTCAACTCCTGGAAACTGGCCTCACATTCCTTAGTCCAGACATACTTACTCTCTTTCTTCAACAATTCTGTCATGGGTTTGGCAATCTTTGAGAATTTCTCAATGAATCTCCGGTAATATCCGGCAAGTCCAACAAAACTACGGATCTCCTTAACTGAGGTGGGTGACTTCCACTCAGTGACTGCTTCAACCGTAGCGGGGTCTACTTCTATCCCTTCTCCGGAAATGATGTGCCGAAGGAATCCGACTTCCGTCAGCCAGAATTCACATTTACTGAACTTGGCATATAACTGATGCTCTCTAAGCTTCTCTAGAACTATACACAAGTGTCCCTTGTGTTCTTCCTCACTCTTGGAGAATATAAAATTTTCATCGATGAACAGTACGACAAACTTGTCCAGGTATTCCATAAACACCTTGTTCATCATATTCATGAAGTAGGCAGGAGCATTCGTCAAACCAAAATACATGACCGTATACTCATATAAGCCATACCTTGTGGTGAAGGCTGTTTTGGGTATATCCTGTTCACGAATTTTCAGTTGGTGATACCCTGATCGAAGATCGATCTTGGAGAATACTTTGGCTCCTACTAGCTTATCAAACAAGTCATTAATCATCGGCAGAGGGTACTTGTTCTTGATAGTCACCTCGTTTAATGCACGATAATCGACTACCATCCTCAAAGTTTTATCTTTCTTCTCCACCAAAAGAACTGGGGCTCCCCAAGGTGAAGAACTTGGGCGAATATATCCCTTATCCAATAACTTCTTAATCTGCTTCTTGATTTCTACTAAATCATTTGCGGGCATCCGATAGGGTCTCTTGGAAATTGGGGCGGTTCCTGGTAGTAACTCTATCAGAAACTCAACCTCTCTATCTGGTGGCATGCCTGGTAATTCCTCCGGGAATACATCTGGAAAGTCTTGTACCACCGGCACTTCCTCCTAAACAACTATTGTGAGGGAATTTAACCGAGCACTCATCCTTGTGCGTCGGGATACATACTTAATCCTCTTGTTCTCTAGGGTGGTGAGTGAAATAGACTTGGTGGGGCAATCAAGATTTCCTTCATACTTGGTGATCCAATCCATGCCTAGGATTACATCCAATCCCTGGGATTCTAATATGATGAGGTTAGTGGGAAAAACATGGTTTCCTATGTGGAGTTTCAAGGCGTGGCATTCTATCCCTGCCATCATCATACCTCCTGGGGAATTGACCTTAATGGGATGACTAAGGGTTCTGGTGGGTAAACCATATTTTTCCACAACTACCCTTGATATGAATGAGTGAGTTGCACCGGAATCAAAAAGTACCATAACTGGACGTGAATGCAATAAAAACTTACCAGCCACAGTCTCGGGCTGATCATAGACTTCTTCCACATCAAGGTGGTTCACCTGAGCATGAGGAAAAGGATTTGGCTTCTTAGCTGTGGAGTTGCCGTGGTTGTTGCCGTTTCCATTTCCTTGCTTGTTCTGAGGGCATTCAGTGGCATAGTGCCCTGTCTTCTGGCTCTTGAAACAGGTGATATGGTTCAGATCCTTCTGAGCTGGAGCGGAACGGTGCTGGTTGCCATTCCCACTTCCATTGCCATTCTTGAAGTTGCCACTGTTGGGACGATTATTCCCATTTCCTCCATGGTTGTGGCCTCCATGGTTGTGCATGTGATGAGTGTGTCCTCCATACTTACTGGTCCCTGACCCAGTATTTCCTGAGTACGGGGAGTAGCGGGGCTTCTGTTGAGCTCGAGAGTGAGATTTCCCCTATCCATACTTCCTCTTGCGGCTTTTGATTTGCTGTTGCTTCCCCTCCAAGATGAGGGCCTTGTCTACCAGCTCCTGGTAGTTGCTGAAAGTAGCCACCATCAGCTGCACGCTCAACTCATCGTTGAGTCCTTCCAACGTGCTGAAATTATCTACATACTGGGCCATGGAGCGGTATCCCTGGCATAAGTTGCGAAACTCACGCTTCTTCAGACTCATGGCTCCAGCTGAGACATGAGCGGTGCAGAAAGCTAGCTTGAACTGCTCCCAAGTCACACCAGCAATGGGGTACGTGGTGGTGTAGTTCTCCCCCCATGAAGCTTCTGGTCCCTCCAGTTGATGGGCGGCAAAGCGCACCTTTTCAGCCTCAGTGCATCCAGCGGTGGTGAGTTCCCTCTCCATCTTGCGGAGCCAATCATCTGCCACAATGGGCTCAGTGCTACTGGAGAAAGTTGGTGGATTCAGCCTCAAAAAACGGGTGAGGTTGTCGCCTTGAGGTGGAGGGTGGTTGTTGTGGTTGTTGTTCTGGTTCTGTATCAACAGCTGCATTAGGGCATTTTGCTACTTGAGAAGTTGTGTGAGTTCCGGCGGGAAGGTGAAGTCAGGCTCACGTCGCGGAGGGATCTTGCTGTTTTTAGAGGGGTGAGAATTAGAATAGAACAAGGACCTAAAAGGAAATTTCACTACCCATATGTAATGCAACAATCATATCACACCAAACACTCATTCATTTATTCAACTCAAGGTTCAAACACCGAGATACAAATCTCCAAATCAAACTAAGCATCGACCTACTCTTTAACGACGAAAATAAAGATACATGGGGCATAACTAAAGTTCTCCTCAAAAGTACATGGTGAAGTGGCCTCCTCCGGTGACGATTTCCTCATAGTCGTCATCGTTGCTGATCAAGGGAGCCATGTCTCCTTCTGGGTGAAGATTTCCCCCATGTCCAACTGTTCCTCTAGAGTTGCAATATTTGTGTTCAGCTTATCGATCCTCTCTAAGAAATCCTTCATTTCATACTCATGCTCGTACTTGGCTTCCCATAGGTCAGCTTCGAGGTCAATCTCGCAGTTCATTAGCCTCTTGATCGTCTTTGTGTTGGCACATACCCGAAGCTCCAAGGTCCTGATGTGCGTCTCCAAAGTTTGGAGATAGGAAATGGTGGTGTCTTTAGTAGGAGTGGTTATGATATTTCCATTGGCATCCCTACGAAAAACCACGCTGAGTCCTAGTGAAATGGGTCCACCCCTGTATTCCTTCTGAATATGTCCAAGGGCACGGTGAATTGCCATGTCCCTCCCAAGAATCCAGCTGGGTGCCACAAACTTGAAGCCGATGGGTTCCTTACGATTTACAAATGTCTTTCCGGGGATGTGCACCTCGATCCTGTAGTGACCATCTTGTGGAAAAGACATGATAGGAGTCCCGGTGATGCTTGGCAAGGCAATCCTTACGTCCCTGACGATCTTCACCAGCTCCTTGCCAAAGGGCATCGTCGCGTCAGGCTGACAAAACTCCGTGATCAAAACTGGGATGAAGGTGGCCATCTATAAATTTTAAAATAAATCAGAGGGAAGTCAAAAATGAGTAGATGAGAGTATAAGAATTTTAAAGACCAAAGAGAAATAAATCCTCAGGCTTTTCCAATCCTAGAGGTTATGTCCTACGGTCAGCGTGTGTTGTGATACCATTTTTGTAATGACCCGACCTGAAAGGTCGAATCTCCAGTGTTTTTGTACCATCCCAAGATCATGCTGGTACACACACGGTACACCAATGTATATATCAAAGTGAAATCACACAGCTTTAATAATCGAAAAATCTCATATCGAGTCCTTTATTACAATAAGAATTACAATAAAGTGGCTGAAGGCCAACGCATGAGAATAACTAATCTTGTGGAAGCTTCAAAGGTAGTTGAGTCCATCTGACTCCAAGGGCATCTCACCGAGCGTAGAGCGTATCCTCACTCCTGGTCGGAAAAGTACTCTGCAACATGATACGTTGTAGGCGTGTACGTCAGCATATTGAATATGCCGACAATGTCACAAAAGAGGGGTAAAGTAATCATATATTCTATATGCATATCTGGCAGGTGGGGTAGTAAGTTTTTCATAAAGCCAATTTTTTCCTACAACAAGAGAGGGCAAAATATTATTACTACACTATTGGTTGATTAATGAGATGGGTCCACCAACCAATTCTCATACCCAAGTTGTCATTAAAAACCCACATCAATATACTTAATTGTGTTGAGAGTTCCAAATAGTTTAGTTCCTTTGGCTCAAGCTATCCATGACCGTGGACACGGCTAATCGATTAGGTTTGGGTACTCTGCAGAGTTTTGCACACGTTCCCCACAAGATTTGATCGCCTCCATTGGATTTCTCGCACTTCAGGGTGTTTGAGAAACGGATGACCAAAAAATGGTCTTCTAAAGGGTTTCCCCGAGACTCTGTCGGTGCCCATCCTTTCCTACCGTTCTTCTACATCTCGTAGCACCGCCTGTCCAGGGTCACCACGATATCCAACCAAACCAGAGCCCATAATGGCTTGTGGCTATGCAGGTAAGCCTTGGGTCTTGAAGCATCCATCCATCTCTTTGTGCCTGGGTGGACCTTTCCGCATGAATACTGGCACTTCTCCAGCAACATCTAGGCTAACCACTGGTTTCTCCAGGGCGCCGTTCAACCATCATCCACCAAGAGGTATGTTGAAAACTCAGAGTCTTGAAGTCTTGATCATCTTGTAGGTCTTGAAATTATTAACTCCCAACTCTCATGAATCACATAACCAACCCCGTCTACTAATAGCATAGCAAAATTAAATCAACGTTTCCCGGGGCCATTGTGTCAAAGGGTTGAGGGGTGCCTACCACATGATACTACATCAAGTAACCAAGTTTCCAAATTACCTACTTTGCATGCAATTGGGGAGATGGTAGAACTAATGCAATAAAACATGGGTAATCATGATCAAAGTGACTTGCCTTGTTGACGATCCTCGTACTCAAGTGATTCTAGATAACAAGCTTCGCACTCCGGGTGATCTAACGAATCAAACAAAGCACCCAATAAGTATACAACTAATAATACAACTCACACAATTAGCAAGATTAAAATAAAACAATTCAATAGTATCAATCAAGAGGAAGAAATTCAAAACCAATATTTGTCTCACAAAATTTTGTTGTGTCAAAACTACAAAAGGAATAAGACCAATCAACTATTTTTAATAACAAAACAATAGTCAACAGAAAAGAAATAAAAATATTATATTTAGTAAATAGAATTAAATCTACTAAACTTTAGTGAAAAGAAATGCTGCTAAAATTATAATTTTTTATAAAACACCACTGAATGTAGATACTAGAGTTTCCTATAGTATTTGAGTATGAGACAAAATTATTATTATTATTATTATTATAAACAGAACATCAGTTAACAGAAATAAATTACTAAAATTCTTTATTAGATGACAGAAATAAATCCCCTAAATGTTTTTTGAAAAGTAAAACTAAATTGTTTTATAAAACTATACCTAATGGAAAGGAATGAAGATTTCCTATAACAATAAGGTATAAAACTAAACAATTATTTTTTTATTAACAGCAAGTTATTTCACCTAATGTTGAAACAACAGAACTAATGAAAACTAAAGACAAAAGTTAAACTAACGCAGATTCAAACTAAAAGCAAATTAACTAAACTTTATTAGGAACTAAACAGATTCTGTTTTTGTTAAAACCACTAACCAAATTTATCCTAAAAATTCCCAAACTTTGGACGATAGGCCTAACTAATACAAACCAGTGGCAAAAAGATTCATGCAAAAATATATTTTTAAACTCTAGTTATACAGATTTTAGTAATTTGAGAAAATTTGGTTAGATTAAAATTTGAAATCTATACTACAGGATGAAACTACATGAATTTTTTTGACCTAATGCATAAAGAATCAATTAAAAACACTAATTAGTTTAAAAGTTACAACTAAAACAAAAACAGAAAACATTCTGTTTTCTAAAACAAAACAGAAAAGAACAAATTTCCTAGGGAACGGAGAGGGCTATGTGGCGTGCTGTGATTAGCGGAGGTCGTGAGCATGCGGGGTGCTTACGGCGGACGACCGAAAACTAATGCATATCGGTTCGCTTTTATAAACTTTCTAATCTGGAGCATAGATCCTAGATCTAACGGATGCGGGTGGAGGTGGCGGCTTACAGAGGAGGGGATCAGAGTTTCGACGACGTCGTTGGCGGGCGGAGGTCGGAGATGCTCGGAGAGGGTGCTGTGGTGGTCGAGGGCGGTGTCCGAAATGCTCATGCGACGAGGGTGAAGATACGGCGTCGAATGGCGGGGTCAGAAGGGAGTGGGGGTGAGTGTGGTGATGGCCAGGAGCTCAAGGGGTTTCGGGTGGAGTTAGAACTCTGGCAAGGTGGCGTGGGGGCGTTCTGGCGAGGGTAGAGGGGGTAGCGAGGTGGAACGGAGAGCGGCGAGGCCAGGGCTTTTTATAGGCCAGGTGCGGGGTCGGGAGAGGGAGAGAGGAGGGAGATCCGGAGAGGAGAGATCTCCGGCGAGGTGGCGCGCGAGAGGATGGAGACGGGCGCGCGGATGACGCCGTCGGACAATGGGTCCCGCGTGTCAGTGAGAGAGATGGCGAGGTTAGCGCGTCGGTTGACCGATCCGGAGGGATCTTGGGGTTTAAAGGTCGTATGCCGGCCGGTTTTCTAATTAAACGCTTTAAATATGTTTCCTTTTTCAATTTTCCAAAGCGTTTAAAACTATTTTGTCGGGACCCCGATCCTAAGTCATATGATTCCATACTGTAACAGGTCACATCACTTTGCGGCCTCACGCACAGTACTCCACGGCTGCAGCCCTACCTTGGCCGGGACCTTTTGCGTCTTTTGGCTCACGTATGTGAACATGTCGGTGGCAATCACACAACAAAGAACCCGGGCGGATATGACTAGTCATAGAACCCAAGTGGCACATCCGTACGGAAACAGGCATACATAACCCAGCAATGCAGGTGTCGGCCTCAAGCATGTGTAGACGAGTCATAGCAAGCCACAAGGACTCCATTACGTCGCGAGACACGAATGTCATCACTGCACGTAGACGAGTCGTAGCAGGCTACAGGGACTCCATTACACTGCGAGACATTTCCCCGAAGGGACAGACACAGCAGCAAAGAAGAACACATGCCAGTCAATCAATGTGTCCGGAGCAGTAGCAAGCTACCATGGCTCGGTGGAAGCACAAAGAGGCAGTTTCCCATAAAGAGTACTACTAAAGGCACACGACTAGGTGTCGGATCCCATACATACCGTTGCACGTCCCACGTACGCACGACATGCCCGATATGCATAGATACAACTATGGCATCACAACATAACCATACAAAAACATGACTTTTATTTAAGAGGCTCAAACGAGCCTTGCATAATATGTTCTTACAGATAGGAGTCACATGACCCGACACTCAAGTCATACAAACAAAGTCATACAAGCTAGCGGAAACCTAAGCTGTCTGAGTACAGACGGCGAAATATAAAAGAGGCACACGGCCTGACTATCTACATCCCACCACACGGGCAAGATCGTAGCTGGGACACCAGCTATTCGGCATCGTCAACGTCTAGATAGAACCCACCTGATGGGTCCTCGTTTTCTTCTGCAACATTAATTAAGAAAGGATGAGTACAAACGTACTCAGCAAGTCTTTAAAACAGACCTAGTCTATTTATGCTCATGTATCAACAAAGGGGGTGGTGGAGTTCATGCAGAATGCCAGCTTTGACTCATGGCTAACCTACACTACTCAGTTTTAAACTCTTAGTTACAATTTTAGTTATCGCACATGAGTCCACTATATCCATCACAATACACTACCATGGATTCACCTTCCCCTTCCCCTTCCGGAAGAGTGCCATCCATGGTACTCACGCTTGTCTTGATATTTTTAGAAGTATCCATTTGATTATCTATGAACAACATAAGTTCTCCAAGTAGTCCATATCCGAGGACACGGCTATTCGAATAGTTTCATACCCTACAGGGGTGTACTTCTTCACACACGCTCTCGCCACTTATCGTTGTGTGCCATAAACCATGCACCTCGGCAACCTTCAAGCGGATGCCCAGCGAGGGAGTTGGCCACGACCGTCAATCACATGAGACCTCTAGTCCAGGCTATCGCCTATTTGAGACTGAAACCCGCACAGAAGTCCGGCCGAAGTTTCCGCTACGGTCCCAAACGATGTGCGTAGGGTTCCCAAGCCCACCATTCGGGTGACCCACCCCGAGGGTCAGCGCTACGCACGGCCTCCAGCATGCTATAAACACCAGAAACTACTTGCAACTCCTGGACTAAGGACTAGACGACTAATAAGTCGAGAGGGGTCGAGTTACCGGAACCCAATGTGTGGTAGTAACTATTCTTGGATCACAAATACGGAACCCAGTTCCTAAGAACGGTCCCAATGAGAAAACCCACTATGTACTCCTACATAGCCTCTCATCGCTACCTTTACCAAATCGTATTCATTATGTGCTCATCACATCGGACAACACCGTTTCACTCCGGTTCATCTCCCAGATGAAACAGACCTGACAAAACTCTAGGCATAGCAAGCATAGCAAGCAAAGTAAGTTAAGCACATCATGGCACAAGCATCTACCAGGTATGCTAGGTTGCAAGGTTTAGCTATTTACTGTGACAAAATCAGGTCATGCATAAGAATAGAATCATCTATCGTGTATGACTGACATGTGATCGTTTGTCCTAATGCAATAAACAAGAGCAGGAGCGAGAGAGTGGGATGTTATCATAATGATCAATGGGGTTGCTTGCCTTGCTAAGTTGCGGAGGAGTTCTCTCCTTCGTCGGGATACGGGGTGGTATCTTCCGGGTTAGAGCCTACTGCAACGCAGATAAGAGCATTCAATACAAGCAAATGCAACAATATGATGCATGATCATGGCATAGTAATATGCATGGGTGAGCTAATGTAACTAGTGATCATGTCAATTTAAAACAGATCTGAAAATAATTTCAAAGTTGTTCTCCCTTTTAAATTCCATATATTAGGATAATGATAAATGTCCATGTTCACCTATTTAGGTTGCTCTAACACGCATGAGAATAGCACCATTGGATTCATTGGATTTTTCTGATAAATTTTCATATATAAATTATTTTCATCAGCACAGATTAATTTATATGATTTTTCAAAGTTTTAAATAATTTCTGGAATTATTTCTAAATAGAAAATGGGATTATGACATCAACCTGACGGCGTCCTGACGTCACCTGGTCAACAGACCCGCTCCAGGTCAAATCTGACCGGTGGGGCCCGTCTGTCATTGACTCAATACTAATAAGTTTTATTTAAATTAATTATCCTGGCTAATTAACCTAGTAGGGCCCACTGTCAGTGTCACATTTAACTAATCAGAATGATTAAACTAATTACAGATTAACCTAAAACTAATCAGGGTCGGGGCCCACCTGTCATTGACTCATAGAGTCAAGCCAGGGCCCACCGGGATCAAACCCGCCGTAGTTTAGCCAACGGCTCGTCGCCGGTGACCAACAGAGACGGCGGCGACCATCGGGTTTCGCCCACACGCGTCCATTCGACGAGCTGAGGCCACCGGCGATTAGCCCGTGCACGTCCGCATCAAACGGAGGCCACATGAGGCTAAGGGTTCACCGGAGCTCGCCGGAAACAAGCTCGTGGCGGCGGCCGGAGCTCGGTCTCGGACCAAGACACAATACAGGGCACGGGGCGACTCAGCAATTGGCCCTATGAGCTCCTGGGAACTCCAGGAGTTCAACCATGCACTCGCACGTGAGCTCGGGGGACTGCTCACACGACGACGACCAATCACGGCGGCGGGAGGTCTTTGGGTCCGGCGGCCGGGCAAGGTAGGGAGCGCTAGAGAGAGGGGAAGCAAGGGGAGGAGGAAGAGGAGCTCACGGCGCTTCCGGGGAGCTGGTCAGCGGGCTCGGGGAGGCAGCGACGGCGACGAATCGACGGCCGGCGACGGCGGCTCTCGGCAGGGGAACGAGAGAGAGAGAGACAGGAGGAAGGGAGGGGATGGAATGAGCTCAGGGGAGGGCTCCTTGCGTCTTCCAGGCGCAGGGGAGGCAGGGGAGCAGCCAGCTCCATGGCAAGCAGGAGGTGGAGGCCGGTGAACGCTCGGTCGCCACCTCGATGCCTACTGGCGGGAGGTGGGAGATGACCTCCCCACCCCTGGTGGGCTGGCCTGGGCCTCCCACTTGACCAGGTACTCTTCTTCCTTTTCTTTTTAGTTCTTTTTTCTGTTTTCTTTTCTAACATTTGTTTATTTCTGTTGCAGGTCCAAATAACCTTTCAAATATTCCAAAGCTTTTGTATATTCAAGTTTGAATATTTCAAACTTCTATAAAAAGTTTTAGGTTAATTTGAAAACAATAGTAAGGATAATGTTTTTATTTATCAATTTCAGAGGCTTAAATCTTTAATTTAAATTATTTGAAATGTTCAAATAATTAGAATGATCCCTGGTATATCCATGCCCTCAATTATCAGACATAGGGAACATTTTTATGGGCATTTTGGATTTGTTGAAATTTCATTAAACTTGAATTTCTTTAATTCATTAAATGCTTAGGGTTTCTTTTCTTTCTCCCCATTTCAAGTTAATGCAATGATGATGAATGATGATGCAAGCACATGACAACCTAAGACACTTGCTAGGGTTGTGACAACTCACCCCCACTCAAAAGAATCTAGTCCCGAGATTTTGAAGTCGTCGGGAAGAGCGCAGGGTACTCTAGTCGAAGACGATCTTCTCTTTCCCATGTCGCCTCCTTTTCAGAATGGTGTGACCACTGAACCTTAAGAAACTTGATGTTCCGACGCCGAGTGGTACGCTCGGCTTGATCAAGAATACGAACAGGGTATTCTCGGTATGTAAGGTTATCTTGGAGATCAAGCGCTTCGTGGTCTACTTCTCGGACAGGGTCCGAAAAGCAACACCTGAGTTGCAAGACATGGAAGACATCATGAACCTTGGAAAGATGCGATGGAAGTTCCAATGGGTAGGCAACTTCTCCTCGTTTAGCAAGAATGCGAAAGGGTCCAATGTTACGAGGAGCCAACTTGCCTTTGATACCGAATCGATGGGTACCCTTCAGAGGTGTAACCCGAAGGTAAGCCTTCTCGTCAACTTCATAGGTCACAGACCTATGATGATGGTCATATTGACTCTTTCGACGAGATTGGGCTGTTTTCAACTTTTCACGAATAATGCGAACTTGCTCCTCTGCATCCTGGATCATGTCCGGACCAAAGAGTTGCCTCTCTCCGGTTTCTGACCAGTTAAGAGGTGTTCGACATTTTCGTCCATAGAGAACTTCAAAAGGGGCTTTGCCCAAGCTTGACTGATAACTGTTGTTATATGTGAATTCAGCAAATGGAAGGCAGTTCTCCCAATTCATACCGAAAGATATAACACAAGCTCGGAGCATGTCTTCAATAATTTGATTGACTCGCTCTACTTGACCACTTGATTGAGGGTGGAAAGCAGTGCTAAAGGATAGATGAGTCCTCATAGCGGTTTGAAAACTTTCCCAAAACCGGGAAGTAAAGATACTTCCGCGGTCTGAGTTAATCTCCAAAGGAACAACATGAAGAGAAACTATTGGAGAAACATATAACTCCGCTAACTGGCTAGCAGTAATGCTTTCACGAACAGGAAGAAAATGAGCCACTTTGGAGAGGCGATCAATGACTACAAATATAGCATTGTTCCCTCTCTTGGTCCTGGGAAAACCGGTGATGAAATCCATACCGACCTTATCCCATTTCCACTCAGGAATAGCTAAAGGTTGAAGGGTGCCAGCAGGCCTTTGATGTTCTGCTTTCACACGACGACAAATGTCGCAGTTAGCAACATACTGAGCAATTTCTCTCTTCATCCTAGTCCACCAGAACCTCTGGCGTAGGTTCTGATACATTTTGGTACTACCCGGATGAATTGTGAGAGGAGAATGATGAGCCTCCTTAAGGATCAGTTGTCGCAGATGTTGTTTCTTTGGGATCACCAAGCGATTCACAAAGAAGACAACTCCCCGATCATCTTCCAAGAAGCATCTAACATTACCCTTCTTAATGTTTTTCTTGATCCGAGATATCCCGGCATCATGCTTCTGGGCTTCTATGATTTGATCCAAAAGAGTAGATTTCGCCACCAGGTTGGATAGGAATCCTTGAGGAACAATGTGAAGATTTAACTTCCTGAATTCCTCGTAGAGAAGTGGTTGACCTTGTTGTAACATCAGATTGTTACAATAACACTTATGACTTAGTGCATCAGCCATGACATTGGCTTTTCCCGAGGTGTAAGTTATCCCTAAGTCGTAATCTGTAATCAACTCTACCCACCGTCTTTGCCTGAGATTCAAGTCCGGTTGGGTGAAAATATATTTCAGACTTTGGTGATCAGTGTATATCTCACAACGATTACCCAGAAGGTAATGTCGCCATGTCTTTAGTGCATGGACTACAGCTGCAAGCTCAAGATCATGTGTTGGATAATTATCCTCATGTGGACACAACTGTCGAGATGCGTATGCAATCACATGATGATCTTGCATGAGAATGCAACCTAATCCTTGTCGCGAGGCGTCGCAGTAGATAATAAAGTCCTTAGAAAAATCTGGTGGCACCAGAACGGGAGCAGAGGTCAGTCGTCTTTTCAACTCCTGAAAACTATGCTCGCATTGTGGGGTCCACTCGAACCTTTTATCTTTCTTGAGGAGTTCAGTCAGAGATTTCGCAACCTTGGAGAAGTTCTCAACAAAGCGGCGACAATAGCTCGCTAAGCCAAGGAAACTCCGAACTTGCTTAACCGATTCAGGTTGAGTCCAATCAAGGACGGCCTAAACTCTCTCGGGATTGACAGCAATACCTTTGCCAGAGATCACGTGGCCCAGATAGGTCACTTCCGGCAACCAGAATTCACACTTGGAGAATTTGGCATATAAGTGGTGCTCCCGAAGTTTCATCAATACCAGCCTTAGATGCTCGGCATGTTCTTGTTCGTTCTTCGAGTAGATGAGTATGTCGTCGAGGTAAACCACGACGAATTTATCCAAATACTCCATGAAGACTGAATTCATCAGACGAGAGAAAGTGGCTGGGGCATTGGTTAAACCGAAGGACATGACGGTGTATTCGTATTGGCCATAACGAGTGACAAAAGCCATTTTTGGAATGTCCCCGTTTCTAATTCTGATTTGATGGTATCCCAACCTCAAATCCATTTTGGAAAAGACAAAGGATCCATCGAGTTGATCATACAAATCGTTGATCCTGGGGAGCAGGTACTTGTTCTTGATAGTGACCAAATTCACTGGTCGGTAATCCACAACCATCCGATCCGATCCATCCTTCTTCTTAACAAAGAGGACGGGGCAATCCCAAGGAGAAGAGCTAGGACGAATGAAACCTTTCTTCAATCGTAATATAACTGGGTCACACAACCATCCCTTAGTGTGCAACGAAGAATCACTCCAAAGTTCTTATCTAGTGGTGAACATAAGAAGAAATTGTTTGTAGGGTATGAAACCACCTTAAACTTATCCTTTCCGGTCGATCTATCCAAGAGTTCGTAATAAAATAACACCAAGTTATCCTTTCCGATAAATCTATCTAAGAGTTTGTACTAGAATAACACCATATGATACGCATCCACCAATTCTAATGTCACCTAGATACTGCATTGTCACCACGAGCATCCATGAGTTAATTATACGATATATAAGAACTGCGCTCAAGGATAAGATGATGGACGTTCACTCACATCCTAAGCTCCTTGAAACCCCCTAAGCTTCACCGGGCCGTAACAAGGTCAGATTCTAACCATAGGCCTTGGACTATAAGTCCTTAGACCATGGTCAATACTCCACCTCAACCACCACCAAACCTGTTCATAGGAAAGGTGGACACGAAGTCCTGTATTAGGTTGGACCACAAACCCTTGATACTAGTGACCACCCGGAAGACACACAAAGAACCTCAAAGAGTGCCCCAAGATTCCTATCGGATAACAAGGTATGAAAACGTGCAATCAACCCCTATGCATAGATCCCCAAGGTCACCGAAGTCCGCAAGTTGACACCATAGCATATATCAATGTGAATCACTTGAAAACCCCAATGCCACTACGGGTATCCGCATGCAAGACATACATCAAGTGATCTCAAATCCATAAAAGTATCTAATCTAATAATAACCAAAATCTCAAAGGGAAAACTCAATTCATCACAAGAAGATATAGAGGGGAAAATACCATATGATTCAACTATATTAACAAAGCCCATGATACATCAAGTTCGTGCCATCTCAAGAACATGATAGAGAGAGACATTGAACACATAGCTACTGGTACAAATGTCTGCCCGAGGGTGGACTACTCCCTCCTAATCATGGCCTCCACCGGGATGAGGAAGATGGCCACCGGATATGATCTACCCTCTTCGGCAGGGTACTGGAACTCCTCTAGATTGGTTTTTCATCGACACATAGAGTTGTAGCGGCAGAACAAGGAGTCTAGGGTTATTTATGGTGGTTTCTTAATATATAGTATTTTTGAGCGTCGGTTTCACATGAGGATGGGCCACGAGTGGTCCACAAGACACCATCGCAAGCCAAAGGGGGTTGCGTGCCGTGGTGGGTTGTGCCCACCTCGTGGATCTTCTGGCCCTCCCACGAAGTTTCTAGTTCCTCTTTTGTTCCAAATAAAATCATCAAAAAGTTTCATTGCATTTGGAGAACTTTAATTTCTGCACAAAAAACGGCACCACGGTAGTTCTGCTGAAAATAGTACCATTTCGGTTAGTTCCATGCAAATCATACCAAAACCATATAAAATTGTTGTAAATATGGCATCAATACTTCATAAATTATAGATACGTTGGAGACGTATCAGTGCAGCTTATGTGTCATATTCCGAGGCATATCATGAGTTTACTAGAGAGCAACCTACTCTCATAGATTGTGACGTTTAACAACCAGACACTTATAGGTGTGTTCTTCAAAAACTGTTCTGGAGGACAACATCCCTACTTAAACAAGCCACCTAGAACACATTAAGAAATATATCAACCTGCCATGTAGATTAAGAGAGTATTCCATTTTCATAGAGTGGTATTATTAATAATAAGGATACTCTCCTCTCAATTGACAAACAACGTGTATTCCACATCTAATTCACGGGATCTCCGATCACATACAATAGATTCCATTGTGAACAACTCATATTGTAGGTCTCATACCCATCTCCTCCGATGCATTATCTATCACATTACGTGATACACCCTTAGTAAAAGGATCAACTAGATTTTTAGATGTTTAGATATAATCCAATGCAATAACTATGGAGTTTGTCATTTTCGTGGCATACATTAACCTTTTTTAAACATGTCTTGATGACTTCATGTTATGCTTTGAGCTGCTCACTTTTGTGATCACAGTTTGATTTTCTCAGTTCATAAGGATACTCGGTACATGTTTCTCAACAAATGGAAAGTTATTCAAGAGCCGATCAAGCCAATCTACTTCAACCATAGATCACTAGTAGAAAACAAGGCATTGGTTAGGGCCTCATAATCCCATTAATCCCGGTTCGCTCACGAACCAGGAACAACGGTGGCAACCATCCCGGTTCGTGAGCCCAGGGGGTCGGCCGGGCCACGTGGGCCATTGGTCCCGGTTCCAGGCAAAAACCGGGACCAATGCGCCTTGGTCCTGGCCCACGACCATTGGTCCCGGTTCGTGGATTGAACCGGGACCAAAGGGAGACCAATTGTCACGGTTCCAGCCACGAACCGGGACCAATGATCTACCTATATAAACCCTCCCCGCCGCTAGCAGAGCCGTAGAGTGCTCTGTTTTTCCAAGACAGCAGTGTTAGAGCTTTGTGGTGATCTAGCTCACCTTCTATGCACATGAGGTGTTCGATGTTAAGGACATGTCTACCAAACCGAGAAAAATAAAAGATAAGGAAGCGAATACATCATACGATGAGACAAAGCATCACATAGTTCTTTCAGGCAAAAGAGACATCGTGGGATTGGAGGGCAAGATAGACATGTGTGAAGACTATGGAAATTCCTCCCTTCAAAGTCAAGGCTGGCCCAACCACCCTGTTAAACAATGAAGATTATCCATGGTTACGGCGCAATAAGCAAAGGACACAAGCAAAGAAAAAGTGAAGACTTTCTCTCCACAACTACTATGATGATGCCTTTGATCTAGAATATCACTTCAATTACATGTGAAGAAATGAAATGCCTTTTGTAATAGATGAGTTTCCATCTGAAACCCTGATACTTCGAAAGAAACTGTCCGTTTTGTACATGAAGTGCATCCAGCTTTTTTCGTAACCCTCTCCAATTTTTAGCACATGCTATGTGGGTGAAATGATGATACCATGCCACCTTTCAACCTTTTCAGGGTTCATTTATACTGCTTTTCAATTTCAGGGTCATTTAGCTCAAAAAAATCAATAACTTCATGAAAAATAACAAATGAAGTCAGAAATAGTTGAAAGTTGATGATGTGGCTTTGAATGGTGCATTTTTAACACACAAAAAGTCTGGACTTCAAATAATTTCAAGAAAATGAAATCCGTTTTGTAACACATGAGTTTTCGTCCGAAACCCTAATGCTTCGAAAGAGACTGTCCGTTTTGTACACGAAGTGCATCTAGCTTTTTCCGTAGCCGTCTCAACTTTTTAGCACATGCTATGTGGGTGAAATGATGATATCATGGCAACTTTCAACCTTTTCAGAGTTCATTTGTGGTGCTTTTCAATTTTAGGGTCATTTAGCTCAAAGAATGAACTAATAGCAAAAAGAATCAACTAAGAAACTTTTATGAAACCCTAATAGCAAAAACAAAGAACTAAAAATAATCAATTTAAATATTTTTTATGAACTATAATATTCTTCAAAAGAAAAAGGAATTTTTATAAAGAAATTTTTTTGTTAGAAACTTTAATAGCAAACTAAAATAACAAATTTTGTTTTTGATTTAAACAACCATTTAAAATAACCTAAAATTACAAAATTGAATATAATGTTAAAACAAAGTAATATTAAATAGCAGGAAAAAGAATCACTCAAAAATCTATTTTTATAGTAAAGTTATTCACAAACTAGTGATTCACACAAATTTCAAAGAATTCAAATTTAAACTATTCAAATTTGAAATATAATGGCACTAACAGAAAGTTTATAATTTTTGTGACCTAAAAGCAAAAAGAATAACTGAAAAACTATAAGTAGAAACAAAAGAAAATAAATAAAGCAAAAAAAACAAGAAACAGGAAAAAAAAATTAAATAAATGCCGCCTAATGGGCAACCACGGCCTGAATATGACTAGAAACCCAACCAGCTAGTTGGGACAGGATTCAGGCCCGCAGCAGGACCAGTTGGCCCATAGGCAGAAGAGTGTGCGATTAGTCCTGTAAGCCTGTAGTTGACAGGAGCTCGAGAGGGTTGGCGCAGCAACACTTATAAACCACTCTCGAGCCCTCTCAGCTAGCGAGGTGGGACTAAACATTTGTCCTCGGGTAGCACCCACCTTTCGTCCCGGTTGTGGCACCAGCCGGGACCAAAGGTCCCTGTTTCCCGCTAGCTGACGAAAAGGGACCATTGGTCCCGGTTGGTGGCAGCAACCGGGACTAATACACCCCTTAATCCCGGTTGGTGTAACCAACCGGGACCAAAGGTCCCTGTTTCCCGCCCTTTGGGCTGCTGAAAACAGGGCTTTTGTCCCGGTTGTTGGCACCAACCGGGACCAAAGGTGGGCATTGGTCCCTGTTAGTGCCACGAACCGGGACCAATGCTCCCTGTATATAAGCAAGCACTTAGCAGTCTTCGACCCATTCTCTTCCCCGAGGGCTAGATCCACACCCACGCTGTCAGGCTGCCCGAATCTCACGCGCTCTCCATCGCCGTTGTCGTAGCCGGCCGCCGTCCCCCATCGCACCCGTTACCGCCCTCGCCACCCCCTTCGCCGCCCCTCCCGCGTTGCCTCCGCCGCCGCCCTCATCGTCGCCCCTTCGCCGTTGCCTCTCCGTCGCCGCCCCGCCCCCATCGCCTCCGTGTCGCCGCCGCCACCCCCGCTGTGAGCCGCCACCACCCCTGCTCTATGGATTTATGTTTTATTTAATGAATGTTTATGTTTATTTTTATGTTTATTTTTATGTTTATGTTTTATGTTTATGTTTATGTTTATGTTTATGTTTATGTTTATGTTTATGTTTATGTTTATGTTTATGTTTATGTTTATGTTTATGTTTATGTTTATGTTTATGTTTATGTTTATGTTTATGTTTATGTTTATGTTTATGTTTATGTTTATATGATGAATGTTTATGTTCATGTTTATCTTTATATGATGAATGTTTATGTTTTAGTTGGTTTAAATTTTATTTAATTATTAGGAGTCTTAGGAAAAATTAGTATGTGTATGTTAGATTACAGAAAAAAATTGGGTTTTATGAAAAAATAGTGATTAAACGATAAGAAAACGTTCTCATGGGAATTTGTCTCGACATCGACAATGCACGGCCCGCATCCTCGTCGTCGAGTAGTCCGAGAGAGCCTGCTTGATAGGCGCCATGTCCAGGACTAGGCTCCGCCGGGATGGCACTGGGAGGTGCTACCTTCCCGGGCTCGGAGGTTGGTGAGGAATCCAGGTCTCATCATCGACCCAGACCTTCTGTGGTGGTGGTCACGCGGGCCACTTTCGGTGCGGAGGGAGCGGGCCCCCGCGGAGGTGGTACATCACCGTGTGAGGGAGGAGGACGGGCACGTCCGTCGCTACATGGCAGCGTTGGACGCCCGGTTCGATAACACCTGGCAGATCCTTCAGGGATCTCACCCGAGTTATGATCCCGTGATGGTTCCTTATCTTTGGGTGTCCACCGCTGGCGACTCAGAGACCGCTAGTGAACCGAGTTCACGGTCCTCCACTTTGGATTCTAGGTTACTCGGTATGTATTAGTGATCTTTTAAGATAATATTCGAGATGTATTAGTTAATATTTGATGATGCATTAACTAGATTATTCGAGATGATGTATTAGTGGTATTATATTCGAGTTCATTATAAATATTAATGTATTTGTGATATTTTATCGGTATAATGCGTGTGTGACTTTCGGTCTGTCGTTGCTCCTTGTGTGACTTTCATGTGTGTTCTTGACGGAGGAATCCCGACTGTTGTCATGGGGGGCGCCTCGTCTTTCTTCTCTTCTTTGAGATATACTCGTCGGTATAATGCGCAAGAAGAGAAGAGGCGGGGCGTCCATCACCGAGGGTCGAACTATTAATTTGAGAGAGTGTCCACCAACATATATACACCACCGTATCAACTTGACAGAGTGCGCAGCAACACACCATGAGATATGAAAGTTATTTAAGGAAATCCTCAACAAACCGAAAGTCACACACGCATTAGGATCCAAAGCGTGCCATAATTCTTGAATTATGAACACAGGCAATGTCATCGTCATCAGACAACGATAGGATCCATGCGTGTGAATTACGCGATGAAGATAAGGGTCTTTGTGACCATCCTGGGCTGCGAGACGGCAGGTACTTCACCATGAAGCTTTACGAGGACTTTGATATTTCTACGGTACGCAATGATGATAACTGTTTTTTGGTAATTAAGCATGACTTCTGTTTCTTTCCTTCAACGCGTAATTTATGTTTTATACAATTCTACTAGTTCGTCCCCTGTCATGCAAGACGGTGTTTCTTGGAGAGGCTTGGTATCGAAGAGCACGAGAGTTTCGAGACGAGGACAGCCAACTTGAGGACTAAACATGGTCACACATTTCTTGTGAAAGTAATGAATGCACTTAATTACACAGAATTAGGGTGCTCAAATTGGGAAGCTCTTTGCAAGGCATGTGGATTTCAGGAGGATACGGAAATAACCTTTGATCTTCGTTCTGAAGATCATATTGAAGGAAACATCGACATTTGGGTGGATGTCGATATGCTTCCTGTTTCACCTCCACGTGAGTTTGTCAACCATGCATATTTGTCAAGTAATTTGCATTCTATACACATAAATATTTGGTGTTCATCTGTACTAAATTTGTTAATTTTTAATTTATAGCTTATATCGTTTCTTTGAGTGAAATACAGAACATAATCGACAAGACACACTACACTTAGGGATCACATCTAACTTGGGAGGAGAAGAATGATCTTATCTACTTTGTTATTGGTGCCATCTCCCCGTAAAATTTGGGAACTGGCCCAAATTATACATTGTACACGACACTAGTGCATAGGTTGAGGGCGGATGACATTCGCCGAAATATTTTGGTAAGAGTTGCTAATTAAGTACACTAGTACTGTTGCGTAAATGGTATTGATTACATTAAAAACTAGGCTACTATTATGTTCTTCAACAGAAATTGCCAAATGAAGTTGTGCCACCGTTGATGCAACCCGAAGGTAATATGACAATAAAAAGCCCCTTCCATCCCGAGTTATCTTTTGCATACTCAACTGAGCGCAAGCCACCAAGAAGGCTCCAAATTGAAGCATGGGGACAAATAAAGAAGGATTGCAAGCCACAAGTTGGAGACCGTTGGATCTCTTTGCTTCATCATGGAGACTTTAACTTTACCTAGGAGGGAGGAGTAGGTCCTATGAGGGAGGACTATGTCATTTTATCTTTTTTTATGAGACTTTAACTTTGTATGATTAAGATGATGATGATGAGTTGTAATATCTTGTGTAATTAATGGTTCCTTCATATGCTTATTAGCTAGCATCGAGTTCTCTCTATATGTATAGTAGCTAGCAACTTTGACCAAGCACAGAGAAAGAGAGGACACTTCTCTCTATTAATTAGCTAGCTAACACAATATGAAACCCCTAATGTAACTCTCCAAAAAACCCTAAACACCCCCCTTTCAAAAAAACAGCAACTTTTGGTCCCGGTCGGTGCTACCAACCGGGACTAAAGGTCCTCCTGCCTAGGCTCCCCGCAGAGGCCATGTGGAGCCCCTTTGTCCCGGTTCGTAAGCGAACCGGGACTGAAGGTTTAGGGCTTTAGTCCCGACCCTTTAGTCCCGGTTCTAGAACCGGGACTAATAGGCCTCTGGAACCGGGACAAATGGGTCATTTTCTACTAGTGGTTGTATCTAGTGTTGTGAGTTCTGCTTCCATTGTTAACCTCGTTAAGATGGCTTGTTGCAAAACTTCCAAGAAATAGAGCCACCTCCATGAGTGAATACATATATGCTCGTGGCCTTTATCTCATCAGTATCAGAGATCCAAGTTGAGTCACTATACCCTTCAAGCACCTTTTGGTTACCCGGTGTAGTGAATTCCATAACTTGTAGTGCCCTTCAAATAGCGCATAACTCTTTCTGGAGATTTACAATGATCATCTCCTGGTTTTGAGACAAACCGGCTCCGTTTGATAATATCAAAAGAGATGTAAGGTCTCGTAGCGCTGGCTAAATAAATAAGCGAGCCAATTATCCGAGAGTATTTCAATCAATCTCTAGCAATTCTTCGATTATTTCAAAGCAAGATGCTAGCCTGATATGGTGTTCGAGAGGACCTGCAGTGACTATAACCAAAGCTACTCAAGATCTTTTCCACATAGTGAGATTGAAGCATGTAATCCCACCATCATCATCTCTCAAAATCTTGGTGGTTAGAATAACATTAGATACTCCAAAATACTTCATCTTAAAACAATGAGATGGGAAATCCTTGACCTCCTTAATAACAATTAGATTTGTTTCGAATATCAATAAGACATCAACATACAAGCAAAGGATAACTCCCTTCGCCCCCACCATGGCGATACTACACACATGTGTCAGTTTTGTTTATAACAAATCTTGCAGCCATTAAAGTTCTTTCAAACTTCTTATGTCACTGCTTAGGTGCTTGCTTAAGTCCATACAAAGACTTCAACAATTTGCACACTTTTCATTTCTGAACGTCCACTATAAAACCATCTCGTTGTTCCATGTAAATTTTCTCGTCCAACTCTCCATTTAGGAAAGCAGTCTTAACATCCATTTGATGAACGAGAAGTCCATGTGAGGCCATAGTGAAAGTAGTATTAGAATAGTGGCCAGTCGATCCACATGTGAGTAGGTATCAAGGAAGTCTTCACCTTCCTTTTGGTTATAACCTTTGGCCACGAGTCGTGCCTTGTACTTATCAATAGTAGCATCAGGTCTAAGCTTCTTTTTGAGCACCCATCTGCGTCCTATATGTTTGCACCCATAAGGATGATTAGTGATATCCCAAGTTTCATTTCCAAAGATGGAATCCATCTCACTACGGACCTCTTCCTTCTAGTAGTTAGCATCTTTAGACGTATATGCCTCTGAAATAGAACTGGGAGTGTCATCTGTGAGATACACAAGAAAATGATTACCAAAGGACTTTGTAGTCCTCTGTCTCTTGCTCCTTTTAGGAGTCTCATTATTTTCCTCCATGTGACTTCAAGATGTTGCATCATAATGGTAGGTTTAGAAAATATAACTACATCCTGACTCGATGAACTAGGCAACTCTGGATTTGATGAGCTACCCATATCCTTCATGGGAAAGATATCCTCAAATAAAGTTGCATCATTTGACTCCATGATTTTACCAACATGCATGTCCGATACCTCAGATTATATAATCAAGAATCTATATCCAATGCTATGAAAAGCATATCCCGGGAAAACACAATCCACTGTTTTTGGTCCAAGCTTGCGCTTCTTTGGAATTGGTACATTCACTTTCGCCAAGAAGCCCCATGTTCGTAGGTAAGAGAGTTTTGATATTTTCTTCTCCCATTCCTCAAATGGACTTATCCCTTTGTTCTTCATGAAAACTCGGTTTAGGAAATGACACGCGGTCAATATCACCTCCCCCACCATGCCTTCGACAGACCCGATGTATCTAACATGGCGTTAATAAAAATCAGTTATAGTACGGTTCTTTCTTTTGGCTATCTGAAACATCTCCATCATATCCACTTTTCCAAACTTTGTTCCCCTTGTTTTGGACTCTAATTTGCATGATTTGAATGGAACTAACCCGGATTGATGCTGTTTTCAGCAGAATTGCCTTAGTGTTATTTTTGTGCAGAAATAAATGTTCTCGGATTGACCTGAAAATTTACGGAGATTATTTTTGGAATTAATAAAAAATACTAGCGAAAGAATCAACCGGAGGGGGGCCACCCACAGGTGACAAGCCCACCAGGCGCGGCCACCCCCCTGGCCACGCCTGGCAAGCTTGTGGGCCCCCTGTGGCTCCGCCGACCCTAATTCCAACCCTATATATTCCTATTCATGGAGCAAAAAATCAAGAAGAAGAATTCATCGCGTTTCACGATATGGAGCTTCCGCCACCTCCTGTTCTTCCTCGGGAGGCCAGATCTAGAGTCCTTTTTGGGCTCCGGAGAGGGAAAATCGACGCCATCGTCATCACCAACCATCCTTCATCCCCCATTCCATGATGCTCTCCATCATTCGTGAGTAATTCCATCGTAGGATTGCTAGACGGTGATGGGTTGGATCAGATTTATCAAGTAATCGAGTTAGTTTTGTTAGGGTTTGATCCCTAGTATCCACTATGTTCTGAGATTGATGTTGCTATGACTTTGCTATGCTTAATGCTTGTCACTAGGGCCCGAGTGCCATGATTTCAGATCTGAAACTATTATGTTTTCATGAATATATATGTGGTCTTGATCCTATCTTGCAAGTTGTAGAGACCTATTACGAGTTATGATCTGCATCCCTGAGGGTGACAATTATCGGCATTCTTTCTGGTGATTACCGTAGTTTGAGGAGTTCATGTATTCACTAAGTGCTAATGCTTTGGTCCGGTTCTCTATTAAAAGGAGGCCTTAATATCCCTTAGTTTCCATTAGGACCCCGCTGCCACGGGAGGGTAGGACAAAAGATGTCATGCAAGTTCTTTTCCATAAGCACGTATAACTATATATGGAATACATGCCTACATTATATTGATGAATTGAAGCTAGTTCTGTGTCACCCTATGTTATAACGGTTCCATGATGAATGCCATCCGGCATAATTATCCATCACTGATCCATTGCCTACGCAATTTTCACATATTGATCCTTGCTAAGTTACATTTCCGTTGCTACTGTCATAATCACAACAAAATTGCTACTGTCACTTTTGCCATCGTTACCATTACATCCATACTACTTTGCTACTGAATACTTTGTTGCAGATATTAAGTCTATCAAGTGTGGTTGAATTGACAACTCAGTTGCGAATACTCGAGAATATTCTTTGGCGCCCCTTGTGTCGAATCGATAAATTTGGGTTGAATACTCTACCCTCGAAAACTGTTTTGATCCCCTATACTGGTGGGTTATCACGATCCTACGGTGGAATTCATTTATATGATGTGACTAAGAAAATGAACCTTTATGATTTTTGCAATTTTTGCCAAATAGCCTATGAGGGCAGCATCAGGGAACCATATCCTAGAGACATGGAAGATTTTATTGCCGCAGTCACGGTAGGAGAAGAGAGAGGGGTGTCAAAGCAAGAGCATCTAGTTTACATTTTCCTATTCTATGCTATTATTCATTATTTGCGGGGAGATATTTAGTTGGTCGTGAGGAGAGTGGAGGCCTTAGTGCTCCCGACCTCGCCATTCTGATCCACGCTTTACTAGTTGATAGAACCTTTAGTCTGGGCGCTATGGTGGCCCAACGGTTGAACTTAAACCGTTCGAGGAGGCCCATATTTGGAGGTATCTATACATCTCCTCTAGCCAAACACTTTAAGATGCCCTTTAGGCTTGACGAGGAAGAGGAGATGCTGCTACCCTCGAAATTTTTAGACTATGATAGTACAATAACACATGATGTTATTAGGAAGAATGATGATAGGAGGCTGCTTTATAACTTTGTTTTTAGTCAAGTTACTTGTGAGATTATTTTCCTTCCTGCTTCTTCCTTGTTCGATATTCATTCCGACAGGTACACTACTATGCCCGAGGACATTTACAGATCTTGGGGTCTAACGCAACCCCCAGCAACTGAGTCGGCACCAGCCTTTGATCCGTATCCGGATCCGGTTTTTTAGTGGGAGCCACAGGAGCTCGCCAACCAGTGGAACCCTCTGGACCCTCGGGATTATCCAGGAGAGAGTTATTTCTAGCCATGGCCCTAGTCCAGCTTAAGCCAAAAGCCTAAGCTTGGGGGAGTACATATTTCTCACCGACTTTACATTCATGTTATCACACTCATCTTAGTAGTCGGTGTTCATACTTTTTCGTTGTACCATCCATGGTAGTCTATTTCTTCTTTCCGCTTTCTTCTTGTGTGTTTAATTAACTTTGAGGAAAAATTTAAAACAATAAAATTAGTTATAGCTTTAACTTCTAGTTTGTTTAGTTGTAGCATTTAAAAGAAAACCCAAAATGATTTTTCACTCTCCTTTTGCTTGTTGGGAGCTTTCCCGTGTAAATAGTTTTTCTCGTTCTTGTTTTGAATTTGCTTTCTTTGGGTCGTAAGGAGAAGAGCACAATGGAAATGTTGAGTGGCTTTCATATGCATTATTGTTTATCTATCAGAGAGCCCATATTACCTTGCCTTCTCCTTTGAGTTATTGTTTGCAGATTCCATCTTAGTCCAATGCACGTGCACTCTTATTATTATTCACACTGTTCGATCGTGCAAGTGAAGGAAATAATGATGCTATATGATGAAAAGATTGAGATGGAGAAAAGTTGGTATGAACTCGACCTATTTTGCTCTTGTAAATATGATTTGCTCATTGTTTCGAATTCAGTTAATTATGGGTGAAACATATTTGCAATGCTAATTAGAGATTATAGTTACTCATGCCATGCTTAATGAGCTAAGACTGGATGATAGTTTGTCTTGAGTGCCAACATGCATATTAAAATGGTTGTGATGTAGTATGATAGGATGGTATCCTCCTTTGAATGATTCAAGTGGCTTGACTTGGCACATGTTTATGCATGTAGTTGAAACAAAATCAACATAGCCTCTACGATATTTATGTTCATGGTGATTTATATCCTACTCATGCTTGCATTAATTGTTGGTTAATTCAAAGCATGTTGATGACTGTTGTCGCTCTCTAGTTTCATCGCTCCTCAGTCTTTTGCTAGCCTTCACTTGTACTAAGAGGGAATACTGCTTGTGCATCCAATTCCTCAAACCCAAAGTTGTTCCATCTGAGTCCACCATACCTACCTATATGCGATATTCACCTGCCATTCCAAGTAAATTTGCATGTGCCAAACTGTAAAGCTTCAAATAATTATTCTGTTTTGTATGCTTAAATCGCTCATGTAGCGATCGGGGGTTGTCAATATCTTCCATGCTAAGTGGGTTATTCTCACGATATCTGTTTATTCACTATCATTCACGAGAAATTGGCTGGTATTTGGGATGCCTAGTTCCATGCTCAAAATCAAATCAATATATAATGAAACAAAACTCCCCTAGGACTGTGTTTGTATGGACGGTACCCATGGATTCGGCTAGCCATGGAGTGTGGTTGATTGGTGGAGGGGGAGTAAAAAAGTTATCATTCTATTTGGGAACCTCTTATAATATATCTAGCATGGAAGATGTTGAAATCTCTTGGTCGTTATTATGACAATGAAAGCATACCTCTCAAAATTGTTATTCATTCATGTTTAAAAGCTCGAGCTCTGGCACCTCTGCAAATCAATGCTTCCATCTGCGAAGGGCCTATCTATTTACTTTATTGTTGAGTTATCATCCTCTTATAAAAGGCACCAGTTAGATAGCACCACTGTCATTTGTATGTATTTCTATTAATTGATATTGAGTATGAGTGTAACTCGATCTCTTTTACCATGAATTACAATATCTAGTCAGTCCTTGTTCTTTAGAGGTGGTCTACATTTATGTTTTGCAGTCTCAGAAAGGGCTAGCGAGATACCATTATATCATATTTTATCATGATTGTTTTGATAAAAGTGTTATCATCCAAGAGTTATTATTATTGATCGCTAGTTGATTATGCCATTGATATGAGTAAATGTGAGACCTAAATGTTATTGTGAACATGGTTAGTCTATAATCTTTGCTGAAAATCTAAACATTAGTTAGACATATTTACAACAACAAGATCAAACAGAGTTTGTAAAAGTTTTCCTTTATCACTTTCAGTTTATCAACTGAATTGCTTGAGGACAAGCAATGGGTTAAGCTTGGGGAGTTGATACGTCTCCATCGTATTCACTTTTCCAAACTCTTTTTCCCTTGTTTTGGACTCTAATTTGCATGATTTGAATGGAACTAACCCGGACTGATGTTGTTTTCAGCAGAATTGCCTTGGTGTTATTTTTGTGTAGAAATAAAAGTTCTCAGATTGACCTGAAAAATTACGGAGATTATTTTTGGAATTAATAAAAAATACTGGCAAAAGAATCAACCAGAGGGGGCCACCCATAGGTGACAAGCCCACCAGGCGCGGCCAGCCCCCCTGGCCGCGCCTGGCAAGCTTGTGGGCCCCTTGTGGCTCTGCTGACCTCAATTCCAACCCCATATATTCCTATTCATGGAGAAAAATCAAAAAGAAGAGTACATCAGGTTTCACGATATGGAGCCGCTGCCACCTCCTTTTCTTCCTCGGGAGGCGAGATCTGGAGTCCCTTCTGGGCTGCGGAGAGGGGAAATCGACGCCATCGTCATCACCAACCATCCTTCATCACCAATTCCATGATGCTCTCCATCGTTCGTGGGTAATTCCATCGTAGGCTTGCTGGACGGTGATGGTTTGGATGAGATTTATCATGTAATCGAGTTAGTTTTGTCAGGGTTTGATCCCTAGTATCCACTATGTTCTGAGATTGATGTTGCTATGACTTTGCTATGCTTAATGCTTGTCACTAGGGCCCGAGTGCCATGATTTCAGATCTGAACCTATTATGTTTTCATGAATATATATGTGTTCTTGATCCTATCGTGCAAGTTGTAGACACCTATTACGAGTTATGATCCGCATCCCCTAGGGTGACAATAACTGGGATTCTTTCCGGTGATTACCGTAGTTTGAGGAGTTCATGTATTCACTAAGTGTTAATTCCTTGGTCTGGTTCTCTATTTAAAGGAGGCCTTAATATGACTTAGTTTCCATTAGGACCCCGTTGCCACAGAGGGTAGGACAAAAGATGTCATGCAAGTTCTTTTCCATAAGCACGTATGACTATATATGGAATACATGCCTACATTACATTGATGAATTGGAGCTAGTTCTGTGTCACCCTATGTTATAACTGAAAGGACGTGGATGTCGCCTAGAGGGGGGTGAATAGGCACTTTAAAAGAATTACGGTTTAGGCTTGAACAAATGCAGATAAAACTAACGTTTAATAAGTCAAGCGCAAAACCTAAAACAACTAGGCTCACCTATGTGCACCAACAACTTATGCTAAGAAAGATAAACAACTAAGTGATAGCAAGAAACAATATGGCTATCACAAAGTAAAGTGCATAAGTAAAGGGGCTCGGGTAAGAGATAACCGAGGCACGTGGAGACGATGATATATCCCGAAATTCACACGCTTGCAGATGCTAATATCCGTTCGGAGCGGTGTGAAGGCACAATGCTCCCCAAGCAGCCACTAGGGCCACCGTAATCTCATCACGCCCTTGCACAATGCAAGATGTCGTGATTCCACTAAGGGACCCTTGAGGGTGGTCACCGAACCCGTACAAACAAGGTTGGGGCAATCTCCACAACTTAATTGGAGGCTCCCAGCGACACCACGAAGCTTCACCATAATGGATTATGGCTCCGGGGTGACCTCAAATGCTCGGGGCAATCTCCACAACCTAATTGGATACCCCGAATCTTGCCCGGAGCTTTGCACTACAATGATTGAGCTCTGAGGCACCACCAACCGACTAGGGCGCCAAAGCACCCAAGAGGAACAAGCTCTAGGATGCTCAAACACGCAAGAGTAATAAGCTTCTTAACTTCTCACTTCCATGTATCACCGTGGAGAACTCAAACATATGCACCAAATGCAATGGCAAGGGCACACGGAGTGCCCAAGTCCTTCTCTCCCAAATCCCACCAAAGCAACTAATGCAAGGGAGGCAAATGAGAGCAAGAATGAAGAAGAACACGAAGAACTCCAAGATCTATATCCAAGGGGTTCCCCTCACTTAGAGGAGAAAGTGATTGGTGGAAATGTGGATCTAGATCTCCTCTCTCTTTTCCCTAAGAAGTAGAAAGAATCATTGGATGGATTGAGAGTTAGCAAGATCGAAGAAGGTCAACAATGGGGGAAGAACACAAGCTCAAGAGATAAGGTTCAATGGGGAAGAAGACCCCCTTTTATAGGTGGGGGAAAATCCAACCGTTATGCTCACAGCCCGCACAGAGTGGTACTACCGCTCATGGGAGCGGTACTACCGCTATGGCAGTGGAAGCCCTTTGAAAAACAACATCGTGCTACTATTGGATATACTCTTGATGATCTTAAGGGCATTAGTCTCACTCTATGTCAAAACAAAACTAAAATGGAGCCTGATGCTAAACCAGTTGTTGATCACCAATGACGGTTGAATCCTAAAATGAAGGAAGTGGTAAGAAATGAACTTTTAAAGCTTCTGGAGGCAGGTATCATTTACCCTATTGCTGATAATAGATGGGTTAGTCCCGTTCATTACGTCCCTAAGAAAGGAGATACTACCGTAGTTCCTAATGATAAAAATGAATTGATCACAAAGAGAATTGGTACATGTTATAGAATGGTAATTGATTTTAGGAAATTGAATAAAGCCACTAGAGAAGATCATTACCCTCTACCTTTCAATGATCAAATGCTAGAAAGATTATCCAAACACACAAATTTCTGCTTTTTAGATGCTTATTCTAGTTTCTCTCAAATAATTGTGTCAAAAGAGGACCAAGAGTAAACCACCTTTACCTGCCCTTTTGGTAACTTTGCTTATAGACGCATGCCTTTTGGTTTATGCAATGCACCTGCTACCTTTCAAAGATGCATGACTGCTATATTCTCTGATTTTTGTGAAAGATTGTTGAGGTTTTCATGGATGATTTTTCCATTTATGGAACTTCTTTTGATGATTGTTTGACAAACCTTGATCGAGTTTTGCAGAGATGTGAAGCACTAATCTTGTCTGGAATTGGGGAAAGTGCCACTTTATTGTGAATGAAGGCATTGTCTTGGGACATAAAATTTCTGAAAGAGGTATTGAAGTTGACAAGGCTAAAGTTGATGCTATTAAAAAATGTCGTGCCATACGGATATCAGAGGTACACAAAGTTTCCTTGGTCATGCTGGTCTCTATAGGAGGTTTATTAAAGATTTATCTAAGATTTCTAGGCCTCTCACTAATCTTTTGGAAAAAGATGGTCCATTCGTTTTTGATGATGATTGTGTAGAAGCTTTTGAAATTCTCAAGACTGCTTTGATTTCTGCACCTATTGTTCAACCACCTGATTGGAACCTACCCTTTGAAATTATGTGTGATGCTAGTGATTATGCCGTAGGTGCTTTTCTAGGTCAAAGAGTTGATAAGAAATTAAATGTTATTCATTATGCTAGCAAAACTCTAGACAGTGCTCAAAGAAACTATGCCACCACTGAAAAGGAATTTTTAGTAGTTGTGTTCGCTTGTGATAAGTTTAGACCCTATATTGTTGATTCTAGAGTAATTTTTCACACTGATCATGATGCTATTAGATATCTCATGGAAAAGAAGGATGCTAAACCTAGATATTACATTGTCGCTAAATTTATACCTCCTAGTTTCACATACCAGCAAAAGAAAAAGGTTTTCTATGATTTAAGACATTACTTCTGGGATGACCCACACCTTTATAAAGAAGGAGTAGATGGTGTTATTAGACATTGTGTACCTGAGCACGAATAGGAACAGATCCTACAGAAGTGTCATTCCGAGGCTTACGGAGGACACCATGCTGGACAAAGGACTGCGCATAAGGTATTACAATCTGGTTTCTATTGGCCTACTCTCTTCAAGGATGCTCGTAAGTTTATCTTGTCATGTGATGAATGTCAAAGAATTGGCAATATTAGTAGACGTCGGGAAATGCCTATGAATTACTCTCTTGTTATTCAACCATTTGATGTTTGATGTTTTGATTATATGTGACCTTTTCCAATGTCCAACGGGTATACTCATATTTTACTTGTTGTTGATTATGTTACTAAGTGGGTAGAAGCCATTCCAACTAGTAGTGCTGATAATAACACCTCTATTAAGATGCTTAAAGAATTTATTTCCCCTAGATTTGGAGTCCCAGATATTTAATGACTGATGGTGGTTCACATTTCATTCATGGCGCTTTCCGTAAATTGCTTGCTAAGTATGATGTTAATCATGGAATTGCATCCCCTTATCATCCTCAGTCTAGTGGTCAAGTAGAATTAAGCAATAGAGAAATTAAATTGATCTTGCAAAATACGGGTAATAGATCTAGGAAGAATTGGTCTAAGAAACTTGACGATGCATTATGGACTTATAGAACTGCTTACAAGAATCCTATGGATATGTCTCCGTATAAAATGGTGTATGGTAAAGCATGTCACTTACCTCTAGAGCTAGGGCATAAAGCTTATTGGGCAATCAAAGAGCTCAACTATGATTTCAAACTTGCTGGTGAGAACAGGTTATTTGACATTAGCTCACTTGATGAATGGAGAACCCAGGCCTATGAGAATGCTCAGTTTTTTAAAGAAAAAGTTAAGAGATGGCATTATAAAAGGATACAAAAGCGTGAATTCAATGTAGGTAATCATGTCTTGCTATACAATTCTTGGTTAAGATTTTTTGCAGGAAAACTTCTCCCTAAATGGGAAGGACCATACATCGTCAAGGAGGTATATCGCTCCGGTGCCATTAAGATCAACAACGCCGAAGGCACAAATCCAAAGGTGGTAAACGGGCAAAGAATCAAACGGTATATTTCAAGTACTCCCAATAATGTTGAAACCAATGTGATCAATACCATAACTCCCGAAGAGCATATTAGGGAGACTTACCAGAATGTTTCAGACTCTAAAAAGGAATAGGTACGTGGTACGGTAAGTAAACCGACTCCAAAAGTTTTCCAATAGCAATTTTATACAGATTTGGAATATTTAAAAATTAGGAAAATAAAAAGCAGTCCGAAGGACGCACGGGGAGGCGACAAGCCTGCTAGGCGCGGCCACCCCCTTGGCCGCGCCTAGGGGGCTTTTCACCGCCCCGTGCACCCCCAGACTCCGTTTTCTTGTGGAATACCCCTTCGGGTCAGCAAAAATTCATTATATAATCTCCTGAAGGTTTTGACTTTGGTATCACGACAATACCTTCTGTTTTCGTTTTGAGTTGTTTCTGTAGCAGATTTAGAGCAAGATGTCCTCCCAAGAGTCTGATGGGGAGAGCTACATATCACATTATCTTGCCAATCCCAAGCTCTATGGGGACCTAGATCCTTATGGATTATTCTCGGAGGAGTAACAAGAAGACAAGTACCTAGAAGAAAACTTAGATGAAGAGGAGACTCATATGCCTCAACTGGGAGACATGCACATGGAGTTCAGGAAATCAAGCCTCCCAAACGCAAGAAGAAAACCCAAAGTTCTATTTATCCCTTCTCGTTTTCTGCAGGAGAGTAAAGAAGAATTATGTCAAAGGATATT
Organism: Hordeum marinum; assembly: GCA_022496015.1. NCBI lineage: Eukaryota > Viridiplantae > Streptophyta > Magnoliopsida > Poales > Poaceae > Hordeum > Hordeum marinum. The sequence goes on from CM039676.1 coordinate 32,846,864, forward strand.
GAAGCTCAAGCAGGAAGTAGATGACCTAAGGGAGAAATATTTCATGCTTAAGAGGAAACTGAACAAGCTTCCAACCTCAGCAACAACTCCACCACCATCACCTCCGAAGAAGTACACCTGACCACATGGGTGTGGGCACTCCCCTGGCTTGTGCCAAGCTTGGGGGAGGTGCCCCAGTATCGTATCACATGACACCTTTTTCCTTCTTCCTTTTTGTTTTTATCTTTCCTTGTTCGTTCCTTTTTTATTTTGTTTTGATCTAGTGGAATAAATGTTTTAGTATGATCTATCTTTTAGTTTTTGTTTTTGCTCCCCTTATCTAAGCAAGTCCGAGATATATATAATAAAAAGTAGTTTTGATGTTAGGGCTTTGCTAGATCACTATGCTCTTGAAACTAATGAATAAAGAATAATAGAACAAAACCAAGGAGTATGTATAATGATCTTATGGGGAGTGATGACTTCACGTATAAAAAGTATGGTGATTGAAATTTGTTGGGAGTTAACAAACATTGTAATTGGTCATTGGTGCAATTTAAAGGAAGCGATAAAGAAAGACAGATTCACATATAAATATATTATCTTGGACATCTTTTATGATTGTGACCACTCATTAAAATATTACATGCCAAGAAGTTGATGTTGGACAAAGAAGACAACATAATGGGTTATGTTTGCTTACCTCCACATAGAAGCTATACGGTTTTAGATCCTTCAACATGTAGTGCTTGCTTCCACGTCATACTAGCCAAAACTTCCGCACTAAGTAGAGATACTACTTGTGTATCCAAACACCTCAACGCAGTTTTGCCTTGAGAGTCCACCATACCTACCTATGGATCGAATAAGATCCTTCAAGTAGGTTTTCATCGGTGCAAAAAGGCAATAAAAATTGCTCCTAATAGTTGTGATCTTTTATTATAAGGGAAATAAGCGTTGTAGGAATTTGTGATAATGAAGAAATAAAAGTGATAGACTGCATAATAAAGTTTGCTATCACAAAGGGCAATACAACGCGGTGTTCCTCTGCATTAAGAGTTTGTGCATCCAAAAAAAGCGCATGACAACCTCTGCTTCCCTCTGCGAAGGGCCTATCTGTTACTTTTACTTTCTAGTACTTACCTCTATGCAATAGTCATGGTGTTCTTCACCACTTCCTATATTGTGTCTCTCTTGGCAAGAATTATGTGTTGTGGAATGATCTAGACTTATATACCCACTCGGATGTGGGTTATCATGAGTTATTATTGTTGGCATCACCCTTGAGGTGAATAGTTGGGAGGCAAAACCATAAGCCCCTATCTTCCTCTGTGTTCGATTGAAGCTTTGATCTCGTGGGTACCTCATAAGTGCTAGCAATTGTGAAATACTAAAAGATGATTGAGTGTGTGGAGTTTCCTTACAAGCTCTTATATTGACTCTTTCCGATGTTATGATAAATTGTCCATTGTTTCAATGATTGAGATCATAGTTTGTTGGTTGTCAACAAAGTTCTAGGTACATACTTGATCTTGTGAATGAATTGTTACTCTAGCATAAAGAATCGCATAAAATGAGTATTGTTGTTCTAAAGTGGATCATGATGCCCTCATGTCCTTATTTTATTTTATCGACGCCTCTGTCTCTAAACATGTGGACATATTCATCAATCTCGGCTTTCGCTTGAGGGCAAGCGAGGTCTAAGCTTGGGGGAGTTGATTCGTCCATTTTGCATCATGCTTTTATATTGATATTTATTACATTATGGGCTGTTATTACACGTTATGGTACAATACATATGCCTTTCTCTCTTATTTTACAAGGTTTACATGAAGAGGGAGAACGCCGGCAGCTGGAATTCTGGACTAGAAAAGGAGGAAATCTGAGATACCTATTCTGCACAACTCTAAAAGTCCAGAAAATTTGCGGAGAATATTTTTGGAATTAATACAAATACTAGCGCAAGAATCAACCATAGGGGCACCACCTGCAGGCCATAAGCCTGCTAGGCGCGGCCAACCCCCTGGTCGCGCCTAGCAAGCTTGTGGGGCCCCTGTGGCCCCTTCGACGCCCATCTTCTCCTATATGAAGCGTTTTGACCTGAAAAAAATCAGGACAAAGCTTTCGGTACTGTAACATCCCAAAATTTCATTTTGGAATGTTATGATTATAGCTATGCATCTATCATCATCATTGCTTGATTTTATGTGTTTGTTGAAATGCCTTTTCCAACTTTCAGAAAGTCCCCTTCTACTTTTCCTAAGTTGCTTCCACCTATTTAAAAATTTTGGTTAAAAGTTCAAATAAGAGAGGAGGAACATGACACTCCACACCAGGGTCTAATTGGTGATATATTTGAACAATAATAACCAGGGGCTATTTTGAAAATATTTGCAAAAAGGATTTAAAAACAATTAGGACATTTCTGAAAATATTATTTTTTTCAAAGTGTTCAAATGACAGAATAGAAATGTTCATTAAATAGCATTTATTATTCTGTTAATTTTGATATATAATACCCCTATATTTAGAGACGATTTGAATGTTTTAAAAGCTTTTGAATGTCTCTGGTAAATTAGAAAAAACAGTAATGGTAACCGTTTCCGGTATTAAACGGGCCGGCCCACAGGTTTTATTCGCGCAATAACTACGAGCCGGCCGACCGCGCGCAACGGACGCCCCTTTCTCTCTCTGACGCTGGACCCCACTCATCCGACCGTTTCCCTCGCTCGGTCGTCGTCTTCTCCCTCCCCCGCGCGCGCCGGACCCGACGCCGGTCGCTTCCCCCCCTCACCGGATCTCTCCCCTCTCTCCTCCCCCGCACCCCCGAGCGTCTATATAAGAGCCCCACTGCCCCGCATCCATTTCCCCCCCGAGCCCCCTTTTCTCTCTCGCCGAGACGCCGTCGATTGCTCGCCGGAGTAGCCACCACCACCGGACCGCCCGTCGAGCGTAGCCACCACCTCCGACCACCGTTCGCCTCGCCATCGCCACCAATCGACTCCGGAGAACCATCGCCGTCGCCCGGACCACTCCCCCGACCTCCCCGACCACCGGAACACCTCGCCGTCGCAATCGCCGCTACCGGACTCGCCGGAGTACCCCGACGCCGGCAACCTCCCTCCGTAAGCCCCCTCGACCGTCGGATCCCGAACCAACGGCTTAGATTAGAACGGACTTAAGTCCGAACCGTTTTCTTATATCGATCGGTCGCCCGCTCTAATTCACCTACCGCACGCCCCCCTTAACCAATCGGATCGCGCCACGTCACCCCCTGGCCGACCGGTAGAATTTCACCTTTTTCTGATTTTATTTAGAAAACAGAACCTATTCTAATTTTGTTTTAGCTATATCTTTTAATCTATTTAGTGTTTTAAGTTGATTCTTTTTGCATTAGTTCACATTTTTCATGTATTTTCACCCTGTACTTTCAAATTTCAAATTTGAACTATAAAATTTGAATGTAATCAAATTTGCTCAAAATCTTCAAATCTGAATAACTAGAGTTTGAAAATAGATTTTGATATGATTCTTTTTGCTACTGTTTGATATTAGTTAGGACTATCTTCATGTTTAGTTTGAGGATTTTCATGATATATTTGATGAGTGTTCTAACCAAAAACAGAATCTGCTTATAACATAGTTTTATGAACTTAATTTTAATTAATTTGATTTAGAATTAGGTTTTATTTGTTTATTAGATTCTGTTAAAAAAACATTTATTGTTTTTACTCATTGTTAATAAAAATATAAATTTGCTTAGTTTAATTTTATTTAACATAGGAATCACAACTTCTTTTCAAATAGGCATAATTTGATTAAAACAACTAACTAGTAATAGTTTTGTTTTCAACAAAGTTTTACATAGTTTAATTCTGTTTTCCTAAAACAGGTTTATTTGTAAATTATTTCCTATCAAGAACATGTTTTTCTAATAAATAATAAGTTTAGTTTTCATTCTTTTGTTAATATAACTATAGTTGATTCATATAGTGTTTATCACAAACTTGTATAAACTCTACTAAAGTTTTCCCAACAAACTTAAATTGATTATATTCTGTTTATTAATAAAATATTCTATTGTTTCTTTGCTGACAACAATTGTCTTGTTATTTCAAAATAGTTTTATTATGTCAGTAGTGTTTTCATCCCTCACCTTTTGGAAAACAAAACTTTGTGTGTTTTTCTTGCTAGAGACTTTTGAGCATTGTTTGCCTTGTTTGTTTAGTACTTCTTTGCTGAATGTTATGAGTACTTATTATGGTTGTATGCTTATTTGAGTGCATTGTTTGTTTCGTTAGATTATCCGGAGTGCGAAGCTTGTTACTTAGAGTCACTCACGTACGAAGATCATCAATCAGGCAAGTCACCTTGATCATGTTACCCATGTCTTATATGCATTAGTTCTACCATCTCCCCAGTTGCATGCAAGATAGGTTAGTTGGAAACTTGGTTACATTGTAGTAGTATCATGTGGTAGATACCTCTCTCAACCCCCTTTGACAACATTGGCCCCGGGAAACGTTGTTTTACCTTTTGCTATGCTATTAGTAGACGGGGTTGGTTGTGTGATTCATGAGAGTTGAGAGAGTTAATAATTTCAAGACCTACATAATGATCAAGATTTCAATACTCCAAGTTTTCAACATACCTCTGGGTGGATGATGGTTGAACGGCGCCCTGGAGAAACCAGTGGTTAGCCTAGGTGATGCTGGAGATGGCCAGTATTCACGCGGTAAGGTCCACCCAGGCACAAAGGGATGGATGGGTGCTTCAAGACCCAAGGCTTACCTGCACAGCCACAAGTCATTATGGGCTCTGGCTTGGTTGGATATCGTGGTAACTCTGGACAGGCGGTGCTACGAGAGGTAGAAGAACGGTAGGAAAGGATGGGCACCGTCAGAGTCGCAGGGAAACCCTTTGGAAGACCATGTTTTGGTCATCCGTTTCTCAAACACCTTGAAGTGCGAGAAATCAAACGGAGGCGACCAAATCTTGTGGGGAACGTGTGCAAAACTCTGCAGAGTATTTTCAAACCTAATCGATTAGCCGTGTCCACGGTCATGGACGACTTGAGCCAAAGGAATTGGAACTTCCGAAATTCTCAACACAAATAATATGATGATGTGGGTATTTAATAATTTTGGGTATGAGAATTGGTTGGTGGAACCATCTCATTAATCAACCAACTTAGTAATATTTTGCTTAACCCCCTTCGATGTAGGAAAAAAATTGGCTTTATGCAAAACTTACCACCCCACCTGCCATATATGCATATAGACTAGATGACTACCTTTTTACCCTTCTCTTGTGACTTTGCCGGCATATTCCATATGCTGACCTACACGGCTGCAACGTATCATGTTGCAGAATATTTTTCCGACCAGGAGTGAGGACACGTTCTACGCTCAGTGAGATGCCCTTGGAGTCAGATGGACTCATCTACCTTCGACGCTTCCGCAAGATTTAGATATTCTCATGAGTTGGCTTTTAGCCACTTTATTGTAATTTTTATTGTAATAAAGGACTCCATATGAGATTTCGATTAATATAATGCTGTGTGATTTCCCTTTGATATATACATTGATGTACCGTGTGTGTACCAGCATGATCTTGGGATGGTACGGAAACACCGGAGACTTGACCTTTTAGGTCGGGTCGCTACAGAAATGGTATCAGAGCACACGCTGACCATAGGACGTAACCTCTAGGATTGGAAAGCCTTAGGATTGTTTCTCTTTGTCTTTAAATATCTTATACTCTCATCTATTCGTTTCTGACTCCTCTCCGATTATTTCAAAATTTATAGATGGCCACCTTCATCCCAGTGTTGATCACAGAGTTTTGCCAGCCTGACGCAACGATGCCCTTTGGTAAGGAGCTGATGAGGATCGTCAAGGACATAAGGATTGCTTTGCCGAGCATCACCGGGATTCCTATCATGTCATTTCCACAAGATGGACGCTACAGGATCGAGGTGCATATCCCAGGGAAGACTTTTGGAAACCGGAAGGAACCCATCGACCTCAAGTTCGTGGCACCCAGTTGGATACTTGGGAGAGACATGGCCATTCATCGTGCCCTTGGACGTATTCAGGAGGAATACAGAGGTGGAACCATTTCACCAGGACTCAGCATGGTTTGCCGCAGAGATGCCCATGGCAACATCATCACCAATCCCACTGCAGACACCACTATCTCCTATATCCAGACCCTGGAGACTCACATCAGGACTCTGGAGCTTCGAGTTCATGCTGACACGAAGACTATCAAGAATCTGACGAACCGCGAGCTGGACCTTGAAGCTGATCTGCGACAGGCCAACTATGAACACGAGCATGAAGTGAAGGACTTCCTAGAGAGGATTGATGAGCAGAATGCACGCATCGCCACTCTGGAGGAGCATCTAGACATGGGAGAAAACCTTCACCCCGAAGGAGACATGGCACCCTTCATCAGCGACGATGAAGACTATGAAGAAAGCACCACCGGAGGACCTACGACTATGCACTTCTGAGGAAAAACATTAGTTATGCCCTCCATGTATCTTTTATTTTCGTCATTAAAGCGTAGGTCGATGCTTAGTTGTTTGAGATTTGTATTCCCGATGTTTGACATTGATTGAATAAATGAATGAGTGTTTGGTGTGATATGTTTGTTGCATTGCATATGGGTAGTGAATTTCTTCTAGACCCTTGTTCTATTCTAAATTCTCATCCCTCTGAAAACAGCAAGATGCCTCCACGACGTGAGACCGATTTCACTTTTCCGCCGGAACTCACACAACTCCTTCAACAGCAGAATGCACTGATGCATCTATTGATTCAGAATCAGACCAACAACCAGAACAACAACAACAACCACTATCCACCCCAGACTGACAATCTCACCCGTTTTCTGAGGTTGAACCCTCCAACTTTCTCCAGCAGCACTGAACCCATTGTGCCAGATGACTGGCTCCGCAAGATGGAGAGAGAACTTGTCACCGCTGGATGCACTGACGCTGAGAAAGTGCGATTTGCCGCACATCAATTGGAAGGACCAGCAGCATCATGGTGGGAGAACTACACCACCACTTATCCTATTGCAGATGTGACTTGGGAGCAGTTTAAGCTTGCTTTCCGCACCGCTCATGTTTCAGCTGGAGCCATGAGTCTAAAGAAGCGCGAGTTTCGCAACTTGCGCCAGGGTAATCGCTCTGTGGCCCAATATGTGGAAGAGTTCAACATGTTGGCCCGTTATGCCCCAAGAGATGTGGCCGATGATGCGGCCAAGCAAGAAAAGTTTCTGGAAGGACTCAACGACGAGTTTAGCATACAGCTGGTAGTGGCTACTTTCAACAACTACCAAGAGCTGGTGGACAAGGCCCTTATTCTGGAGGGTAAACAACAGCAGATTGAGAACCGCAAGCGGAAGTACACTCAGGGGAAGTTCAACTCTGGAGCTCATCAGAAGCCCCGCTACTCCCCGTACTCAGGGAATACCGGATCAGGAAACAGTAAGTTTGGAAAGCACACTCATACTGTGCATAACCATGGAGGCCACCATCATGGAGGAAATGGGAACAACCGTCTCAACCATGGTAACTTCAAGACTGACAATGGGAATGGGAGCAACAACCAGCACCGTCAAGTTCCTGCTCAGAAGGATCTGAGTCACATTACCTGTTTCAAGTGCCAGAAGACAGGGCACTATGCTACTGAGTGTCCCCAGAGCAAGCAAGGCAGTGGAAACAGCAACAACAACGGCAACTCCGCAGCCAAGAAACCCAATCCGTTTCCCCGTGCTCAAGTGAATCACATCGACGTGGAAGAAGTCTATGATCAACCCGAGACTGTGGTTGGTAAGTTTTTATTGCATTCACGTCCTGTTACAGTACTTTTTGATTCTGGTGCAACTCATTCATTCATATCAAGGGTAGTTGTGGAAAAATATGATTTGCCCACCAAAACCCTTAGCCAGCCTATTCATGTCAGTTCCCCAGGAGGTATGATGATGGCAGGGATAGGATGCCATGCCTTGAAACTCAATATAGGAAAACATGTTTTTCCCACCGACCTCATCGTCTTAGAGTCACAAGGATTGGATGTAATCCTAGGCATGGATTGGATGACCAAGTATGAAGGAAATCTTGATTGCCCTAGCAAGACTGTTTCACTCACCACCCCGGAGAACAAGAGGATTAAGTATGTATCCCGACGCACACGTATGAGTGCTAGGTTAAACACTCTCACGGGAGTTGTTCAGGAGGAAGTACCTGTGGTAAAAGACTTTCCAGATGTATTTCCGGAAGAATTACCAGGAATGCCACCAGATAGGGAGATTGAATTCTTAATAGAGCTACAGTCAGGGACAGCCCCAATTTCCAAGAGACCCTATCGGATGCCCGCAAATGATCTGTTGGAAATCAAGAAGCAAATCAAGGAGTTATTGGACAAAGGTTATATACGCCCAAGTTCTTCACCTTGGGGAGCCCCAGTTCTTTTGGTGGAGAAGAAGGATAAATCTTTGAGAATGGTAGTTGACTATCGTGCCGTGAACGAGGTGACTATCAAGAACAAGTACCCTCTACCGATGATTAATGATTTGTTTGATCAGCTCGTAGGAGCCAAAGTATTCTCCAAGATCGATCTTCGATCAGGGTATCACCAGTTGAAAATTCGTGAACAAGATATACCCAAAACAGCTTTCACCACGAGGTATGGCTTGTATGAGTATACGGTCATGTCTTCTGGATTGACTAATGCTCCTGCCTACTTCATGAATTTGATGAACAAAGTATTCATGGAATACCTAGACAAGTTTGTTGTGGTGTTCATCGATGACATTCTGATATTCTCCAAGAATGAGGAAGAGCATAAGGAACATTTGCGTTTAGTTCTGGAAAAGCTAAGAGAGCATCAGTTATATGCCAAGTTCAGTAAATGTGAATTTTGGCTGACGGAAGTCGGATTCCTTGGACATGTTATTTCCGGATATGGAATAGCAGTGGATCCCGCTAAGGTTGAAGCCGTCACCAAGTGGAAGTCACCTACCTCAGTTAAGGAGATCCGCAGTTTCCTCGGACTTGCCGGTTATTACCGGAGGTTCATTGAGAATTTCTCAAAGATTGCCAAGCCCATGACAGAGTTGTTGAAGAAAGAATCCAAGTATGTTTGGACTGTGGAATGTGAAGCCAGTTTCCAGGAGTTGAAGGAATGTTTGGTCACAGCCCCAGTATTGATCTTGCCCGATAATCGGAAGGATTTCCAAGTTTACTGTGATGCCTCACGTCAAGGACTTGGAGGAGTACTTATGCAGGATGGAAAAGTTGTAGCCTATGCTTCCAGACAACTACGACCTCATGAGTTAAATTATGCCACGCATGATTTGGAACTAGCAGCCGTAGTGCACGCACTCAAGACTTGGAGACATTTCCTTATCGGAAATAGTTGTGATGTTTACACCGACCATAAGAGCCTGAAGTATATCTTCACGCAGAAAGAGTTGAACCTCAGACAGAGGAGATGGTTAGAGTTAATCAAGGACTATGACATGAGATTACACTACCATCCAGGTAAGGCTAATGTTGTAGCCGATGCCTTGAGTCGGAAAACTTATGTGAACACACTCACAGCTGGAGGATTACCTCAAGAGTTAGTCGATGATCTCAGAGAGCTCAAGCTAGAGATAGTTCCAAGAGGATATGTTGCTACACTGGAAATTCAGTCCACCTTGACCGAAAGAATTCGAGAAGCCCAGAAATCGGACAAGGAGATAGCTGAGATTAAACAGAGAATGGAAGATGGTAAAGCTAAAGGTTTTCGTGAGGATGAACACGGAACTTTGTGGTTTGAGAACCGAATCTATGTGCCCAATGAACCAGAGCTCAGGAAGTTGATACTTCAGGAAGCCCATGATTCACCTTACTCGATACACCCAGGAAATACCAAGATGTATCTGGATTTAAAGGAAAGTTATTGGTGGACAGGTATGAAGAAAGATATTGCGGAACATGTTGCAATATGTGATGTTTGTCACAGAGTAAAGGCAGAACATCAGAAACCAGCAGGGTTACTCCAACCTTTGCCGATACCCGAGTGGAAATGGGAAAAGCTAGGTATGGATTTCATCACAGGATTGCCCAGGACCCGTTCAGGTTATGATTCCATCTGGGTAGTGGTAGATCGCTTGACCAAGGTAGCTCATTTCATTCCAGTGAAAACCACCTATACCAGTGCTAAGCTAGCCAAGATATATATGACCAGGATTGTATGTCTGCATGGAGTTCCGAGGAGTATCGTGTCAGATAGAGGAACACAATTTACCTCAAAGTTTTGGCATCAGTTACATGAAACTTTGGGTACAAGGCTAGAGTTTAGTACAGCTTTTCATCCGCAGACAGATGGACAGACTGAGAGAGTCAACCAGATTCTGGAAGACATGTTGAGAGCTTGTGCGCTAGATTATGGATCTAGTTGGGATGATAACTTGCCTTACGCAGAATTCTCGTACAACAACAGTTACCAGACTAGTCTAAAGATGGCCCCTTTCGAAGCTTTATACGGAAGGAGGTGCAGAACACCACTAACGTGGGATGGTGTTGGAGACCGACAACTTTTTGGTCCCGACCTTATTCAAGATTCGGAAGAGAAAGTCAGGTTGATTCGTGACAGACTCAAGATAGCTCAATCTCGACAGAAGAGTTATGCTGACAGCAAGCGCAAAGAAGTGACATATGAAGTGGGAGACAGAGCATATCTTCGTGTATCCCCGCTTCGAGGAACCAAGAGATTTGGTGTTAAAGGAAAATTAGCACCCAGATTCATAGGCCCCTACAAAATTCTTGAACGTAGAGGTGAAGTTGCATACAAACTGGAATTGCCGAAAGGATTATCCGAAGTTCATGATGTGTTCCATGTTTCCCAGCTGAAGAAATGTCATGCTGAGATGGCTGACATCCCTTTGCGAGACACCGTGCCCCTAGAGGCCATACAGCTTGAAAGTGATCTGACTTATGAGGAGAAGCCTGTCAAGATAATCGAGACATCCAACAGAGTTACCCGCAGCAAGATCATCAAGTTCTGCAAGGTTTTGTGGAGTCACCATACCGAGGATGAAGCCACCTGGGAACGCGAAGAAGATCTTCGTAGAGACCATCCGCACCTATTTTCTAGCCAACCCGAATCTCGAGGGCGAGATTCATCTTAAGGTGGGTAGGTTTGTAACATCCCAAAATTTCATTTTGGAATGTTATGATTATAGCTATGCATCTATCATCATCATTGCTTGATTTTATGTGTTTGTTGAAATGCCTTTTCCAACTTTTAGAAAGTCCCCTTCTACTTTTCCTAAGTTGCTTCCACCTATTTAAAAATTTTGGTTAAAAGTTCAAATAAGAGAGGAGGAACATGACACTCCACACCAGGGTCTAATTGGTGATATATTTGAACAATAATAACCAGGGGCTATTTTGAAAATATTTGCAAAAAGGATTTAAAAACAATTAGGACATTTCTGAAAATATTATTTTTTTCAAAGTGTTCAAATGACAGAATAGAAATGTTCATTAAATAGCATTTATTATTCTGTTAATTTTGATATATAATACCCCTATATTTAGAGACGATTTGAATGTTTTAAAAGCTTTTGAATGTCTCTGGTAAATTAGAAAAAACAGTAATGGTAACCGTTTCCGGTATTAAACGGGCCGGCCCACAGGTTTTATTCGCGCAATAACTACGAGCCGGCCGACCGCGCGCAACGGACGCCCCTTTCTCTCTCTGACGCTGGACCCCACTCATCCGACCGTTTCCCTCGCTCGGTCGTCGTCTTCTCCCTCCCCCGCGCGCGCCGGACCCGACGCCGGTCGCTTCCCCCCCTCACCGGATCTCTCCCCTCTCTCCTCCCCCGCACCCCCGAGCGTCTATATAAGAGCCCCACTGCCCCGCATCCATTTCCCCCCCGAGCCCCCTTTTCTCTCTCGCCGAGACGCCGTCGATTGCTCGCCGGAGTAGCCACCACCACCGGACCGCCCGTCGAGCGTAGCCACCACCTCCGACCACCGTTCGCCTCACCGTCGCCACCAATCGACTCCGGAGAACCATCGCCGTCGCCCGGACCACTCCCCCGACCTCCCCGACCACCGGAACACCTCGCCGTCGCAATCGCCGCTACCGGACTCGCCGGAGTACCCCGACGCCGGCAACCTCCCTCCGTAAGCCCCCTCGACCGTCGGATCCCGAACCAACGGCTTAGATTAGAACGGACTTAAGTCCGAACCGTTTTCTTATATCGATCGGTCGCCCGCTCTAATTCACCTACCGCACGCCCCCCTTAACCAATCGGATCGCGCCACGTCACCCCCTGGCCGACCGGTAGAATTTCACCTTTTTCTGATTTTATTTAGAAAACAGAACCTATTCTAATTTTGTTTTAGCTATATCTTTTAATCTATTTAGTGTTTTAAGTTGATTCTTTTTGCATTAGTTCACATTTTTCATGTATTTTCACCCTGTACTTTCAAATTTCAAATTTGAACGATAAAATTTGAATGTAATCAAATTTGCTCAAAATCTTCAAATCTGAATAACTAGAGTTTGAAAATAGATTTTGATATGATTCTTTTTGCTACTGTTTGATATTAGTTAGGACTATCTTCATGTTTAGTTTGAGGATTTTCATGATATATTTGATGAGTGTTCTAACCAAAAACAGAATCTGCTTATAACATAGTTTTATGAACTTAATTTTAATTAATTTGATTTAGAATTAGGTTTTATTTGTTTATTAGATTCTGTTAAAAAAACATTTATTGTTTTTACTCATTGTTAATAAAAATATAAATTTGCTTAGTTTAATTTTATTTAACATAGGAATCACAACTTCTTTTCAAATAGGCATAATTTGATTAAAACAACTAACTAGTAATAGTTTTGTTTTCAACAAAGTTTTACATAGTTCAATTCTGTTTTCCTAAAACAGGTTTATTTGTAAATTATTTCCTATCAAGAACATGTTTTTCTAATAAATAATAAGTTTAGTTTTCATTCTTTTGTTAATATAACTATAGTTGATTCATATAGTGTTTATCACAAACTTGTATAAACTCTACTAAAGTTTTCCCAACAAACTTAAATTGATTATATTCTGTTTATTAATAAAATATTCTATTGTTTCTTTGCTGACAACAATTGTCTTGTTATTTCAAAATAGTTTTATTATGTCAGTAGTGTTTTCATCCCTCACCTTTTGGAAAACAAAACTTTGTGTGTTTTTCTTGCTAGAGACTTTTGAGCATTGTTTGCCTTGTTTGTTTAGTACTTCTTTGCTGAATGTTATGAGTACTTATTATGGTTGTATGCTTATTTGAGTGCATTGTTTGTTTCGTTAGATTATCCGGAGTGCGAAGCTTGTTACTTAGAGTCACTCACGTACGAAGATCATCAATCAGGCAAGTCACCTTGATCATGTTACCCATGTTTTATATGCATTAGTTCTACCATCTCCCCAGTTGCATGCAAGATAGGTTAGTTGGAAACTTGGTTACATTGTAGTAGTATCATGTGGTAGATACCTCTCTCAACCCCCTTTGACAACATTGGCCCCGGGAAACGTTGTTTTACCTTTTGCTATGCTATTAGTAGACGGGGTTGGTTGTGTGATTCATGAGAGTTGAGAGAGTTAATAATTTCAAGACCTACATAATGATCAAGATTTCAATACTCCAAGTTTTCAACATACCTCTGGGTGGATGATGGTTGAACGGCGCCCTGGAGAAACCAGTGGTTAGCCTAGGTGATGCTGGAGATGGCCAGTATTCACGCGGAAAGGTCCACCCAGGCACAAAGGGATGGATGGGTGCTTCAAGACCCAAGGCTTACCTGCACAGCCACAAGTCATTATGGGCTCTGGCTTGGTTGGATATCGTGGTAACTCTGGACAGGCGGTGCTACGAGAGGTAGAAGAACGGTAGGAAAGGATGGGCACCGTCAGAGTCGCAGGGAAACCCTTTGGAAGACCATGTTTTGGTCATCCGTTTCTCAAACACCTTGAAGTGCGAGAAATCAAACGGAGGCGACCAAATCTTGTGGGGAACGTGTGCAAAACTCTGCAGAGTATTTTCAAACCTAATCGATTAGCCGTGTCCACGGTCATGGACGACTTGAGCCAAAGGAATTGGAACTTCCGAAATTCTCAACACAAATAATATGATGATGTGGGTATTTAATAATTTTGGGTATGAGAATTGGTTGGTGGAACCATCTCATTAATCAACCAACTTAGTAATATTTTGCTTAACCCCCTTCGATGTAGGAAAAAAATTGGCTTTATGCAAAACTTACCACCCCACCTGCCATATATGCATATAGACTAGATGACTACCTTTTTACCCTTCTCTTGTGACTTTGCCGGCATATTCCATATGCTGACCTACACGGCTACAACGTATCATGTTGCAGAATATTTTTCCGACCAGGAGTGAGGACACGTTCTACGCTCAGTGAGATGCCCTTGGAGTCAGATGGACTCATCTACCTTCGACGCTTCCGCAAGATTTAGATATTCTCATGAGTTGGCTTTTAGCCACTTTATTGTAATTTTTATTGTAATAAAGGACTCGATATGAGATTTCGATTAATATAATGTTGTGTGATTTCCCTTTGATATATACATTGATGTACCGTGTGTGTACCAGCATGATCTTGGGATGGTACGGAAACACCGGAGACTTGACCTTTTAGGTCGGGTCGCTACAGGTACGAAGCTCCACCGTCTTGTGGCGGAACTTGAGCAGAACCAATCTAGAGCTCCGACGGGGCCGTTCTGCCGGGGAAACTTCCCTCCCGGAGGGGGAAATCGAAGCCATCGTCATCACCAACGATCCTCTCATCGAGAGGGGTCAATCTCCATCAACATCTTCACCAGCACCATTTCCTCGCCAAACCCTAGTCCATCTCTTGTATCCAATATTTGTCTCAACACCTCAGATTGGTACCTATGGGTTGCTAATAGTGTTGATTACTCCTTGTAGTTGATGCTAGTTGGTTTACTTGGTGGAAGATCATATGTTCAGATCCTTTATGATAATTAATACTCCCCTGATCTTGAATATGAACATGTTTCATGATTAGTTACATTTGTTCCTGAGGACATGGGATAAGTCTTGTTATAAGTAATCATGTGAATTTGGTATTCATTCGATATTTTGATGAGATGTATGTTGTCTCTCCTCTAGTGGTGTTATGTGAACGTCGACTACATAACACTTCACCATTATTTGGGACTAGGGGAAGGCATTGGGAAGTAATAAGTAGATGATGGGTTGCTAGAGTGACAGAAGCTTCAACCGTAGTTTATGCATTGCTTCGTAAGGGTCTGATTTGGATCCATATGTTTCATGATGTGGTTAGGTTTACCTTAATTATTCTTTCGTGGTTGTGGATGCTTGCGATAGGGGTTAATCATAAGTGGGAGGTTTGTCCAAGTAAGGGCAGCACCCAAGCACCGGTCCACCCACATATCAAATTATCAAAGTAACGAACGCGAATCAAATGAGCATGATGAAAACTAGCTTGATAGAAATTCCCATGTGTCCTCAGGAGTGGTTTGCTTTATATCAGAGTTTGTCCCGGCCTGTCCTTTTCTACAAAAAGGATTGACCTACCTTGCTGCACCTTTGCTACACTTGTTACTTGTTACTCGTTACGAATTATCCTATCACAAAACTATTTGTTGCCGATAATTTCAGTGCTTGCAGAGAATACCTTACTGGAAACCGCTTGTCCCTTCCTTCTCCTCCTCATTGGGTTTGACGCTCTTACTTATCGAAAGGACTACAATAGATCCCCTATACTTGTGGGTCATCACCTATCATCACGGAAGTAGTCCCTACGGCCTGATAAGAAGAAGACATTGAAATATCACCGTATACATGTACATTGGCACCCGTGTCAATTAACCAATCAGGGGAACACTTCTAGGTCAATGCTTATTGGTAGACGCTTACTAGTAGCGCGGGTTTATACCCCTCGCTACTGGTACTTACTAGTAGCGCGTTTATACCCCTCTCTACCACTAAGTTGATAGTAGTAGTGCAGGTTTATACTCGTCTCTACTACTAAGTGGTCTCTACCAATCCTCCCCCCCCCCCCGGGGACATGCCATAGTAGTTGTGATGGGTATAAACTCGCGCTACTACTATTAACTTAGTAGTAGCACGGGTTTATACCCCTCGCTACTACTAAGTACAAGGTAGGTGAAGTCCCCATATACTAAAGCCAGCCCTAGCACCACTCCACCCCCAGCCGCCTCCGTTCCATCTCACTCTCCCGATCTCATCTTCCATCCAGATCCACCCATGGAGCTCCCCACCGAAACCCTAGACGCCCTTCCTCTCCCCTTTTCTTTCTCCTGTTTCTCCCGCCCCATCCCCGCCGTTGATGCATATTCCTCTCCCTCATCCATGCTACCCGTGCCGCTGCCCAATGCCTCCTCCTCCTCTCCCCTATACCATCACGGTCAACCTGGCTCCCATCCCCGATGCCCGCGGCTCCCTTTGATGCAGCCATGACGGCATATCCACTGCGGTCCCTCCATGGTGCCAGGCTGGGGAGAGCGTCTCACCTTCGACATCGACCTTGGCACGATCTAGTCATGCTTTAGCATGTGGCGGCACCACTGTGTAGTGATCTTTGGCAACCATCAGGGCAGCCACACCACACCCTCCTGCTTCGCCCTCAATGACATGGAGCGCCTTGTCAGAGACACATTCGGTGACCCCTATTGTCGCCGGATCAAACCATTGACACCATTGACAGCATGCACGGGGTTGAGATTTTTTTGTTTTTTGAAATTAATAGTAATAGCGTGGGTGAGAGACATGCGCTACAGATACCTAGTAGTAGCGCATGTGGAACCCGCGCTACTACTAACACAAGTACTAGTAGTGCGGGGTGTACCGTGCTACTACTACAGTTAGCTGTAGCGCCGTAGTAGTAGCGCGAGCACCCAAGCTACTACTAGGTGTTTAACCCGCGCTACTACTAGGCTTTTTCCTAGTAGTGGAACACCATAGTGAGAGAATAGTGGGAAGTATATTGTATCCAACATCCTCTATCTTAGTGTCACTAATCACAAGATTGGCAATCTTGTCACCTTTCCCATGTTGACACTTGTCATGATGGTTAGGGAAACTAGGAGCCCCATGACCAGGGTCTCCGCACACATGACAAACAACTTTCTTCTTCTCATTCTTCTTTTGGAAATTGATGTGTTGTGAAGCCTTGTTCTTCCCATCAATTTTTCTGTACCATCAAACTTTCCCTTGTTCTTGAACTTGTGGGGTTGGAAGTTTTTCTTCTGTACCAGATTCGTAGTAGAACCTCCCTCAATACCTAGAGCATGTATGGCTTTTTCTCTCACCTTTTCTTCCACATCAAGAGTACCAATGAGACCCGAAACGGAAAACTCATGTCTCTTATGCTTCAGAGAGGTAGCAAATTTTCTCCACGATGGAGGAAGCTTAGTGATGATACCTCTAGAAACAAACTTATCAGCTAACATACAATTTAAGTGCTCAAGTTCTCTAGCAAATGAATGTATCTCGTGAGCTTGCTCAACCACAGAGCGATCATCAGTCATCCTATAGTCATAGAAATGTTCCATTATATACAGCTCATTGCCCGCATCGGAGACCCCAAACTTATCCTCGAGTCCGTCCCACGTATGTTTTCCATATACAGTTGACGCATAAGCATCAACTATGTTCTCACCAAGAACACTCAAGAGAGCAGCCTTAAACAAGGTATAGGTTTTCCATAAGCATCAACTATGTTCTCACCAAGAACACTCACCAGCCCCGCTATAGCCTTTTCAATAGTGTGTCGCTAAATGGTTTCATGTATAAATTGGGCAATATAGCCCGCTATAACTTATTTGGAGGTCCGCCGCTATTTGGCATAGTCCGCTATTTAAAACATCGCTGTTTTCTAAAAAGCTTGTTCCTGCTGAGGATCAAGAACTCCTCGAGTTTTGCCAAGGGCAGTATCATAGAAGCTGATGCTTTGATACCATAGAACGACCCTCAAATTCCACCTCTTATAGTGCACACCATAAAACATAGGAGGCCTCATGGAAGTAGCAAAACCACTCGGGGTGAATAGCCTATATCAAGATTTTTGTATTGATTAAAAAATGAGCAACCGAATGATCTAAAAGAAATAAACAGTAGATAGATTGAGATCATAGTAATAGAAATAACACTTTCCATGCAAACTAGAGGTGAGTAGGCCACAATAAGAGGAACAAGACTTATCAAGAAAACTAAAGAGGTGAAGTATCAAGTGAAAATGCTTATTAAGTAAAAACTGAAAACTATCATCGTACGCCACCTGATCAAGGATGTACGGTGGATAGCAAAGGTCGGAATCTAACTAGCCACTTAATCACAGTTTTGCAACTAACCCCTTGCCCTTACGTCCTAGCTAACCCACGTTCTAGCTGGGTAACGATTTGGCAAAAAAAGGAAAATGAAATCATGCTCAATCTGTGCCGCCATGGAGTCTAGGCCTGCGCTGCCGCCGATCGCTAGGTCCGCTAGCTCTCTGACGACTGCCCTGTCCAACAGCACTAGCCCTCTATCGGCCTTGACCATGACCCCCTGCTCTCCACCGGCCTCGTCCGTGATCCCATGCCCTTTACCGGCCATGGTCGTGAGCCATTGCTATATGTCGGTCATGACTCGCCTTCGAGAGCATGCATCAGTACCGATCGATCCTCTGTCCTCTGCAATGCACTTGTCTGCTGGTAGTACTACATAGGTAAGAACTATATTTTTTTTATTTTTTTTCTTCCTCCATTGATGCAAACTGATGACGCCAATGCCATGGTTGATTCTCGTAGCTGGATGGTGATTTGATTTTGCATACTGATAATTGCGATGGTGTCGGCGGCCATGATATGGAAATACATCCTCCCCCGATCAATTTGGATAGCTTCAGTACACCCAAAAAAAGAGCTATGGACGTCCCTGTTTGTGTGAGTATCATTATCACACAACTTGATTCAAATTCCACTAAAAAAGTGTAACTTTTATAACTAATGGGTTTTGTAGTTTGTAGGTTTCATCATGAACACCCATATGCGACGAGAACTTGAAGCCATATCTAGGAAGGACATCCGAGAATATGGAAGCAGTCGAGGAATTTTACAAGGCTTATGCACACAATGTTGGTTTCTCAGTTCGGATTGGACAGAACAGAACAAAAGATAATGTGATAGTCTGGAGGCGTTTTCTTTGTGCAAAATCAGGATTTCAAACAAAGAAGGAGGATGAACCCAAGATGGATTTGAAGGGAGAGAAGAAAAGATCACATGCAAGAAGGATTACTAGATGTGGTTGCGAGGCCATGATAACTGTGAAGCGTATGAAGGATCGGAAATACTCGGTATCATTTTTTCATGAAGAACAGACCCATGAATTTGTCACACCTAGGAAGCAACATTTAATCAAGTCTAACCGAAAATTCAGTGAGAAGGCCAAGGGCACACTATTCACATGTCACGCAGCTAGCATTGGCACATCTGGGGTGTTTCGGTTGTTATGTGTTGGTGAAGGTGGATTTGAGTTCGTGGGGTGCACAAAGAGAGACCTGCAAAATTATCATCGAGACATGAGAAGTAATTTCAAGGATTCAGATGCTCAAATGTTCATTGACAACCTAAGGAAGAGGAAGAAAATAAACCCGGGATTCTTCTTCGAGTATGTTCTTGATGATAAGAAATGTGTGACACATGTATTCTGGGCTGGTGCTTTTTGTAGAAAGAGTTATGCTTTGTTTGGAGAAATGGTGTACTTCGACACAACATATAGTACCAACCAGTACAATATGATATTTTGCCCATTCACAGGAATAAAGCACCACATGGGATCTGTTTTTTATGGTGCTGCCTTGATTGTAGATGAGAAGATAGAGTCATATAAATGGGTATTTCAAACGTTCTTGAAAGCAATGGACGGGGCAGCACCAAGGCTTATAGTAACTGATGAAGATCAAAGCATGAAGATTGCTATTGAACAAATTATGCCTAACACCGTCCATAGATTATGCATGTGGCACATAATGAGAAAGCTTCTAGAAAAGGTTGGTCCTCAATTGAGAGAGGATGAACATTTCAATAGTACAATCAACGCATGTGTATGGGGCTCTAAAAACCCAGCTGAATTTGAGGCAAAATGGTCTTCAATGATTTCTGAATTTGGGCTTGAGGAAAACACATGGTTTGCTAGGAGATACGAACTTCGTAAATCATGGATACCGGCCTACTTCAGAGATGTATTCATGGGTGAGATTCTAAGAACCACTTCAAGGTCAGAGAGTGCTAACTCATTTTGCAACCACTTTATTGGTTACAAACATGCTTTGGTGGAGTTTTGGATTAGGATTGGTACATCCCTAGAAGAACAACGTCAGAATGAACTCAAGGCTGACCATGAGTGCCTCAATTCTATGCCTCCATTGATTACATCCTCGGAGATCGAGAAGCATGCAAGTCTATTCTTCACCCATGAGGTTTTCAAATATTTTCAAAAGGAGGTACGTGCAGCTACAGAACATTGCTTGATTGAAAGCATGTCACAGGAAGGTGATGTGAGAACCACACTTATAGGTGGTGATCGCTCTTTGAAGTCTCGAGAAGTACAATTCAACACAACATCCATGAGTGCTCACTGCTCTTGCATGTTATTTGGGTCACATGGAATTCCATGCCGACATATCATCGAGGTTTTGAGAGGTGCAAAGATGACTGAGCTACCTAGCCATTTTATGCTAGATAGGTGGAAGAAAACTGTTGACAGGAAGGTACTATATGATAACTATGGCAACTTGCTTGAAGAGAATGAAAGTAGTTCCTTAGATCTGGCAAAGCGGAAAATGATTTCTGAGATACACCAAGCAGTGGATGACACAATTAGGTTGGTTGAACACTCTCCTGAAGAATTGGAAGCATTAATAATCATTCTCATGACATGAACAGAAATTTGTCTGAAAGGGTTGTTACCAATCATCCTAGTAGACAAGATGAGTTTGAGGCATATATTGGTTGTACCATGCCTAATCAGGTTGACATTCATCCACCAACTGATGTCCATACAAAAGGCAGATGCAAAAGAATTAAGGGGCACTTAGACAAGGGTAGGCATCAAAATAAGGATGGAGAAGGGAAGCAAAATAAGGATGCGGAGGGGAAGAAAAATGTTGGTGGAGCAAAAAGGAAAGTGCCTAGAACATGCAAAAAGTGTAAGCAGGTTGGCTTCCATGATAGCCGTAATTGTCCTAACAACTACTAAGAGAGCTACTGGTACTTTTCATACCCATACAATTCATTTTCCTTTACAAAATGTATACACACACAGACATACACAATGCTAAGTGTTGTTGATTTTGACACCAATACATGCCTCACTTTTAAACAGAACAGGGGATGTTGTCTTGTGAGGCGGAGTATAGACAGTCAGTCAATAGTGCAATTGTTGATGGCATGGGCCATCTAATTAATCAAAAGCATCCATCTGAGAGTGAGAGGCCCCTCTATCCTGAATTTGTCGCAGACAATACCACAAAAATTTCATCTCACCATACATACAAACAAGATATGTTTCTAGAACCAATTCACATTCATTCAGTAAATCTGCAATTTGAGTATGTACATCAATAGCAAAAGATCAAAGATTTCTTGTATAACCACATCCATTCGAGTATTTTCTGTACATACACTTTCATTCAGATGCAGCAAAATAATAAGGACTCGTCTGTACTATACATCCAATTCATTCAGTTACAACAAATTCATCACTCGGTAATAGAAACATCAGCTTTGAAGGGCAGCTACCGGGAAGCCAGGGCCACCAAGGTCGCCGTTCAACCCTCGCGTGGGCTAGCGCCAGGATGACTTGGCCGTCGAGGTCACCGTGGCGCGGGGCCATCACGGTGGCCGTCAGGTCATCGTTTCATGCGGGTACCACCGTCGCCACCAGCGCGTGTACGCAATGTCTATTAGCGGTCGCGTCGGGGCCGCGGGCTCCGCGTCACCGTTGCTAGAGGAGCGGCGCTCAGTCTGTCGCCGTTGAATAATCTTCGTCGCCTCCAAGTGTTCCTCACACGGGTCGTTTTTTTAATCGTTACCAACCTAGGACGTAAGTACAGGGGGTTAGCTCCAAAACTATGATTAAGTGTCTAGTTAGAATCCCACCTTTGCTGTCCACCGTACGTCCTTGGTCAGATGGCATACGACGATAGTTTTTAGCTTTTACTGAATAAGCGTTTTCACTTGATACTTCGCTAACTAAAGAATAGTAAGCAAATATTATGTGAACATGTGGACTAGAAGGGAACATATCTAGAGTTGAAAGTAGATCAAGAAACTCTTGCATGACCTCGAACAGAAAAGATACAAACACATACTAAGCAGTGCCATTAGCATTAGCATTGGCGTTGGCGTCGGCTTTGTCATCGGCCATGTCATTGAAGAGGTTTTTGACGTTGGGGAAGAAGTCGTCCTTTGGAAAGTGGTCGGCAACATCCGTGGCATCCGTGATGAAGAAGTCAGTAGTCGCGCAGAGCGCTCCCCCAAAAAGCTTATCACCCTTCTGCCATACAAGAGTCAAAGCGGAGGGGTTTCGCAGGCCTACTATCCCAACCTGCGGTGCACCCTGCAAGCTGGGATGGGGAAGAGCCTAGTAGCCCAGCTCAAAGTTTGGAACTTGATGGTGTGAGGAAGATGATCTTCTCATGTGTTTCTCTGGAAAGGAGCGTCCTATATTTTATAGTCACAGGAGAAGGAGGTGAACATGCCGCAAGGGTGGCGAAGCAAAAGAGGGATACGAAATGAGCATGCAGCACCCGAAGGGTGCATCATTCGTATTCATATCCACTATAGCAAAACTTTTCATATATAGTGTGACCTTTCGTATATTACTCGTGCGTGGCAAAAATTTAGACATCGGCAATATAATAACAGGCTACGATTGAGGGAGTCTTGGTTTAAGGGGTCCTCAGATAGCCGACCTGTTTCTCATGGGTTGGACTATGTAGGCCGCCAGATGAGCATTGGATGATCGAAGACCCCGTCGCTAGGGTGGAAGCTTCAAGGAGCCATGGCATGTCCTCCAGGTTTTTGACAGTAGATAGGCGTGTTTTTCCTTCAATGTGCAACTGACCAAGTGTAAACCCTAGGTACCCTTGGCGTCTATATAAGCCGGAGGGCTTTTGGTGGTAGGGAAGAGAACAACTCATCTAGGGTTTAGCTAGTCGATCTCGAGGTAGATCAACTCTCTATCCTACATATTTTCAATATAATCAAGAGGGGCGTAGGGTTTTACCTCCATAGGAGGGCCCGAATCTGGGTAAACATCGTCTCCTTCGTCCCCTGTTACCATCGATCCTAGTCTCACAGCTCGGGACCCCCTACCCGAGATCCGCTGGTTTTGGCACCGACATTGGTGCTTTCATTGAGAGTTTTGCTGTGATTGCCAAAGGAATCGATGGCTCGCCTTGTCGCAAACAACAAGATATGTAGCCGAGATATCCTCATCCCTGATTAGATCTTCACCAGCGGCGACGTCTCGTCGCACGCCGACCCGACCGGCCACCTTGGCCAGATCGGAATCTTTTTCCCAATCAAGGAGTCACATTCGGAACGCCAGAGTTCGTCGCTGATTCACGGGGAGAACTTGTCTTGATAGAACCCTCAACTCTTACTGAGGAGCCCGCAGATCCCGATGCCTCGACGCCGAGGACATCGGGCCCCGCCTCTAAGGAGGCTGTCACCCCCGGGCTGTCTGGAACGCCCAGACCGGCTGTTGTGACCGGATCCACTATGGACAAACAGGACCCTGATCCGCTTTCGTGCGACTCCGGAACTGCGATGCCACATAACGACCCGACTCGCTTCAGCGACATGCATCCTACCGTCGCCTTATTTCTAAACGAGCTATTTGATCGGATTCAGGCCCTGCGCATGGCTGACGACCAGAACCCGGTCTATGAACGGATCGGGCTTAAACCCGATGATAGGGAGATTCTCATCCCCATGGTCACCCACTTAGTCGCCACCCTCGAGTGTACGGCTGGGGGCTCGTCCCCCGAGCGACCGGAATTAAAAATGCTTTATACCGGAATCTCCGATCATCGAGACCTTGCTTGCAACCCAGACCCTGGAGTTTGCTCCGGAGATAGACCGATATCGGTCCCTGATCTAGCACACAATTCGGAGCCCGTAACCCTAGAATCACATCATGGTGTGGAGTCAAAACTTTTCCCACCCACCACCCAAACCGATCACTCAAGTATCGCAGCAGAGTCCAAGTCTTCGGACTTACGGGATGTTAAACAATTACAAGGAGAGTCAATTCATCATTTTTGGGCTAGACTCCTCCTTGCTAGAAATAAAGAACGAAGTCTTAGTGACCAGGAGATAGTGGCAACCTTCAATCGCAATTGCCATGATGAAGGGATTCTTAACACCCTGGCTTGTCGGCACATTCGTGACTTCACCAAACTGTCGGACTTGGTACAAAAATATTGTGCCGTGGAAAGCGCCTGGCAAGCCGAACGGCGATTTTTGGAACCAACCTTTACCGAACACCCTAGAGGAGATCGGAAAAAGAGGCTACCTCCGAAGTGGCCAGCCAGATTCGAACCCGCTCAAAAGAGCAATAGGCCCCTTACAGGGGTCAGTACTGTCCTTGACGGGCTATTGGATAAACCATGCCCCATACATTCTGTATTGCTGAACACAAGCCCGACTCACAGCCTTAGAGCTTGTTGGGTCGTCAGGCAGGTCAGAAAAAGCGGTGAAGCCATTCTGGAGGCATTACCACCGAATAGACGCTCCACATTGCCGCCAGAGTACAATGCCAAAGTCCTGACGATCTACAGAACGTTCCCCTCAAGGAACATGAGTAAAAGAGCTCTTAGAGAACTCAAAAAGGTCTATCATGTGGCAGCAACAAGCACATGGGCAGACATACCCATTACCTTTGGAGATACTGACCGACCAGCCACTTTTCCTGGTCACTCACCAGTTGCACTAGTTATGAACCCCATCGTCGATGGCTTCAGGTTACACAAAGTGCTAATGGATGAAGGCAGTGGTTTAAACCTGATCTACGAAGATACCATGGAAAAAATGTAGTTCGACCGATCTCGCATCGAGCATAGCAGCACGACATTTCGGGGAATCATTCCGAGGAAAGAGGTGCGTTGTTCAGGACACATCGTCCTGGACGTAGTGTTCGGCACGCCCGAAAACTACCGATCCGAATAACTCCTCTTCCGCATCGTGCCCTTCCCCCAGTGGCTACCACGCCCTACTGGGACGTGATGCCTTCACAAAATTCCAGGCTATACCACATTACGGGTATATGAAACTCAAGATGCCATGACCAAACGAGGTAATCACAATCTCAAGTGATCCGAATATAGCCCTTAGAGCCGAAAACAAAACAACGGCGCTCGCCCTTGAGTCACTAGCCAAGACCTTCGCTTCGGAGGAACTGGCCGCACTTCAGTCAACAGTAGACAAGGACGACGTGATACTTAGCAAAAGTCTCAAACCCACGTCCTTTAAGCCTACAGACGAGATCGTCAAATTTCAGGTACATCCGACGGACCCCAACAAGACAGCGTCCATCGGAGCTCGGCTGGACCCCATAGTGGACGAAGCACTGCGAACATTCTTACGAGAAAACTAGGACATCTTTGCCTGGCATCCTTACGATATGCCCGAAATCCCATGGCAGCTGGCAGAACATAGTCTGAACATCATCGCAGGCTTTAAGCTCGTTAAGCAGACTCCATCGCTTTTCCGAGCCGAAATGACAAGCTATGGGTGAAGAATTAGCCAAAATGCTAGAGGCCGGATTCATTCGGGAAATTAAGCACCCCAAATGGTTGGGAAACCTGGTTATGGTACCAAAGAAAGACAAATCTTGGCGGCTATGTGTCAACTTTAAAGACCTCAACAAGGCCTGCCCTAACGACCCTTTCCCCTTACCACGCATAGACCAGATTATTGATGCCACAGCTGGACACGACTCATTATGTTTCCTCAATACTTATTTCAGATACCATCAGATTAAAATGAAAGAATCCAACCAAGCTGCAACAGCATCCATCACCCCTTATGGTCCATTCTGCTTCAACACAATGCCCTTTGGGCTAAAAAATGCTATATATACATACCAGTGTATGATCCACACTTGTCTCGCAAAACAAGTCGGTAAAATAGTCAAGGCATATGTGGACGACGTGGTAATCAAAACCAAACATGGCAGCCAGCTGATCGACGACCTAAGGCAAACCTTTGCCAGCTTACGCGAGTACGCTATATGACTCAATCCGGACAAATGTGTATTCAGAGTTCCCATTGGTAAATTGCTTGGATTCATCGTTTCCCATAGAGAAATAGAAGCGAATCCGGCTAAGATCCGTGCCCTATCCGAACTTGCAATCCCCACAGATCTAAAGCACGTCCAAAGGTTGGCTGGGTGCATGGCAGCGCTAAGCCGCTTTATCTCCCGCCTTGGGGAAAAGGCTTTAACGCTCTACTGACTGCTGAAATGAACCAAAAATTTCAAATGGACCAATGAAGCAGCGGCTATGTTAGAAGAAAATAAAACACTACTGGCAAGCAATCCCATACTCACATCACCAGGCGCTGGTGAACCCAAGTTACTATACATATCGGGTACCAACCAAGTCGTTAGCGCAGTGCTCATCGTCGAATGAGAGGAGGAGGGACAAAAATTACGGACACAGAAGTCGGTCTATTACGTGTCAGAAGTACTAACGTAGTGCAAGTCCAGATACCCGCACTACCAAAAGATAGCCTATACAGTATTTATGGCATCATGGAAACTCAGACACTACTTTCAAGAGTGTTTGGTTACGGTGGCCTCCGAAGTGCCCCTGAACGATATAATCAACAACAGGGACGCCACCGGCCACATAGCCAAGTGGGCTATTGAGCTCCTTACCTTTGAAATCGTCTACAAGCCACGGCGAGCTATCAAATCTTAGGTACTGGCAGATTTCCTTGCCGAGTGGACGGAGGCCGAGCTCCCCAGGGAATATAGTACATACTCCCATTGGACGATGTACTTTGATGGATCTAAAACTTTGGCTAGACTGGGGATTGGAGTTATTCTCACATCCCCCATAGGCGACAACGTTCGATACGTGTTGCGGATCATGTATATCGATTCCAACAATGCAGCCAAATACGAAGCATTTCTACACGATCTTCGGATGGCAACATCAATTGGCATACGACGGCTGGAGGTATGGGGAGACTCCAACTTGTCCATCTCCCAAATCAACAATGAATACAATGCCAAAAACCCAAAGATGGAGGCATACAGAAACACCGTCCTCAAGATATCCCCACAGTTCGAGGGGTTAGAATTTCTCCACGTCGCTAGAGACAACAACCAAGCTGCCGACGTACTCGCCCGCATGGGGGCCAAATGCGACCCCATCCCAAAAAACACTTTCCTAGAATGTCTCTTTAAGCCATCAGTGGTTTGGCAAGATGATCATAAGGGTGTCGGTCTAACCAGCGTGGAAGAGGTTGTTCCTCCTATAAATGAACCAGACGACCAAATCATCGACGGCTCCCTAATGGATGAGACGCCTTCGGCTCATGAGGTCATGGCCATAATCGCGCCATGGATCGAGCTCTTCCTCGCCTACCATCTTCGTAAAGAACTCCCTGACGATCAGACGGAGCCGCGGTGCATAATTCGGAGATCCAAAGCCTATAAAGTCCACGAGGGTGAGTTATACAAGAAAAGCACCAGCAGAATACTACAGCGGTGCATATTTGAGATGGGCCGCAATCACGCTGCAGCGAGAGCCTTAGTTGGCAAGGCCTTTCGGGCTACTTTCTTCTGGCCCACTGCTCGAGCGGACGCCTAGTCACTTGTCAAACACTGCATGGGGTGTCAACTTTTTGCAAATCAAAGTCACATGCCCCCAACATATATTCGGACTATTCCGATCACCTGGCCTTTCGCTGTCTGGGGGTTGGATATGGTCGGACCACTTAGAGGGGGGACCAAGAAGAATAAATACCTACTCGCCATGGTTGACAAGTTCACCAAATGGATAGAGGCGAAACCTGTCAAATCAGCCAAGTCCAGAAAAGTAATCGACTTTATAATCGGGGTGGTACATCGGTACGGCGTCATGCATAGTATAATAACAAACAATGGATCCAACTTCACGGCCCAAGAGGTCAAAGACTAGTGCACAAAGATGGGCATGAAGCTCGATTACGCATCGGTGTATCATCCATAGACCAATGGACAAGTCGAACGAGAAAACGGACTCATCATGAGCAGCATTAAGCAACGCTTGGTCTGATCTCTTCATGAGTCAGACTGCCATTGGGTGGAGGAGCTTGACTATGTTCTATGGGGCCTGCTCACCACCCCGAACAGATCAATGGGATACATAATATTCTTTATGGTCTATGGGGCAGATGCAGTCCTCCCTTGTGACATTATTCATGATGCACCAAGGGTGCGCATGTACGAGGAAAAGGAAACCGACTTAGATCAGCAGGACGACCTGGACGCCTTAGAAGGAGAGTGCGACATAGCTCAGGCTCGCTCTACTTTTTATCAACAGCGGGCCCTGTGTTACCAGAGTTGGGAGGTCAGGGAAAAAGCGTATAATGTGGGTGAACTCGTGTTACAGATCCTGGAGAAGCAGAAGCATAAACTCAACCCCAAATGGGAGGGGCCTTCATAATCGACGAAGTACTCGCGGGAGGGGCTTACTATCTTTGAAACCCGTTGGATAACCGCCTTGAACCAAACCCATGGAAGGCAGCTCGTCTTCAGCCATTCTAAGGATAAACCGGTGTCGTCATACTCTCTACCTTTTACGTCCGTTTTGTTTTCTTTTTCCTTTGTTTATTTTTCCTTTCCCTCCCACCTTGATTTTTGGGCAGCTTTAAATTTTTCCTTTTCCTCCCAACCCTATGTTCGTCTCAACCGATCTTGTATTATGATTTTCGGCTTACAATCTTAATTGTTAAATCCGAACACAACACCTGGGGGATTCTTCCCGAAGCCAATGCTTTTACACTCTAAGCATCTATTCACATTTATTGTTTATGCATGTTTCCCTTGTCGATTCTAAGCCATTATATGCATCAATTCGAACTAAGATTTTTCCAAGGTGGGTTGCCTCGCTCCTGTGCTTACCCTCTACGTTCCCGATTGTTCAACTAGAGGGTAAAGGGAGCACCTCTGCGATTGGTACGACCGGGTCATCCGGATACGTACCTCAAACGGGTGAAGCCGAAAGCTAGCTATCTTGAGAGGACAATTTGTTGGCTATGACAGAAGCAACAAATGAGACTATGGTGGTAGCAACATTACTCGGGCTTCTTTTTTCACAAGAGCCATTAGTCGCATACTAGCAGTATGACCTTACTACCTACGATTTACGTAGCACCCTGAAGAAAGGTATCGATAGAGGTACTATTTTCTTCGGAACATGTTTGTTATGCTAAGTTGTAATAGAACATATCTCCCTGTGTGCTTTCTGTCCATTCGCACCAAATGGACGGATTGCCTGGTTCCTCGAACGTAATTCACCCTTCTCGAGTGATATTTTATTAGGAACACTCCCAAGCTCTTAGCACAGGAGGTCGAAGCCGATGGCCGATTAAGACAAAGTTTACAACACAGATGGAGCAATTTTCTCGATTATTTGTACATAGTTACATATAATCATACATCTGCATGCTGATCAAGATTGTCTATTAAGGTATCCATGGAGCGGTCTTCTTGTGAGAGACAGGCGGCGGGCATCACTTGGTCGTACACCAAGTGAAATGGCACTTCTTGCTCATCTAACCCTACCGGCCCAACTCTAGCTGTACGCTCGGGGTTAAGGCCGGTATAACGGGTCTTGATCATCGCCCATGCCTCTCGTGCTCCCTCTCGGCAAGCCGATGTCTTCCATAGCTCGAACCGACTTCAGGCGCCCTTGAATTGATCAACCAGTTAGGTCATATCCTCCGGAGGTTGCTCAGCTGGCTATAGTGCTTTCACCATGCTCTTCATGGCTTTTCGAGCCCACTCATGAAGGGCGAACAGCTCCTTCAGAAGGTTGCCCCGGTAGGATCCGATCTCCTCTTCGGATCGCCCGGACAGGAGACCTATACATGAATCAAGGCATGCCCATTATACTTCATATTTAAGAAGTATTGTCTGATGTTAAATCACACTTACCGAACATGCCCCTCTGTAATTTCTGGTTTTCATGGGCCTAGGCCAATTGAGTCTTTAAGCTCTCAATTTTGACGGCCTGCTGTTTGTTTTCCTCCTAAAGGTGGTTCTTCTCCTCAATGTTTCGTTGCAAAATACAGTAGCCGGCCCCGTGCTAGGATTTGGCATATCGCTGAGATTCTTGGGCTGTTTCTAAATCTCTTTGCAATTGCACTATTGATTCAGCTGCTACAAAGTACCCTTCCGTTAGCATGGGAATATACACTAACATCAGTATGACAGGTATACTCACCATGTGCCTCCCGGGTAAAACTCTTCACGTGATCCAATTCGGCCTTCACGGTTTCCACCTGTGTTCGGCTTGCCTCCAGTTTGATAGTTGTTCGCTTCACTGCCTTGAGGCCTGGAATAGCAGTAAGACAATACGAGGATCCTTAATTCGGTCGTTCAGACCAATTTAAGGCTCGGGGGCTACTGGGTTGACATGGGTCTTCGGACTTCTATAGACAATTACTCACCTGCAGGCTAGACGATATCAGTTTCATGGCCTCCCCAAACCCATCTCGGGCAGCTCCAATGTGTGCGTCCGCCGAGCATAGAGCATTAAACTCTTCTTCAGAGAGCATTGGGTTGTGTAGGGCTTCTTGTTGCTGCGGATGATTCATAGCCCTCTCTACCTCGGATTTGGTAACTCACATCGCGTCCCCGGAGTCTTCAGGGTTCTGATTGACTATAGGGACCTCCGCAGTGGGTTCGGCGTGAATAGAAGATCTAGAATTTTGAGCGCCGTCGGACACCCAGGCAACATCCTCAACAGAAGATGGTTGAACTCTTTGACTGAGTATTTCGACATAAGGTCTCTTGTGAGGCTCTGTCAGTCGCGATAATAAATTAAAATAGCCGAACAAAGTACCTTTGAGTTGAGCGAGTGGGCGGGCTTGGTCCCATGGCCGAATCATTTGACGGATCCCTGTTGCTTTCCAGTCCGGGCGCTGCCGCCATAGCCGATGCATGTCGCGCAGACCAACAACGCTATGGAGGTGGAGCCGGTGTGTTTGGATCGTTGGAGGATTCCTGCCTTTTGCGGGACGAGTTTTTACTCTTCTTGCTTATCTAGGGGAAGGGAATGATCCGGGATAATCTATTATAATAGCCACCTTGGAGCGATCGAGGCTCTCCTGGTAGAAAACCCCATCTTCAAGCTCAATTTTTAGGTCCGGGTCATCATGAAAGCCCGGATCGTCATCATGAGAATAGTCCTCGGGTTAACTGTCTTGATGAAGCTCCTCCATTCCTGTTCACATAAGTTAAAGGCTTCGATCAAGAAGGGATAAAATTGAATACCTGAATTGTGGTCACTGAGTTGAAAGGCTCACCCATTCGATGGGACTATGACTGGAGTAGCCCTCCTTGGTTGGCAGCCGAACAAAATCTTCTTGCTCCCCTAATGTTGTTTGATCGGCAGGGCCCAGTCATCGGGAGCGAGTGGTGTCACTTGTCCCGTTGTAACACCACAAAGGGTGTATTCTCTGCTGAAGAGGCTGAAAACACCGGGTAATGGCGGCAGCCATGACATCTATCATGTTCAACTTGTGATGGGCTAATACCCTCACATGGGCTGCCAAGCATTGCACTTTGACGCTCTCTTCTTGGGACGAGCTCTTCGGTCGCCAGTTGTACCTCTTTTTCAAGGGGGCACCGGAGTATTCGGGCAAACCCCTCCGAGCTGGCTCAAACAGGGGGAGCGTCATCGATATAAAACCATTCCGAAGACCATTCTTCAAACTCCTTCGGTGTTCCCACTAGATGCCCCGTCCCCGCTGTGCGGCATATTTCAGCTCCTCCAACCTCCAAAATTGTCTTGGCCCGAGTGTGAGGGACGAGGCAGAAGTACTTCCTTCACAATTCAAAGTATGCCTCGCAGCCCAGGAACATCTCGCAAAGGGCGACGAAGCCCGAGATGTGCAGAATAGACCCTGGGGTGAGGTGATGGAGCTAGATCCCATAGAACTCCAATAACCCCTTCAAGAATGGATGAATGGGGAACTCGAGACCCCACAAAAGGAAGGGCACGAAACATACACGCTCCCCCTTTTGTGGATTGGGGAAATTTTCCACGAAGGCTTCGCTGTTGAATTAAGACAAGCCAGCACGGGTAACCGTCAGATCCGAGGAGGGAAGGTACCCTTGGGTCTCGAGGTTGCGTAGTCAAAGAAGGGAGATGGGACAGCTTGTCCAATACCCAGGATGGGAGCCGTAAGGGCGCGAGGAAGAGCTGGGGGCGCTTGCCATGTTCTTGTGGTGATCTCTCGCTGAAGGTTTTTCCTAATGAGGAGGAGGAAGAGGAGGTGGCTTAGACCACGATGCAGTTTGTTTAAATGGGTGGTGCCTCCGTTGTGGAGGGGCAGTCTTGTAAAAAGCTGCTGAACCGCTCGTCTTCCCACGGCGCACGAAAATCGGGAAACACTGGCGGTTATCACAATGAACCCGACGAGCTCGTGACGCTTGGGATTTCGCCGATGACAGGATGGTTGCTAAACAAGAAGGCATAGAGGGACTTGCCTCGCAAGCCGAAGACTTTGACGCACAAGACTATCCGGACATACCCTGTCGTTGGAGGCTAGTCCGAGGGCTACTGAGGGAGTCCTGGTTTAAGGGGTCCTCCGATAGCCGACCTGTTTTTCATGGGCTGGACTATGTAGGCCGCCGGATGAGCATTGGATGATCGAAGGTCCCGTCGCTAGGGTGGAAGCTTCAAGGAGCCATGGCATGTCCTCCAAGTTTTCGACGGTAGATAGGCGTGTTTTCCTTCAATGTGCAACCGACCATGTGTAAACCCTAGGTACCCTCGGCGTCTATATAATTCGAAGGGCTTTAGGTGGTAGGGCAGAGAACAACTCATCTAGGGTTTAGCTAGTCGATCTCGATGTGGATCAACTCTATATCCAACATATCGTTAATATAATCAAGCAGGACGTTCCCCTGTTACCATCGATCCTAGTCTCATAGATCGGGACCCCCTACCCAAGATCCGCCGGTTTTGACACCGACGACGATGACTAAACACCTATCCTATTAGTTCGCCGCCATCCAAATTCGTGGAAGATAGCCCATGGTGCTGTCTCCCACCGGTTGCACATAGTAACCAAAAGCTCCCTGGAGTCCGCAGGCATGAGTAATGACCACATACAGATCTAAGCAGTAGCTCTGTAGATGACCTGCAAGAAAATGGTGAAGCTCTTCCTGTTAAATATCATATCATTTCTGCATTCCATATAGCCCAAAGCATTGCACATATTCCTATTCGAATGTGTCTAGCTATGTTAACGTCCACTTCATTAAGCCACGTCCCAAATAACGTGTTCATACTCGTTGGAGGGTTTATATTGAAGGCTATATGTATAGTACGCCGTAGGAGTCTAGCTAATGAACATTCGAGAAAGAGGTGTTTAATAGTCTCATTGTGATCACAAAAAACAACATCTAGAGTTACCAACTCATCTTCGTTTAACCAAATTATCTTTCGTCAGTATCACTCCTTTGCGAACAAACCACATAAAGATCTTAATCTTAAGCAGTAATTTTATTTTCCAAATGTGTGGAGAGGTAGGTATTGGTCCAGCATTAATAAGGTCTACATACATTGATTTCATAGAGAAACTACCGCTTATAGTTAACTTTCATTGAATTGTGACTGGTTGGTCAAAATGTTGAACTTCCATCAACCTACGTACCAAATAGAGCACGCACTCAATTGCACTCCTACCAGATACCTCCTAAATTGAATATTAAGAGAGATCCTCTGCAAAATCATAGCAACATAAGCCTCCTTGCATTGCACAATGTTATACAAAGCCGGATATTGTGTACCCAGGGGCTTCTCTCCTAACCACGTGTCTTCCCAAAACCTGGTCATGTTACCGTTCACAATGTGAAACTTCACCCTATGGGGAAAAACACCTCTTTTGTCCTAATTAAGCCTTTTCAGAACGGTGAGTCCGAGTGTTTCACTATAACTTGAGCCAAAGTCTCAGTTTGTAGGTACTTATTACGCAAAAAAATACACACATACCTTCCGTCTCCACAGACAATATGTACAGCCATTTGCTCAATAGACATATATTTTTAATTTGAAAATTTTGAAGCCCAAACCCACCCTGATCTTTAGGTCTACACATCATGTCCCATTTAGCAAGTCTATATTTCGTCTTACTCTCATCACTTTGCCACAAAAATCTAGATCGATAAAAGTCAAGTCTTTTTTGTACCCCTATTGGTACTTGGAAGAATGATAATACAAACATCGGCAAACTTGTCAACAATGAGTTTATTAGTACAAGCCGACCTCCGAAAGACATAAGCTTTCCCTTCCAGTAACTTACTCATGTTTCAAACTGATCTTCTATGCACTTACATTCCTTATTAGATAATTTGTGGTGATGAATAGGGATACAGAAGTAACTAAACGGTAGAGAACCCATCTAAGAACCGAGTAGTTGTCTGTAAGCATCTTGTTCTTCCTTGGCTCGCCCAAAACAGAACAATTCGCTCTTTTTCAAATTTATCTTCACTCCCGATAGATGTTCAAACAAACAAAGTACCAACTTCATGTTTCTAGATTTGGCGAGGTCATGTTCCACGAAGATAAATGTATCGTCCGCATATTGTAAGATGGACACCCCTCCATCCATGAGATGTGGAACTAGTCCTCCTATAAGATCGTTCTCTTTAACTCGTCCTATGAGAACTGTCAACATATCAGCCACTATGTTGAATAAGATTGGGGACATCGAATCTCCCTGTCTTAAACCTTGATGAGTTTGAAAATAATGATCCATGTCATCATTCATCTTTATTTTAATACTACCTTTCTGAATAAAGGAACCCACATGTCTCCTCCTGGCTTCATTGAATCCCTTCATACGTAAGGCTTGTTGGAGAAAAGTCCATTTGACTTTGTCATAGGCTTTTTCGAAATCCACATTAAAGATGACTCCATCGAGTTTCTTGGAGTGAATTTCATGAAGTGTTTCGTGTAGGACCACAACCCCTTCTAGGATGTGTCTATCCGGCATAGAAGTTGTTTGAGTGTGTGTTGTACAACCGAATGAGCTATCTGCGTCAAGCTATTTGTTGCATCGTTAGTAAAAAAATAAAGCTCACATTAAGCAAACAGATCGAACTGAACTGTTCAATGCGTACGGACCCCTCCTTCTTTGGTAACAACGTTTTTGCTCCAAAGTTTAGATGGAATAACTATAACTGCCCACTAAATGAATCATGGAACATAGGCATAGGATCATCTATGATGATATGCCAACACCTCTTATAGAACTTCACTGGGAACCAATCTGATCCAGAAGTCTTGTTTTGCTTCATTTGCATAATTGGTTCAAACTCCACCTTCTCAGTAAACGGAGGCGATAGCACATAATTCTCTTCATCATTGAGATAAGGAATTTCCTATGTTACACGTTCATCTAACGATACAGAGTTAACTTCGAAGGCTTCAAAAAGTTTTTTATAATATTCAGCGATGTACAATTTCAGGTTCTCATGCCCTACAATTATATCATCATCCTGTTCGGGCTGAATTATTTTCTTCTTTCTAAGCTTCCCATTAACTATCATGTGAAAAAACTGGATGTTGTTATCTTCTTGGACGACCGTAAACATCTTAGCTCTTAACAACTAACATATGTAGTACGATTATATATGTACAAAGCCACGTACAAGCAGCAACGGCCGAGAGGCGATCCATGGAGACACATCGATGTGTGTGTGGAGCAACGCAAACATGACACATGGACATGTATTTTGTTACCCGGCAAAAAAAAAAGAC
This sequence comes from Hordeum marinum, assembly GCA_022496015.1. Taxonomy (NCBI): domain Eukaryota; kingdom Viridiplantae; phylum Streptophyta; class Magnoliopsida; order Poales; family Poaceae; genus Hordeum; species Hordeum marinum. The sequence goes on from CM039676.1 coordinate 32,882,971, forward strand.
ACATGCATGTATTTTGTTGCGATCGAGCTAGGGAGGGGACCGTCCGGCCGGACCCGCGCGCGCCAACCGACGACGGACCGTCCGCCGTCCGGCGGATCGAACGCCGGCACGCGCGCACATGGTGGCACATGGATGCTATCTGCAACCGCCTCTACATCGACCGGTCGACCTCGATCGACGATCGACCTCCATGTCCATGTCATGCATCATGGATGAAGATGGAAGATCTTGGCAACCCGCGCATCTCATTATACTACGACTGCACATGTAGACGAGTCCACCATATGATAGACTTGTATTACCTCACTATTGCCTTCATCGTATCATTGAGCGGCAAATCGCCGCGCCCTAATGATCATCTAATCAGAATATCAGATGATTGCTGAGGATTAATTACATATATCATGTGACTCATTATTTCCCTCGAGAAGATTCCTCTGTATAAATGCACGACTTTTTTTCTGAACAAAAAATTCAGTTTGAAACTAAACGCTAGCTTATCATGCTAGTAAGATAATACTGATATTTATGATTTTCTTTTGTTAATAACTGTTTAAGTATGCATCATTTGCAGCAGATGATGCATGTGGCAAGTGGCCCACAGAGCTACACGCAGTTCAATCTCTCTCTCTCACGCACACACTCCTCGGCAGATTGGACTTTGTATGGCCCTACCGAAATTAAGGTTTTTGGAACCTTTCTTCCTTCATCAGATGGATTTCCTATCTCTGGTCTTGGTACCAGAAAAAACTGCCACACCGAGTACCTACCGGACCGATCTCACCTGCAGCCTGCCTCTTCTTTAATTGCAGTATCATGCACTGACCGGTACCATCATTATGGAAACCGTTGTCTCTGATGTTAACATGTGAGATATATCGAATCGATCACCAAGAGCGTGTCAGAGGACAAATTATCAGAGGAACGCCACTAGTACTAATTAAATAGCTAGAAGCCATTCTCTGATTGGAGAAATACCATTTTCTATATATCGCTGTAAACAAGTGGTGTACATATTGCTGCCGTTCTTTTTCAAATGCCAAGTAGGCTATACATTGAAAGATAGATCGTACTCCCTTCGTTCATAAATAAGTGTATATCTAGCTTTTATCCTAAGTCAAAGTTTTAAAATTTTGACCAACTTTATAGGAAAAACTAGCAGCATTTATGGCACTAAATTAGTATCACTAGATTCGTTGAAATGTAGTTTCATAATGTACCAATTTGATGTCATATATGCTACTATTCTTTTCTATGAAGTTTGTCAATTTTTTAAATTTTGACTTAGAACAAAAGCTAAATGTACACTTATTTATGGACGGAAAGAGTAGTGTGTATGTACACATGCATGAGCGAGTACAATTACGCTGGACAAAATCAAAGTTGACTCATCACCAACTGTTGAAGAAGAGGAGGAAAGAAGGACAAGAACGTGCATACACTTGCATGTCTGTGGTATACACAGTAGATAAACCTCACAACTTGCAAGAAATTAATAGATGGAATCACTAGCTACCATTGCAAGTGGCAATATTTTTCCTTTTCCTAACACCCTCAGGTCAGATTAAGAGATAATTCTCATGATATAGTAGAGGTGCAAATGCACTGCAAGCTAGTGTGCATTCATGAATAACAAAACCATTATGTCCCTGTGTCACCAAACCTAGGCGAAACGCCCCCCCCCCCTCCCAAATCCCGCCACAACAGCCCCCTGCCCACCTTTTCCTCCCCCTAGCAGCTACCTGTGGCCCCCCGTCGGGCAAAGCCCGCGTAGTGGTGTCGGCAGGGAGGGGGGGGGGCTTCTCCCGTCGCGCGGCGCCCGTTTGGTGCGGGTGGAAGTGGGCGGCGCTTGGCCTAATGCAGTCGGATCTCGTCCATGGTGGGCTGACGTAGTGGCGTGGGGTGCGGCTGCGATTTGAGGGCGATGTGCATGGATCTGGCGCGGTTGCTGGTGCTCTTTGTGATGCAATCGTACAAGGCCGCAAGGGGCTGCGCTAGGGATGGTGAGTGGTGGTGGCGATCCTGCGAAGCCATGTGTGAACTGGGAGCAAGGAGGATATGGGGAGTACGATAGTGTGTGGTGCTCGGATAGTTCACAAAAATATCATCAAAAATAGTTCACAAAAATTAAAGAAAATGTCAAAATATTTTGAATACAAAATTTCACTAAATTATATAAAAAATATCATCAATTTGGAAAATGTTCAGGCATTTAGGAAAAGTAAAACGATAAAATCGACGAGGGAACAAATCGGGATGAATGAAATAAGAAAACACCGAAAATGAAAACAGAAAGCAAAAAAGAAAAAGAAAAAAGAGAAGGAAGGAATAAAATAGAACGAAAGTTGGATCTTAGCAGAACCCGCTCCTTGATGTGGTGGTTATACAGCAAACTCGACTAGTGAGGTTGCTGGTTTGATTCCCAGCAATTACTGTTGTTTTTCGTGGATTGAAATACAGAGTAACGGTCCGACCCAGCACGGGGCACTGCACGTGCCAGTTTGCGAAATAGGAAACCCCGCGGGGCAGGTTGGGGCTTAGAGCCACCCAGCAGTCATATCTGCAGTCGGCATTATGCATATATATGCATATAGACTCAGAATCGTCGTATTTGCGCCTGCATATGGAGGCTGGGACTCTAGATATAAAGGGCGTTTCATAATTCATGGCTATAGTGACCCCTACGGCAACTCTGCTAGAGCTGTTTTCTGCTCATGCGCTTCATATGGTTGTTATTATGGAGTTTGGGTGATTTTGGCGACTGCTAGAGTTGCTAGATCTCCGAATGTGATCGAGTAGCCGCGGTGCCCGGGTTAGCACCTTACCTGACGTGGTCAAGCTAGCGATGTCAATCTCTTTGGGTGTTGTTTCCATGGAGGCATCAAAAAGGGTTTGGTTCCTCGTCACTTGGTATTCTCTAGCTAGGCCATACTCTACAAGGTGGTGAGCGTTGGTGGTACCCGGGAAAACTTGGCTGTTTGTGCACTCAATTGACGTTTTTTTTAAAAGAAAGGTAAAAGATTTGCCTCAATCATTAATTAAGAAGGAGAGTTTAGAGTTCCTGGCCCATTGACTCAATTGACGTTTTTGACGCTCCCACGCATCAGAGGCATCGTCGACGACCTGTTTCTTCCTCCTTGGATGCCTTGGCTGACTGGCTGTCGACATGCCAAGTCGTGAACGGAATATTTTTTGGTTACGTGCTATTGCAGGATATATTGTTTGACGCAGTCGGTAATGATCGATATCGATAGAGAGTATAATCAATTATGAACAGTATATCTACGGGACTTTGCACTCGACTCTTGGGATCGAGAGGCTGCCTGTTACTCCTCCTAGAATCTCTTGTAGACTAGTGGAGTTTATACTTTTGACCGTGTCTAAATTGGATCAGCGAGATAGATCGATGTACGCAGAGAGAGACACACGCAAATGCTGCCAGCCAGGCCGTCAAGTGTGTTTCTTCTGGTTGAAAAGGTGTTGGTCCGTCGGGACGTGCGTTCCGTCGTAAGCGCCTGCGTCACTCACTCACGCGGTTGCCGGTGAATGTTTGGAGAGCTCAGAGCTGCCTGGCCAAGGTACGTACGTGATTATCGTGGACGATGCATGCATGCGTCGGTCAATGCATGTGCTTAGTTACTGACAGCGAGGGCCCCTGCACGGCGGCTTAGGCGGTGGGCCGACACGACGGCGACGTCCGACCAGCCACCGGCCGGTATACGTACGTACTCCGTGTGGAACAATAGAACATACACGCATTCATGCATGGACTCGGACGTCCGCCCGGGTAGAGAGCTAACCTGGCTCCTGGCTGGTGGGACCACGTAGATCATGCATGTCGCATATGACACAGTGTCGGTGCACGTGATTACTGTAGAAGCTAGCGTACGCCGCGGCTGGTCCGAGGACGGCGCGCGGTCGGCTGCTGACGAACGTACTTCTCCAGCCACGGGCCCACGACGACCGATGTGCGTATGTGCATGCGCACGATCGACTGCGTGCATGCATGCAAGTTGCTCGTTTTTCCGCTACATTTTTCTACGTCAAATCAACGAAACCAAGTACTCCGTAAGGCGTTTGATACTTTGCTCATAGGGTATCATGGACAGTCGCTTCACATCTTTGAATGTGACACTCTTTATTTGGTACAGGGTTCTAACAAAGATATCAACGTGTTTCAGCGTTTTTTAGTGTTTGCAATGCTTGCAAAAAGTCAATGCCGAGAGGTTAACTTTGAAATCAGTGGTCACCATGATAACAAGGGATAGTAACTAGCTGATGGAATCTATCCTTAATGGTCAAGTCTTGTGAATACAATGTCAAATCCAAAAATAGAGAAGAAACATATGTTTGACCGACAACAAGAGAGTGCTAGGAAGGATGTGAAGAGTGTTTTTGGTGTGCTTCAATCTCGATGAGGAATCGTGACACCGTACACTAATGGAGCACCAAGAAATTTTGAAAGGTGATGACTACTTGTGTGATCATGCACAATATGATCGTTGAGGACGAGCGTGATGATAGTATCTATGACCAAGGGTTTGAATATCAAGGTGAGAATGTTGAGTCTGAGCATCAAGAGTCGTCAATGTTTCAAGATTTCACCCAACTTCAATGTGAAATGTGTGATTGGCATACTCATATACAGTTTCAAGATGATTTGGTTGAGCACATGTGAGGTCACATTGATAACCAATAGATGTATCAATTTATTTTCTTTTCATGTATTCAAGATAATTTTGATTGGGTCGTAAAACTATGTACAATGTACTTTTATTCGGATGTGAAACAATTTAATTGTAAACCAGTTTCCAACATTTGATTTATTTGGTTGTAAAACTAGTTTACAATATGTGTAGTTCGAAAAATGTATACATAAGGCATGCAGTCGGCCGTGGCGGATCAGATGCATCCTCCCATTAGCGCATGACCAGCGCAAAGCAGCAAAACGGTCGAACGCCATCCCTTTGTTCATCCGAAATAGATAAAATCCAGACAAAATGGGTGTTCGTTTGGGGTAGTGCGTTAAAGTTGGCATTATTACCTCCGCTCCAAATTATTTCTCTTAGATTTTTCTAGATACGAATATATCTAACACTAAAATATGTCTAGATATTTTTATATTAAAAAATATAAGAAAAGTAATTCGGGGTAAAGAGAGTACTACTTACAAACTAACATTTCTATATATTGATAGCATTCTGTTGCTTGCATGCGAAACTTCGTTTTAGGGTCAAGATCGAAAAGCTCTGTTTACTTATCAATGTATATCCACATTTACATTCCTCCTAGATAGCAAAGGCCAATTTGAGCATGTATCGTAGTAGCACAGTGCAAGTGAGCGCTCCTCGCTTGGTCAATTTTGACTTGACCTGTGTGTGTGTGTCTAAGAGTAAACATGTAGTTTCTTTTTTAATTAACTAATATATATGGTATACTATACTTGAGAGTAATTAAGTACTAGTAACAAGTTGTTGGGTCAACGCATTTTCTTTTTGGTTGGTCATGCATGAGCTTCACCCCCTTTCACATGCTGTCTGGTCATGTGATTAATTGAGTGACCAATAACAACAACAACAACAACAACAACAACAACAAAGCCTTTAGTCCTAAACAAGTTGGGGTAGGTTAGAGATGAAACCCATAAGATCTCGCGACCAGCTCATGGTTCTGGCACATGGATAGCAAGCTTCCACGCACCCCTGTCCATGGCTAGTTCTTTGATGATGTTTCAGTCCTTCAGATCTCTCTTTACAGACTCTTCCCATGTCAAGTTCGGTCTATCCCGGCCTCTTTTGACATTATTAGCATGCCTAAGCCATCCGCTGTGCACTGGGGCTTCTGGAGGCCTACGCTGAATATGCCCAAACCATCTCAGACGATGTCGGACAAGTTTCTCTTCAATTGGCGCTACCCCAACTCTATCTCGTATATCATCATTCCGGATGCAGTCCTTCCTTGTGTGGCCACACATCCATCTCAACATGCGCATCTCCGTCACACCTAACTGTTGCACATGTCGGCTTTTAGTCGGCCAACACTCAGCGTCATACAACATTGCAGGTCGAATTGCCGTCCTATAGAACTTGCCTTTTAGCTTTTGTGGCACCCTCTTGTCACAAAGAATGTCAGAAGCTTGGCGCCACTTCATCCATCCGGCTTGCTTAAATATTAAGAACACTTAATTATTTCATATTTGGTGTACGTACATTAGTGTCTATATATATATACGGTTTCAACAGAATCTTACGGTGTCTTGCGCTCAGAATGCCATACAATCAACTGGTTGTTTCTTAATTAGTAGTTGCTAGGTCATTTTTATATGATTGATATTTTTCTTTTTCTCAGTCATCCATGAACTTCACTCCCTTTCACATGATGTCCGGTCATGTGATTAATTGTGCGGCCAATGACTTACTGATATTAGAAAAGAACACTTAATTATTTCAAATTTGGTGTACGTACATTAGTACATAGATGCATGAAAATTGTTTGAACAGAATCTTACGGTGTCTTGCGCTAAGAAATTGCCATACAATCCTCTGGTAGTTCATGAATTAGTAGCACCTAGGTCATTTTTTATATGACTAGATATGATCCTATGCATTGTCACGGGAGTAAAAAAATAACACAATAATTGGACCATACGAGACAAATCTTGATACAAAGCGAATACACAAAATAAGATTATGTTTGGTTATAAAGTATACATTTTCCAGCTATTTCTTAAACTGATAAAGTAGGTATGTGCCTATGATTACACCGATTTATTGGGTTATGAAATATAAGATATTGATTGATATTTATTTGTATCTGGGCCATGAATTTATTGTAATTTATTGGGTTACCAAATATGTTTGGCCCATATCTGTTTTTAATATAATTAAAAAGAATAGTTGTGGACTTTGTATTCAGTATTATACCATAGATTGATCTGGTTCATTGGGTTACCGAAGATTTGTTTGATGAATCCAGAAGGGATGAGAAACTAGGAAAAAATAATTATGGGTGGGGGGTTGGACGAAGAGTGAAAAATGAAACTTTAGGTTCTTTTCAAGTACTTCCTTTGTCTCATAATGTAGGAAAGCTTTTCAAATGAATATCACTTAAAAAATGTTCTTATATTATAGGATGGCAGAGTAGTTGAGAATTATAAGATAGAGCCGTGCTACATAATATTAAACAGTCTTTGGAAAGTGTGCCAAAGCCGGGGCACGGTGCCCCTCCTGACATATACCAAGTTTTTTCCTCCTCTAGTTTTTTGTTTGTTGAGGAATTTTTCCTCCTCTAGTGGTTAGTAGGTGGTGAAGTTTTATTCTCAACCTATTAGAGATGAACTCTAGATTTTGATTGTTTGCAACCGTTCGTGTCTCATTCAACAGATATTATAATCTCAAGGTTGGTGTGACATTTTCTGACGATGAGAATGCTCTGTGGACAGACTTTGTCATTTTCAAATAACATTTTGGTACATCTATTATTATATACTCCCTCCGTCCTAAAATTCTTGTCTTAGGTTTATCTAGAGATGAATGTATATAAATACTAATATATGACTAAAAAGTAAGTACTGAAATTCACCTCAAACATTTTTGTATTGTCGAAGAAATTTGAAATTACAGAACATTTTTTGAAAATCCAAAACATTTTTGGAAATCCCGAAAAAAATTGAAAACCCAAAACATTTTTTAAAAATACAGAACATTTTTATAAAAACAAAAACATTTTTAGAATTTGAACAACAATTTTGAATTCTGGAACATTTTTCTAAAACACAGAATTGTTTTTGAAAATCCAGAACATTTTTGAAAATCCAGACCATGTTTTGAAAATCCCGAACACTTTTGGAAATCCCGAACATTTTTTGAAAACTCATAATTTATTTTGAAAATCCTGAACATTTTTCTAAACACAAAAACATTTTTAGAATTTAAACATTTTTTTTGAAAATCTCGAACATTTTTATAAAATCCAGAACATTTTTTTAAAATCCAAAACATTTTTGAAAATACAGATTGTTTTTTAAATTCCGAACATTTTTTGAAATTACAGAACATTTTTAAAAACCTTTAACATTTTTTGAAAATCAATAATATTTTTCTAAAAAACAAAATCATTTTTCGAATTTAAAGAAAAAATTTGAAAATCTCCAACATTTTCTGAAAATCCAGAACATTTTTTAAAAATCCAGAAAATTTCTTTAAAATCCAGGACATATTTTGAAACAGATATGGGAAAAAAAGAAACAGAATATAAAAAATAAAAATAGAAAACGAAAAAAGAAACGAAAAACAGGTTCAGGGAACCTTCTAGATAGTTCCCAAAATCGGAAAAAACCGGCTGGAAAAGGCTAGAAGGTTCCAAAACCGGATGTCCGCAACCGGTAATGGGCCGGTCAAGATCGCATCTCTGCCTCTTCCTCCTGTGCAAAGCTCCGAGATTTTGACGCAGTGTGCGTCACATAGGATTTTCCAGCCCCCACTCCTTTAAAAGAAAAAGATTGATCACGTCCAATAAAAAGGTTATCAGCCCCAAACCATTCCAGAAGAAAATACTGACCAGCCTCCACGTGAAAAAAATCCATCAGCCCCATCTCCAATCAAGTTTGCTTCACGTACATGTAAATAAATATCAACTTAAAGTGTATTCAAGCTAGCTTCATATATATGTAAAAACACTGCTAAATGGATCGACCCCCACTCCCTACGAATTGATCAATCAGACCTCAAGATAGATCAGCCAGGTAAAATAAAACATTATTCAGCCCGTAGTGCTTTCAAGCTAGCTTCACGTACATGTAAAAAAACAGCTTCATATATTTGCATTTAGCTTCACGTACATGTTAATAATAAAACAGTTTCACATGTTTGCATCCACCAGAGTCCATCGAAGGGCTTGCTTTGTCTCCTCCACGCGGCTCGCGTTGTCATTGTGCTTCATATTAATGAAAAGGACGACACTGCCGGCAACTAATGTGATACACGCTCCCACACAGCATGAGATAAAGCACATGATATATGGTCGTTTAATTGCTAACCAGTAAAATATCATCATACCCTTCCTAGATCAGGATCGTTGTACCAGGTTTCCATGCAGGACGAACAGAGAAAACAAAATTCAAGCCTATGGAAAGTTCAACTAATCAAAATATTTGGATGAGGAACAGATGAGGTAGCGTGTGTGCGGATGGGGTGTCGATGTGAATGGTAGCCTCAGGGACAGACTTTTGTAAGAATTTTGGAGGAGAATATGTGTTGCCCTGCATATGATGTATTGATCAAATGGGATATAATGGATCCGAGGAAAGTTATTATAGGGCATATGTGGGTAATTCTTCCAGTTCCACGCATGTGGCCACCATTTAGCCCACATATACATTATTATTGATGATTTGCCATGTCGGGGTGACAATTATGGCTACCACGTTAAGACAAGCTTGGATCGCAACCATGACATGTCCTATTGTTACCCTTAGTAGCAAACAACAATGAACCGCAAGTTAAAGAAATAAAGAAAACATGATTTAAAAAAAAACGCGTAGCCGCCGTCCCCTATGTCCTAGCCGTCACAATGAGTCAACGCACCAATGTTGTCGGTCTTGCTTCCGGATGGTCTCTTTGCCGCCGTCTAGCTACAAAGAAAAACTATCAACTTCCAATATCTTTTTGTAAAAAGAAAACCTATGTTCAAGGCATCAATTCCCGATATTCTTCTCCAGGGTCCAGACCACTATTCTCACTCCATGTCCGAGCCTTCGATCCACTAGCTTCATCGACCCTGACTGGCAGGTTGTTGCCTTCGGACATACAAGCCTGCCATCCACCAACTTCCTCGATATTGGCGGCAAGGTTCTTGCTGCAAAAGTAGGCACATAGGGAGGTTTTAGATGATGCATCAGTACATGTATATGGAGGGCAGAAATTGTCGTAATATTACGGTGATGGTGGTGGCACTCAGTACTCGCCTTCTAGGCACGAGGTCATGAGGTGGATAACATTTGATTAGGTTCCTTGCATTTATTTAGAACAATATATATATATATATATATATATATATATATATATATATATATATATATATATATATATACCAGCAACTTTCAGAGTAATAATTAGTGGAAATAGTTCATTGGTTTCAAACATTGATAAATCTATATTATCCCATATCGGAGCCCTCAAACTTTTTATATAGTGTGACCAATAGTAAGAGCATCTGAACATATGTAGAATGCAATCAAACATGTTTTTTATTCAATTATTAAATCTTAACGTGTCTTTGGGAGTTTTTGAAAATTAAAAGTTGTAGGGGGGCCTAACACTGCCAATGCTGGTCCCAAGACTAGAAAAAAGTGGAGGGGATATAAGCAAATTAACACTACGCCTTTGAATTTGACCTTCATAACTTACTATCATCATTTTGTAACATGGCCCTAGGTCAATCGAGTGAAGATCAAGAGCGACCATCCTAGAGGGTAGTACAAAAACATAAACTAGAAGGTTAGTCACTAACAAAAACTACATAAATTAATTTATTTGGTCAACCATACCGTGAAAAAATATGGGAAGTGAGACCTGCAGATCAAAAAATTAGACCTATCTCTACCTAAACATGTGTTTACACATGGAGAACTATACGTAGCATCCTCAGGAATTGCAATAAAGGGATGGACTAGGGGTAATAATATATAAATAAACATATAAAGGCATGGAAACAACTTTTAGAACAATTCTTCTTCAACAAGATGTTGCTACTCACCTTTTATTAGACAAGAATAAGTACATGGAAAATCTGTATATACAAACTTTCTTCAAAATAATAACTAACATATTTATGATAACATGATATGGTATGACAGATATGGTCTACTGATATGCAGAAGTAATGGAAATGTGCATATGTATTTGATGGAAATAACTCATTCACACCTAACATCGATGCTCAATATTATCTGATATTTGAGGCTCATTGCATACTTGAGAGCTTGAATATGAATAGGGGTGTGGGGGCAACTCCCAATGTCAATCCCAAGCACGAATAAAGTGGACAAGCATAATCAAATTAATATTTTCACTACCTTAACTATATCGGTTCAACAATACGAACATGAGAAAAAGATTAGAAGAAGGGTGGAATTAACATGAACACGTAAGGAGCGAAAGTTTGACCGCCATGCAGAAGATTGCACCTACTATGGAGGACGAAGACGAAATGTTAGTTGGCTTTGATTTTCACTAATATCAATGTGTCTTCTGGAGGATGACCTCAGCCCGGATCCAACATGGCTAGGGGAGACGAGATCCATGCCCACAAGGCAACAACGAATCAGCAACAACATCGACGTTGCTCTATGTGCAGCTGGACATCAGCCGACGACATCAATTCGAGAGTCAATGGAGAAATGGAGGCTTTCTTTTTCTATGAGTAGATGGACATCAACCGGCAGTAGTAACCCTGGAATCAACATAGAAAGAAAGGAAAGGAGAAATGGTACAAAGGGCATATGCCAAGACCAACTTTTGTTTGAAGGTGTGGACTGTGGAGTGTGCGAGATGCGTGAGCCCTTTGTGCATCTACGTGAGCCTGTTGGGCTAAAATCCCAACTAATAATTCAAGAACGAAAATATTATGTAACTAGAAATAGCACAAATAATCAACTATAAATTATTCTAATAAAATCAGCTATGAACTACAAAAAACACCTATGATTAATGTACATCGTCAAGGAAAAAAAGTATAGCACATAGAAGTATTTTTAGCGTAAATTATGTAATTTTTTATCATGCAAACTTTTATAAAAATAAATCCATGCTAAAATATACTTCATGGGAATATGAACAAAAGAATACAATCGTTACAAAATAAGCCATATTTACTCAAATTTGATGCATATGACACTTCTTGGAAAAATATTATATCCTAATAACAACATACTTTAATACACCGGAATAGTCAAGTAAACCGCACACAATGTACACATCATTGCAACCGCATTACGTAAACTCGTGGATTCGAGACGTAGCACTAAGAAAGTTCAGAAACAACATAGGCTTCAGATATTTTCCCGAAACATTAAAGGAGTAATAGTAATATAGCCTTAAAATCGCAATTTCATGACCAGCCCAAATAACTGTTAAATTGGAACTTATTTCAACCAAACTATATTAAATACTAGCCCGCACGAAGAGCAGGCCCACTTTGCTAGTTGGTTCAAATTATCAATCGAGATGCATCACGAGTCTCCTGGGTACATCATGTCCTGGCCTGACTAAAAGCATGACGAATATAGCAGCACATGAATGGCTAGTGCTCAAAATAATTTTCAGCATGACAAGCATAGAGCACCTACAGCCGGAACATGCAAATCCGACCCCTGAAACACTCGTGGACGCGTCCGTTCCTCGGGCACTGACATGTCACGCCTTAAATAATGTATTCTATAATCGAACACCTCAAATCCCATAACTCAAATCCATACAAACCATGCAACTACTACGTCGATGCATTACACACATCGGCCGACTACTCCATACTACTAACATGTCATCGGACTACCAAAATTTAGCAAGCTTGGCTATGGTGGAGATCAACCATGGCTGCACTTGCCCTTTCCGGAGCCCTTGTCGTCCTTCTCGCAGAAGTACCAGTCGAAGAGGCAGTACGGATCGAGCCGGATCTGCTCGTCACCGGAGCTCACCCCCTCCCCCTTCTTTGATATATAGCAGTCTGACCATTTTACGGACCGCCCGATTCTGCTCTCGGGCGAGGACGCGCGTGTTCCTCTGCCGTCCTTTCTTCAAAATGTGGGCACGGATGGCTTCCTCCTCTACGGCCGCCCGCGTCACTTCCATTTCATCCGCAAGAGAGGTCTCGGCGTCCTTTATCCTTTCCTTCTCACGATGGGCAACCCGTTCCCAATGGAACTCGTAGTCTGCCGGATCGATGATGGGGAAGGAGAGATTTTTCCATCGTCGGGACCGCGATGATCCCGCCCTAGAGGAACTGAGCGCCCGTTGAACGGACGCTATAGAGTCACACCTAACAGATCCTATCGTCGGCTGGACGCTGTCCTCATGGGAGCGGCGGAGTGCAATGCGGACCGCCATGGCCTCCTCCAATCCGCAGGGGATAACACCCCCCCCCCAGTCGATGGATCCGGACTCGTTAGAGTCAGATCCGCTGCCCTCCATGTCGGAGACGGCCGAAGATCGTCGGAGGTCAGCTAGCATGGAGAATAGGAGTGGAGGGGAGTGGAGTAAAGTGGCTAGGGTTTGGTCCGGCAAACGGATGATGACGAATATATGTGGGGTCGATGCTGGCCAGGCAGGCGCGCCCAGACGTCCCTGTTGGGAGACGTAGTAGTAAATCAAAAAATTTCCTACGTTCACCAAGATCTATCTATGGAGAAACCAGCAACGAGAGGGGAGAGATTGCATCTTCATACCTTTGAAGATCGCTAAGCGGAAGCGTTACAAGAACGCGGTTGATGGAGTCGTACTCGCAGCGATTCAGATCACGGTAGATCCGATCAAGTGCCGAACGGACGGCACCTCCGCGTTCAACACACGTGCAGCCCGGTGACGTCTCCAACACCTTGATCCAGCAAGGAGGAAGGAGAGGTTGGGGAAGGGCTCCAACAGCAGCACGACGGCGTGGTGGTGGTGGAGTAGCAAGGTATTCCGACAGGGCTTCGCCTAAGCGCTGCGGAGGAGGAAGAAGAGAGGTAGGGCTTCGCCGTGAGAGAGAGAGATCAAATCCTGTCTCAAAACATCCAAAACCTCAAGTATATATAGGAGGAGGGACGTGGAGGGCTGGCTTGGCCTCTACTCCAAAGAGGAGATGGCCGGCCGAATTAAAGGGAGAGTCCACCTCCCACAAGGGAGGTGGATCTCCTCCTTTTAAATCCTTTTTGCCTTATCTCCTTATCTCCAGCCACATGGGCCTTTAGCAAAAGTCTTGCCCAGCCCAATAAGGTCTGGCACACTTTATCTAACAGCCCATGTGGTCCTTTGGTCGTCACACCCCTCCCGGGGGTCCTCCGGCACCCTCCCGGCACTCCCGGTACACTACCGATGAGCCCGAAAACTTTCCGGTGACCAAAACTGGACTTCCTATATATCAATCTTTACCTCCGGACCATTCCGGAGCTCCTCGTGACGTCCGAGATCTCATCCGGGACTCCGAACAACCTTCGGTAATCACGTATACCTTTTCCCTATAACCCTAGCGTCATCGAACCTTAAGTGTGTAGACCCTACGGGTTCGGGAGACACGTAGACATGACCGAGACACCTCTCCGGCCAATAACCAACAGCGGGATCTGGATACCCATGTTGGCTCCCACGTACTCCACGATGATCTCATCGGATGAACCACGATGTCAGGAATTCAATCAATCCCGTATACAATTCCCTTTGTCTATCGGTATGGTACTTGCCCGAGATTCGATCGTCGGTATCCCCATACCTTGTTCAATCTCGTTACCGGCAAGTCTCTTTACTCGTTCCGTAATACATCATCCCGTGACTAACTCCTTAGTCACATTGAGCTCATAATGATGATGTCTTACCGAGTGGGCCCAGAGATACCTCTCCGTCACACGGAGTGACAAATCCCAGTCTCGATTCGTGTCAACCCAACAGACACTTTCGGAGATACCCGTAGCGTACCTTTATAGCCACCCAGTTACGTTGTGACGTTTGGCACACCCAAAGCATTCCTACGGTATCCGGGAGTTACACAATCTCATGGTCTAAGGAAATGATACTTGACATTGAAAAGCTTTAGCAAACGAACTACACGATCTTTGTGCTATGCTTAGGATTGGGTCTTGTCCATCACATCATTCTCCTAATGATGTGATCCCGTTATCAACGACATCCAATGTCCATGGCCATGAAACCGTGACCATCTATTGATCAACGAGCTAGTCAACTAGAGGCTCACTAGGGACATGTTGTGGTCTATGTATTCACACATGTATTATGGTTTCCGGTTAACACAATTATAGCATGAACAATAGACAATTATCATGAACAAGGAAATACAATAATAACCATTTTATTATTGCCTCTAGGGCATATTTCCAACAGTCTCCCACTTGCACTAGAGTCAATAATCTAGTTCACATCACCATGTGATTAACACTTACATCACCATGTGATCATATCATCATGTGATCAACACCCAATAAGTTCTGGGGTTTGTTCATGTCCTGCTCGTGAAAGAGGTTTTAGTCAACGGGTCTGCGACATTCAGATCCGTGTGTACCTTACAAACTTTCCATGTCATATTTGTAGATACTACTCCCATGCTCCACTTGGAGCTATTCCAAATGGCTGCTCCACTATACGTAGCTGGATTTCTACTAAGAGTCATCCGGATTGGTTTTAAAGCTTGCATCATCGTAACACTTTACGATGAACTCTTTATCACCTCCATAATCGAGAAATATTTCCTTAGTTCTCAAGTTACTAAGGCTAACTTTGACCGCTGTCTAGTGATCCACTCTTGGATTACTCTTGTACCCCTTGACAGACTCATGGCAAGGCACACACAGGTGCGGTACACAGCATGGCATACTATATAGAGCCTATGGCTAAAGCATAGGAGATAACACTCATCTCTTCTTTATCTTCTGCCGTGGTCGGGTATTGAGTCTTACTCAATTTCACACCTTACAATACAGTCAAGAACTCCTTCTTTGACCCATCTATTTTGAACTCCTTCAAAAACTTGTCAAGGTATGTCTTCGTCGAAAAAACTTATCAAGCGAATAGATCTATCCCTATAGATCTTGATGCTCAATAAAATAGTAGCTTTATCTGGGTCTTCCTTGAAAAACAAAACTTTTCAAACAACCCTTCATGCTCTTCCAGAAATTCTACATCATTTCCGATCAATAATATGTCAACTACATATTCTTATAAGAAATTCCATAGTGCTCCCACTCACTTTCTTGCAAATACAAGTTTCTCATAAACTTTGTATAAACTTAAACACTTTGATCACCTCATCAAAGCATATATTCCAACTCCGAGATGCTTGCTCCAGTCCATAGAAGGATCGCTGGAGTTTGCATATTATTAGCATCCTTAGGATTGACAAAACCTTCTGGTTGTATCACATACAACTCTTCCTCACAGAAACCATTACGGAAACCTTGTTTTGTCATCCATCTGCCAGATTTCATAATCGAAAAATGCAGCAACTGCTAACAAAATTTTAATAGACTTTTAGCATCGCTACAGATGAGACAATCTCATTGCAGTCAACTCCTTGAACTTGGCGGAAACTTCTTTGCGACAAGTCGAGCTTTATAAACAGTGACATTTCACCATTAGCGTCTATGTTTATCTCAAAGGTCCATTTGTACTCAATGACCCGCCATTCAACAGGCAAGTCTACCAAAGTCCATACTTGGTTTTCATACATGGATCCTTTCTCGGATTTCATGGCTCCTAGCCATTTGTTGGAATCCGGGCCCACCATCGCTTCTCCATAGTTCGTAGGTTCATCGTTGTCCAACAACATGATTTCCAAGACAGGGTTGTCGTACTACTCAGGAGCAGTACGCGTCCTTGTCGACCTACGAGGTTCGATAGTGACTTGATCCGAAGCTTCATGATCATCATCATTAACTTCCTTTTCAACTAAGTAGGCTCTACAGAAACATCTTTCTGTGTTGCGCTATTCTCTGGTTGAAACAAAGGTTCAACAACCTTATCAAGTTCTATCTTCCTCCCACTCAATTCTTTCGAGAGAAACTCTTTCTCAAGAAAGGACCCGTTCTTAGCAACAAACACCTTTTGCGCTTGGATCTGAGATAGAAGGTATACCCAATGTCTCATTAGGGTATTCTATGAAGATGCATTTGTCTGCTTTGAGTTCGAGCTCGCTAGGTGAAAAACCCATTTTCACATAAGCGTCGCAGCCCCAAACATTAAGAAATGATAGCTTAGGCTTCTGTCAAACCATAATTCTCACGGTGTCATCACAACAGACTTAGATGGTGCCCTATTAAAGTGAATGGATTTGTCTTTAATGCATAACCCCATAACGATAGTGGTAAAACGATAAGAGACATCATAGTACTCACTATATCCAATAGAGCACGACTATGACGTTCGAACACACCATCACACTATGGTGTTCCAGGAGGCGTGAGCTGTGAAACAATTTCCACATTGTCTAAAATTGCATACCAAACTCGTAACTTAGATATCACCTCCATGATCATATCATAGACATTTATCTTCTTGTCACGATGATCTTTAACTTCACTCTGAAACTCCTTGAACCTTTCAAACATTTCAGATTCGTGTTTCATTAAGTAAATATCCCCATATTTACTCAAATCATCAGTGAAGGTAAAACAACGATATCCACTGTGTGTTTCAACACTCATTGGACCACATACATCAACATGTATTAATTCCAATAAGCCACTTGCCCGCTCCATCATATTGGATGACGGGGTCTCAGTCATCTTGCCCAAGAGGCATGGCTCGCATGTCTCAACCAATTCGAAATCGAGTGAGTCAAAAATCCATCAGCATGGAGTTTCTTTCATGCGATTTATACCAATATGACATTACGTGGCAGTGCCACAAGCATGTGGTACTATCATTATTAACTTTGTATCTTTTGGTACCAATGTTATGAATATGTGTACTACTACGATCATGATTCGATAAACCATTTCGAGTGGGTGCATGACCATTGAAGGCATTATCCATGTAAACAGAATAACCATTATTCTCTAACTTATATGAATAACCGTATCGCACTAATCATGATCTAATCACGTTCATGCTCAACGCAAACACCAAATAACATTTATTTAGGTTTATCACAAATCCTGAAGGTAGAGAGAGCGTGCGATGGTGATCACATCAATCTTGGAAATACTTCCAACACACATCGTCACCTTTCACCTAGCTAGTCTCCATTTACTCCGTAGCTTTTATTTCGAGTTGCTAACACTTAGCAACCGAACCGGTATCCAATACCCAGGTGCTACTAGGAATACCAGCAAGGTACATATCACTAACACGTATATCAAATATACTTCCATTGACATTACCAGCCTTCTTATCTACCAAGCATCTAGGGGTTTTCCGCTTCAGCGAACATTCTCCTCATAACAGAAGCACTTAGTCTCGGGTTCGGGCTCAACCTTGGGTTTCTTCACTAGAGCAACAACTGGCTTGTCATTCCTGAAGTTTTCCGTTCTTGCCCTTGCCCCTTTTGAAACTAGTGGTTTCACTTAACCATCAACACTTGATGCTCCTTCTTGATTTCTACCTTCGTGGTGTCAAACATCACGAACAACTCAGGGATCATCTTATCCATCCCTGGCATGTTATAGTCCATCACGAAGCTCTAGTAGCTTGGTGGCAGTGACTTGGAGAACTGCATTAATCACTATCTCATCTGGAAGATTAACTCCCACTTGATTCAAGTGATTGTAGCACCCAGACAATCTGAGCACACGCTCAGCGATTGAGCTATTCTCCTTTATCTTGCAGACAAAGAATCTTGTTGGAGGTCTCATACCTCTCAACATAGGCATGAGCCTGAGATCACAATCTCAGCTCCTAGAACATCTCATATGTTCCGTGACGTTCAAAACGTTTTGGAGCCTCAATTCTAAGCCGTAATGCATGACGCATTGAACTATCACGTAGTCACCAAAAAGTGCCTGTCATATGTTCACAACATCTGTAGACAACGCTTGAGGGAGTGGTGCAGTTAGCGGTACATCAAAAACATAAGCTTTCCGTGCAGCAATGAGGACAATCCTCAGATCACGGACCCAGTCCGCATTATTGCTACCATCAACTTTCAACTTGCTTTTCTCTAGGATTGTATCAATAAAACTGTGGAGCTACAGCGCGAGCTATCTACGACATAATTTGCAAGGACATTTTTAGACTAAGTTCATGATAATTAAGTTCATTTAATCAAATTATTAATGAACTCCCACTTAGATAGACATCTCTCTAGTCTTCCAAGTGATACATGATCCATGTCAACTAGCCCGTGTCCGATCATCACGTGAGACGGACTAGTCATCCATGGTGAACATCTCTATGTTGATCGTATCTTCTATACGACTCATGTTCGACCTTTCGGTCTTCCGTGTTCCGAGGCCATGTCTGTACATGCTAGGCTCGTCAAGTCAACCTAAGTGTTTCGCATGTGTAAATCTGGCTTACACCCGTTGTATGCGAACGTTAGAACCTATCACACCCGATCATCACGTGGTGCTTCGGAACGACGATCCTTAGCAACGGTGCACAGTTAGGGTGAACACCTTTCATGAAATTTTATTGAGAGATCATCTTATTTACTACCGTCGTTCTATGCAAATAAGATGTAAACATGATAAACATCACATGCAATTAATATAGTGACATGATATGGCCAATATCATTTTGCTCCTATGATCTCCATCTTCGGGGCACCATGATCATCACTGTCACCGGCACGACACCATGATCTCCATCATCATGATCTCCATCATTGTGTCTTCATGAAGTTGTCTCGCCAACTATTACTTCTACTACTATGGCTAACGCTTAGCAATAAAGTAAAGTAATTACATGGCGTTTATGATTGACACGCAGGTCATACAATAAATAAGACAACTCCTATGGCTCCTGCCGGTTGTCATAATCATCGACATGCAAGTCGTGAATCCTATTACAAGAACATGATCAATTCATACATCACAATGCATCACATCACATCCTTTGGCCATATCACATCACAAGGCACATGCTGCAAAAACAAGTTAGACGTCCTCTAATTTGTAGTTGCAAGTTTTTACGTGGCTGCTATAGGTTACTAGCAAGAACGTTTCTTACCTACGTCAACACCACAACGTGATTTGCCAATTGCTATTTACCCTTCATAAGGACCCTTTTCATCGAATCCGATCCGACTAAGGTAGGAGAGACAGACACCCGCTAGCCACCTTATGCATCTAGTGCATGTCAGGCGGTGGAACCGGTCTCACGTAAGCGTACGTGTAAAGTTGGTCCGGGCCGCTTCATCCCACAATACCGCCGAATCAAGATAAGACTAGTAGCGGCAAGCAAATTAACAAACTCGACGCCCACAACTGCTTTGTGTTCTACTCGTGCATGGATTCTACGCATAGACCTAGCTCATGATGCCACTGTTGGGAGACGTAGTAGTAAATCAAAAAATTTCCTACGTTCACCAAGATCTATCTATGGAGAAACCAGCAACGAGAGGGGAGAGATTGCATCTTCATACCTTTGAAGATCGCTAAGCGGAAGCGTTACAAGAACGCGGTTGATGGAGTCGTACTCGCAGCGATTCAGATCACGGTAGATCCGATCAAGTGCCGAACGGACGGCACCTCCGCGTTCAACACACGTGCAGCCCGGTGACGTCTCCAACACCTTGATCCAGCAAGGAGGAAGGAGAGGTTGGGGAAGGGCTCCAACAGCAGCACGACGGCGTGGTGGTGGTGGAGTAGCAAGGTATTCCGACAGGGCTTCGCCTAAGCGCTGCGGAGGAGGAAGAAGAGAGGTAGGGCTTCGCCGTGAGAGAGAGAGATCAAATCCTGTCTCAAAACATCCAAAACCTCAAGTATATATAGGAGGAGGGACGTGGAGGGCTGGCTTGGCCTCTACTCCAAAGAGGAGATGGCCGGCCGAATTAAAGGGAGAGTCCACCTCCCACAAGGGAGGTGGATCTCCTCCTTTTAAATCCTTTTTGCCTTATCTCCTTATCTCCAGCCACATGGGCCTTTAGCAAAAGTCTTGCCCAGCCCAATAAGGTCTGGCACACTTTATCTAACAGCCCATGTGGTCCTTTGGTCGTCACACCCCTCCCGGGGGTCCTCCGGCACCCTCCCGGCACTCCCGGTACACTACCGATGAGCCCGAAAACTTTCCGGTGACCAAAACTGGACTTCCTATATATCAATCTTTACCTCCGGACCATTCCGGAGCTCCTCGTGACGTCCGAGATCTCATCCGGGACTCCGAACAACCTTCGGTAATCACGTATACCTTTTCCCTATAACCCTAGCGTCATCGAACCTTAAGTGTGTAGACCCTACGGGTTCGGGAGACACGTAGACATGACCGAGACACCTCTCCGGCCAATAACCAACAGCGGGATCTGGATACCCATGTTGGCTCCCACGTACTCCACGATGATCTCATCGGATGAACCACGATGTCAGGAATTCAATCAATCCCGTATACAATTCCCTTTGTCTATCGGTATGGTACTTGCCCGAGATTCGATCGTCGGTATCCCCATACCTTGTTCAATCTCGTTACCGGCAAGTCTCTTTACTCGTTCCGTAATACATCATCCCGTGACTAACTCCTTAGTCACATTGAGCTCATAATGATGATGTCTTACCGAGTGGGCCCAGAGATACCTCTCCGTCACACGGAGTGACAAATCCCAGTCTCGATTCGTGTCAACCCAACAGACACTTTCGGAGATACCCGTAGCGTACCTTTATAGCCACCCAGTTACGTTGTGACGTTTGGCACACCCAAAGCATTCCTACGGTATCCGGGAGTTACACAATCTCATGGTCTAAGGAAATGATACTTGACATTGAAAAGCTTTAGCAAACGAACTACACGATCTTTGTGCTATGCTTAGGATTGGGTCTTGTCCATCACATCATTCTCCTAATGATGTGATCCCGTTATCAACGACATCCAATGTCCATGGCCATGAAACCGTGACCATCTATTGATCAACGAGCTAGTCAACTAGAGGCTCACTAGGGACATGTTGTGGTCTATGTATTCACACATGTATTATGGTTTCCGGTTAACACAATTATAGCATGAACAATAGACAATTATCATGAACAAGGAAATACAATAATAACCATTTTATTATTGCCTCTAGGGCATATTTCCAACAGTCCCATATTTGCTCCAAATTTGGGCTGGATATGAGGGGTGCCGGTCAGCCTGGCCGTTTGATAGGCCCGGCTGGATCAAAATCGGATGGCCTGTCCGGACGTTTAAGAAGGATATAAAGGTCCGGTGATATATACTTTTATGTAGCTAGACAAGAACAATTTTGATGTATACTCCTGCGATTAAGGGCCAGTTCTTTTGGAGCTTTTTTCAGCTTTTTGTCAAATTAAGCCAGAAGCCCAAAATAACTGGTTTAGAAAAAGTTACCTCAGCTTATTTTTACCTCCCAGGCAAGTGCAATGAGAAAAAGCTCCTCGCTGGTGGCTTCCCGCAGCTTCCCGCAAGTGAAACGAACAGGTATGACGAAGGGTCATATTGTTTGGTGTTATTTACGGCCGAATTGCCACCGAGAGAAAAAAAACGCCTCGTCCCGCACCCAGCACCGCGTGAGGGTTCCCCTGCTCGTTTCCCACCTCTCGGCCTCTCTCCTCCAGGTTCCCCTGCCGCCCCGCCCTGCCGCCGCCGCCGCCCCGCCGTCGCCGCCCCTCCCCGCCGCCCCTCCCCGTCACCCCTCCCCGCCGCCCCTCCCCGTCTCCCCTCCCCGTCCCCCTCCCCGCTACTCCATTCCCACTCCGCGAACGCCCCAGATCCGTCCCCGCGGGCGGCACCCCTCCCTCCCGTCGACCCAGTCCAGCGCAACACTCTGGCGACCCACTCCTCCGGCGACGCACTTCTCCGGCGCCCCACCACCGTTCCCTCTCCCCTCCTGTGAGGCAGCAAGGTGAGCAGCTCATATGTGTTATTTTTTGGGCTTTTTTTACAGCAACTCATATGAAAGAAATTTGATATAGATTGTGTGGTTGATTTCTGTTGCTGTGAGCAGCTCATATATATTAATTATTCCAATTCTTTTGTATTGGCATGATGAAAAATAGATGAAAGCACATTGGGATAATATTGGTCTTAGAACTTTCATTGATATATGTGTGGAAGAAGTGAATGCCAATAACCGTGGCAAAGAAGGAACATTGACACCACTTGGATATGACAATGTGGTAAGAAAGTTTTTTGAGTGCACGAGGAGAGAATATAGCAAAAAAACAATTCAAGAATAAGTGGGATGTGCTGAAAAAAGATTATATTGTTTGGAAGACATTAACCCAAAAGGCAAGAGGCATTGGGTTTGATCCTATTACCAAGACTATTGCAACTAGTGATGAATGGTGGGCAAATGAGATACAGATATACATTAACACGACCATTGTTTGGAATTTGTTGCTCTTGCAATTGTATTGTCAATGCAGGAAAATATTATCTTGTTGACTCTGGATATCCAAACATCCAAACAGAGTTGGATATCTAGCACCATACAAAGGACAACGTTATCATGTACCCGATTTCCAACAAGTACCACCAAGAGTGAGATATGAAACATTCAATCATCTACATTCATCACTAAGAAACGTCATCGAACGATCGTTCGGTGTTCTAAAGATGAAATGGAGAATCCTCCTCGGCATCACACGGTACAAACCTGCTACGCAAACAATGATCATTACTGCATGCACGTGTCTTCATAACTTCATACGTGAGAGCAAACTAAGTGATCAACACTTTGACATGGTTGAGAGTGGATCTTATGCTCACGAGGAGAGCCTTTCTCATCATTATGCACCCATTGATGATGGTACTATGGGTTCCATCCGTGATGCTATTGCGACAAGTGTTTTCCCTTGATGCTTAGAGGTGTATGCTTTTGTTGGGAGTATCATGTAATAATTTAAGATATTTTTTATTCAATACTTCTTCTCAAGTACTCGTACTCGTACATGAGACAATGATTCATGTATGATATTCGTATGCGAGATAATGATCCTCCTTTATGTTCGATTATGACATGTTGTTGTTGTTGTTGTGTTTCAAAGTCGATTTTATATTCACATGGCAACGAAATAATAAATAATACCGCAGTATCAATTAATCCGAACAAACAATATAACCGAAGGGCATTACAGACTTTTCCTTGATCATACCACAAATAAGCTGAGAAAACAGGCACTCAAAAGAACTGGCTAGCTTATTATCTGGAGCTTATTTTCACAGCAGCTTATTTTCAGTTTATTTCTACAGGAGCTTATTTCCACAGCTATGCTCAAAAGAACTGGCCCTAAATCAGTGTCGACCGGCTGTTTGTTGTGTGCGGCCGGCCAAATGTAACTTCCACATCTTGTCTTGACTTGACTTGCACCTATTATTGATACACAATGCAAGAACTGATCGATCTGACCTCATGCATGTGTAGCAGGCTATCAGTTAGTCATGTGACAATGGTCCTACGTACCAAAACAGGCAGGCATGCATGCATATGATTGGTACGTGGATAGATATATAGAAATATCAACGGTCCATGCATACGCATGTGGAGACAATGATCAAGGTGCAACAACTATCAACGGTGAGAACAGATCAAGTGATCAACAATGCCTTAATTTTGTGGTCGCCGCTACATAAGTGCTTAGACTGTCCATAGTGGGGTAATTTAGATGGTATCATGCGCTGGGAATAGCAAACATGTTGATATGACAGAGAATTAATAAAGAGAGAGGATTAGAGTAACGTGGCTAGATACTGTATCATGTTAAATTATATGCTACTTTGTGTTATGCATGATAATAAATATGACCATACATGATACTACTCTATGATACTATGCACTATAAAGGTAGTATCATAGACTAGTATCATATGTATGATACTAGTAGCTATTTCCCACTATGACTCTATGAGTAGCCTTATCGAGGACTTATCCTCTTAGAAGGTTTAGCTTGGATCTAGTGGTCGGAACTCACGCAATCCATGTATGGATATCAATGATCCTCCTAAGGCAGAGGCGAAGTTAGGATTTAGACATGAGGGGGTTCACGAACACAAGGGATATAACACAAATTTATAACTATCCAATCTTCAATAAATCAATATAAATTTCAAAAGAAAAAATATCTACTTCTTTTTACTTACAAAGAATATAATGTTTCATGTTTCAGTTTTCTTCCCACCATCCCTTCATCCAACCTTTCATGTATGATAA
Organism: Hordeum marinum; assembly: GCA_022496015.1. NCBI lineage: Eukaryota > Viridiplantae > Streptophyta > Magnoliopsida > Poales > Poaceae > Hordeum > Hordeum marinum. The sequence continues at coordinate 32,907,988 of CM039676.1, forward strand.
TCAATTATCTTAATTTGCTTACCTTCTGAACCAATTTCATTCCAATTTATTTAACAAACTTCCCATCAAAATATAATGTAAGTCATGAATAGGTTTAAATAAATGTTTATTTACACAGTCACATTAATATGGACAGGTAAACCACAAGTTAACATATTACAATATTCATATCCTGTTGCAAAGCACAGACATTGTCCTAGTCAATGTAAACATCAATATGCCGGTCTTCATCGGGACTCTACTTTTTCTGGTCGAAGGGCGGACAACCACTTTCCTCCTGGCTTGCATGCCTTATGGGAGGCAGTTCCAGTTTTCGTTCGAAGGCTATGGTATACACGTGCTGCGTCCATGTCGATCTCGTCGCCCCAAGTGGTTCGTCCCCAGCGACGGTGAGATTCAATCTGAGCGGAGGCTGCTAAGGACCCGGTTGCATTTTAAGCTTTTAGTTAGGGGTTCTCCATGCAAAAGTCTAGAACTTTGTTGTAATCTTTTCTTTTCTTTGGGTCTTGTTGTAAAGTGTGCTTTCAGGCTTATCTAAGGAAAGTCTGGGTCCTTCGGGACCCTACCCCCGTTAAAAAAATGAAATAATACTTTCATATATGACTAGCCCGAGCAAGACTTTTTTCTAAAAATGGAGGAACGAAGCCCCCGGCCTCTGCATCAAACTAATGCATGCAGCCATACTATTAAAAAAAGTATAATAACAAAGTCTTAGATCCACATATGGCTCACAATCTGAGTATAAAAAGAAAAACGTAAAGAAGACATGTCACATCCGGCAAGAAAAAAAGCAGACTATGATGTATATACACCTAGCCTATTATTAGCTCGCTATCCAAATCGGCTGAAGATAGCTCATGCTACCGTCTCCCACCGGTTAAACCCAATAATCATAAACTCCCTTAAGTCCGCATGAGTGGGTAACGACCACGTATGGATCCCAACAGTGGCTCTATAGATAACTTGAAAAAAATGGTGAAGTTCTTCCCATTAAAGATCAAATCATTCCTAGTCACGTCCATTCCATTGAGCCACGTCCCAAAGAGCGTATTAATGCTCGTCGGTGGATTAACGTTGAAGACTATATGAACAGTGTGCCATAATAGTTTTGCTAGTGGACAATCTAGAAATAGGTGTCTTATTGTTTCATTTTGATCACAATAGCAACATCTAGAATTTCCTACCCATCTTCGCTTTATCAAATTATTCTTGATTAGTACTACTCCCTTGTATACAAACCACATGAATATTTTAATTCTGAGCGGCATTTTAATCTTGCAGATTCAACTAAATCCAGGTATATCGATTTCACTAAAAAACATTCATAGATAATTTCCAGTGAACATTATCTGACTGGTCAAAAATTTGAACATTCATCAATCGTCTGACCAAGTGTAACCAGGAGTTCCAACGTTCTCCCACTAGAGACCGCCTGAATTGGATGTTAAGAGGTACCAAATGTAATAATGTGGCAACGTAATTTTCCTTATGTTGTATAATATTATATAGAGAAGGATATTGTAAAGCTAAAGGTGTATCCCCAAGCCACGTGTCCTCCCAGAATCTGGTCTTGGTACCATTGTCAATTAAAAACTTCACCCGCTGAAAGAAGGTTACCTTCATCATCATTAACCCCTTTCAAAAAGGTGAGTCATCAGGTCTAGCTGTAACCTGGGCCAATGTCTTAGACTGTAAGTAATTATTCCTCAAGATTTGTAGTCACATCCCTTTGGTCTCAATAGATAGCATGTATAGTCATTTGCTAAGCAAGCATCTATTCTTCACTTCCAAATTATCAATCCCTAGACCCCCTTGGTCTTGGTCTTTGGGTCTACAAATAATATCCCACCTTGTCAATCTGAATTTCTTCTTAGCCGCATCACATTGCTAGAAGAAACGAGATCGAGAAAAGTCTAGTCTTTTCCGTACACCTACCGATACATCAAAGAAATATAAAGAAACATCGGCATGCTCGTCAAAACCGAATTTATCAACACAAGCCTACCTCCATAAGATATAAGCTCGTCCTTCCAGCAGCTTAGTCTTTTTTCGAATCTATCTCCAATACATTTCCATTCCTCATTTGTCAATCATATATAATGAATGGTAATCCCTAGGTAGCTAAACGACAATGCTCCCATTTTACATCCGAACAGTTGTGTGTAAGCATCTTGTTCCTCTTTTGCTCTCCCAAAGCAGAACAATTCGTTTTTATTAGAATTTATTTTTTATCCAGACAATTGCTCAAATAAGTAAAATACAAGCTTCATATTCCTAGCTTTTGTAATATCATGTTCGATGAAGATGATTGTGTCATCCGTGTATTGTAGTATGGACACTGTCCTAAAAGGTCCCTAGTCGAAAGGGTTGTGTGGAAGCGCAACCAATTAGACTAGCATATGACACGGTGGATGGTCTGGTATCACTGACCATGTAGCATTGGATGCTAGCCGAATAATATGGACTTAGAAAGATCTTGTCAGATTCGACGTAGTCGGATCCGAGTCGAGATAAGGTCTGAGTTGGACAGTCCCAACTATAAGACGCGGCCATAGGTCATCTGTGAGCCTCTGGTACAACGTATGTTCTGTGTCGTAAGACCTGAGCTCGCGCATGTACTCGGGTTGGTGACATGCCTACTTTGGGAAGACCAAACGCTACTCCATGACTGGATAATTATAAAAGGTAGGTTTCGGACTTGTCCAGACCCATGTTGCAAGACATGGTCGAGCAAGATGACATTTGCCCCTCCGATGAGGAGAGATATACTCTCGACCCCTTGGGTGATCCGACCTGGGTAAGCATGGCCATGTGATGAGGATTATGAGATAATTCGAAGTGTTGGTGAGATTCACCGGAACGAGAAAGAGGTCGTGCTACAACAAGGATGACCATGTCGCCTTGTGCACGACAACATATATCGTGTGGCAAAAGAGAACAGAAGTGTGATGTACAGGTTCGCCTAACAAGCTTCATCAAACACTTGGAGTCAACACGCTTTGCTAGAGGCCTCTACTGAATGGTCAAGCCGGATATGATCTGACTCGTGACCATGTGAACGAGAACCTAAGGATTCACGCGCTTATGGGAAGGAACACGTGGGCTTTAGGATCCGTGCGAGGCGCAAGAGTTGAGCCCGCGACGGACGCCTATATATAGTGGATGTGCGACACACCCATTTGGTTAATTGCTTTAGTGTCGTCTTTGCATGTGTTGCAACTAGCCACCTTCATCCGTCGCCGACTGTGAGATCGGACCTAGCAGTCCGCCACACGATGTTCCTCCTGCACGTGTGGATACCGTTAGAGGCGGTGCACTCGCGTCGCTCCAGCGAACCTGTACGTGGGATCCGGCGATCGACTGTTCGAGGGAGAGGATCTAGTCATCGGCGGTTCGAGGAAGATTGGATGAGGAGGAGGCGGACCACGCGAACGCGCTGCCCCAACTCTACTTCCACTGCACGGCACTGCGCGTCTAGTGTTAACATCTATGATCCATCTTCGTAGCATGATCTTGGATGTTCTACGCGTAGAAATTTTTTAATTTGCATGCAAAGCACCTACAGTCGAACCCTACTACTTGGCCAGTCTCTTTAGCCTGACCAATAAAGACTGCCAACATATCCGTTACTATGTTGAACAACACGGGAGACATGGAATCTCCTTGTCTCAATCCCCGGGGTCTGAAAATAATGATCTATATCATCATTAACTTTAATTACAGCACTACTTTTCTGAATGAAAGCATCCACCTGATCCCTTCAGGATTCATTGAACCCCTTCATGCGTGAGGCCTATTGAAGGAAGGGCCATTTGATCTTATCATAGGCCTTCTCGAAATTCATTTAAAGATAACCCCATCGAGTTTCTTATTATGAGTTTCGTGCAACGTTTCATGTAAGACGATGACCCCTTCTAAGATGTGTCTTTCAAGCATGAAAGTTGTGTGGGTCAGTTGGACTACCGAATGGACTATCTGCGTCAACCTATTCGTACCAACCTTAATAAAAAAAATTAAGGGTTGCCTAGACTAGTGTGGCCCAAGGCCCGGACTTATACAAAGCCTGGTATGAGGGTTGCCTAAGTTAATAACTGAATTAATCACAGAAGGGCTCCTCTCTGATGCTCGCTACTTAACATAGTCGGGCAAACGACCACAGTGTTTTGTATGGGCTAACTTGGGTGCGACTCAGTCACGTCATAGCTTTTTCAGGAAAAAGGAAATCTTTTAACAGGTTAAAATATAGTTGTCAAAAAAATGTTGCGGAAAAGGAATAAATATTCACATTACATGTAAAATGTTAGTACGTACAAAATAAAATGTTAAATGTTTATCTAGTATTTTAGAATGGTCATTTATGCACATAAATTATATTTGTGTATTAAAAAGGTTATGTAATTTAAAGAAAAGTTCAAAGATTTCAGTAAAATAGTTCGTGCACATGTTTTTTAACAAAGTATAGACACATACATTCATATATACACACATATACTTATCTTATGAATGCACGCACAAACACCTAACCATATAAACATCTTTGAAAGACTGAGCCAATAAATCGTCCTAAGATTGACAAATTCATCACAGACGCTTCCTTAGTCGACGGGAACGTCTGCTCTCACAGAACTAACATCGCCAAAAAGCCGGGATAAATTCAGGAAAAAATACAAGCATGAGTGCTAAGTGTAGGACTTGAACCCCGTTGTGCTGATTTCACCACAAAGAATCCGATCATCTAAACTAGGCTGAATTCGCCATTCACGTGTTATTATACAGTAAACCAAAGTGTTAAAAATTATAACAAAATATAGTAAAAATAAAGGTGGAGAATTAAATGAACAAAGTTAAGAAAATGTAAGAAAACAAAATCAAACAGAAGAAACTAACAGGAGAAAGAAAATAAAAATATAAAAAACGAACTAAACACAGAATGAAATATATATTTTGACGGAAAAAAACGAAAGACTAAAAAGAGAGCACCCCATCACGAAAAAAGGAGAGCCACATCCTAAACTGCGCCGGCTCTAGAAGCACACGCCCTATATGCAATTTCAAGCAGTAAGTGTCAAATAGGTTAGTGCTAACAATTAACAAAAAGCAGTGTGCCATATGCCACTTGTAACTGCACGGAGCGCTTACTCCGGGTGAAGGGCACCCTAATAATGGCCAGACATTGCACGACCCTTTTGAGGTATAGTGTGTTTCTTTTATTTCCCTCTTTTTACTTTCAAATATATTTACTTTCCAATGAATTTTATACTTAGTTTTGAAACAAAAGTTTTTATGTACTTAGAAAATTTCTTTGTTATTTTGTAAAGAGTTTGCATCATTAAAACAAAAACCATGTCAATTTAGGAAGTTTTCACATGTTAAAGAAATTATTTGTGACGTTTTTATAAAGTGTTCACATATTTTATAAAAACAGTTCATTAAATCTTATAAGTTTTGTTTCATGTCATTTCGAAAAAAAATCACATATTTTACAGATTTTTATACCAAATATACATGTGATTTTGTAAATTTCGCATATTTTTAAACAATATTCACGCCATTACCAAATTGTGTTCACATATTCTAGAAAATGTTCATATAATTCTCAATGAACATTAATGTTTGAAAAATATTCATGTCATTTTAAAATTGTTCACTTATGTTTCCTCTATCCCATAATATGAGAGCATTTTTTACACTAATGTACTGTCAAAAATGCTATTACATTATGGGACGGAGGGAGTATTTTTCAATGTTTGTGTGGTTTAAAAATGTGCATCTTATTTAAGGACTATTCACGTACTTATCCAAACAATATGTATATCTCTTTAAACGGATAAGGAAAAGGAAAAAAAGTAAGGAAATAGAAAGATAAAAAAGGAAGGAAACCAGGAGAAAAATAAAAAACCATACATAACTGGGCCACTAAAAAGAAAAAAAACATGAAATTGGAGTCGAAATACTGAAGCGAAAAATAGCCCCAAGCAGCCCTGTACGTCTTGTGTGTGTGATTTGCCCGCATGCACAATAAGCACGGACTTTCCTATTTGACACATATTGTGTCAAAGCGTCGACGTATCACATACCGCCATCGGTTGTAGTTGGGCCGACCCCTTCTTTGGTTTTTCTTCTTTCTAGTGATCAATTCCTTCGTTCCTGCTCCATTTCTTCTTCCGTCCATGTTTCATCTCCTCCTCCCGATTCTTCATCCCCATTCCTGCTCCTCCTTCTGTTTCTTCTCTCCTGGGCGACAGGTGGATGGCTCATGTTCATCTCCAAGCTAGGATTTGGATCTTCTCTTCTCGTCCTGATTTCACGTTAATTATATTGTCCGCTAGGCCCCTCCTTTAGTGTCGCATATCCCCGGAGATGCTGGAGTATCAAACGAAGTGGTTATTCCTTTATTCCTAGTGGTCTCATGGTTCTTCTCTTAGTGGAATGATTGATGATTTGATTCATCCTTTTTTATTAACATATCGTGCGGGGCATGTTAATCATGACAGATATTGTTGTTGATTTGTGATAGTTTTTTTAGGTTGGTCAGATTCGTTGGTGCCACTCTAGTGCCATGCTTCTTTCCTTCATTTTTGGGCTACATTTCCATGCTAATCTATACATTTTTCGATGTTTTACTTCACGTTGCATGTCCGGTTCAGATCTAGCAGATGAGATGTTGATTTTGAATCCTACAGGGTGATCTGAAATATTGTAGCCATCTTTCAATATATTTAGCTCATAGTTTAGCTTTGGAATTTTTCATACGATGGTTTGTTTGTTATTTAATAAATTATGCTTTGCTTTTGAAAAAATCAATATGATTTGTAATACAATGTTAGCTGGAAATTAAACATATGCGTTCTTGTTGAATTGTGTCATAGTGGTAGCTAGTACCTAGCTGAAGTTACTTGTCTCATTTTAAGTACTACATACTATGGATCTATGCAATTGTATTTCTTTTCACTGAAACTTATTAGGGAGCTGAATCACCCTCATAGAAGTTTTTCTCCCATGTAAATCTATATATAAATCCCAACAGCAAATTAGCATGAATCATATAGTCAACACGGTTTGAATGTTTAGCATTCAAAGAATGTTAGTTCTTGTTTGCAAATTGCACACAAATGATACTTTGTCCTTCTGGTACATGTATCGCCATGTGCTTGGGTCTTTAGGTCCTTTGCTTGTACATGTATTGGCTTTTGGGTGCTGACCTGAATGTAGTCAACTATTTTAGGTCTAATGCTTTCATATAGTGGATCTGTCTAAGTTCCAGTTGATGCGTCATTTCTACAAGCGCTTATACCGTTATATCTTTATGGTTGCTGAGATGCAATCACTATTGCTGGTTTTGCAATTGGCTGCGAGAAAGTTAATTAACGTGCAATCTACAATGGCTCTCTCATTGTACACATTTTTATGCCATTCAGATTGTGATTTTCCTTGTTTTTTTCACTGTGTGTTGTTGGCAAGGAGACCCTCCTGTTTCTTGGATGAACATATGCTGCTGATGGATTTGGACCCATCCTGGTCGAACTCGATGAATGCAGCACTTGCACTCGATCCCTTGAGGATACAAGGCAGCTGTACCAAAGTTTTGTAGATATTTACTTGGGCGTCTTTGATGATAATTGACACTAACACTCTCTTGTTCAATGGGCTCAAGAGGCGCTACTACACTACTTCATATTGTTGGATACTTCGTAACAGCGGCTTCTATTCTTCACAACGGTAGAGCACAAGCCAAAAACTAGGAACCTCAGCAAAACATGAGAGTTGCTGCTAGCTCGTACTCCTCATTCGATTCCATGTTCATTTTCTCGCAATTCTCTGTGTACCTAACAATGCAATATTGCGCTACAAATAAATATCTTGTTCTAAAATATATTCCTAAAGTTTCTCCCTTTTTTCTTTAAAGGTTGACATCTTTCCTTCTCATCTGTATTGAAAACTTGCTAATGCCTAGCTATCTTTCAACAATAGGACCCCCTCTCCGTCAACGGAGGAGGCCGACGGGAGAAGCCCAGGCGGCGGACGGTGGCGGTGAGGCATCTCCCGGTGTTTGGTGGCGAGTGAGGCAGTGAGCGTGCGGGGCATCTGTCGTCGCATGGAGCTGCATCTGGTTGCGGCGGCTGTTGGAAATATACCCTAAAGGCAATAAATAAAATGTTTATTATTATATTTTCTTGTTCATGATAATTGTTTATTATCCATGCTATAATTGTATTAATTGAAAAACATTACATGTGTGGGTAAATAGACAATGCTTTGTCCCTAGTATGCCTCTAGTGAACTAGCTCGTTCATCAAAGATGGTCAAGGTTTCCTAGCCATTGACATGTGATGTCATTTGATAACGGGATCACATCATTAGGAGAATGATGTGATGGACAAGACCCAAACTACAAACGTAGCATATGATCGTGTCAGTTTATTGCTACTGTTTTCTGCATGTCAAGTATGTGTTCCTATGACCATGAGATCATGCAACTCACAAACATCGGAGGAGTGCCTTGTGTGTATCAAACGTCGTAATGTAACTGGGTGACTATAAAGGTGCTCTACAGGTATCTCCGAGGGCGTCTGTTGAGTTGGCATGGATCAATACTGGGATTTGTTACTCTGTGTGATGGAGAGGTATCTCAGGACCCACTCGGTAATACAACATCACAATGAGCCTTGCAAGCAATGTGTCTAAGTGTTAGTCACGGTATCTTGCATTACGGAATGAGTAAAGAGACTTGCCAGTAACAAGATTGAACTAGGTATGAAGATACCGACGATCGAATCTCAGGCAAGTAACGTACCGAAGAACAAAGGGAACATCATACGGAATTAACTGAATCCTTGACATAGAGGTTCGACCGATAAAGATCTTGCTATTGGTTATTGACCTTAGAGGTGTCTCGGTCATGTCTACATAGTTCTCGAACCCGCAGGGTCTCCACACTTAAAGTTTGGTGACGTTTCGGTAGTATAGAGTTATGTATGGTGATGACCGAATGTTGTTCGGAGTCCCGGACGAGATCCCGGATATCACGAGGAGCTCCGGAATGGTCCAGAGGTAACGATTCATATATAGGAAGTCATATTTTGGTCGCCGGAAAAGTTTCGGGCTCATCAGTAGTGTACTGGGAGTGCCGGTAGTGTACCGGAAGACCATCGGGAGGGGTATTTCGACCCAAGAGGCTTCATGGGCTGCGGAAGAGTGTTTACCAGCCCTTAGTGGGCAGGTGGAAGTCCCACACAAGGCCCATGCGGTTTGGAAAAATGGCCTAAAGAGAAAAAGTGAAAAAAGACAAAAATATGGTGAATCCTAGTCCTACTAGGATTGGAGGTGGAGTCCACCTCCTCCACCTGGTTCGGCCGACTCCTTGGAGGCTTGGCCCTTGTGCCAAGCCTCCTCCTCTCTTCCTCTTATATATACTGGAGGTTTTAGGGTTTTTGCACAGAATTTTCAGCCACGTGCTGCCCGTTCCTCCAGTGCATAGTTTCTCCTCAAGATCGGTTTTCTGCAGCGATTAGGCGAAGCCCTGCCGGAACAGCTCCACCACCATCGCCGGAGCGCCGCCACACTGCCGGAGAACTCTTCTTCCTCTCCGCTCCTTCTTGCTAGATCAAGACGGCAGAGATCGTCATCAAGTTGTACGTGTGCTGAACGCGGAGGTGCCGTCCGTTCAGCGCTAGATTGGAAGGATCATGATCAAGTTCGTGGGACGGATCGTGATCAAGTTCGTGGGACGGATCATGATTGTATCACGGGACGGATTGTGATTAGATCGCGGGACGGATCGTGATTGGATCGCGGGACGCACGGCGATTTGGATCGTGAAGACGTTCGACTACACCAACCGCGTTTCTTAATGCTTCTTGCTTAGCGATCTACAAGGGTACGTAGATCCACTCTCCCTCTCGTAGATGCTCATCACCATGGATAGATCTGCGTGTGCGTAGGAAATTTTTTGTTTGCCATGCAACGTTCCCCATCAGTGGCATCATGAGGTAGGTCTATGTGTAGATGAGATCTCGAGTAGAACACAAAAGGTTTGTGGGCGTTGATGCTTAGATTGCTTCCTTCCTTGGTCGGATTTTGGTTCAGCGGTATTGTGAGATGAAGCGGCCCAGACCAACATTACTCGTACGCTTATGAGAGACCGGTTCCCTTGACCGCAACTTGTTGCATAGATGGCTTGCAGGTGCTAGTTTCTCTTACTTTAGTTGGATCGGATTCGACAAAGGCGGTCCTTGAGAAGGTTGAAAAGCAACTAGTGTATCACCGTTGTGGTTTTTGCGTAGATAAGAATTGTTCTTACTAGATACCCGTAGCATCCACGTAAAACATGCAACACAATTAGAGGACGTCTAACTTTTTTTTGCAGGGTATGTTGTGATGTGATATGGCCAATTACATGATGTGATATATGTGATGTATGAGATGACCATGTGATGTATAAATTATCACGACTTGCATGTCGATGAGTACGACAACCGGCAGGAGCCATAGGGTTGTCTTTAATTATTGTATGACCCGCGTGTCAATCATTAAGCGCTATGTAATGCTTTACTTTATCGCTAAATGATAGCAATAGTAGTAGAAGCATGTTGGGCGCGACAACCTCGATGGCGACACGTTGATGGAGATCAAGATGATGGAGATCATGGTGTCTTGCAGGTGACGATGGAGACATGCCGGTGCTTTCGAGATGGAGATCAAAAGCACAAGTTCATGGCCATATCATGTCACTTATGATTTGCATGTGATGTTAATCCTTTTATGCACCTTGTTTTGCTTAGGAAGATGGTAGCATTATAAGGTGATCCCTCACTTAATTTCAAGATAAATTGTGTTCTCCCTGAGTATGCACCGTTGCGAAAGTTCGTCGTGTTGAGACACCACGTGATGATCGGGTGTGATAGACTCTACGTTCACATACAACGGGTGCAAGCCAGTGTTGCACGTGCAGAACACTCGGGTTAAACTTGACGAGCCTAGCATGTACAGACATGGCCTCGGAACACAAGAGACCGAAAGGTTGAACATGAGTCATATAGTAGATATGATCAACATAATGATGTTCACCATTGAAGCCACCTCAACTCACGTGATGATTGGACTTGAGTTGGTGGATTTGGATCATGTGACACTCAGATGACCTGAGGGATGTCGATTTGAGTGGGAGCTTTAGTAATTTGATTAATAAACTCATTATCTTGAACAATAGTCTAAGTAAACTCTGCATATTTATGTTGTAGATCAATGGCTCGCGCAGGAGCACCCCTGAATTTTAATGCGTTCTTAGAGAAAGCTAAGTTGAAAGATGATGGAAGTAACTTTGTTGACTGGGCCGTAATCTGAGGATTATCCTCACGGCTTCCCAGAAATCATATGTCCTTGATGCACCGCTTGGTGACCAACCAGAAGACATGACCTCCGAAGACGTTAAGAATGCTTGGGAGACACGTACTAGAGATTACTCAATAGTTCAGTGTGCAATATTGTATGGCTTAGAACCGGGACTTCAAAGACGTTTTGAACGTCATGGAGCATATGAGATGTTCCAAGAGTTGAAGTTTATCTTTCAGAAGAATGCCCGGATCGAGAGGTATGAAACCTTCGATAAGTTCTATGCTTGCAAGATGGAGGAGAACGGGTCTATCAGTGAACATATACTCAGAATGTCTGGGTATTCAACTCGTCTAGCGGAGTTGGGAATTGCCCTTCCGCCAGAGGCGATCACTGACAGAGTTCTTCAATCACTGCCACCTAGTTACAAGAGCTTTGTGATGAACTATAACATGCACGGGATGAACAAGTCAGTCGCCGAGCTGTTTGCGATGCTAAAAGTCGCTGAGTCTGAAATCCAGAAAGAACATCAAGTGTTGGTGGTAAATAAAACCACTAGTTTCAAGAAAATTGGCAAGGTCAAGGGCAAGGGCAAGAATGGTAAAACCAAGAAGGATGGCAAAGCAGTTGCTACTCTTGTAAAGAAGCCCAAGCATGGACCCAAGCCAGAAACTGAGTGCTTTCATTGTAAGGGAACTGGTCACTGGAAGCGGAACTGCCCCAAGTACCTGGCTAACAAGAAGGCGGCCAACGACAAACAAGGTATATATGATATACATGTTATTGATGTGTACCTTACTATCTCTCGTAGTAGTACCTGGGTATTTGATACCGGTTCCGTTGCTCACATTTGTAACTCAAAGCAGGAACTACGGAATAAACGAAGGCTAGCAAAGGACGAAGTGACGATGCGCGTGGGAAATGGTTCCAAGGTTGCTGTGATTGCCGTCGGCATGCTCTCTCTTCGATTACCATCGGGATTAGTGATGAACCTGAATAATTGTTATTTAGTGCCTGCATTAAGCATAAACATTATATCTGGATCTTGTTTATTGCGAGACGGTTACTCATTTAAATCAGAGAATAAAGGTTGTTCTATTTATACGAGTAATATCTTTTATGGTCATGCACCCAATGTTAGGGGTTTATTCATATTGAATCTTGATAGTGATAACACACATGTTCATAACATTGATGCCAAAAGATGTATAGTTGATAATGATAGTACCACTTTCTTGTGGCACTGCCGTTTAGGCCATATTGGTGTAAAACGCATGAGGAAGCTCCATGCTGATGGACTTTTGGAGTAACTTGAGTTTGAATCACTTGACACATGTGAACCATGCCTCATGGGGAAGATGACTAAAACCCCGTTCTCTGGAACAATGGAACGGGCGAGTGACTTATTGGAAATCATACATACTGATGTGTGCGGTACAATGAATGTTACAACGCGTGGTGGATATCGTTATTTTCTCACCTTCACTGATGACTTAAGTAGATATGGGTATATTTACTTGATGAAACACAAGTTTGAAACGTTTGAAAAGTTCAAACAATTTCAGAGTGAAGTTGAGAATCATCATAACAAGAAGATTAAATTCCTGCGATCTGATCGAGGAGGTGAATATCTGAGTTATGAGTTTGGCAGTCACTTAAGACAGTGTGGAATTGTTTCACAGTTGACACCGCCCGGAACGACACAGCGTAATGGTGTGTCCGAACGTCGTAATCCAACCTTATTAGATATGGTGCATTCTATGATGTCTCTTGCTGATTTGCCACTATCATTTTGGGGTTATGCATTAGAGATAGCTGCATTCACTTTAAATAGGGCAACATCAAAATCCGTTGAGACAACGCCATATGAACTGTGTTTTGGCAAGAGGTCAAAGTTGTCGTTTCTTAAAGTTTGGGGATGTGATGCTTATGTCAAAAAGCTTCAGCCTGAAAAGCTGGAACCCAAAGCGGAAAAATGCGTCTTCATAGGATACCCGAAAGAGACAGTCGGGTATACCTTCTATCTCAGATCCGAAGGCAAAGTTTTTGTCGCTAAGAACGGAACATTTCTTGAGAAAGAGTTTCTCTCGAAAGAATTGAGTGGGAGGAAAATAGAGCTTGATGGGGTTATCGAACATTTACTTCAACTAGAAAGTAGCGCAACGCAGAAAGATGTTTCTGTGGAACCTGCGACGGTAGAAGAGGAAGTTAATGATGATGATCATGAAGCTTCGGATCAAGCTACTATTGAACCTCGTAGGTCGACAAGGCCGCGTACTACTCCTGAGTGGTACGGCAACCATGTCTTGGAGGTCATGTTGTTGGACAACAATGAAGCTACGAGCTATGGAGGAGCAGTGATGGGCCCGGATTCCGAGAAATGGTTAGAGGCCATGAAATCCGAGATGGGATCCATGTATGAAAACAAAGTATGGACTTTGAAAGTATTACCTGAAGGGCGAAAGGCCATTCAGAACAAATGGATCTTTAAGAAGAAGACATACGCGGACGGTAATGTCACCGTCTATAAAGCTCGACTTGTGGCAAAGGGTTTTTCACAAGTTTAAGGAGTTGACTACGATGAGGCCTTCTCACCCGTAGCGATGCTTAAGTCTGTTAGAATCATGTTGGCAATAACTGCTTATTTCGACTATGAAATTTGGCAGATGGATGTCAAAACAGTGTTCCTCAACGGTTTCCTTAAGGAAGAGTTGTATATGATGCAACCATAAGGTTTTGTCGATCCAGAGAATGCTGACAAAGTTTGCAAACTTCAGCGATCCATTTATGGACTGGTGCAAGCATCTCGGAGTTGGAATAAGCGTTTTGATGAGGTGATCAAAGCGTTTGAGTTTATACAAGTTTATGGAGAAGCTTGTATTTACAAGAAAGTGAGTGGGAGCTCTATAGCGTTCCTAGTATTATATGTGGACGACATATTGCTGATTGGAAACAATATAGAAATGCTGGAAAGCGTGAAGGAATATTTGAACAAGAGTTTTTCAATGAAGGACCTAGGAGAAGCTGCTTTCATATTAGGCATTAAGATATATAGAGATAGATCGAGACGCTTAATAGCACTTTCACAGAGCACATACCTTGATAAAGTTTTGAAGAAGTTCAAAATGGATCAGTCCAAGAAGGGGTTCTTGCCTGTGTTACAAGGTGTGAAGTTGAGTAAGACTCAATGCCCAGTGACTGCAGAAGATAGAGAAAAGATGAGTGTCATCCCCTATGCTTCAGCCATAGGCTCTATCATGTATGAAATGTTGTGCACAAGACCCGATGTCAGCCTTGCCATAAGTATGGCCGGAAGGTTTCAAAGTGATCCTGGAATGGAGCACTGGACAGCAGTCAAGAATATCCTTAAGTACCTGAAAAGGACTAAGGAAATGTTTCTCATTTATGGAGGTGATGAAGAGCTCGTCGTAAAGGGTTACGTCGATGCAAGCTTTGACACTGATCCGGACGACTCTAAGTCGCAAACCAGATACGTATTTATTCTCAACAGGGGAGCGGTAAGCTGGTGCAGTTCCAAGCAAAGCGTGGTAGCCGATTCTACGTGCGAAGCGGAGTACATCGCAGCCTCGGAGGCAACGAAGGAAGGTATCTGGATGAAGCAGTTCATGACAGATCTTGGAGTAGTGCCCAGTGCACTTAATCCAATGAATCTGTTCTGTGACAATACTGGTTCCATTGCTCTGGCCAAGGAATCAATGTTTCACAAGAGGACCAGACACATAAAGTGACGCTTCAACTCCATCCGCGATTACATAGAGGAGAAGGACATAAATATTTGCAAAGTGCATACAGATCTGAATGTTGCAGACCTGTTGACTAAACCTCTTCCAAGGGCTAAACATGATCAATACTAGAACTGTATGGGTTTTCGATTCATTACAATGTAAATCACATAGTGATGTGAGCTAGATTATTGACTCTAGTGCAAGTGGGAGACTGTTGGAAATATGCCCTAGAGGAAATAAATAAAGTGTTTATTATTATATTTCCTTGTTCATGATAATCGTTTATTATCCATGCTATAATTGTATTAATTGGAAACACATTACATGTGTGGGTAAATAGACAACACTTTGTCCCTAGTATGCCTCTAGTGAACTAGCTCGTTCATCAAAGATGGTCAAGGTTTCCTAGCCATTGACATGTGATGTCATTTGATAACGGGATCACATCATTAGGAGAATGATGTGATGGACAAGACCCAAACTACAAACGTAGCATATGATTGTATCAGTTTATTGCTACTGTTTTCTGCATGTCAAGTATGTGTTCCTATGACCATGAGATCATGCAACTCACGAACATCGGAGGAGTTCCTTGTGTGTATCAAACGTCGCAACGTAACTGGGTGACTATAAAGGTGCTCTACAGGTATCTCCGAGGGTGTCTGTTGAGTTGGCATGGATCAAGACTGGGATTTGTTACTCCGTGTGACGGAGAGGTATCTCAAGGCCCACTCGGTAATACAACATCACAATGAGCCTTGCAAGCAATGTGTCTAAGTGTTAGTCATGGGATCTTGTATTACGGAACGAGTAAAGAGACTTGCCAGTAACGAGATTGAACTAGGTATGAAGATACCGATGATCGAATCTCGGGCAAGTAACATACCGAAGAACAAAGGGAACATCATACGGGATTAACTGAATCCTTGACACAGATGTTCGAACGATAAAGATCTTCGTAGAATATGTAGGAACCAATATGGGCATCCAGGTCCCGCTATTCGTTATTGACCATAGAGGTGTCTTGGTCATGTCTACATAGTTCTCGAACCCGCAGGGTCTGCACACTTAAGGTTTGGTGACGTTTCGGTAGTATAGAGTTATATATGGTGGTGACCGAATGTTGTTCGGAGTACCAGATGAGATCCCGGATGTCACGAGGAGCTCCGGAGTGGTCCAGAGGTAAAGATTCATATATAGGATGTCCTGTTTTGGTCGCCGGAAAAGTTTTGGGCTCATTGGTAGTGTACCGGGAGTGCCGGTAGTGTACCGGGAGACCATTGGGAGGGGTATTTTGACCCAAGAGGCTCCATGGGATGTGGGAGAGTGTTTACCAGCCCTTAGTGGGCTGGTGGAAGTCCCACACAAGGCCCATGCGGTTTGGGAAAAAAGGCCTAAAGAGAAAAGGTGGAAAAAAGGCAAAAATAGGGTGAATCCTAGTCCTACTAGGATTGGAAGTGGAGTCCACCTCCTCCACCTGGTTCGGCCGACTCCTTGGAGGCTTTGTCCTTGTGCCAATCCTCCTCCTATCTTCCTCTTATATATACTGGAGGTTTTAGGGTTTTTGCACAGAATTTTCAGCCACGTGCTGCCCGTTCCTCTAGTGCATAGTTTCTCCTCTAGATCGGTTTTCTGCAGCGCTTAGGCGAAGCCCTGCCGGAACAGCTCCACCACCATCGCCGGAGCGCCGTCACGCTATCGGAGAACTCTTCTTCCTCTCTGCTCCTTCTTGCTGGATCAAGACGGCGGAGATCGTCATCAAGCTGTACGTGTGCTGAACGCGGAGGTGCGGTCCGTTCGGCGCTAGATCAGAAGGATCGTGATCAAGTTCGTGGGATGGATCGTGGTCAAGTTCGTGGGACGGATCGTGATTGGATCGTGGGACGGATCGTGCTTGGATCTCAGGACGCACGGCGATTTGGATCGCGAAGACGTTCGACTACACCAACCGCGTTTCTTAACGCTTCCCGCTTAGCGATCTACAAGGGTATGTAGATCCACTGTCCCTCTTGTACATGCTCATCACCATGGATAGATCTGTGTGTGCGTAGGAAAATTTTTCTTTCCCATGCAACATTCCCCAACAGCGGCAGGTGCTCGTCGGCGAGGTGTTTGGCTGGGCGACCTTGGGAGGCAGCTGGAGTGTCGTCTGGCTCCGGCGAAGCAGGGAGTGTGGTGGTTGGGGTGGCCCGGTGCTACGGCTGGATCTCGATCCGGTTTTTTCGAGCAGGGACTCTGGCAGCACTGGGGCCGAGCGGAAGCGGTGTAGCGAGGCGAGCGGTCGTACTTTGGAGGTGGCGCACTCGCGAGGTGGCGGCCTGGCGATATGGCCCTTTGGTGCGGGCATTGAGGCCGGATCTAGCGCGGGAGGCTGGCGGCCGTGGTGTGTTGCTGCTCCTGAGGCATGGATCTGGAGCACGTCATGTCGTGACTGTGGTGCTCGGATGCCGGGGCGGTGGCCCGAACCTCTTCTTCGGCGACGGCGACCGTGGTGGCTACGTAGGCAGCGCGACGGCTGGAGCTCAGGGCACCGGTACTTGCAATGGTACGTCGGCCCTCAATCGCACTAGGGACGCTTGGTGTTGGCCGGTGGGTTGGCTATTGCGCGGGGCGCCAGATTTCACCAGGCGTGGGCATTTCTAGCTCCTGCGGTGGCGTTGGGGTGGCATGGTCGGCGACTGTGTGTGGTGCATGTGATGGCGGCAAGGCTGTTCTGAACGACGACTCCTGGCTCTGGTGGTGGGTGGTGGTTTAGGCGAGCGGTGGCTATCGTGTGCTGGGTTGAGGGGAGGGCATCTTTTGGCTTCTCAAGGTGAAAATCTTTCTCCGGTCTTGGCCAGAGCCAACGACGGCGACGCCTATGGGCGTCGCACACCTTCTTGGAGGCGTCGTCGTTCGGGGCCTAGGATCTCTTCTCTCGCGCTCCGGTGGAAGCCCTTGCTCCAAGCTCCTGGAGCGGACGATGACGGCGCTTCGGTGTCGCGGTCCTTCTTGGAGGCATCGTTCTGGAATGGTCTTGGCCTCGGTGTGTCATTGGCTTGGGTGGTGCGTGGCCTCGGGGCCAACGTGGAAGTCGAAGCGGCGGCTCCGGATCCTGTCGTAATGGAGGGGTGCCGACATTGGTTATGTGGGTGACAGTGTCGTTGGCCAGCCTGGTGTGCGGCCTCAGGGTCGGCGTGGACGTCAGAGTGGAGGTTCCAAGTATGGTTGTTGGGTGTTGTCCCCAGTTGCTTGGGCTTGCTTGGGCAATGAGGCTAGCGGCTCGTCGGATGCGCGGCCTTGGGGTCGGCGTGTGGAGTTTCTATCTGTACGTCGGAGCGGCGACTCCGGAGATGGTTGTAGGGTATCGGCTCTGGTTGCTCAGGTGGCAGAGCAGGCGACTCACCTAGTGCGCGGCCTTGGGTCGGCGTGGATGCCGGAGCGACGGCTTCGGTGCTAGTTGTAGGGTGTCACCTTCGAGTTGCTTGGGTAACGGAGCCGGCGGATCGCCTGGTGCGCAGCCTCGGGGTCGGTGTGTTGTTGGTGTCCTGTTGGGGATGTGTTATAACGGTTTTCGTCCGGGTTTCCGTAAATTAACCTGGCAATTCTCTTCTACCTTTTTTAATGAATCGGGCCCTAAGGGACCGCGTTTCAAAAAAAATAGGATATCAGTTTATGTACAAGTTGAGCACTAACGGAATGAATATGGAATCTGCGTACTAACATTATTTCAAACAATAGCTTAGGAACATTATGCACAGCTTGTCTATATTTTTGTTTGAGTTGTTGAACAAACTTTGAATCCTAGAACATTGTTGAATCAAACAAAAATATTGAGCGGCATTTCAAATTTATTTCTTTAATCTTGTTTGGATCCTCAAAAATATACTTTGAGTGCCTCGGACATTGTTTAAATCAAATATCTTACTTATTTTTAATTTTAAGAACATTTTTTTATTTGAAAACAACATTGGAATCCATGATCGCATTTTGAATTTGGAAAACATGTTTTGAATTTTAGGATTTTTTTGAATGTACAACATATTTTGAATTTATAACATATTCTATCAATTATTTGAATAAAAATTGAATTTCAAGAATATTAATTTAATTCTAGAAACATATTTTGAATGCCTTGAACATTCGCAAAAATATTTTTTTTATTGTAGAACAAAATTGGAATCCTAGAACATTTTTCTAATTCCTTGAACATATGTTGAATGCTAAAACCATTTTTTAATTTTAGAACAAAAATAGAATGGTAGAGCATATTTTAATTACTTTGCTCGAAAATTTTATCAAGAACGTTATTTGAAGGCTAGAAGCGAAAAATATTTTCAGTGCCTTGAGCATTATTTCAAGAACAATTTCTTCTTTTATGACAAAATTGGAATCCTATATTTTTTTAAATAATTTAACATATTTTGAATTCAACTAATAACAATGCTAGAATAAACTGAATTTTAGAAAATTATTTTGCATTAATTTGAACATAAATTATATAACATTATTTTCAGGCCTTGAACATATTTTGAGATATAAGACAATTATTTATATTTTAAGAACAATTTTATTTTTTATATAAAAATTTGAATCCCCGAACATATTTTGAATGCTTTGAACAATTATTCTATCCAAGAGCAATTCTTGAATTTTAAAACATAACTCTAATCCTAGAACACATTTTGAATGGCTTGATCATGTTTTGAATTCTAAGAGAATTTTTTGAATTTTAAAATATTATTATAAATTATATAACAAAAAATGAATATTGGAACATACTTTTTAATCCTAAAACATTTTTTGAATTTGAAACAAAATTTGAATCCAAGACCAAAAAATCGTGTTTTTACTTTACGACAAAATTGGAATAACTATAAAAGTGTTTTTAATCCAACAACATGTTTTAAAAGTCTTACAAAATTTCAATCGCAGAACATATTTCGAATGGTTTGAACAGATTTTAAATGAATTGATCGCATTTCGAATTACAACAACAATTTATGAAATTTTTGAATAAAACTTGAATCCTTGAACATTGTGAGTTCCAAGAACATTTTATTAATTTTAGAACAAAATTTTAATGCTAGAACATATTTTGGAGTGCCTAGAACATATATTTAATCTCCAAGAATATTTTCTGAATCCTAAAATAATTTCAGAATTTTAGTAAAAAATTGAATCCTAGAACATTTTTATATTTTTATATCAGAACTTGAATACTATAATATATATATTTTCAAAGTGTAAACATTTTTAAATTTTAAGAACTGTTTTGTTGACTTGGAAATAGGAACAGAACAAAATTGTCTATTGATTTCAATATTTCAACACTTCCTTCAATCTTTTGAAATGTGTTTCCTATGTGTGAAATTGTTGCGTGAGTAACAACGAACAAGGTAAAAAGCTACTGAAATGTCACACTTTTTTTGGTGGGTTGAAACGTTACGTGAGGAACAACAGACGAAAACGAGTACCACTCGAAGGAACCAGGAAAAAATGAACCAGAAAGTGAAAGAAACAGATTCGGCTAAGTAGCCTGCCAGTTGGTTGCTACATGCGAAAGGACACCAATTTGACGCAAAGAGCGTCACATAGGCGCTTCCAATAAGCACAATATAACTAGTATTATCTCAGTTTTTATGGGTGGTGTTTTTTCCAGTTGATTCTGACATTACTAGTATATAATCTACTATTGCCTTACACCCTCCCGTTATTTCGTCTTTCAAGGCAGCCCAATTGATTAGCAAAGGGCAAGAAGGCCCCCAACTTTGTAAATCTATCAACAGGCTTAAGTCTGTAATGAGAAATTTTCTTGCGAAACATAGAGTACTGTAGAATCAGAAGGCGATGATAAGCTATCTCACTGCCCCGCCTTGTCCAAGGCATCGCTTCCATCGTGTTGTTGTCGGCAGCAGCCTCCCTCTAAACCTCACCAAGATTCAGATGTCAGTGACCCCCACGCATGCCCCTCCCACCATCATCATTTGAACATGTCAATCTCTCACACACCTCCACCGGCAACGCTAGTGCCTTATCATTTTTGGCTTGGCCTCGCACACATCGCCCCATCTTTGTCTAGATGCGTCACCGAAAATTGATTCAGACGAATCAGAATCCCATCCAACTGATTAATACCAAATGCGTTAAAATATTTTTAATAAAATGGTCGCTCAAGTTATTTTGTGAGGCAAAAACCATCGGTGTCTCTTCCACCATGTGCACACCACTACAAAACTACACTTTATATTTAGAATTTTATTGAAAGATGCATGGCATTTGCATGTCGTGGCGCCTAGATACAATAGTAGAGCTACAATGCTTCCGGCGGGGCAAAAGATCATGGGCACTATATTGCTCTCCGGTGTTTTGGGAGATATAAAGTATAGGTACAAACAACGTAGTATATGTTAATAGGTAGACATGGTATAAATTGCTGACCAGACAGGCCCCGACCGAGGGGTGTGTGACCTGTGCAACGACATAACACGTCGGAGGAGGAGCATCGCCAGGAGCGCGATATGCATGACACGCCGGCGAGGTGATTTGAGGACCCGAGAACCCACAGGCCCAGGAGGACCCCGTCAAAGCGCGTGGTGGATTTAGAATGCCCCAGGTTGACCTGATGGCCCCTAGGACCTCGTGGATAGCTACCGTCGAACACAAAAACAACGAAAAATGAAGAAGAAAAAAATAAGGGTAAAAAAAGGTTAAGATAAAGAATGCTAGATGTGCTTGTCGGTTGTTTATTGTTTCAACCATCCATCACTTCCATATATGAACCGGCTAACTTCAAAAATGACTCAAATTACGTGCAAAATTTCAATTCTAACCTAATTTGTGGGCCCAGAGGCTCCGGGCTACAGAATGTATAATATAGCTCTCTCGTGTCGGTCTTGTAATTCACACACTGCCTCTGATCAAGATGACTACAACAACAAAACAATTCTTCTTGATGAGACGAAAAACTTTCATGTTCAATACTTCTTCATTAGAGGTCATTTCGAAGGTCCAACTAGACGGCCAAGTATGTAAACAATATTAAAGATTCAAATTTCCGTGAAAAACATGCAAACCTATTGTTAAGGTCCGTAGGTTCCCCAAAGGCTCTGGGTCCGGAGGGTCCGACCCACTGGCGAGTATCCGGACTACTTTTTCCACAACCTACTGTTTTAGCTGCAACTTATGCTTACAACCTCGGATTGAGATAATTAAAAAATAAAAATCATTCATCCTGACAAGACAAAGCCTTTTCATGGCTTTTTTGTCATTTGAGGTCATTTTCAGGAGGTTATCAACCAAGCCAAAAAGTAGTGTCAACACGGGTGAGGGGCCTCCATGAAGATTAGACGGCCAAGAGTGTGCCAGGGAGCCATCCGCGCGAGGCCCATGTGTAAATGACAACGTGGAGGGCACTCTCGCGTGCGAAGGCTCCTATAAGGTGGGGACTCCAACATTCTTTATAGAAGTAATATGAAGTATTAACATTTAGAAACACTCAAAGTTACATCGGTAATAGATGCTTTTTCTAGTAGGAGTAAGAAGAAAACATCAACTTCGATGTCTATATTTTAGGATCTTGGTTTTTATTTAATCTAACAACCTACAAGAATTATAGCTCAATTTCCAATATGATGTTTCTTACCAGACACACCAGTGGTGTCATGATGTCTATCTAAATTAAATGGAATTCATATATAGCTAATTCCTGCACGTGGCACGAGGCATCGCCAATCGAAAAGGAGCTAGTAAGGGCGACTCCGTCCCTCTTTACCAAAATTGACACACCAAATGTTTGCCAACACGTCTGGACGTGTTTGCGGACAATGGATAGGAGGACAACCATCCAACTTGGTGCACCAAATGTCCGTGCTAGTTCAAACAAATAATTTAAAAAGACAAACATAATTCATGTAAACCGAATGACATTTATTAAATTTCGATATATTTACAACCATAAAGAAGATGTTAAACAAAGTTCAACTAAATAGAAGAAAATTTATACAAAATTTAAACTAACGTAAGTGAGGCATCAGTGTCGTTGCCATGTCCAATGTAGTAGAGGAGGGGGCCGTTTGTATTGGTGATCACTGGACGCGTTCTCCTCCTTCATCAGGCTCCGTTGGCTCCCGGACTATCGATGAGGCAGCGATGGTGCCACCTTCTTCACTCACCATAAAATTGTTGGAAATATGCCCTAGAGGCAATAATAAAATTGTTATTATTGTATTTCCTGGTTCATGATAATTTCCTATTGTTCATGATAAAATTGTGTTAAACGGAAACCATAATACATGTGTAAATACATAGACCACAACATGTCCCTAGTGAGCCTCTAGTTGACTAGTTCATTGATCAATAGATGGTCACGGTTTCATGACCATGGACATTGGATGCCGTTGATAACGGGATCACATCATTAGGAGAATGATGTGATGGACAAGACCCAATCCTAAGCATGCACAAGATCGTGTAGTTCGTTTGCTAAAGCTTTTCAATGTCAAGTATCGTTTCCTTAGACAATGAGATTGTGAAACTCCCAGATACCGTAGGAATTCTTTGGGTGTGCCAAACGTCACAACGTAACTGGGTGGCTATAAAGGTGCACTACGGGTATCTCCGAAAGTGTCTATTGGGTTGGCACGAATCGAGGCTGGGATTTGTCACTCCGTGTGACGGAGAGGTATCTCTGGGCCCACTCGGTAAGACATCATCATAATGAGCTCAATGTGACTAAGGAGTTAGTCACGGGATGATGTATTAAGGAATGAGTAAAGAGACTTGCCGGTAACGAGATTGGACAAGGTATAGAGATACCGACGATCGAATCTCGAGCAAGTATCATACCAATAGACAAAGGGAATTGTATACGGGATTGATTGAATCCCCGACATCGTGGTTCATCCGATGAGATCATCGTGGAGCATGTGGGAGCCAACATGGGTATCCAGATACTGCTGTTGGTTATTGACCGGAGAGGTGTCTCGGTCATGTCTACATGTCTCCCGAACCCGTAGGGTCTACACACTTAAGGTTCGATGACGCTAAGGTTATAGGGAAATGGTATACGTGATTACCGAAGGTTGTTCGGAGTCCCCGATGAGATCTCGGACGTCACGAGGAGCCCCGAAATGGTCCGGAGGTAAAGATTGATATATAGGAAGTCCACTTTTGGTCACCGGAAAGTTTTCGGGCTCATCGGTATTGTACTGGGAGTGCTGGGAGGGTGCCGGAGGACCCTCGGGAGGGGTGTGACGACCATAGGACTTTGTAGGCCCTTAGAGGAGGTGTGCCAGCCCTTACTGGGCTGGCCAAGATCTTCTAGAAAGGCCCATGCGGCTGGAGGAGTAGAGATAAGGGCAAAGGAGTTTGAAAAGGAGGAGATCCACCTCCCTTGTGGGAGGTGGACTCTCCCTTTGATTCGGCCGAAGCTCTCCTCCTTGTAGGAGAGTCCAAGCCAGCCCTCCCTCTCCCTCCTTCTATATATACTTGAGGTTTTGTCCTTTTGAGAACAGTTCTGAACTCTCTCTCTCACGGCAAAGCCCTACCTCTCTTCTTCCTCCTCCGCAGCGCTTAGGCAAAGCCCTGTCGCAATACCTTGCTACTCCACCACCACCAGGCAGTCATGCTGCTGTTGGAGCCCTTCCCCTGTTCGGCGCTTAGATCGGAATCCACCGCGATCTGGATCGCTACGAGTACGACTCCATCAACCGCGTTCTTGTAACGCTTCCGCTTAGCGATCTTCAAAGGTATGAAGATGCAATCTCTGCCCTCTCGTTGCTGGTTTCTCCATGGATAGATCTTGGTGACACGTAGGAAAATATTGATTTACTACTACGTCTCCTAGCAGTGGCATCATGAGCTAGGTCTATGCGTAGAATCTATGCACGAGTAGGACACAAGTTGTTGTGGGCGTTGATTTTGTTAATATGATTACCACTACTAGTCTTATCTTGATTCGGCGGTATTGTGGGATGAAGCGGCCCGAACCGACTTTACACGTACGCTTACGTGAGACTGGTTCCACCGCCTGACATGCACTAGTTGCATAAGGTGGCTAGCGGGTTTCTGTCTCTCCCACCTTAGTCGGATTGGATTCGATGAAAAGGGTCCTTATGAAGGGTAAATAGCAATTGGCATATCACATTGTGGTTTTGGCGTAGGTAAGAAACGTTCTTGCTAGTAACCTATAGCAGCCACGTAAAAACTTGCAACTACAAATTAGAGGACGTTTAACTTGTTTTTGCAGCATATGCCTTGTGATGTGATATGGCCAAAGGATGTGATGTGATGCATTGTGATGTATGAGATTGATCATGTTCTTGTAATAGGATTCACGACTTGCATGTCGATGAGTATGACAACCGGTAGGAGCCATAGGAGTTGTCTTATTTTATTGTATGACCTGCGTGTCAATCATAAACGCCATGTAATTACTTTACTTTATTGCTAAACGTTAGCTATAGTAGTAGAAGTAATAGTTGGCGAGACAACTTCATGAAGACACAATGATGGAGATCATGATTATGAAGATCATGGTGTCATGCCGGTGACAGTGATGATCATGGTGCCCCGATGATGGAGATCAAAGGAGCAAGATGATATTGGCCATATCATGTCACTATATGGATTGCATTGTATGTTTATCATGTTTACATATTATTTGCATAGAACGATGGTAGTAAATAACATGATCTCTCACTAAAATTTCAAGAAAAGTGTTCACCCTAATTGTGCACCGTTGCTAAGGATCGTTGTTCCGAAGCACCACGTGATGATCGGGTGTGATAGGTTCTAACGTTCGCATACAATGGGTGTAAGCCAGATTTACACACACGGAACACTTAGGTTGACTTGACGAGCCTAGCATGTACAGACATGGCCTCAGAACACGGAAGACCGAAAGGTCGAACATGAGTCGTATAGAAGATATGATCAACATGGAGATGTTCACCATGGATGACTAGTCCGTCTCACGTGATGATCGGACACGGGCTAGTTGACATGGATCATGTGTCACTTGGATGACTAGAGAGATGTCTATCTAAGTGAGAGTTCATTAAATAATTTGATTATGTGAACTTAATTATCATGAACTTAGTCTAAAATTGTCTTTACAATCTATATTGTAGATCCAAGGGCCAACGCAAATGTCACCCTAAACTTCAACGCGTTCCTAGAGAAAACCAAGCTGAAAGATGATGGAAGCAACTATGCGGATTGGGTCTGTGGCTTGAGGATCATCCTCATAGCTTCCAAGAAATTATATGTCCTTGATGCACCACTAGGTGACCCACCCCTTCTCCCAGCAGAGCAAGACGTTGCGAACGCTTGGCATTCTCGCTGCGATGATTACTCCCTTGTTCAGTGCAGCATGCTTTACAGTTTAGAACCGGGGTTCCAAAAGCGTTTTAAGCAACACGGATCATATGAGATGTTCCAAGAGATGAAACTGGTTTTCCAAGCTCATGCCCGGGTCGAGAGATATGATTTCTCCGACAAGTTCTTCAGCTCTAAGATGGAGGAGAATCGTTTTGTCAGTGAGCACATCCTCAAGATGTCTGGGCTTCACAACCGCTTGACTCAGCTGGGAGTTAATCTCCCGAATGACTCGGTCATTGACAGAATCCTCCAGTCGCTTCCACCTAGCTACAAGAGCTTTGTGATGAACTACAACATGCAAGGGATGGAGAAGTCCATTCCTGAGTTGTACTCGATGCTGAAATCAGCGGAGGTCGAGATCAAAAAGGAGCATCAAGTGTTGATGGTGAATAAGACCACTAGTTTCAAGAAAGGCAAGGGTAAGAAGAACTTCAAGAAGGACGGCAAAGATGTTGCCGCGCCCGGTAAGCAAGTTGCCGGGAAGAAGAAGAACAAGAATGGACCCAAGCCTGAGACTAAGTGTTTTTATTGCAAGGGTACCGGTCACTGGAAGCGGAACTGGCCCAAGTACTTAGCGGATAAGAAGGACGGCAACATTAAATGTATATGTGATATACTTGTTATTGATGTGTACCTAACCAGCGCTTGTAGTAGCTCCTAGGTATTTGATACCGGTGCAGTTGTTCACATTTGTAACTCCAAGCAGGAGCTGCGGAATAAGCGGAGGCTGACAAAGGACGAGGTGATGATGCGCGTCGGGAATGGTTCCAAGGTCGATGTGATCGCCGTCAGCACGCTACCTCTACATCTACCTTCGGGATTAGTGTTAAACCTTAATAATTGTTATTTGGTACCAGCTTTGAGCATGAACATTGTATCTGGATCTTGCTTGATGCGAGATGGCTACTCATTTAAATCTGAGAATAATGGTTGTTCTATTTATATGAGAGAGATGTTTTATGGTCATGCCCCGCTGGTCAATGGTTTATTTTTGATGAATCTTAAACGTGATGTTACACATGTCCATAGTGTGAGTACCAAAAAGTGTAAGGTTGATAACGATAGTCCCACTTACATGTGGCACTGCCGCCTTGGTCATATTGGTGTCAAACGCATGAAGAAGCTCCATACTGATGGACTTTTGGAGTCTCTTGATTTCGAATCATTTGACACATGCGAACCATGCCTCATGGGCAATATGATCAAGACTCCATTCTCCGGAACAATGGAGCGAGCAACTGACTTGTTGGAAATAATACATACCGATGTATGCGGTCCAATGAGTGTCGAGGCTCGTGGTGGCTACCGTTATGTTCTCACCCTCACTGATGACTTGAGTAGATATGGGTATGTCTACTTAATGAAACATAAGTCTGAAACTTTTGAAAGGTTCAAGGAATTTCAGAGTGAGGTAGAGAATCAACGTGACAGGAAAATAAAGTGCCTACGATCTGATCGTGGTGGAGAATATTTAAGTCACGAGTTTGGCACGCACCTAAGGAAATGCGGAATTGTTTCACAACTCACGCCGCCTGGCACACCTCAGTGAAATGGTGTGTCTGAACGTCGTAATGGCACTCTATTAGATATGGTACGATCTATGATGTCTCTTACCGACTTACCGCTATCATTTTGGGGATATGCATTAGAGACTACCGCATTCACATTAAATAGGGCACCGTCAAAATCCGCTGAGACGACAGCGTATGAATTATGGTTTGGAAAGAAACCTAAGCTGTCGTTTCTAAAAGTTTGGGGATACGATGCTTATGTGAAGAAACTTCAACCTGACAAGCTCGAACCCAAAGTGGAAAAGTGCGTCTTCATAGGATATCCCAAAGAGACTATTGGGTATACCTTCTACCT